>JAWWMP010000132.1:63369865-63443618 GCA_035047865.1 Dendrocincla tyrannina
AATCTGATCAGTCTTTCCTTACACTTAAAGAAATTTGAACTGTCCAATGATCTGATAACTGTCCAATGATCTGATAATTTAGGTGCTTCTAAAACTGATCATGTCATGTCCCATTCTCCTCTGCCCTGCCATCTCCTTCCCTATTTCCCCTGATTTTTTTACAGTTATTGATTAGTCTGAATTGTGCTTAAGTCAGGTGACCTAGGTAATTCAAAAAGTCAGAAGTGCAATTTCTTTCTGAAGTTTTTAGGAAAAATTCATAAGTGATAGAGTTAAAGATGAGGAAAGACTTTTCCACGTATTGCTAGTTTGAGGTAGAGGAGGGACACATCTAAACTATCCAACAGGAAACATGGAACAAAAACAGGAAGAGAAAAAAGACTGAGTTTTCTAGTTACTAGTGCAATACATCTGAGAAATTATAATTGTGCATTAAATAGGGGAAACAGATTGTCTTTTATATTAACATAAAACTTTTATCACTTCGAGGAAAACCATTTGCAATTCTGAAGAAACTCCTTAGTGATTATCAGTTTCCCCTGTTTCAGGGCCTACAGGTCAGCTCTGGAATATACCAAAAGAAGCCTTGGAATATTTATAGATCTCCAGAAAAAAGAGAAAGAAGCATATGCTTGGCTACAGGCAGGAAAGATATATTATGTTCTGAGGCAGAACGAGCTTGTGGATCTTTATATTCAGGTATGTTGTCAACACTTACAGGAACACACATGTTGTCAGCATGGTGCAGGTGGCATGGTAAGAGTAAGCCATTCAACATACTGATCCCAGAGATTTTGCTGACTGATGTTCTGAACATGCAGTGACACCATTTAGGACACCATTTCATTTTAGCAGCTGAAATCTCAGCATTTTCCATTGGTGATTCATTTTAATCTGTTGCTTGACTCTGGAAAGGTTCTGGGCAGTGATCTTTCTTAGTTCCTGCTCTGCTGTAAAAATACTTTTCTCTCATTATAAAGGAGAGTGCTGCCTTGTAGTGCAGGATATATACAGGGCTTGATATGTTAAGGGGTACCAAAATATGATCTCTAAATAAAATAACCAGACACCTGTTGTTAAGATTTTCAGAAAAAAATATCTACAAAACATGAATATGTAGGTAAGCTCTTATTTAAAATGTACACAACATGTGGCACCACTGGAATGAATTTCTCTCTCAATTAAGTTACATTTTTTAATACTTACAAGGAAAACAGAATACATATGTTTACAAGAAGGAATTGTTCTATATGTCTGGTATTTCTTTTTTTCTACAAAATGACTTTAGCTGACAGCCCCCAAGTCAGTCACCTGGTGGTACAAAAGCCAGATCAGCATGTAGGATATTTTTTTTTCTGCTTTGTTTCTTCCAAGAGGGAAGAGTGTGTCAGGGACATGCATGTGTTTCATACTGTGCATGTATGAAACATGGTATTTAGAGCAGTGTCAGTGCCTGTCCATGAGGAAAGTTTCAAAGCAGGAATCTGCCCACTAAAAATTTGACCACTGTGACTTATGCCAGTAATTTGTGCAAGTCATCACATCTTAACGTACCTGTAAACCACAGCCATCACAATGTGATGCAGTAGACTCCTTAGGTACATGAAGCCAAATCAGGTGGAAAAGAATCACTGCCTTTGTGCTTAAGCAGAGAGAAGGATGTGTATTAATTGAATACAATTTGAAAACTAAAGATCACAAAGCCAAAGCAAAAATCTTAATCTTGCTTCATGGAAAAGGCCCCATTTTCATTATAATTTATTGTATCAATAACTGAGTATCCTGGTATTCTTGCTTTGGGGAAGATGCCTGCTGCCTTTCATTAAATCCTTTTTGTTAACAAGGAATATATTTATCCCGAAGAACAGGATCCACATTTATTTACAGAATTCACTTCACAGGGTTTTAAAACTGCAGTTAACAATATCTAACTTAAAATTAGAATTTATGATATTTTTTTATCTCTTTCAAATTGAGTATGTGGCAGCTATCAAATATGCTACTGATTTTAGAGCACAGTGTGCTAACAAAGGTAGCAAGGTATTATTGCCAGAAAAAGGGAAACCAGGTTTTATGTTTCTCCAGCAGCCACTGCTGGCTTGCTAAAAAAACAGGTTACCGAAAAAGAGTGTGTTGTTGTCAAATATAGCCTTTCCTATCTTTATAATGAGAGGCCTTAGAGATCTTTTTTTTTTTCCAATTGCTATTACTTATTTTTTTACCATGAAATAACCAAGATTTATATTCTTTCTTTCCTTCCCCATTCCTTGTTTTCTTTCCAGGTTGCTCAGGATGCTGCTCTTTGCACAGGGGATCCAAATTTAGGAATGGAATTGTTTGAAGCTGCTGGAGACATATTTTTCAATGGTACTTGGGAAAAGGAGAAAGCAGTGACTTTCTACAGGGTTTGTGCAGTTTTTTTACTGCATCAATAGTTGTGTACCTCCTGCCATAGGAGGTATTCTGCAAATGCTGAACCAAAAGCTGATCCTCTCAGCAAACTGTTCCAGCAAATCTGTTGCAGCTGAGTCCTTTATCATGGTCTTAGTAGATATTTCCTGTTTCAACTTCTCTTCTGGTTGCAAGATACATTATAAGCAAAGAGCAAAATGAAACCAGAAATTACTTGATTTGACATAAATGAGAACCTGTCAGTGCATGAACATCTTGGGGTTCAGCCATACATAAGGTGCTGTTATGTATTTCAGGACAGGGCTCTTCCACTTGCTGTGCAGACTGGCAACAAAACGACTGAACTCAGATTATGCAATAAATTGGTGGAATTGCTGATGAATCTGAAGGCTTATGAGGAAAGTCTGGAACATGCAAGAGCAGCTCTTATGCTTAGTGTAAATTTAGGTAAGACCAATTTCTATTATAACTGAATATGAGTGATACCTCTAAAAATACAGCAGAAATCTAAGAAGGTTTATTCCCTTTAATTCATCAGATTTCTTGCCTCTGATAAAGAATGAGCAACTTTATTGCTGCCTCTTCTAATTCTAGGTTCATAATGGAAAACCTTTGATAGAGCATAGTATTGAACCTGGGATCTCAAGCCCAAACTGAGTATGTTTCTAAGATGGAATAGTGATGAATAATATTGTCCCAAGAGGCTTTTGAGTGTCATATGCTTTCAGATTTGCTCATAGCCATGATGGTGAACCAATATAGGATGAAGTAATCAAAAATGATAGGGCTAGATTCAAAATTAGTGTTCTTCAATTCTGGAAGCTGTTCAACTGATTAGGAAACCTCTTATTCTCTCTACAAACATAGACAGGTCATTTTGATCAGTCTGAAAATCATCTTTTTGTCATAGTTTTTCATGTAAAATATGTACTGGGCAAGGGAGTCTTTAATTGTTTTAACTGTCTTTCATTACTTTCTTAATTTACTTGTATTCTGTGTGTATGCACAGGTTATATATGCACATGGGAGATTAATATAGCTATTTCTTTAAAATCCTAGACAATGTCAAATCCTACAGCAGGAAATTCAGAAATTTCATGGGATTTTTTATTAAAGGTGGGCTTTGACCATGTATCTCTTAAACAAAAATAATTTTATTCAATAAATTCTCAGTAAATTCAGTGTAGAAACTTTTAAAAAATAGTATAGAAATATTCTGATTTGAGAAAATTTGACTAATTTATCTTTTTGATTTTATCCTGATTCTTATGTTTTTTCATTAGGAAATCAGCTAAACGAACGAATAGCTTACCATCGTCTGGCTGCCATCCATCACCACTTGGGTCACTGTGAACTAGCTGAACACTTTTATTTAAAGGCCTTGTCCCTCTGTTCCTCTCCTCTGGAGTTTGAGGAGGAAACACTGTATTACGTCAAGGTGTACTTGATCTTAGGAGATATCATATTCTATGACCTTAAGGTAAGAAATCCTAATAACTGCTGCAGAAAATTGTAATGTTGAGTAACATTTTACAGAATCAGGTTGTGCCATGTTTTGGTTTTGTGTGTTTGGAAATAAAGTGGGAAAACCTACTCAAGTTCAGAATCTATATTATTTTTGTTTAGATACTTACAAACTTGAGCTTGGCAGCCCTCTTACACTGGTTATACTAGAGAGGCACTATCTTTGTCTTTTATTTCAGGATCCCTTTGACGCAGCAGGCTATTACCATCTGGCACTTGCTGCTGCCATGGATCTGGGCAATAAAAAAGCTCAACTGAAGATTTACACCAGACTTGCAGTAATCTACCATAACTTCCTTGTGGATCGGGAGATGTCTCTCTTCTTCTACCAAAAGGCAAGAACCTTTGCAACAGAGCTGAATGTTAGGAGAATAAATCTGTCTCCTGATCAGTGTTACAAGTGTTCATAAGCATCTTTGGAAAACACAGTCCAGCTGCAACAGAAGTACCTAGAGAAATACTGCATTGGCTTTGTAGGAGGATGCAGACTACATTCAGTGTTTCATTATGCACACGCTGTAAGCTGGAGCTCATCATCCCAGAACAAATTACCAGTTTATATGACAGTGAACTACATTCCGTTGTCTTTAAGACATACAGCCTTGTACTTGTTTAAGGATCAGTCTGTGAGCAAAAACCAAAACCCAACACTATCTATTTTGAAAACCACATTTTTCTTTGGTATGTTCCTGACTTGCTCGATATTGGAAAAATTATTAATGTGTAAATGCAATGGAAAATATTTAATAAAGCGTTATAGAGGAAAATAAGAATCAGTATGGACTGTGGCTTCCTTTCCATGAACCAGTTCTATTACTTTTTTTCACATCATGTTAATACACGTGCACAAGCATATTAGGTGGGGTTGTGAATTGCTTTGGTCTGGTTCCCCAGACATCACCCCTCATTTGCCATCAAATTCATCTACTGCAGTACTAGTTAACCTTTATCTTCAAGTTCCAGAAAACACTTACGTACATGTTGTAATAACTAGCTGGTTTCCAGAACTGAAGGCCATGGTAATATGTGAGTGGTGGTTGTGTGGATTTAAGTGGTCATGTGTAGGCCCTCTTCCTGTATTTTTAAAGACTTTTTTTTTTAACTGACCCTTTCAGAACTCTCAGTATTGCCTGCAATGGCTTATTTACAGCATTTCCTACTGTGTTACATATAACTATATGTTAAGAAAAATGTATTATTTCGTTTCAGTTGCAAAAAAAAATCTAGATGGTAATTTTGATAGTTCTAAATCTTTGTGCCTCAATACATTTTCATACCAAAGCTATGATACAAATGACATACTAGATCAGGCTGCATATTTTAAGAAGGAATGTAAATGTCTTAAAGTATGATAATATTGCAATTAAATATTCAGATACATTTTGAAATTATGCCTTTTTTTCTAAGAACTTCCTACAGAAACTGCTGGTTTATTTTATGCTTAAGAGACATTACAAAGAATGGAAGTATGGAAGTGTTTTTTGAAATTTGCACACAGTCTCAGAAACCAGATAGGAGCTGTTGGCTACAGATTATATTTGTTTATACTGTCAGACCTGGGGAAAGGTACAAAACAACTTTTTTCTGGTCTATGTATCTGTGTAATCTCATGGCTTTTTCCCTAACAATCGTTTGTTTCCTAAAATCTGTCATTCAGAGTATGCTCTGAATTCTTTCCATATATACATTCAAGTATCTGACTTTTGTTGTCTTTTTGACCTTGTGAATTCTATGTCAGTTTTTTTTAGTTCTTCCTTAGAGGGAGTGAGATTATATATGTGTGTATTATATGTATATTATACATGTATGCATTTGTGTGTGTGTATATGTGGTGTATATATACATAAAATTGAGATAGACTGACAATTAAGATACTCTCCAGGAAAATGGGAAGTGCGTCTTTTTCCTTGGTCTTCCCACAGTCTGAATAGCAGATAATTGCCATTGCTATGACAACTCTGACCTTTTAGTTACCTTGAAGAGATTTAATGACTTCGGTAGACAAGATAACTCTCTACAGTTCTGCTCTTAGCTCAAGGTCCAGAAAGTGAGGTGGCCCTTTAGCACTGTACCTTTGAGCTGATATACCTTCTTATTTCTAGAAGGCTTTTTACACAATAAGTATTTTGTTCCTGTTTGGGTGTCTGAGGAACTTATCTTGAAGACTCAGATTCATACTGGTGTAATACTGTTCCACTAAGCAGGGGAAATTAATTATCCCATATCCTCTTCGTTGTCTTGAACTGAAAACTCAACAGAAGTCCAGTGTGATCTCTGCAGAGCTGTGAAAATTGTGGGTGTTGTTCTCTGTTCATTAACTTGCTTTTCAGTGCTTGACAGTCTATTTTCCATTTCATTTGGTTTTCAGACTAGATAAATTTATAACCTCTTGCTGGTTCTGATTGCTCTAATCATGGGCACTCTTTTTGTATTCTGGGAAGGGAAGCTGCACTTCCTTATCTGGAATTCAGTTTTGCAGACAAGACCTTTCTTGCATGGCTACTTCATCTTGTTCCATTGATGCCACAGAATTTTTGCCTTCATATCAGTTTAGTTCTATATTATTAATTCACCCTTTAATGTTAAATTGTGCTGGAGCAGTGTATAGTACATTGAATTTCTTGTCTGTTTTCTGGAAGCCGGTTGAAGAGCATATGAAAATGTATTCAGCTTTTGAAAAGGACCTGAATTCTCTCCTTGTTCTGATTACATGGGAATTCTGTGTTTTCCTACTCAGTGTGGGTAAAGTGCATCATGGGCATAGGATTATATAAATATGTAATATATATAAATGGCATTTGTATTTTATTTTTAGAACCTGCTTCAAAACCTGTTAGACTTTAAATACATCTTTTTGTAGAGGAAGCACAACATTTTATGATTCTGTGATAATGGATGCAACCAATGCACTTGGACAGCAAAGCTGGAATTTACAAGTCCTGGGAGGAACAGAATCTGGGCTAAAGGATTTTGCCCTTAAGTTCTGTTAATCCAATCAGGAGATGTAGGATTTATTTTCTCTTCAGGAGACATCTGTGAGATGGCTCTACTCTCTTCAGCATCAGAGAATGTTCAACCGTCTGCAATGTAGAATTCCATAGGTGGGTGAGATCAGACTTATCTGGTGAGCAGCCTGGTCCAAGTCTTTAAAAATGAAAGTCTGATTATTTGAGATACTATAAAATTCTGTTTCCACTTGGGTTTTATGTAAATGTTCAGTTTTGTCTAAATAAGTGGTAGAACATTCTTCTAGTTTAATGAAGCAAAAAGGCTGAACAGCATGGAGTCTAAATGCCTCTTAGGTGAGGTATAAAAAGCATACCTCTGCAGAGTCTGTTTGTTAGAAAAAAGTGAGGGATGGGATGTTTGAATGGTAATTGAAAAACAGACATAGAAACACATGAAGATTGAGGGCTTCTGCCCCGAATGAGTTATATAACTGATCAGTAGCAAGAGTCTGATACTCTTAATGACCCAAAAAGCCCTGCTGAGCTCTGCAGGCATGGACACACTGTAGGTATTTCTGCTTGATTTGAAATAATAAGATTCTGCTTCCAGGAAGGCACGAACTGGTGCCTGTGAGCAGCTCCGTGTCTAGAACTTTGTCAGATACAGAGCCAGCTACTTGTGGTGCTTTCTCATCCAGGAATGACAACGTTGCGAAGTGTCACTCCTTCTTTTTTAAAATGGGATTACACAGAAGGAAATTGTAGCGATGCTATCACGGTATGGAATACTTAATTACTGGAAAGAAGCCTATAGAAGCTCACGTTTCTAAGGAGGGTAATACAGACTATTGTACTCAGTAGTCTAGGAGTCTGTCCCTCTATCCTTCTCTTCTGGTTCAATAAAAAGACACACCAAACTCGACATGCTCTCTGTGTGTGTGCAAGGGGGTGCCGCCCTGTTCTCTCATGGCTTAGCACTTCACTTTGGAGTAATGGATGGCTGGGCTCCATCACTCTTCAAGCCTTGCATGATCTACGGCTGCATAATACAATTCCTGGAGTGGAAACTGGTGCACATCATTCCTGCTTGCTTGGTGTCCATTAGTCTCTTGATGAGAGAAAGAGCTTCACTGCTTTCTCATGTCCCTATTTTTGTAATTTTGGCTTCCTTAGAGAAGTTAAGTCCGCTTCATGTTGACTTTTTCGGGACCCTACTCTATTCAGTCTGAACATTTTTTGCAGGACCAGATAGCGTTAGTCATCCGAGAGCGTCTCTAGCCACTTGGTGGCACTCTCTAGCTTTGCATCAGTGTCCTCCAGCCCAAAACGTTAAGAAAGGAATTCAGGAACCTGGAAAAGTAGTACACTTTCTCCATCACCTGTGCACCTAAACTCTCCTGGAAAAAATACCCTAAAAAACCCAACTCAATAAAAAACCAAACAAAAAAACCCAACTACACCTCCCCTTCAAACTTTATCAGCTAAAACTTAGGTCTTCAGACCCCTTTACCAGGGCAAGAAAAACAAGGACCTTCCCCTAGACAGCATCTCACATGAAGGAAATATGCTTCGAGAAAGCAAGCAAGAGAGCACTTGTGGAAAGTGAAAGGAATTAGAGAAAATAATTCGAAGCTACTTTGAAATGCTTTAACTGACTTGTCCACAGACAGCCTAGAGAAAGTTGGCTGTTCTGAAGTAGTTTGCAGATTCATTTTCTAACAGGAAAACTGCTGTGCAAGTACACTACACTGTGGTAGAGAAGAAACCAACTGGATTAAGTTGGACGCAGGCACATGTTGAAAACTGTTGGTATTATTTTTAAATGGTCAACTTTTAGCATCTACTTGTCCTGTCAAAAGAAATGCCTCATGAATTGCCCTGTTTGAGCCTGGACCTACAGTATTCTAGGTAGTGACGTTCAAAATAGTTAACCTAAAGAACAAGGAATTTTTCCCAAAAATGTACCAAAGATATTAGCCAAGTTAGTAGTTGTTTTCCCACTTACTGTAAATTGTCTGCCTGGTGTTACCCTGCTGAAGTGCTAGGGAGGTTTTGCTCCTAATGTTTTGCTGCCTTCATTTGGCCATTTCAGATAATGAAAGTAAGAAAAATGTTTAATTTTCCAGAATATCTATCTCAATCTGGCACTTGAATCACTGCATGGTAGGTTATGTCGCTTTTGCTGTGCACTGACATACTAAATGACAAACTAAACACAATTACTCTGACTTACAATATTACAAAACTTGTGTATCATTTAGATGCTGAATTACTCTAGAGAGTTATGTGCTGGGAAACTCTTGAAAGTTGTCAGCAGGTGTTTTTCCTGATGTAACAGATGTACACAATCTGTTCAAAGTAGCCTTTCTTTGCCAAGACAACAGAAGGGAATTTCACCATTTCATGGAAAATATTTAATTTTTTGGAAGTTGGAATGAGCATGATACATGGAGCCTTTTTTTGTTTCCTAAGAATAGCACTGATTATTTCTGAATCTTTCCTGAAGTACAAGCAACACTATAGGCTGGTGTTACATACTTGTGTTCCATCAGTCTGGCTATACACGAGGGGAGTCAACCCATTCCCAAGGTGGGGAAAGATGAAGTATCACGGACCATTATCCACCTGCTCATATTTTGTTTAAGGTGATCCATTTCTGTGTGCCTGCCTTTGCTAATATATGCCACACCTGCATGTTTGAGATGCAACACACTTGTTTCTTTCTCTCCCTTGAGAAGAAGATTTAAGCCAGTACCAGTATAACTGGGTGCTTTTTGTAATGTCAGAAACCAAGAACATACGGGTATTAGGAGATGGAAGTGAACACCTAAAAAGTGACCTTGAACCTTAATTTTGCCTCTTTTTCTGGAGTTCCAGTACATCTAGTACATGAATATTTGGGGGTGGCTGGGTGTGTGCTTTTAGGAGAACTGGGGACTTAGGTCTGGTGATGTACCAAACACCCATTTTATTTTCTGCATTTCTCTAGAATTTCTCTTTAGCAATTCTTATCCATTTAATAACATACAAAAATTTCAGTGTATGCTGTTCTTCAGTGGCAATGTAGGAAAGCATCTGTATTTTCTTGAAGTTCAAATTTAGACTAAATTACTTTTAGTCTACATTTCTTTTAAGAAAGTTTCTTTAGCCTTGATCAACCTATTGTTTATTGAGGCAATTTCATCTCAACTCACAGAATCCCAGAATTGTTAGGTTTGGAAGGGACCTCTAGAGATCATTTAGTCAAACTTCCATGCCGAGGCACGGCCACCTAGAGCAGAGAGGGAGACTCCATAACCTCCCTGGGCAGCTGTTCCAGTGCTCTATGACTCTCAATATTAAGCTCTTCATGTTGAGGTGAAACTTGTTGTGTTTCAGTTTATGACCATTGCTCCTCATCCTGTCACAGGGCACCACTACTCCTTGAATTTTTAATTCTTGGCATAAATCTGTACTTATTTTTTTGCAGTGCACATCACTTTAATCTAGCAATTTTCTTTGAATATTGAATCTTTATCTAATATTGGTTTAGACTTACATGGTACAAAAAAAAATATCATGCATTCTTGTACTGATGAATTGAACTCAAGGAAAAAAACCTTGTAAATTGCTTACTAAGTAATTTGAAAATTGTTTTTTCTTTTATGCTCTGCTGTAGGTCTGTCAATTACACACTGTACAAAAGGGGTTTTTTTTCTGTTCTTCCTGCATACCAGAGAGAACATCAGTCTTACATGCAAACATACAGCTGAGTAAATAAATTCTTCACAATGAAATAATGATAATTAGATGACTATAAAATTGTTCCTTCTTTAATATCAAAGATAGCCCATTTTTTTAAACTTATTGATAACTACAGATTTCTTAACAGCTCGAAAGATTTATAACTACAGAAATTTCAAGAAAATCGAGACATATCAGCAAGTATCTTAGCGTAAAAATCTGTCCTTTACTAACAAATTGTAGTTGATGTCTTTGTTTCTGACACATTTTTCTTCTTTCACAGTGGTATTTTTTAGTGCATACTGGTTGATCAATGTGTATAAATTTGCATCTGTGGCTCTCTGGGTCATCAAAAGGATGACACCACTTTCTTACTAAATCAGAGTACTAAACACTTTCTTACTAAATCCAACTTTCTTACTAAAATTGTCCTTATTGCATGGTCTGCTAATTATGTTTGCTCTATCGCTTTCCTTTTTTAGACATTGTTTTTACTTTGGTTTAGGTCTGCCAGGCTTTTCATCACCCTTGCTGGATCCTGGGTGTCTGCCACATACCAGTTAATCTTGGAAAAAAATCAATCCTATTTCTAAGAATGAGTCTAGAGAAAAAGTGTACTAATTGGACAATGTTTATTGTAGATCAAGTGAAATCTGGTTACCTGTTTGCTATTAAGCCTTAGTGACCAGGAACACTGATTTACTAGCAAAGTGAGGTTGCTTTAACCATGTACTTTCTCCTATCAAAACTTATTCCTATCGTAAGGTTTTCAAAATATTTAGCTTCTGTAGGAAAGATGTTTTGAAGCATGCTACCAAAATTCTGTGCCTACTGAGATTCATCTACTCTCATCCTGCAGGGTGAGCGGGCTCTGCCATTTGGACGCTTCGTGCTGTGACGAGGGTGAAGCAAATAAACCTACAAGATTCCAACAGAAAGCAAGAAGATAGCTTTGAGAAGTATGAACAAGGCTTACCCTCTGCTCAAAACAGGGAAGAATGCCATGGGAGCTACTTTTGAAGATGCTACATCATACCCAGTCCCCCATACTCACATCAGTCATAAACAAAAAGTTTCAGAATTCTGTTGCTTTTTGTTTAGCAATCTGAATACTTTTTAATCAATAAGAATTAAAACTTTAAAGCAGTGCACTCTATCATTTTAGTCTTTGTTAATGGGTAAATACCTGCAGCTTTTCAAGCTGCTTTTTTAGTGCTTCTGAACTTCACTTTAAAATCCATACCTGGATTACCCAAATGTATTTGTTGATATTTTCTGAACTCTCTTCTATTTTAAAATTATTTTTGATAAACTAATCCTGCGTTAAATATGCTGGATATGGTTTATAATAAGTTAAATCTAATATCAACTTAGCTTGAGCATTTAGAAATATTTGTGTTGCTGCCTTTGGACCTCTATGTTCACAAGTTAAGGTTTTATTTTACTCAGTTGCTGAGACATGGAATTCTGATTTGGACAGTGTGCCACATTCTCAGTTCACATAAATCAGCTAAGCTCCATTAAATAGAGCCCCAGATCTGGGTCAAATTAAGAATCTGAGTTTTGGCTGAAGGTCTGTATCTAACGCAATGTTCCCTTGCCACAGGAGATAAAAGCTAAGTGCTGAGGTCCTGCATAGAGGCTCAAGTTGAATGGACTCATGGAAACAGTGAATGTGGGCTGAGAGACTGAATCTTTCCTCTGGGAGCTGTTGAGCAGCTCTGGTGTGTGGCTGTTTTCCCGTGTGAGAGTCTGGAGAAGTGGGTTATGTGGGCAGGGATGAACTCAAGAGACTTCCTCAGCATTGTGTTTGCACTGAACTGTGAGGAGCACTTCTGCACAGGATGTAGAAATTTTGGCATATTCCTAAACATCCTTCTTGTTTGTCCTCTCTGTGACCTTCCTCTACCCTTTACTGTTCTACAAGATATTAAAGGTTCTACTGGAAAGTGGGTTGCAGAGTAGGACACATTTTACAGGATTTGGTTTATAAGACCCACTAGAGAGGTCTGATTCTGGAAGATCATCACAAGTGCACTCACTAAAACTAGCCTCTAACTTTCCTTATAGTTCAAGATCTTAGAGAAAAAAACTATAATCCTTCATTGCCTGATTCATATTTCTGTAATTAGAGTCTTCTCCCATTCCACAATTCCTAAGCCAAGTTACTGCTCTGTTTACACTTTCATGAAGCTAATATTTGGATGATTTTCCTGGAGTGTGATTTTGTCAACTTCTGCTTGGATTCTTCCTTACTTCTTTTATCATCTTACGCAGAAACCTTCCACAGGTAGTCTAGCAGTTAGACTGCATGAGAGACTATCAGTGAGAGGATAATTTTATTCTTCATTTAATTTTGAATACTAGGGAGTAAGGAAATCATAAAACTGAACCTTCAGTTCTCATGAATTAAGAGAAAATACAAGGGAAACAATGATTTTTATTTCTCAAAAGCTGTATCAAGCCATATTTTTGCATACTCTTTTGTAATTTCAGAAATTTTGACTTAAAACAGAAACAGCTTAATATAAAGGTTCAGATTAAGAAAGGACATGTATTTTCAGTATCAGTCAGCTAGTTAAAAATATTCTTGTGAGCATCTAATAGAATATACATCTGGGGTTTTATTAAAGTAGCAATGCTTGTGGGATATTCCACAGTGCTTTTCCACTGTGATCAAAGTAGTTTGGAGAATTCCAACATAGCAAAAAGAGTCTCATGACACTTGTAGATCCTCCTTTTTTTTTTTTTTTTTTTTTTTTTGCTGTTGTTGTTGTTGTTGTTTTTTAATCTAATACACTGTTACAATAGTGGTTTAAATGACTTTATTTCTATGCCACAAAAAAATCCCAAGCTTAATCTCTAGAATAAATTATGCAAACAGTTCTTTCAGAGTACAGAAAAAAAAAATCTGTGCATTGGACAAACATAGGACAACAATGAATCTTTGATATCTTTGTTGCATCTTCAAAAGTAGAATAATTTTTTGTCGTGGTATTGATTAATTATGCCATAGCAACTAAAGATAAAGCCACTAAACTGACTCCTGTGCTACCAGGAACAGGTTATGCCAAGAGACTCAAACTGGTGATTGGAGAATGTGCATGCCAATAAGATTCAAGCATTCACTAGATGCTTTCCCATAGGAAGTTCTTGGTAAAAATTACATGTATCAAAAAAAGTACAAAATGTACAAGTTCAAAAAAATTTATTAAAAGATGGAAGATTACAGGATTCAGATTTGGTGTAATATCTCCATTTTCCAGACTTTAGGTAATTTCATTCCTTCACTCCAGCTCAGAAATTCCTCATGTTTGTATTTTTTGCAAACGTACAACTGATATTAGGACTTTAGCCCTATTTTTATTTTGCTTAAAGTGGCTGCAATACTTATTTTCACACACTAGAAGGAGGATTGTGACACTAAGAAAGATATATGAAAACAAAGACAATAGTTACACCTCATGGACTAAAATACTGAAGTAGAAGCCTTGTGTTCCCCAGGCCCATAGGTTCAGTCAGCCAAGTATAAAAGTCTCAGATACATTCACAAACTTGGCCAATGTCTGAATTCAGGCCTAAGAAAGAAGAATGCATTAATTTTTACTATCATGTTTAATAGCTGTATTAAAGGGTGTGGTTGGAATATCAATGTTTAAAATCATCCATATCCTGAGGCAATACTTCTGAGTAAGTGGTGGGAAACAGAATGGATTAAGTTCATCCTATTTTTAGAAAACATCTGAAAACAACCTGAAGCTACTTTTTTCCTTTCAAATGCTCCATCCATTAAGGGGAGGTGGGTCTCCATTAATGGGTGGAGTAAAGTATCACTTTTCATCAGGTCCATACCCTTCTGTACATGAAAATCATAGCAATTCTTTAAAGTCATATTTCATGAGTAAAAACAAACTAATAAAAGTCTGCGGAATAAATCATCATGTGAATAAAATTTTTGTTATTACCAAGGCTTAAATCATCACTTAGAAGTATGTTTATGTATTCATAATTGAACTTATTAAAATAAAAGATCTTGTAACAAATTTATTTCACACATCCTTTTCCAAAGAACATACAAATCTTGTTCAATCCCAAGAGTTTACTTTTTTTTGGGTGGAATTTTTTATTATTATAAAGACTTTAGCAGAAAAGCACAGTCTCTGCAGTTTAGATTTGACAACAACACTGCAATTCTTGGTTTACCATTATCCTTATATTTTGCAAAACCTGTAGCAGTCATTTAGGTAGCCACCTTTCCTCTGAAACCCCAAGAATCTCAGACGTGGGATTTAATAAAATAAAGGCATACCTGCCTCTGGCATAAGACTAGCAGCAGGAAATACCAAATGATGATAAACTGTCTTTGGGCTCAGGTGTCAGAGTTTTCCAGGATAAGTATTTCAATGAGACAGTGGATGAAGATGAAATAATATAAGCCAAATTTTGTAAACCAATGTCACATCATACACCCTTATGTACAAGAATACATGATGTAAATATGCATTTTATTAAAGACTTGAAAACAAGTAGTTGTGACTTTATACTATCAAAATGGAAAGGATTTCAAAGAGCAACCTTCAGAGGGATATTTTTGGGCCTGCTTAAATGTTTTAAAGAAATCTGGATGTCTATAATATGCCTTTAATGGCAAATTGAAAGGGGCTAAATGCACTACTGAGGGTAGAATCAGAATTCAAATCTCTTTGAGACAGGAAACTTGTGTTAAAGGTCTGGGTTTTGGAAAAGAGATGTGGAATGGGGAATAGCTGACTGGCTAACAAGCAGATGGAGGATTGTAGTGGATGACAAGTCAGACATAAATAAACATTTTGGCTGTAGTACAAAAATGGCAAACTTCACATCAGAAGAAGTGTCATGGACAACAAAGAGAAATTTATTCTCTGTCCAGTGAGGTCTTGAAACTCTATCCAGTTTAGGCACAACACAAGAAAGATGTTGACAAATTAGAGTACAAAGAGGAGCAATGAAACTGATAAGAAGTTTAGAAAATATGAACTTTAAGGAGCAGTTGAAGGAACAACGTTTGTTTAGTCTAGAACAGACTGAGGGCAGATATAATAGGCTTCACAATGTAAAAGCCTTTAAGGAAGATGATGTCTCTTCTCATCTGCGGGGGAAAGGAGAATAAGATTTATATTGTATATTTTGATAATAGAAGGAGTGCTTCATTAAAATCACATAAGGATGGTCTCCTTCATTGCAACTTTTTAAAAACAAATTATATGAATATTTCTATTAACATTTGGTGTCCTGATTGTAGGTATTTCTGCCTCAGGGTTGTACTAGATTCCTAGGGATCCTTCTGATCCCTTGTATTTGAATGCTTTCAGGTTTTAATTTGACAAAACAGAACAGTTTAAGCTGTGAAGGGATCAAAAGACTTCCATCTGTTATGTCACAGAGCCTAGTGGATATAAGCCAAAGGAGATGGTGATTCAGACTCTTTCATGTCTAGCTGTCCGACCACTAAGAAGACATTATTTCACTTGTGTTCTGTAGTGACAAACCTTGCTTACATCACTAGTGCAAGAGAGAGGGGAAACCTGTTTTCTTTCAGTGTTTTGAGGCTATAGCCATATCTTTGGTGCTGTCAGTGCTGATGTGCATGTGACCAGTGACAAAGCTATGAGTATACATGGGATTTAATCAGGTTGAGGAGTTCAGGAGAGATTTTGAATGGTGGTTTTACCAAAACACTGGATGGCTGCTTAGTAAGAAGTCCCATATCCTACAGTGACTGAATGGGCTTTGGTATACCCAAACTAAACAATAAAAAATATTTTTGGAAGATTTAGCTTTTCCATTTTATTATTCTTGTGCTCAGACAAGCTTAGTGTTATGAATGAAAGTAGATATGACAGCAAAAGAGACAGACATAATTTCTTTATCTGCAGATGCACAGCATGAAATGCACGATGCTAAAAGGCTTTCTCAGTTTATGGAAGGATAGTTTAGTCTCCAGACTGATGGACAAACAATTACTTACCAAGACTGATGATTCTGATATGGGTGCCTGTCCACTAGGAAATGAGATTGAGAGAGAAGTGTAGGCTAATGAACAGTCACCACTAACGCTCTGGAATTTAAACCCATAATTTGGAACAGAAATGTAACATCCATTG
Source organism: Dendrocincla tyrannina (assembly GCA_035047865.1). Lineage (NCBI taxonomy): Eukaryota > Metazoa > Chordata > Aves > Passeriformes > Dendrocolaptidae > Dendrocincla > Dendrocincla tyrannina. The sequence continues at coordinate 63,386,616 of JAWWMP010000132.1, forward strand.
CATGTTACTGGTCTGCTCAGCAATTCATTTCCACTACTAACGCATTTTTATAGGCAGAATTGGCTTACATGCACATTTTTATTTAGCTGAATGTAAGACTCCTTAATTTTAACTGAAAAATGAAGCTACTTGCAAAATTTTACAATATTTATCAGGAAGAATCAGATGTAATAGTGGGTGAAGCATGACATAATCTTTTCCAGTAATTTTTCTTATTTGTTTCTGCTGGTTTACATCTCTGTTACATCCATCATCCTCAATGAAAATACTTCAAAGTACTATCATGCAGGCTGGACAGATGAATGGTCAGATATTCAGCACCTGACACTGAAGCTCCAGTCTTCTAAACTCATGCTTATCAGCTGCTTCAAGCAATCTGAAGTCCATAGACACTTAAATTTTGGTTACTGGAATCTCTTGACCAGATGTCCTCCCTGTGGTATAACTATGGTTCCTATATCATGAGTAGCTCAAACCTCAAATCCAAATTCCATCAGGGTCTGCTAACAAGGTATTCCTTTGCTTATTTTGATTGACACCTCCATCCAGAAAGTAAGCTTGCTTAATAAATCAGTCTTTTAACAAGAATAAGAGAGGTTGCTCTCCCTACTCATCAGGCACTGTTAATTTTGGGAAAAGGTAATAGAAAATGGAGGAAGTTCTATTAGCATGTTCCAAATAGGCCAATAAGACAGTGAAATCACACACAGCCTCTCTGGCTTTGTGATTTCCCATAAACTGATGGGCACCACTACTGAATGTCTTGGTACTTACACTAAAGTGCCACATAATTGTATGTGGGCGTTGCAGTTCCAAAAGCAGGTTCTTATTGGAATAAAAGTTTTCTTTTGGAAGAGGAAGTCACACCAGTAAAACAGTGGGGCAATTGCCATGTGCCTGCCTTTGCTGGGTCTCAATTGTATGTAAAGTACAATGATCCCAGTGTTGGAAACTTCCATTACACATCCAGTTGACTTTGTTGATTGGACTACATTGGCCTTCCAGATTTGGGCAGTGTGGTTTGAAGTTGATGAAAATGCCCTGAAGACTAAAAGACAACTGCTTTTTTAGTGACTACAGTTTTTCTTCAGTAACACTGCGAAGTTTACCAAGATACAATCAACCATTGCACGGTATGAAATCAATAATATGTTCAATAAAGTATTTGTATCATTCCATAACTCCAAAAATCTAGATTAGTGAGAGCTTTCTTGTGTTTAATTGCCAGAGTTCATGCTACTGCGCTAGTTTTGTCACCTAAGAGATTTGTTGTCATTGAGTTTGGTGTCCTATTTCATGTATAAACCCAGAAATATACTCTAGAAAGTACACCATATTTAGCCACTGAGTTTATCACTTTCGTTGCCAAGGAAAATACTTTCAAAATTGAAAAACATGCAGCCTTTCTTTTCATACTTGTTGAAAAAAAAAAATTTCCACTGCTACACAAACACAAATACACCCGTGAGCACAAATCCTCAGTGAGGTAATGGCAAAGCTCAGAAGCAAGTCTACAAGAACTGAGACTTGATTATGTGAAAAAAAGTATTAAATTTATATGCTGGGTACTGACTGCTGTGTTCCACAGGTGCTAGACATAACTTAGGAATAGAATTTTTTTTAATTACAGTATACATATTTTAGTTCTGTTTGCTGTTATTTACAGAATATGCCAGTCAGAAGACTTTGATCCTAATTACTATCTCCTGATTACTCTTACTGAGATACTTTAATTTTAATGGATCTTCATATTTGTTCCTGAGACTTGTAGACTGAAAAGACAACACTAAGGCTATGGTTTCAAACCATCATGTTTACCCTTATGTGTCATAAAGGAGAATGTGGTCCTGGTTCTGTTATTAAGAAGGGCTAGCCCATTACTGTAAGCAGTACAGATCTGAAATTATTTACTTTCCTTTTGGTGAAAAAAATGAAATATATAAAATACTGGGAAAATAAAATATTTAGCATAATTTTTAATTTAAGAAAGATGCAATTTTTTTTTTCCTTTCTTAGGACCAGTGACTTGGTGAGGAAAGATGTGTGAGATCAATAAATTCCTTTTTTATTAAATTTTAACTTGAAAATCTAACAATTCCAAATGCACCCTCAGGCAAAGTGGCTACTGCCATGCATATAAAAGAAGATGACTTCAAGAATATTTTGTGTGTGGTTTTCATAAAAACAGATTTCTGAGGTAAATTTGATCTCTCACCAGTGGAAAATTTCTGTTGACTTATGGGCCACTTTGAGTTACGAAATGATACCAGTGCTGATTGTATTTGTTCATGGAAAACCTTGACCTACGTCATGAGGCCTAAAGGAAAGCAAAACAAATCCCATTTTCTGTAGAAGAGAATTATGAAGCTGATTGGGAGAATAACTGCTTGCATAAAGGAGTTTCTAACCTCTCACATAAACAGCTTCTGGAATCTCTACCAGTATTACCCAGACTGTAACAGAGCATACACCACAAAGAACAAATATTCTCAAAGGCTGCAAAGAGAACCAAAATTTCCCCTAGGAGGTCTGGAAAGAAATTCTTTGACACAGGTGTCTATATACTCTCATGTGTGTCCACTCTGTAGAATGAAAACCATAACTCTTCCATAAATTGCTATAGTCCAATAGCAAAGGTGACAGAACTACTAAGAATTAGAAACAACAGCTAATGATGTGTGCCACAGAAAAAGTCACACCATACTGAAGCTTCTAAATGAGTAAAGAACACATTTAAAAACCCACAAAACAACAAAAACAACAACAACCAAACAAAAAACAAAAACCCTGCCAAAAAGCACACAAAACCCACAAAACCTTGCCCCACCAGTGACCGTCATAAGTACCATAGCATGGATTGGAGAAATCACTTTCACAGGAATTTTCTGGCTACAGAAATTCAGAGCTTTGTTCTGTCCTTCCATTCAGGATTCTGGACATCTTTGATCAAAGTTACATATAAGGCATGTTTTTTTTCAGGAGCTCTTTGGGAAAGAAGACACATGCAGTCTCTTTCCCTGAGACATTACACAGCAATGTCCTAAAATGCTTACTGTTGAACAAAGTTGTTACATCCTTTGATTCCTTGGGAAATGAAATATCTTACAGTATAAGAGTCTGGGATGTATGGCCATGTAATCATGTCTGATTGGTTTTCTATCTACAGGAAAACGAGATACGTAATGACTTCGATATGTGTTGAATGAAAGGTAACACAGTCCTAAGCCTAGCTGGGTGCTGACTTACCAGTCTCTGAGAAATGAAGAACACGTTGCTAGCAAGTTAAGGATAAATTAATGTAATTTAATTTAAAGATAATCTCTGCCTTCCCATGAAATCTATAATGACAGCACTGGATTAAGAGATAATGAGCCTAGTATGAACAAAATAGAAAGTATACTAAATAAAAGCAACTTGAGTTTATTTAAAACTATGTATACAATCAAAAAATGGTAACAATTTATCTGTCTATAGCATGTCAGATAATTTCTAGGTTAAAACCAAAATGAAAGACCAGAATTCCTACTACAGCAGAATTTTCCGCTATGCTCAACTGTAACATGGTAATTTTTTTGAGTTATTATTGCATAGGGTATTCTCCTATTTATCAGCATTTCAAACTCATCATTGAAGAGGACTGACCCAATGCTAAATGGAAGCAACATAAAAACTACAACAGACTTCAGTGAGACTTAAAATAGTTCTTCGAGGAGGAAGCCTGTTGTGAATAAAGTTGCTTAATTATGATATGGTTTCCCTTGAATGGAAGCATATTTCCACAATTAGAACTGTTTTCATTAACAGCTGCAGCCCCTAATGAAGCAGACAAGTGAAGGTCCTGTATTACTTTCTTTGCTCTGTAGCAAAAGCATGGTTGCTACATCTCAAGTAATCTGCTCACAACTACTTCTTGAGGGACTTTTGAGGGACTTTCAGCAACATTCTTGAAAAAAACCAGTGAGAACAGAAACAAAAAATATTTAGAATTAAAATGTATAATTGGAATATCAAACTTGGATATTGAGGAGAAAGTTGGCAAAAATAATTCAGATCTTGCTAGTGTTTTCTGCAGGAGAGAGATCAGAACAGTTCAAAGTCCTTAGTTTCATACACATACACTGAAATAATTTTAGGTTCTTTCTTTCTGAAATTATACTTTATTCCATCCCACAATCCAGCTGGTATCATCAATTTGGTACTGGTGCAGTGGAATGGAATTGATGACACAGAAGGATCCTTGCCCAACCCAAATGAGTCTTTGTCATCAATTTTTAGCTAACACAGATTTTCCTGCCTCTCTGTTAATCCTTGCTATGCAGGATATGTTCCTTTCTTAAGGAAAGAGATATTCCTTACATTTTAAAAAACACAACCCTTTGAATGCAAATAAAATGACTAATGCTTCTTTAAGCTCATAGTGGTTCCATGGAGTAACTTAAATGAGAGGCTGTTCATTCATCTGTGACTGAAAACCAAAACCAGACAGATTAGCTTGTTAGAGTTCTCACAACACATAGCTATGAGTTACGATCATGTTGGGGAACACATTTCTTTTTCAGTTGCCTTCTTTTAAGCTTCTTTTTCAGCTGTTTCATTATATTAGGATTTTAGAAAATGATTTTAGAAACCATTTAGAAAATGGTTGCATCTAATCTCTTTCTAAAATGTCTTTTTGAGTAAGAGGGAAGGAACAGATGTTATTTTCAAATATGAAAATCTAGCTAAAAAGATGAAACACGAGTTTGCTAGGGACAATTCATAAGCCCCACATGTTCTTCTACTCTCTCTTCTGTCAAAGGGAAGTCAAATTTGAAAAACAGTTACAACAGGAAAAAAGAGATATTGCTCTCATTCTTCTTTCTGAGTCTTTGCATGAATTTAGGATTAATGAATTAATGTGAGGTGCCTGCTGTTCACTGTTTTCTGTGTGTACATGAACATTCCTAGTGAAACAAATTTGTCAATGTAATTAGGCATAAAGATGCCAACAGTGTGAGTCGTAAGGGGTTTTATTAGGAAACCGGCAGCTAGTTATCCAGCTTGGTCAGGACAGGACAATTGTATGCAAGCTGAGAAGCAAAACTTTATATGTGTGAGGAAGTTTTAACAGGAAAATTACATGTATTGCATTTCAACTCATAAATGCACTTTTTTATTATAAAGAGCTTCTGCTCTGAGAGTTCTGGCAGCAGAAGTGTCCTTTGAGTCCCACTCCTGTTGATGATGGAGTCAGTTGGAAAGCTTCCATTGCTGTCAGTGAGAGAGTAGATACGCTGGATTGTCCAGCATGTTTTAAGAATGCTCTAGATACCCCTGAAATTTCTTTGAGTCTGATAAGCATTGTGGATGCTCAGTGGCTGACAGAAATTCCTGAAAATGTTTATTAGGACTCATCATACCGACTTCTTCCCACTATATAATATGCCTCACCTGTTGGGGTGACTGCCCTGCCTCAACCCCCAGCTGTTCGGGCAATTGCCAGGCCTGTTTGGCCAGTTTTGACTGCTGGGGCTACCAAGTAGCATCCCACTACAAAACTTTGGAGCTTGCAGGCTGAATCAAACTTTATTTGTTATATTATAAAATCTGAGTCTTGGATACATATCTAGTAGCAGCTTCATTGGTTTTATCAGGGACATAGACACCTATCTGCAGGACTGAGATAAAAACCAGCCACTAGATGAGCACAAGTTTTGTTTCTGACTAGCTTTGCTTTCATTTAAAATTAAATAATGCAGTCTGGATCGTGTCAGTTTGGAGGGCTATTCAGTTTCCCAAGCTGTTACCTTTATTGTACACAGCTGATCTGATTCCAATCTAAACCCAGGAAACAAACTAACAGTGTCTTCTGTAAAAGATGAACTAGATCCTTTTCAAGCTCTCAAATGAAACAAGACACAATGCATGTGATTCCACTCACATTCTTCTTGAAGGTCTGAATTCAACTGTCTATCAGTGAGTATTGTGATTTTTAACACTTCAGTGTATTCAAGACATCTGCACAGGGCTGTCAGGAAAAATGGGTCATATGAGAGAGTTATGCCCTCAGGAATGTCAGTGGCCTTTTGCAGACCAGACAGAATGCAGCTCAAATGGCAACAGATCCATATGTGTATGACTGGATTGAGTCATAAGTAATTGCAATGTACATGTTTATACATAACGTAGGTGTCCAGGCTAATCTTAATATGATAGAGTTAATATATCGGAAAAATACATAGAATTATTTCTCTAATCTGAATGTAGGCACCCACATTTGATGAAATGAATTGCACCTTAAATTTCATTGATGATTTTCACGAAATGAACTATATGCTTAGCTTGTCTTGAAGAGCCTTTGCCCTGTGGTTGGTTGATAACCAACACTGCACTTAAGTTTTCATTTCTCTGTCAGTGCCTTCAGATTGATACATATGAGTTTTATCTCCTCAGGGAACTGTAATGGCTCTTCAGCTCATATAATTTCCTGTATTTCTTGCAAATAAGAGTAAAGCTGTTTCATTTTAACCATAGAGTTAGATATCTAAGAGGAAGCTGTCAGACTGAAGAGACAGGCTTTCCTAAGACATCTATAGATGTCAATAAGACAATAAGACATCTAAGTTGCCAATTCATTTTGCTTTTTCACTAGCTAACTCAGTTTGATCTTTCTAATTCTGTCTTGAAAGCTGTATTTGTATTGTGGAAGTTGTTCGTATTCTGGAAATTTCAGCCTGCCTGTATAGTAAAGAACCTACTTAACAGCTGTTGATTTAAAGGTTTCTTTAAATTGTATCTTCAAGTCAAACACTATACAAACAAAGGTTATGATCTCTGTGGATCTTGTAAAGCAATGCAGGCTCAGAGTGGCTAAAACCATAATGGAAGCTGTGATCTCGAAGAGCTGATGGGTGCGGCAGTGAACGGGTGGTAGTGATTCAGAAGAAAAGTCTTCCCTCCAAGTCAGGATCAAACCAGGGTCCAATGTGCTTCAGAGAGGCACTGTATTGCTGAGAAAGATAAACCTGGCTCTTGGTGGCTTGTGGTCAATTAAAGATCTCATGGAACATTTCACAAGGGAAAAGACATAAACCTCAGTGTCCTGGCCAGATTATACACTATTAGTAAAAACAAGCCTAAAACACTTCGGGCCTAGTTTTGCATTCCTTCCTCAGAGTCTGGTGCCTAGATCTCTTCTGGTGCTCTCTGTATTCACATGAGCTCTACCAACTAAGAGCTGCATTGCACTTGGCCCTAGGCTCAACTCCCTTCTAGATCTGCTGTCAGCTGTGCTTTGGGAAGTTCACCCACAGCAGATGGGCTTTTGTTCTGCTTTGGTTTTGATGCTGTCAGGTGAGTGGGAGTTATTTGAACTCCAAAGACAGAAGTGGAAATCAAAAAGCAACCCAAATCCCAAGTGATTCAGTCCACAAGCAGATGTTTTTAGACCACTGCCATTAAAAAGTCTTTATAAGAGAACATCAACTACAATAGAAAAACAGATTGTTGGCGCTTAGAAAAGAGCATTACAAAAATGGGGAAAAAAACTTTTTAGTGTTGCTAAATCATATTTACTCACTAAATATTGATACCAGATGAGTTGCTATTTGTTGAGAAAAACATTTTGACATGATAAATGCTTTCATCTAAAAGTTTTTTTGAAACATGCTGTAAGATTCGGAATACTTAACTGGAGAAAAAATATGAAGAACAGGTTGATTTACATATTAACAAGCAAAGCTTTTGAAAATATCTTGTGTCTGATATGCAGGGACAGATATCACAAATCATGGGGGTTAGTTACCCTGTGGGCTGGGTACAACAGACAGACTTGTCTTGACTGACTGCAGTCCCAATCACAAATACAGGCTGAGCAAAGAATGGATTGACAGCAGCCCCGGGTGAAAAAATTTGTGGGTGTTGGTGAATAAAAGCTTGACGTGACCTGACAATGTACTCTGAGAGGCCAGAAAGCCAGTTGTATCCTGGGCTGCATCAAAAGCTGTGTAGCCACCAGGTCGAGATAGGTGATTATCCCGCTCTGTTCTGTTTCTGCGAGATCCCACCTGGGGTGGTGCTGCATCCAGCTCTGGGGTCCTCAACACAAGAAGGATATCGACCTGTTGGAGCAAGTCTAGAGGAGGGCCATGAAAATGGTCAGAGGGATGGAGCACCTCTCATATGAGGACAGGTTGAGAGAGATGGGGTTGTTTAACCTGGAGAAGAGAAGGCTCTGGAGAGTCCTTCTATCACCTTCCAGTATGTAAGGAGGGCACAAGGGAGCTGGAGAGGGACTTTTTACAAAGGTGTATGGTGATAGGATAAGGGGGAATGGCTTTAAACTGACAGAGGGCAGGTCTAGGTTAGATATTAGGAAGAAATTCTTTGCTGTGAAGGTGGTGAGACACAGGAAAAGGTTGCCCAGAAAAGCTGCTGCTGCCCCATCCCTGGGGATGTTTAGGGCCCAGTTGTATGGGGGTCTGAGTAACCTGGTCTGGTGGAAGTTGTCACTGGTTATGCTGGGGGGGGGTAGCACTAGACAATCTTTAAGGTCCTTTCCAACCCAAACTATTTTGTGATTCTGTGATTCTATGATGACTAATTAGCTTGGCAAGCTAAAATTTTGGAATATTTGCACTGTCTGAGATAATTGCACTTAAAGGCAAACTTGTCCCTAGGCAACCTGACATACACTTTTAGGAGCATTTTTTTCAATATTCCATGGAATATTTTGCCATTCAAAAAGTTTTCAGCCTGACATGAAACAGTATAAAATGAGATCTTTATACAGAACCTTTGACAAAGTTAGCTATATGTTGAAAAGGGACTGATTTAACTTGAAAAGATAATATAATTTAGATGGAGGAAGTTCACTGCACCCAGATCTGACATCTGGGATAAGAATCACCTCTTTAAATGTGGGGGATGAATGAGGCAGGGGGTGAATGGAGGAGAGGAGAAGAGAGATTCTTCAAGCAGCCAGAAGAAAAGACAAAGGTGAAATTAAGCAAATTAGTTCTGATGAGACAACCTCTCAAGAACTTGGGGAAGTTGCTATTGACAGATTAGATGAGGAGCCAAGAGAAGCTGGTGTAGATGAGGTGAAAAGAAATTAAAATTACTTTCAGAGACTGTAATGGGAATGAGAAGTTTGAATTTCAATAAAAGAGAATATAAGGAAGGGCCAGTGGTAGGAAGGAATCAAGCAGTGGACCTACCCTGAAATATTTAAATGAGGGAAATGAGTGACTTATATGGCAAATATGGCAGAGTTCTGCACCAACAGCAAATACCTTGAAATACCATGTGAGAACAGCCTAAGAGACACCTATGATCTCCTTCTTAACCCTTGCTGTTCCTGAATACCAAGAAACTGGCAGAACCATAAGAGAACCTGTACTTTAACTCGTTCTGCCAAAAATGTCCACCATTAAAAAGTTTCTCCGTGGACAAGCTTTATGAGTTTGTGCACTACTATAAATGGAATTTTTGAATCCTTGTTTTGTCTTGCAAAAATGAAGATCACATTATTTATTTATTTTCAGACTTGATCTCAACTGCAACTAGTGATACGTTCATCTTGGTCACTTCCATATGTAGTCACTGCTCCTTCCTAACAACTCTGAAATGCAGCTGCTTCATGACAAGTAAAGGATGGGAAAACAGGCATGCATGACTCTTTGACTAGCAAAATTTTCCAAAGACTGGGCCAAGAGCACACAGAAGTCCTGGGGACAGCAGTAAATATACGTTCCCTTGGGCTCTTTGGAGTAGAGAGAAAACAAGCATCTCCTCTTTTTCCTCCCTCACATAAAAAGTACCCCTAAAATCTGCACATTTTCAAATATATTTTATGCTCTGATTTCACTGTAGCAATATTATGTTGTAATTTCATTATGCAAGTTCCTCTAATTAAGAGCATCTATTATTCATTCATCTTTCATCCAATCATCACCAGAAAAGCGCCATGATGGTTTTAACCTATTTGGATAAAGCACACGGATAAAGATAATTTGGTGAGAATCCTGAACAAACCAATCTTTTTCATCATGAAAAGATATGGGAGATTTCCTACACAGGGCAACTCTTGGCCCTGAATGGAAGAGGAGTGTGAAGCAGATGTGAAAGAGGCACAACACTCATCTGTCTTTCAGTGTGGCTTCAATAACGATACACAGAATTTCAACAGGCATCTCTGTGGAGGGGGTGGCAAGTGGAAAGCCTAGTCGTGACCACTAGTGAGTTTTCACAGATAGTCAGCCGTGGAGACAAACCAGAGAAATGTGATTAACGACCTCGAATAACACGATTTCAACAAGTTTGTGCTACAATGTTTCTTCACACTGCACACATCTGTCACAAACAGGCTCATGAAATCATTTGCTATTTGCTTTATCTGCAGAAACATTCCTTGTGCGCTGACATCATATGGAACGTGCCAGTGTAAGCAAATGCAACCCTATGGCAAACAGCTTGCTTGAACAGTAACACCTGTCTTCTTAACTTGCTTTGGCCAATGATTTCACAGGGCTGAGCAGATAAAAATGCCCACAGCTTGGGTGAGAAGGTCTAACACCCATCTCTGCAGTCTAGCCCTCTCACCCAGAGCTGGTCTGAGTCAGATATAGGAAGGGAGATCCAGTTTAAAACACAGTAGTGGTGGCAGGATGTGAGAAAACTGCTGCTTCCAAATCAGCACCATCTACCATGAGAAGTGTCACTTCAGACTCCCTTTCCTTTTTTTCCCAAGGATCTGTTTTAAATCACCATAAATGAGAGGACCTTGGCCCTTTGACTGACCCATGAAGGCCACATTTAATTTTCTTATCTTCTCCACACTTGACCACATGTTCGCCTCTTTATGTTTACCCTCATCCTACCAATCACTGTACCCTGGTTTCTCAGCTCCGCTAGCTCCTCACTTCTGCCATCATTCAGCCTTCACAGGGAAAACTCAGACTGTTTTATATTTTTCCTCATTGTGCTTATGTTGTCTTTTCTTTAATTCCTCAGAAGCAGTTCTACTTACCTTTAAGTTTTAGGCCTCCAACTTACACCAAAATTTCCAACTCTTATAATTTTATGGCAAACCTTAGAAATATGATGGTTCTCTTCAAACTTCAACTACTGCAGTAACTGGAGAGTTTTCGCTCCATAATAAAACAATCCATAATAAAACAATTTTCCAGTTCTGATTTCACAGAGGGAAGCTCAAAAACACAACTCAAAGGCTTATAAAAAGAAGACCATAAACACACAACTCCCCCAACTATAGGTTATTAATTTTTAAACTTATAAATAGGAAAAGGCTCAGAAGTTTAAAAACTTGAGGTTGGCAAGAATCCTAAATCCACCTTTCTTCAGCAATATTCCTTTGGATTGACTGTTTAATTAGAAAAAATTGATGAGAAAAGCATTATATACTTTAGGCAGGCATCATTTTTATGGTAAATCGCCTAACCTTTGAAAAGGGTTATGTTGAAAATTTGTCCTTTCATGGATAAAATAGACTAAAGGTTTCTTCCTGAATTTAAGCTTTTAACTCTAATGTCTAGAATTAATTTTACATTGGTTTCTGCAATTAATTCTACTATTCTGTTTCAGTCTTCTAATCCCCATCCCTCTTGGCACTCACTATGCAGACCCTCTCACAGAAAGATTGGCTGATGTCCAGTGACTGCCACACTACACCCTTCTATGAAGCCAAGCCACCATAAAAAGATATATAAAATCTGCAGGCCCCTGAGCCTTGTTATTCTGCCAAAAAGCAAAAAAACAGTCACATAAAATGGGATGGTATCAACAAGGAAAATTAGCGAAGAGATGGAAAGCAGGAGATTGGTTTTGTGATGTTTTAGAAAATATGCATAGTTATATAGTGAATACCTAGTGATACCAATACTGATAACACAAAGGAAGCAAGTTGGATTAATACATGGAATCCACACTTTTAAAAAATTAACTAATTTACATGAAATCTTTTCTTACTTGCTGAATAGAATTTAATATAATACAGTTAGGATAGCTCTATTCACAGTATATCCTCTTCTTGGCGAGATTCTCTAACCTTGCCAATCCCTCCAGAAGATAATATATGCCATCTGGAGGAAATGTTTCTCTTTCCCTCACCCTCCCATCTGTTATATATTTTTCTTTGATCCCTCCACCCTCAGCACTTTATCCTCTGATCATCCCTAGACCTCAAACTCTAGCTGTATGACCATTTTCACTTTCAAACTCACTGTATTTCTATTTGGGTTTTGCCTTGTTTTATCACACTACTGAAACTTCTAGTCTGCAATAGTCTTAACTGTTTGCAATAGTCTTCTTCATCTCTAATTTCAATCCATCTCTTTCTTTCTTTTATCTTGAAATTCTGAGTGAGCTTCCTGAACTCATTTAAGGACTTCAGTTACCTCATTTTATACTTTCTATTCAGAGAGATTGTCTGCATTATGGTGACAAAATCATAAATAAATAAGATCCTACCTACCCAAGGCAGGATCAGTTATTTCTAGGGTAATTTCTGAACACTAACTATGTAAGCTTTCTTATAAAAGCAGCCTTTAAAAAACAGACTCCACATACTGTCCACAAAACTCGGTTCCAGTCCTTTGCTATCATTGTAATATTTGAAAATATCACAGCCTTTACACTTCAGAAGATCTTCATAGTATCAGTCCTAAAGTTCCCTAGCAGCATTTTGAGTCTTTGCCTTCTTTGCCTAGTGAACATGGAGAACAGCTTATTACTCTTCTTCAGCATCCTTTTACATATTTAAATAGGCTTATCAGGTTCCTTTTCTGTTGTCTTTTGTTTTAGACTAAACAATTTCAGATCTTTCAAGCTTGGCTTTAAGGCACATTTCTAAACCCCTAATGATTTCCACTCTTGTGGATTCTCTCCGATTGATTCCTGGGCTGTTTTTTTCAAGGAGCAAATGCAAATCTAGGCACAGAATTCCAACTGAGACCTTACCAGCACTGAAGAAAGAAGAAATATGAGAGGTGAGGTGGTGGGGTCTCCCATAAGCTTGAAAACTTGCATGGGGAACTGTACTGAGCCAGTCAGTCCCTGTTTCTTTACTGGAATACTCATTACTTGTACAAAAGTGTAGTATTTTGCACTTATCCTTATTAAATTGCATGTTATTTACCGAAAGCATTTCTCCATTAAAAAAATAATTTTAAATTTCCATTTTTCTATTATTTTGTCTTGCAGCTAGCTGTAATTACCATAACAGTGCTGGGCTCCAGATATGTTCCTATGGAAATATCTGACATAGTTTTTGATGTACTATGAAGGATTGATGACTATCTGGACATCAGAATTCCAAGAAGTTGCACATCATGAAATTTCACCCAGATTTTAAGTTCACTGTTTGCTTACAAAAATATTATCAAAGATGCCATAAAAAAATATTAGTATTATCAGCACGTAACTATGTGACACCCACAGCTTTTACTCAAACCACAATACCTATTACTCTGTTTTGGATGAAATTAGGTTTGGGAGGCATGGTATATTCTTAATCATAATGTCTGTTCAGTATTACTTTTCAGTCTTATGAAGGCTTATAAGCTGATTTTTTTCACTCTACTGTGAACTGCCCTTCTAGGTTGATTCTGGCAGTTCATTAAGAGCATTCTATGGTGAAATGTACTGGGACCAGTCAAGCAGAGAACATCTAAAAGTGACTCCTTCCCTTTAACCCATTCCATAGCAAGTGATTCCTCTTTAACACGCTGTATCCTTTTTGATGTGGCAGGATCTTGCAGGATATGTATTTTCACAGGGATACATCATCTGGGATTAAATTATTTGAAATTCTAGGCAGCTGCTCAACAGCAAAGTGGAGCGTGGAGCATGGAGCAGAAAGAAGCAAAATTCCATTTATATTTGGGTGTTTTCCTTCCATTCACTATAGCCATTTATGACAAGAATAAGGAGTTTCTATGATTCACAATCATCTCCATGTGACTGTTGGTTCCACAAATACAAATCACACACACATGCACTGCTAGAGCAGACACAGTGTGGGTCTGGCAACATCTTGTCTGAAGAACCCACAAAAGCATGGTTTGAATAGAAGGAAATGTCTCTTTCAGCGAGCCCCACATCTACTGAACTGATAGTAGCACTCGTGTCACTGTATCTCTCTTAGGAGAACTAACCTGAGGTAGAAAACAGTACAGCAGTACTTTTAGAGAACTACGGACTCAAGTATCCTGCTGAGCAGTGACTTGGCCTTAGGTCTGCCAAGCCCACCTAGCTCCCCTCAGCAGCTACCTGAACTCGCACGGTGCAGCAAGGAGGGGAGGTTGCAATGCAGGAAACCTGCACACAAAGGTGGGTTTGATATTTCCTGTCTTTTTGCTTCTGCAAAAACCCAAAAGTTTTCATAAGAAAACTGAATTTTCCATTGTAGATAGAATATTTACCTGCAACACCAAAACATCAAACTAAGTCTGTTTTCTTGACCAGCAAGACCATAGAAATTTGAATCTTCATCAGCTCAGGAAAGAAGCCTGAAATTTTGGTCCTTGGATTTCATGGAGGGGAAAAACAAATCAGTCCTTTCCTTCCCCCTTCCCTTTCTTTCCTTCTCCATTCTTCCCTCTTCCAACACATATTTTGACCTACCTTTGTCTCCCTATAAACACACTCAAATATCAAACAGCTCTTCAAGAGATAAGCTGTCATGCTTTGTTCCTCTGGACACCTTCTATTTTTATGAAAAGGTATTTTCTAATAAAAAAAATAGATTTCTACTTTGTTCCCAAACACCTGCTCATAAATACATTTACCTTTTCACTGCAGACTAACTTACATTTAATGATAAAGTTTGAGATACAATTCCCCCTTCCAAAGCAAGAAAATAGCCTGTTAAGACTGTGACAGAATTTATAGCATATGATTTCTAGGCCTGTTTCACTATTAACAGTCTCAATTTCCTCCCCTCAAACATACTAACACAAACTGTTCTTTTGGCTGGAAAGGGAGTGAAAAACAGAGCAGGCTGTGGCATTTCCTTCAGATCATCCTGTATCTGTCCCAAAAACCTACGTTTTTTCTCTTGCACCAAACGCAATGAGTTCAAAGTAGCTGAGTATCATGTTAGAGCAGAACAAGCTCTTGATTTTTTAATTTGCTTTCAGTATACTTTGAGAGCATTTCTTGAATACCCTTTTGGATTCATTAACATTTTCAAAAAATATTTATTGCCATCATTTTCAGCAGAACAGAGAGAAGAAAAATAACCTCTGCTTTTCAATTACTATTTGAGGATGGGAGAAAGAGAAAGAAATTGTCCTTAAAATTCTATTTCTCAGGCACAGCTTGCCTGGCTTACGACAGCAGCAGAGAAAGGTGTCACTTTGTTTGAACTGACCTGTTTGTGAAAGTCTTATTTCTCCTCCCATCTCTCCTTTTCTTCTTCAGTGTCCAGTCTTGAAAACAAACTGACAGATGTGCTCTTGGATCAGCTTGTGAGACTTGCAATGTCAGCAGTGCAAACAGAATTTAGCTGTTTAGTTCAGGAAATGAGATGCAGAAAATCTGATAAATAAACTGTGTTTATTACTCCAGTGTAAAGTACACTTTGGATTTCTTTTCAAAATAGTCCTACGAGGAACTGAAGATGAATATTAAACATGTGCTCCTAATTTAGAGATCTCAATGGTGAGGTCAGAGGGTCCTTACTTACACAAACTTACACAATTTGTATAGTGAGGTTATAACAGAAGTGAATGTTTCTGATCTCTAACTATACTAAAGAAACAACAATAAATGTGAATTAGATAGAAATTAATTCAAAAGAAACTTATAAGACTTATGAATGCACTGAAATGAATTAGAATAATATGCTTTAGGACAGTGTGTGAATTCGAATGTTTTGTGACTTAAACAGAGAGAGACACACACAGAGATTTAAACAGCTAACACATAATTACCCAGTTTGGACTGGGACAAGACAGAGTGGAAAATATTCTTCTAATTCAACAATTAAGTATGCATTTTAATGGTTATTGGGTCATAAATTTAGATATCGTTCAAATGCCACTTCCTTTACCAGCAGCACCTAGATCCCCAGTGCGGCACTAAGGCATCATTTAATTTAATTCTGAGTAGTGTCATGTGCCACCCAACTTCTCTGTCCTGGCTATGTGAACTACTCAGCACAGAAGGGACCAGCATCCATGGCTCCAGTGACACATATGCAGCCATGCACAAGCAGGAACAGCCAGGGACCATAAAGCTGCCCTGTGTGCATACCAGGAGATGGAAACAAGCAAGCACAAAAGCACAACTAACTTCATGAAAAGCCAACTTCTTTCCTATTTTAAGAAAGAAGAGAGTTCAGAATGGAGTAGATGAGTTTTGAAGCTAGCTCTTGATATTCCCTAAAGGACATGGTGACAGCATGCTTCACTGTCCTTTGGGATTTGCATAAAAACACACTTTGGCCCTCAAGAGAGACGACAGAGACCCGCTGAGTCACCAGTAACATATTCTGCATTGCTTTGGATTTGTCTTGAAGGCACCTCCCTTTCAGCTCTGCAATAGGCATCATTTCCACCAGACTGAGGTGATTCAGAACCCATGAAATGGTCATTTTTCTAAGTAATGGAGAACTGTTACTGAATGAGCTATCATTTCAATAGTTTTTACTGCCACATTTGAATTCTGACTAAATTCAAATTCTAGTGAAAGGTGTTCAACAAGTATCATTGAGCCAAGAAACCTTACTCACTGTTCCCAAGATGAACACACCCAACATTTGTTGTGACTTTCATTTTTATTCCTAGCCTTAATCTCTGTATCACTGTCTTTTTTTGGAATAATGAATTTGGGGGAAAAAAAGTGGAATCAGACTGAGGTATCCCATACTATACTTAAGCTTATCCAAAAGAAATTATTTCACCTGTTTCATTTTGGCTAAAGGCAACAAAAAAACCTTTTGGATTTTTTTTAACTGTAAATGAATGAGAATGAGATGCAGACTGATAAACCAATTAAGAAGGATTTTGTGAAACTCCTCATACTCCTCCTAGACTGCAAACTCTCTCCCATCAAGGTGGTTGTATTTATCTATCCATATTCATCCTGTTTTCCTATATCACGTTTGAAGTCTCCAAGTGTGACTAAAGAGATAAAGTAATAGGAATGCAACAGAACTATGAAATATTCTATAGTCCAACAGCAGTAACTCACAGACTTTTCGCAATTTGAGACATTTTCCCCAACCTCTTCCTTGTAACTGTCATTGTGAATAAAAATAATTACCTTACATACACACTGTTGTTTCTTTCTGATCCACGTTTCAGACCAAACACTTTTCATTTCTATTAATCTCTTTTTTCTTTAAAGGGCAAATTTATATCAAAACACTGACATTTGTTGTGTTTTAGATATTGTTCTATAAAGTTATTTAGCAAATCTTACTTTTTTTAAAAAGTGATAAAATATGTGCTACAGGAAAATTTTACAGTTTTCTTATCGCAAGACATCTTGCATCTTTATCTATAACATTTACCTTTTTTTTTTTTTTTGCCATAAGTGAGACTGTAGCTGCTTGGAAAATCCAGTCTTGGTCCAACTCTGCCCCTATAACAAAAGGAATAATGAAACAGTAGCTGTAGAATGGGATTCTAGCTGCTGCCTACTGCATTCAAGAGGTTCTTAATTAGAAGACAGCATTGTAATTTCTCCCTTCTTACAACTCCATAGTGTGTTGCTCAGTAAATTGTGCCCAGTTAAACCTGGTTTACAGGATCCCATCAGGAGAAGGCTTGAGATAGGACCTTGCAGGACTGCATGAGTTTTATCCCTTGCACAAAGAAGAGGGGAACTGTAGGCAGAAGTCAAGGTTGGATGTGTTATATGCAGCAAGTAAGACTTGCCAAGGTTGGTGTAGTCTCTGGGTGAGCTCTGTCAGAAGTCTTTTTCCTGAAGTCACCTTAATTTTCTGAAAGCTATCTCAACCCATACTTGCATTAACTAATTTGAAAATTAGTTTATTTTAGTTAAAATTAGTTAAAAGTGAGTGTTTTTTGATAAAGATGGCATACATGGACAGGGTTTACTCTGGATGTTATGGATGCTGCGTTTGTGACTACTTAACAGAGCTCGACAGATGCAGTTCCACTTGACAGTCTTACTGAATACTTTGTGATTAATAACAGATTAACCCCCCACCCGAGCTCAAACATTAACACTTCGGCAATAATTTCAACTCCTATTATAGAGAAGCTGCCAAATCTTTTGTTGAAGTAAATGACGGTGGAGTGCCCAGCTGTTGGAAAGTGCCTCGCACAGCGTGCCATGATGCCATGTAGTGGCTACAATGACTACATTCAGCACCTTGTGTCTGCTTCGTTACGTGCAAACAGGGACTCATGTCCAAGTGCCAGCGTGTTTAATGTTACAACAACCTCAATTACCCTTTGGTGGCAGTGGCGACAAACGTCTTTATTAACGCTGACAACAAAGACAAGCATGAGGGAAGGCAAGGCGGCTGTCAGCTTTCTGTCTCTGCGCTCACCGAGGTCTCAGCAGCTGTCTTCACGTGTATATATTTGCATTTGTTCACCCCACATCTGCTGCCGTCCAGAGGACGGCCGCGGCCGCCTCACGCCGAGCAGTCCCGCTCGGGGCGGTGATTTACCAGCGGACAGGCGGCTCTGCCCCTCAGCGCCCATCCCCGGGCGGCGGGCCCTCCCCGCGGAGACCCCCTCGTCGGTCTGTCCGTCCGTCGGTCCGTCCCGCCCGGGGTGGAGCCTGCCCGCCCTCCCCACCGCGGAGCATCCTCGCCGGCTGGGGCCGCTGGAGGAGGCGGCGGGTCCGTCCCACATAAAACCCCGCAGCGCTGCCCTTCGCAGTCCTCACTGTGCCCCGCAGTTGTTTGGGGACGGCGCTGAGCGGGAGCTGGTCATGGCCCGGAGCTTAAGCCCTGCCAGCTAGTCCCGGGCAGCCGCCGCGCCTCGCTCGGACCGGCTCTGTCCTCCAGCCTCCCGCGCCGCCCGGGGCAGAAGACGCTGTCCGGCCCGTGTGTGCATAAAGCTCGACCGTCCCTTCCCTCCTCCTGCCCCGGGGCCGGGCGGGCTCTCCCCGCCGAGGATGCGGCTGTCGCTGCTGAGCCCGCTGCTCCTGCTGTCCCTCAGCGCCGGCCCGCACGCCGCGGAGCTCCCGGCGCTGCGCTCCAAGTGCCCGGCCCGCTGCGATGTCTCCAAGTGCCCCAGCCCCAGCTGCCCCAGCGGGTACGTCCCCGACCGCTGCGGCTGCTGCCTCATCTGCGCCGCGGGCGAGGGGGACTCCTGCGGCCGCAAGGAGGACCCGCCGTGCGGGGACAGCCTCGAGTGCCGCTACCCCATGGGCAAGCGCTTCGCCAAGGGCGTGTGCCAGTGCAAGCTCAGCGCCCAGGTGTGCGGCAGCGACGGCCGGACCTACGACAACATCTGCCACCTGAAGGCTGTGAGCCGCAAGGCGCTGCAGCACGGGCTGCCCGCCGTCGCCCAGGTCCAGAAGGGAGCCTGTGAATCGGGTAGGAGCATGGTGGGACCTGCGGTGGGGTGGGTGGCTGGGCAGCGCCTGGGGAGAGCTGGCTTCCAGGGCATGGAAAACCACCTTCTAGGGACCGCAAGAAGCTCCAAGGACGTGGCATCTCACCCAGCTGCCAATGACACCAGTGAGCTTCGGTGTGCAGAATGGGTGCTCGGGTCCTTTCTGAACAGCAGAAGCTCTTCTCCTCAATCCTCGCTGTGAGCTTGAGCAGGGTTTGGGAAGGATTCCCCTCAGGTGCACAGCTGTGGGTGCCTCGGTGATGTGCAGGTTGCTGCAGTGCTCCTGTGAGGAGAGGCGATGGGAGCGAGCTGGGTGGAGGGTGTTCGGTTGCCAAGGCAGGAAAGCAGTCACGTCCTCAGCCGTCACCACTTCTGAGGGCAGGACAGCAGCGGGGCTTTTTCTCGTCCTGCCAGTGCCACCTTTCTCCGTCTTGTCGATGGCAGTGGCCGAGGTGTTGGGTGGCATGGCCCGTGCAGGATGCACAGCCTGCACAGAGTGGGAAACCAGGAACACCTGTGTACTCGGGGACCATCCCTGGGGATGTTAATAAGATTCACCTGACGGACAGCACTCGGCAGGAAATGCCTCTAAATGCCAATCAGGGAAGGAAAAGCCCTAAGTAATATACAAACCACCTGAAAGATAGTGGTTTGACAGGTTTGTTTTCTTCACAAAAACGTTTTGTAGTCTTGTAGAGGCCTAAGTAGGAAAAAGATATCTGTGAACCTCCTTTACAGTTTAAAATATTGACACTCAGGGCATCACATAGACTTCTGTTTATAGTAAAACATTGAGACCTTTGCTCAGATACTGTGTCATCCTGTGGCAGCTTCACGCTTGATGATTTAACTTTGAAAAGTTTAGTAATCATTTCAGTGAGCAGTTTCTTCTTAGTGTTAAAATGCTTTGTGGAAGCATTAATGCCGCAAGTATCTCTCCACATACCTACTGATACCTAGTTTTAAGGGTTTGCTTTCGTTACCTTTCTCATAGAGTTCCTGGAAAGAGAAGTCCTGTGCATAATGGAGTTCTAAAACATGCACTGCTGTTTTGATTATGTCAGGTGAACCACTAACCATCCTGTTTATCCATAGCAAACTGGCCAAAATTATTGGGAGGGGTCAGAGGGAATAGGGCTACTGTTGTAGCCTTTCTGTGAACAGGGGACCTTTAATATATCTTGCTCTTGCAAGAAGGTAAACCAGTTCAGAGAGGGAGGATGTTCAAATGATATTCCTGGAGTTCCTTTATGAATGCCTTGCCAGAGCCAAGAATGTCTCCAGATGCCAGCCTGAAGCTTCAGTGATCAGTCTCTCCAGTATTTTGTATTTATAAATTGGGTTTTGCCTGTTCCTTTTTACATTGACATCCATTAGCTTTAGTACTCTTAAAACTTGGCTGGAACAGATCCATGTGAAATAATCACAATGTTTAACCAAAATGAGTGAGCTAGCCTGTGTCTGAGGGCTTACTGAGTGCTTGGCATTTGGTATATATGACATTTTCTTTAAGGAATCCTTCTGAATCTTCTGTTAATAGGCTTAGGAATTTGGAGCCATGAGGCAGAGGTAACATGTTTTTTTCCGAGCAACTATTTTAGTGTTCACTTTATTTTGGCTTTATTTTTTGTCCCAGAAAGCCTCAGCTTAGATGAAGCATCTGGTTCTCTGTTAAGTTTTAATTTTTTTTTTATTCAGTTCTACAGCTGCATAAACTGAAGCTCAAAGAAACCGAGTGTCTTGCCCAAGGTCAGACTGAGTTGGTGGTTGAGCCAGGAATAGAACTCAATTATGGTATTTTTTTTAAAAAAACAGCAACATGCAATAGCTGTAATGAGAGGCTTGGAAGAAAGTTGACAGTTTAAAATTGCTGTCAAATTTCTCTTTTCCCTATTATTGAGAGAAATCTGGCCTCAGATGACTCAGTTTGAAGGGATAAGCTAGTTATGAAGTAAGTTCAGTTTTAGTTGACCATGCATACATTAAAACAATTTCAGATAATTTCAGAAGTCTAACATAGTATGACTTGAGCCCTTTTAAGAACATGCACTGGCCCTCAGGAATAGCTTCTGAAGTGCCTACTCCTGTCCTTTCCCAGTTGCTTATGTTGATGCTAAGTTGGATTCTGGCTGAGAAACTTAGCTGTGATCTCCCAGTGACATCAGTCTGGTGCACAAGGACGTGTGAAAAAGGAGTAGTAAAAGATGCAGGAAGGAAGGGAGGAAAGAAGTGCCCAGGGTGACTGAGAGATAATTCCAAAATTGACTTTTAAAATATTTTGGTTTTTTGTTTTTTTTTTTTTCCTTTTTGAAGTCCTGGGCTAGCCTGAAGAACACCATGCCAAATTGCAAGGTCTATGCACAATGTACTAAAGGAGGTATGTACTGCCTGAAGGTACAGGAGGTACAGGAGTTGTTCTTCTCTATGCCTCTGCCCTGAAAACTCTTACTCACTCAGTTCATCTTAAGAACAGACCCAGGGACTTCTCAGAGATACTAACAGGAACAGTCTGCAGAACTCCAGAGCAAAGTTAAACTCTATGCTATAAATATTGTTTTCCTCCCCTCCCCCCAAAACTAGATAGCTTAATATATGGAGCATATTCTGAATCAGCTAGTTTTTTATCTGCCTTCTGTCACCTGCTGTGATAAAGACAAGCTGTTACAAGCTAGTGTGTAAATAATGGCATAAATATTTATGGAAGACAACCTCTAATCAAAGACCTGTTCTCACACTTCTAAGGGAAGCAAGTTTAAGTTTTAACAATGCCACATGTTGATCTATTAAAGTGTCAAACTACTCAGTCAAAGAATTCCTTTGGTCATCTGCAATCTATGGTCAATTTATGACAGACCTGTTTCTTGCACAAAGGGCTGTTTTTGATCCCTCAGTATAACTTCCTTAGTACCGTTATGAATACCCTGCAATGTTATTTTGCTAGTAGTTTCTGTGAAGACAGTTTAAGTGTGAAACAAATGTGTATTTTCTTATCTCAGATGTGGAAGCAAAAATATATATTTTTTTTAATAATGAGTGCTATTTTGTCAGTGGAACAAGGAAAAATGAAAGTTTGATTAGAAAACCTTTGAGGCTGGATTTGACCCCAATTTTTTGCTGGATTCTGTCCTTTGCACTGTTAAACTGAAGTCACTCTCAGGAAGTGGTCATGATGTGAAACCTCACCAATGTCAGTCAAATCTTTGCAAGATATGAGCCTAAAAGTTCATTTTTCTGAAAGAAATGTTTGAAATACAGTTCATGCATAAGCATAGTCATTGCACACAGCTCTGTGTGTGGTGTTTGCAGTGTGCCTATACGTAGCATTGAAGATCCAGAGGAACAACTGAGTATATGATTACTTGCATGTCTGAGAAGTTGGCCCAGTAAGAGGTATTAGTGTCTCCTACTGGTATTATTGTCACCAAAGCCTTGCAGCTGCCTCCAGCTGTATTTAGGGAAATGCTCTGCAAGGTATTAGCTGGAAAACCAAACTCTAGTCACATTCCTGTGCTGTTTGTATTCATTATGTCTGAGTTTGGTTTGAGTTCCTGCAGGTGAGGATGAATATTGCACAGTGTTTGATATATAATTCAGAGACTAGAACTTCACTGCTTTGTATAGGGTAGCTAACAGGAAAGGGATGTTCTCTTTGCATCTCCTTATGAGGGTCACTTGGGAAGGAGGAATAACAAGTGTGTAAAGTCAGTGAGGTGTCTGTGCTGGAAGGCTTGTGCCAGTCTCTCTCTCTGGCCCTTGTGATTGCTGCATTGCACAAGAAAGCCACTTTGGTGTTGGTTCACCAAATTGTTTTCATCTGTGCACGGTAGACATCCATTGTATAAACAAGTTGCCTGAACCCTAATGTGGCATTAAACTCACCAAGGCTTTATGGTCAGTGCACAGCTATGCAACTTGATCTTAATGCTGAATTCATCAGAAAAGCTGCCCATGAACCTATGTTTCCAGCAGATGTTTCTGTTTTTTAAGCAGAGACATTATAATCTTTTATTTGTCTTTCATTTCTTTCCATGAAAGCACAGTAGGGACAGTGTTTATCCCTGGTTATCAGATCTGCCAGGTTGCAGTCCTCCCTTAGACATAATAATTTTGCTGAATGCACAGATCTTTTCTGAAGCTGGTTTTAAAAGGGGGATGGGGAAATAGCCTTAAAAGAATGAGTTTCCCAGGCTCACAAATTTTTAATGAATATGAAATTGTGGATTGTAATACAATGTATTGTCTTTAAGAAAGCAGAAAATGTGATTTGATTTAATTCTACGGGGACAAAGTTGGCAGATATCCAGAAACACTCAGTCTTTTGCAAATGTAAATTGGTCTGGTTTTATTGTCTTCAGTGGGATTATGACGATTATTTCTGCTGAGATTTTTTTCCACCTCTCTTCATACTTGGTTAACTACAGATTTGTTGGAGTTGTTCCTGGTTTACATCAGTGTTAATGAGATTGGAGTGGGTCTATTGTCTCTGCAAGAAAAGTAAATAAAGCACTATTAAATGAATTCATAGTCTGTAGATAACATCGCTATCCAGGAAAAATCTTAAGCTGGTAATAAGGATACCCCTACCTGACAGTCAGCTAGCTTCAGCCATGCAAATCCAGTGTGATTGGAGCGCAAAGCACTGGAAATGTATGATAACTTTTTACAAAATAGGCTGCAAATCTTTAGCTCCTGTTTACTCATTTATATCGAAATCTGCATTTTGAATGTTCTGTGAGAGGAGCTGGAGACCTGAAGATCTAATAGCTTATTTGAAATTATAGGATTGAAGTTCAAGTCTGCTGAAAATCTGGTTGATTTACTCTGGCTACGAAGTAAATTGGGGAAATCTAGCTCTTTTGACTAAGAAATATGTAGACAGCTAAAGACTCATACAGTATAAATTTGGTTTTGTTTCAAGTACAACCGGTTGCAGCACCCTTGTTACCTTGGTTATACAACCCATGGTTAATTGGATTAAATTATGTCTTCTTGCCAAGATAAATTAGCTGTAGCTAGTGTGAGACAATTTTGAACACTCAGTAATAACATGGAAAATAGTGCATGTTGTTGAGAGACCTTTGAAAAACTATGTGACAAATCTCAGGGGACAATCAGTCAGAATCTGCAAAGTTGTTTTGAGCTCAGAGCTCTTAAATGATCCAGCCAGGAGAGACCCAAGGGCTGTGTGGGGCTCCACAAGGCAGCAAGAGTGTGTGTGTAGGGAGATACTTATTTCATTTTATCTTTTAGTAAGAACAGTAGCAACAGCTAGTGTCTACTAACTAATGCAAATTAAAGGATAGATTCTACTACTACTGATTCTAATACTACAGTTATAACACTTGTATTCAGGGTGACCTTATGCAATGTATACAGTGTTGGATGTTGTTTCCTTCTGCAGTTTCTCAGGCTGCAATTCCTCCCTTTTGAAGTATATTGAGAACTTCTGATTAAAACCATCAGTTTAATAATTATGCCTTAAAATGCTACTAGTAATAGCCAACACTTCAGTTCCCTTAAATAGCGCTGTAAATGTGAGTTTGCGGTTACATCTTCCAAGTCCATAGTTTGAGCTCCTGGCACCTCATATAATGTGTTTAAAGGTTCTGATCCCTGCCAGCATAAAATGATTCAAGAAAGATCAGTTTCTGTGAAGGCATCTCAACTTTCTAAGTCAGTTTTCACCAGTATTTGATCCTTACCAGACAATAGCATGAACAGCTTACCTCTAATGAGACCAGTAGATCTTCAGCCACATTTTTCATACAAAGTCTGAATCTCTGTTAATTCTTGATCCTCCTTTGTTTCAGATTTCTCTCTATATAGTGCAGATTTGGATTTACTTTCAGGTTTGGGTATTCCTGTCTTCTAACCAAAGCAGGGAGGTTCTGGACTCCTGCTCAGACTGAGAAGTGCTTTCAATGTGGTATGGAAAGAAGACAAGCTTTGTTTCAGTTTTACAGTCTTCTGTATTGCTGCATTTTATTTTTTTTCATCTCTTTCCATGTTTGCATTCATCCACCATATCTTTCAGACATTTTCTCTCTTCCTTCCCCAAAGGAAAGCCACTGCCACCCATGTTTACCTGGTATTTACCTGGTGGCTGGTCAGGAGTGATGCAAAACTGAGTTCTTTGACAGGCATCTTGCTCTGCTTTTGCCCACATGCAGTGCTGTAACAGTTTGGCATGGGCAGAACAGTTGAGCACTCAGCAGATGCAAAGGGGTTGGCCCTGACTCACGGAGCTATGCTGATTTATGCCAACTGAAAGCCTGCATTCATCATTGTTTTTCCACCAGTTCTATGCTAGTTTATCAGCTGAAGGTCTAGCCAACTGTCTTTCACTGATGCATAGTCATGTCTATTAAGATAAATGTGATGGTAATTGTTATATCCTGTCAGTGAACACTTGCTGTGCATGCAAGTGTTCAAAGTCTTTTTAGTAGACTTCAAAGGATGTACTGCATAATCAGGCAAGCTGCTTGTGAACTGGAGGTAAGATAAATCTTCAGTGGCCTAGTAAGCAAAATAAATAACAGTGTATTGTGCTTACATTTGACTGTCCTTTGTGATTCCTGTTTGCAGTGTCTCTTTTAAACTAAGTACTAAAACAAGCACGTTCAGTTGGTCAGAGAGATTCCTCAGAATGCGTGAGAATGTACATAAAAATAATAGACTGAATCTGGTCCTGCCAAGTTGCTCCTTTTGTTTATTTCGTAGCATATAAATCTTGCTTGCTAAATGTAAGCATGGTTTCTTTCCCTTCAGAAGTAAATCCCATATCCAGTAACAGGAAGAACTCGCAGACTTCGATGAAGAAAACGCCTAATTGTCTTGATGTGGTTTCTTCAATACTTTCTTTCTTTGTACCAGTGCTGGATCTGTTCCATAAGTTCCTGTCTTTGCTTTAGGTCTTTTGGATACTGTGGTAATGTAAGGCCTTGCACTTTCTGACTTCATAGGTCCTCTAATATTTTCTTGTGAAAGCTTTCTGAGACATTGTAGGAACTCTTAACAGTTAGTTCTCTGTAATCCCCCTATCTTATAAAGTCATTCAAAGAATAGATCAGTGACACATCTTTTTTTGTAAATAGGTTAGACTCCATTGTGCTGTAATCTTTATATTTGTCCCAAATCATTTACAGTTACAAGGTTTAATGATCATAAAGCACCTGTAGATAAAGGATTGCTCAGAATCATTACAGAATTAAAATTACACAGGCTATGAAAATGCATGGTAACTCTCTGAAACATTTCTCTCTTTTCTGTATATCTTTACTTTCTGTGTGATGCCTCCGACCTACTTACCTTTTAAAGACTTGAGTAAAGGGGCAGCTGATGTAAGAAAAGTGTATACTTTCTAAGGACAGAATCTGTATTTGGACTCATTGCCATGTGATGTGATCTAGAAATAGGTAAATCTGTAGCTTTTTAGACCAGGTGTTGACTTGGTATGCAAGATCTACTGTGAAGTTTATCCTTCGGCATAGAACAGACCATGATGGTGCAAAGCATCACTTCTGATACTATTTAGAAATGGGAATTTGGAGCCTCTTTCTCCTGATTAAATGCAGAAAAAGAAGTGTATCTTGTAGGATAAACATATGCGATTGTACCAGTTTCACAAAAGGAAAAAATGTTATTGCTATACCTGATTACAACTTGTTTACTCCCTTCCCTAGATCCCATAGTTAATTTTAAAGCATCAGACTGTGAACATAAAAGATTGCTATTTGAGTGTGGTGATATGTCCCTTATCATATGTTTAACATATGTGGTGATATGTCCTCTCTGTAAGATCTTCATTCCACACAGTTATATTCAGTATTCATAAATGCTTTGTGTGGTGCTATTTAATGTAGTAGCACACTGGCTTTTGTCAGAACTTTCAGTGATCTATTGCTAGGCCCAGCTGCATGTGACAGCTTAAATGAGAATTTGCAAAACATTTTAGGGGCAAAGGTTATAATTTGCAGCAGGTTTCTAATGTGTCTACTTCACAAAATTAGAACTTGGGTTTTAAATATGGCTCCCAAATGCTGCAGCTGTATTATTCAGCACTTGTTAGACCACATCTAGCATGCTGCATCCAGTTTTGGATCCCTCAGTATAAGAAAGGCATGGACAAACTGGAGTGAGTTGAGGAGAAGGTCATGAGGATGGCTGGAAGGACTGGACATACCTCCTGTGAGAGGAAGTTGAGTGTACTGGGCTTCTTCAGCCTGGAGAAGAGAAAGCTCCAGAAGAATCTAACAGCAATCTCCCCGTAGCTGTGAGGTTACCAGGAAGATGGAGCCAGGCTATTTACAGTGGCGCATAAGGGGAGGATGAGGAACAATGTGCATGAGTTGAAACATGAGTCTCAACAAGAGAAATTCAGACTAGATGAAAGAAAAATGTTTACGTTATGGGGCACAGTAAAGCAGTCCGACAAGTTTCCCAGAGAGTTTCTGGAGTCTCCATCCTTGGAGTTTTGCAAGTCCCAGCTGGACAGAGCCCTTGAGCAACTTGTTTTGTAGCTGACACAGCTTTGAGTAGGAGGTACAACTAGAGTCTTCTGAGGTTCTTTCCATCCTGACCTATCCTGTGACATTACATGTTTTGGATAGTAATCAGTAGTTGTCTCGATAAAAATGCTCAAGATAGGGTTTGTAGACTGCAAGAAAAGTCAAAGAAAGTATGGCTAAGTTATGCTGGTGTTTAATTTTCTCAGGATTAAGAAAAATGCTGGATAAGTTTTGAACAATCTTAATGACTTTGACTCCTCTTCCAATACTTGTTTGGAAACTATTCTAGCAGGAGAAACGGACCTATTCAAGGCAGGTTTATTTTGCCTACTTGCTGAAGAAAGGTATTGTCTTATTAACATATCCAATTCTTTCTGCTAGTATAGGTCACCTACAGTCCAGCAGCCCAAGATACAAATTCAACTTCATAGCAGATGTGGTGGAAAAGATTGCACCTGCAGTTGTTCACATTGAACTTTTCCTCAGGTAACACTTTCTGTTCTTTGTGTTTTAGTTACCTTGTTTAAAAAAGGTCCACAAAGTTTTTCCAGTGTAGTAACTTCCCTTTTGAATTTGTGAAGTTTACGAAACACTGTGAAACATTACAGCAGACTTGTTTATCCAGAGGACCTCACATTTGTGTGTTTTGTTCCTGATCAGTAGGTCTATTTTATTTGGTTTACAGTCTTTACAGTACTTTACATACTTTCTACCCTGAAATAAGTCTGTTTCATCACTGAAGATCTCTTCAGCCTTCACTACTTGTTGAATTCTATTTATCATATCAGTCTAAGTAATAATAAAAAAAAGCATTAAAAAAAGAAAAATCCAGAAGG
This sequence comes from Dendrocincla tyrannina, assembly GCA_035047865.1. Lineage (NCBI taxonomy): Eukaryota > Metazoa > Chordata > Aves > Passeriformes > Dendrocolaptidae > Dendrocincla > Dendrocincla tyrannina. The sequence continues at coordinate 63,415,500 of JAWWMP010000132.1, forward strand.
TAAGCTGGAAAAACAGGTCCTTGTTGCTTATTCTACTTTCAATGACAGGTGATTTTATTTTGGCAGGGAGAGCATTAAGAGGTAGAATGTTGGCCAGATGTAACCTATCTAAACACAGAAATGACATCTGATAGGAAAAAAAAAGTACTAAATTTGCTGACCAGAACACACCAATATTCAGTGTACTTAAGCTGGAGCTGAGGTGGCAAGTTTATCAATGAGTGCTCAGAACAACCTGAGAGGCAGGTTTAGATGAGAGTGCTCAATACAACCTGCTTTCAGACCAAAATACTGCAAATATTACATGTACTCCATTGCCTTAATATCTTTCTGCCTGGAGTACTCTAACTTTGCCTAGGCCTAAGAAATTCTTCGGGAATTTTTATAGGCTTTTTTTTAATATGTAAAATCAAGATAATCAATTTTTTGGAGACATAGGTTTATGCACATGGTGACTGATCTTTTGAGACAGTGTTACAGCTATAGATGTTTAATACCTTTTCATATGTAGCTCAGGTTGTTCTTTTTCTATAAGTAAATGTTTGTCCAGCAGCTTCCTGGACAGTAATTGTGAAACTTCTTCCTGGAACTGGCTCCTTTACTGCTGAATAGCCCAGAACTTTCAAACAATACCCTAATACGGACCACAGCTTGGAAGAAAGAAGAATTTGTGGGCCTTTTCTCATCTTCTACCCAGGCACTCTCTGTTCCCTATCAAATCTAAGGTCATTACTGCAGTTGTTCGTAAAGAAAAGTCATAATACTCTAGACAGTTTATAAAGTCTTTTAACTGCCTATATTGCAGCTTGTGTTGTTTCCCACAGGTTTTACCCATTGCTATTGTTTTCCATTTCTTTCTTTCACATTTCTAGTCCTTTTGTTTTCCAAAATCTTTTCTTTTTGATTTGCTTTTTCCTGCCAGTCTACACTTCGGCATCATAGTCCCCTTAGACCTCACTTCTTCCTTTATGCCTCTGCCCAGCTGCAAGGTTCCTTCTTCTTTCCCCATTAGAGGATCAGTCCATTTTTTCAGACCTTTTATTTCCCATCATTGTTTTCATCCTGTATAGAAGCAGCAACCACTGGGATCAGATGGGCTCATTCTCCTTCCTTTTTTTGTCACCCACCACTGTACGAGGAAGCATATAAAGACAGAATTGGAAACCAAAGGAAAAAGACCCTGCTGCTTGTCTGTAAAACTCAGTTCCTATATCCCCCAACTGACTGAAAGAAGTCACAATTTTTAGCAAAGGATCCTTTCTTTGTAATGTTGTTTTGTTTTTCTTTGATTTTTGTAAGCTTTGTAGAATTCAGCATCAAATGCTTCATTATTTCTCAGGGTGAAAGGTGGTAAGTGATTTCTAATGCAGTCTTATCTTGTGTTTGCCTTATGACATATAATTACTTGCTTTGTGTACAGGCACCCTCTCTTTGGACGAAATGTCCCACTTTCCAGTGGATCTGGGTTTATTATGTCTGATTCTGGTTTAATTGTGACCAATGCCCACGTGGTGTCAAGCACCAATGCAATATCAGGGAGACAACAACTGAAAGTGCAGCTACAGGATGGAGATACCTATGAAGCAACCATCAAAGACATTGACAAGAAATCTGACATTGCAACAATAAAGATTCACCCTAAAGTGAGTGGCATAAACAGATTAATTACTTTTTTAGAATTATATCAGTTTCGTTTAGTATGGAGCAATTGGCTGGAATGCCTGTTTAGGTATTCCTTATAAACGTATCTGTAGAAAACAATGTACTGAAATACAGGCCTGGCAGTTTTTCATACCTTAGAATTAAATTACTTTGTCTTTTGTGCTAGAAACCACTAAAAACTAAATGAAAAAAAATGCAACTCATTTAACATGTGGCAAAATTCTGCTATCTTTACCTGAAAACCCAGATTATTTTGGCTAATTCTCCTACCTTTATGCCAGTATGCATGAACTACCAGGTGGTGCATAGTGTAGAGAGAGTGGTAGGCTGGTCAACAGCTGGTTTGTAGGCTGTTTTTAGGAGGAGGAGAGAACAATTTGCTGGAAAATGGAGAAATCTTTTTCAGAATCTTGCTGGCTTTTTTCCTGAGTGAAATTGCAAGGAACTACTGCTAGCAGTCTGTTTTTAAAGACAATTTAAAGAAGCAATGTTTCTGGCATAAGTTTTGGTATATGGTAGTGAGTGGCTCTTTCATTAATATAAAGGAAAGTATATGTTCCTAACTTGTTGCTAGTTTTTAATCTTTCCAATCACGTTATTTTCAAGTGGAAATTAATGCTTATTTTTTTTTTCATTGTGTTTTCATTTAAGAAAAAACTACCAGTATTGTTACTGGGACACTCTGCTGACCTGAGACCAGGAGAATTTGTGGTGGCAATTGGAAGTCCCTTTGCCTTACAGAACACTGTGACAACAGGTATTGTCAGCACTGCTCAGCGAGATGGCAAAGAACTTGGCCTGCGGGACTCGGACATGGATTACATTCAGACAGATGCTATTATCAATGTAAGTACTAGGCATGTGATGAGTTTCTCTTTACACTCCCTCCCCACCTATTCGGTATGGAAGTGCCTGCTCTGAAAGACAACTCCACTAAATTAAAACAGCTTTGTTTGAAATAAGTGATAGACTCTCCTTTTTATAAAAGATTTTTTAGTGTATGTGAGATGCGTCAGATCTGTGAAAGGTCTGATAAATGAAACTACCCTCTTTGAGGTTGTCTATGAAGATACTGCATAGGACAGACCCTTCCCATTCTGTAGATCTTGTGCAGTAACACATGGTTGTATCAACCATCAGTAAATCAATACATTTCTGTCTCTGCTTGCTGAGTTGCTCTGGCCAAGCAAGCTGTAGAACAGAGCCAAAGTTTCTTTCATCTCCATGCATTAGAACCAGATGGAGTAGTCAAGTTGCTAGTATCTGCTTCAATTTAGTGACAGGACACCCAGGTAAGAACTTAATGAAGGGGCTGGGTTGTTTTTTTTTCTATTCTTTTCACTTTGCACATCACCTACTCCAAGTAAGAATCCAGAGGTAAAATGACATAAAGACCGAGATATAGTTTGGAATTAAGGGTCCTAGCACTGCATGTTATATAGAAATACATGTTATATAGAAAATAATGACCCTTCAGAGTGATTTGGAGGGATCCAAAGAGCTTAAGTGAAGTCCTTACATTTGTATTTAACTTGTGCTGATTCTAAGATAAGCACTGGATGTATATCTGAGGTAGAAAATAGCCTGAAATTTTATACTTTAAATTTGTTATACATTGAAAGGAAAATATTTTCAGGATTTATTTGTTGGACCTCAGTGTCAAATTTGAGGTGTACTAATACTTAGTGTTTTACATACACAAATGTTATTTGTGTATGTAAATGAGTCAATGAGTCTGTTATTGTGTGTTATTGTCACAGACTCATTGAGAGAAATTATGTGGGTGGATAAAAGAGATATGACATAAAAATAAGCCTTTTCAAAAAACTTTGTATGATCCAGGAACTGAACCTCTTCAGATGTCAAATTAGAACTACTTTCTTCAGTTGTGTAAGGAGATCAGGAAAACTTTGGCAATATGGGTTACTTGGAATCACATGCTGAATTTGTGGCAGAGACAGAATTAGAAGATGGGATTCTTGACTTCTTGCCTATACACATTTTTCAAGCTCAGACTCCTTCCTGGTGTGTATACTTAGGCATTCACTGCCCTCCAAAACTAATGGGCAGGTTTAGTCAAGGATGGCAAAGTATGTCAGATAATGCTAGACCAAAGGAAGAGTGATAGTAGAGGAGGTGAGGAAAATGACAATATGCATGAATTACTCTGCCACCTGAGACCACAAAATACGAAGGTGGTCTCTGGCGTAAGGATGCTTTGTGCTTAGCTAATGCACTAGTTTTCTCCTGAGAATGGGAGGAGTTTGAGAGCTGGTCTATTCAGAGCATTCCTGTGGCTCAGCCAAGACTTTCCTGCAGGAATGTGCATGCAGCTGCCTTCTGAGAAATGCTGGGACAGCAGGAACATGGGGCAGGAGAAAACAGGGCCATATGTTCCTAAATGGAGCTATATTGCATGTGCTGTTCTTTCACTGTCACATCCTTCAAGCAGAAGACAAGTGAATGAAAGATGATGTGCTGAAGAGGCTGAAAAATCATTATCTTGGTTCCTTTGTGTCAGGCATAAAAATCAAGTGTGCAGCCTCTGATCAGTGGAAAGATAATGATATAAGAAACTGATCTGTTTGTTTAAATTTGAAGCTGTTTTATAAACTTGAATGTCTCTTTTATTCTCCTGAGTATCTATATGATTTGCCCAGCGCTATCTGAGCATAAACAGTTTGTGTCTCACATTGCTGTCATACATCACTTAGCTTTTGTTTCTTTTGACTTGCAAGTTGCTGCTCTTGGCTGTTCAGCAAACCTACTTGAAAACTCTGGCCTCACTCAAAAACAAACTTGAGCCAACATGAAGATGGACAAGCAACTTCTCCAACTCTCATTTCCTGTGGTCCTGTTGCATGCTTCCTTTGAAGGCCATTAGATATTAGGCAATTCTGGGCTGCTCAGAGCTGCTATATGCCCTCCCTAGAGAGGGTTACATGTCTGCGGTTACTAAATCAATCCTTATGTACTAGCTACCTCATAGCAATATGCTGTGATTAAATACGTAAACTGCAGTGGAGAGTGAGAGACTGACAGTATTACAACCCAAAGTGATGAATAAAACTAAAACTGTATGAGCACCTCACTGAAATATGACTTTAAATAGCAATTAATTATTTCAAAACCTTGTTCTGACAGTCTTCAGAAGAATCAAAATACTAATTTTAGCTATTTAATAATTCTTCTTAAGCTTAGGGTCTAACTATTTGGAGTGGTAAGTTGCTGCTCCAAACTCCAGGCCAGTGGTAAGAGCTGAGAACTTGTGGGGGTGAAACCTGCCTGTGATCTTCTGTGATCAATATTGTGTCCATCAGTGCTGCCTAAGAAGTGACCTCCTCTCTTTCATTTACTTACTGTCAAAATACTGTTTGAAATTAGAATTGCATTTCCTACAGTGAACCACTAATTTATTGTTCCCTTATGTCATTTTTACAGTATGGAAACTCTGGAGGACCTCTAGTTAATCTGGTAAGGCCATGTGACTTGTTTTGTTTGTTGGTTGGCTTGTCATGTTTTAAGAGCTAGTTTGAAATAAGTGTGAGAATGTTCTTTTTGGAAAGATTCATAGGTCATACCAGCTTCTATTCATTCAAGCCCAAAGCTAATGCAAACTATGCAAATTAGATCTTGGTTCATACCCCATAGGAAAACATTTCCCCATAGAGCAGAGGAAATTTTACATAGCAGTGAGAAATATGGGATCTGGTACGAGCAGTTATGCTCATTCAGACTGTGAAATCTGGGATACACAACAAAGATGAGACCTGGTTAACCCACACAGCTATTTTAAAATAGGTGGCTTTAAACCAGCACTGGTTTCGCAGGTCAGTGACCTGTGGTTGTAGTGACTCCACTGCCCGCTCAGCAGAGAGAATCTCTTGCTGAGTGGCCCTTGGATGAACAAACTGTACTGTAATCTCTCTGGCCATCACAGTTAAATGTGAAATGGGTTATGAATCAGAGCCCAGATCCTCCCTCACAAGTAATGTTTATTTCTTGAGTGATTACAACACTCTAATGTTTCTTATGCAAGCTTCTAATGTGAAATACTAGACAGTGAGCTGAACCCTGTCACTTAAGAGCAAATTAATTGGGTGTTCTCTCTCAACAGGATGGTGAAGTGATTGGGATTAACACTTTGAAGGTCACAGCTGGAATTTCTTTTGCTATTCCTTCAGACCGTATCACTCAGTTTCTCACAGAGTCACAAGACAAACAAAGTAAAGGTAAGGTCTGCAAGAAACAATGACATCTTCCAATTATCATCCTGATCCTGGTGAAAAGGCCAAAAGACAGGGATCTGGAATCCTATTATAGTACTGAAAGGACCAACACCATTTTACAGGATAGAGCATCACAGACTTGGAAATAGAAAACAACTTCACAGAAGCAGGAGAGACATTTTATTACTTGAACCCCCAAGGAGCAGACAATATCTGTATAAATCTGGGAAATAGGGCCTCTGAGGATAGTGAGGACACAGATGAGTCATCACTGTCTCAAATGATCTTGACAACAGATGATGACTTGTTTGAGGAGTATCTTTCATTTATTGTCCAAGGAAAAAGCAGATTAAGGCATACTGTGAAGAATAAGGTAAAAATTTATTTAAACACCGATCTACAGATGGAGTGTAGTGTGTGCATTGTGAGTAGAACCTGATCTTTATTTTATCATGATCATGTATGTCAGTGCTATATAACTGGATACTGTGATAGACACTCACACCCTGTTGCAGGAAGGGCTGTGTATTAATTCATGAACAAACACATGGGAAGATGGGAGAAAGGCAGAACAAAAGAAAGGCCTCTGCACCAAAGAGAATATAAATCTGGCAACTGACAATTGCAGCATTCTGGACTTTTTTTATGTGCCTGCATTGTATCTGACACCCTGTTCTAGGTGTCATACTAAATGCTGCACAGCCGAAGATGATCTAGTAATGCTGTATCCAGGCCAAACCTTGCTTGCTCTTTTGCTTGCCAATTTATCTGTCCACACCCTACTACTCATCTTTTATCATGAGTGTTGGCTGCTGCTTCTTCTCTTGAATCTTTTTGTTATTAATCTTGTCTTCTCCTGGGTTCATCCAGTTCTTGATGCCAGGGTTGTTTCCCTACATCATTCTGCTCTCAGTGTTCTCTTGGGTATTGTTATTTCAGAAACTTCCCTTAGAGATTTTAAAGTTATGCATCTACTTTTATATATGAAACCATCATAATCATGATGAGTCCCCTCACCTGTGTTTTGCTGAATTCCACAAATTATATTATTTTCACTGTTGATTTAGAGGGAGTTACGGGAGGAGTAGATGAAAAAAGTTGTCAATTATGTGCTGAAAAGTACAATTCAAATTAGCTGACATATTTTTTTCTTTTGGCAAACAAGTCAAAAAGCCTATTTATTCACCCAGGTTACTAACTGACTGTTGGCTTCTGAAAAAAACAGGTCTGTATCATTAGTGATGTTACCCTTCAGAACCAAACTGCTCATCCCAAACCAGGGAGCAGCAGTGGCTCACTCAACAGGAATGGCCCTAGAGGTAAAAACACAAGCTTTGAGCAGAAAACCCATTATCTGCCAGGGGTTTCCTGGTAACTGGGGCTGGAAAGTCAGTGAAGGTTAGAGATGCAACCACTGAAATCAACCACCTTGCTCCTTCAGGCACTTTTGCCTCTGGAGAATGACAAGCCAGCTGAGTCCAGCTAAGGGCCCATAGATAACTTTGTCTATGAAACCCTAAGAAGAAACATTGTGAAAGATTCAAATTTATATTGTGATTGTAACGTACAATTTTTTAATTATTCACATCCTCACCTAATCAAAAAGATTCACACTTTCTCTTAGCGTCAGTGTGACTGTCACTGCTTGAAATACCCTGGGCACAGGCAATTTTAATTTTTTTTTTAAATTTTTTTTAATCATTATTTTTATTTTTTTGCTTTTGCTTCTCTGAAGTACCTCTTGTATTTTTGCTATAGGCAGACCATTCATTCAAAGCCCTTAATGTGTAGAGAAAGTTTCTAGGAGATATTTTCACCGTACACTTGAGCTTTTGTTTGCTTTTTTTTTTAGGCCTCTAGTAATCATTTTCAGGTTTATTGTCTAGTTGTTAATTCTTGGCACAATGAATTTATGTAAGAGGAATATTTGGGATGTTTTTGTTGTTTTCCTTTGCTCCAATTATGTTTCAGTAGTTTCAGTGGGATCCTCCCTTATGGTACAATTATGTCGTAGAAGTTTAAGGATATTATCATTTTGCTCTAAATAACATATTGCCTGAGGATGATAAAATTCCCTTAGGATACCACACTTTCTGGATTTACTCTGCCATATAGTAGATACTCAGAATATTGTTTAATAAGCTTGACCTTAGTCTTTTAAATCTCAGTTGATGGGATAACTACCAATTTTTTATAAAATATAAATAATCTTCTTTAAGTTCAGGCTATTGTACGTAACCGTAAATATCTGATCTACTAAAGTACAGGAGCTGAGTGGGAGAAAAGGAGAGGATGGCATTTGAATGAAGTATTTACGCTGCTTGTTGTTATCTAAACATTCTATATTACCTGATGCATGGGTAATACATAATAATACCTAATGCATTTTCTGCCAAAGGTTTACCACACTGCATAGAGGTATTTGTCCGTTGGCTGATCTGAAAACCCTTGCTAATTTTGGGTTTATCAGTAATAATGTTAGTCTCCTTTTATAGTTAGGAATTCCTAAACTAATGCATGAAGTGTCTCCATCTAATTCTCGGTTGTAACCACCTGGGTACTCTGCCTTTACCTCTGGAGGTCATTTATTCTTAAGTGTTGACTGATTTTTTTTTTTTTTTACTCCAGTGTCTTTTGTTAGTATCCCATAAAAATTTCTTACTTTCAGTCTTGGCTCTAACATCTATTCCTAGCTTAGACTTGAGTAGAACAGTAAAAGTAGAAAGTATTTAACCTTGGATCCTTTAGAATGGAAGAGAATAAGTTAGCAGCTTGACAAAATATTAAAGAGAAAATCCAGCCTAAGAGGTCAGCCTCACCTCTCGTATAATGTTTGTAGAAAAAGAATAAACCTTGTTTCCGATGAGCAAGGAGAAGTGGAAGAGTTCTTCACTGGCCACACCCAACAAGTAATTTCTGTGAATCCTCATTTACATCCCCAGGACACTATATTAGTTGTGTTGAAACTATATGCTTATCTGCGTATTTGGATGATTATTACTGATAATTATTACCAATAATCATGAGGGCTGCTTAGAAGACTTGCTGAGTATAGATTCAGACTACTGATTAAATTCAGCTATACAGTTTATATGAAAGGCACACTGCACACAGTTCGGCATTATAGACTTGAGCTTTTTTCAGAGTTTCTGTTTGGCTGTGGAATATCTTAAATGCTTTCAGGACTGCTCAAGCAATCTGCAAGATGAGCTAAGTGCAGAAGTAATGAGCAGAGAAGTAGGAGTTTTACCTGCTACTTGAATAAAAAGTGCAGGATCCATTTCTTCACTCAGTGATATCGATGCCTTGGTGACATCCTGGCCCTTCTGAAATCAACTGCAATTACTCCTTTTCTGTGTTTGAGTAGCTGACCCCTTAGTTTGGGTTTATCAGCTCTTTTTGCCAAGGTTTATGTCATAAACACTTCTGCCTTCAGCTGATGTTTGTCTGCCTGGTTTGTATCTCTTCTGTTACAAGATCAATAAATAAAGTTTAACAGTAAAGGAAATGCTTTCCTTACCATGGAACAGAAACCTCTGTAAATAGTAAACTGCTTCTAGAGACTTGGGGTCAGCTTGTGACTTTGTATTAACACAAAACAGGTTTAAGTTTAAACTAGTGATTGTGGCTGGTTTGCTTGACCTCTGGAACTGATGTTTAATCTGGCCTGGTGTTTACAAAAAACTAAATGAGATTTGAGGATCTCTCTCTGCTCTGCTGTGGTCCAGCTTTAAGCCACAGTGGTTTCACATTTGCTCAACCCCATTGTTCCAACATAACAAACCTTTTAACTACTGCTGGGACTGCACCCTTGTGATGTGCTACTTGGATTTACGACCTCACTTTATTCTAGTTCTAATTATTTTTTATTCATCCTCATGATTGTGCAAATTGTCAGAATGACAGGCTTTGATACTTCTTATTCATAAAGCAGATGTAATATGGTAGGGGTAGTTCAGGTGCCACACACTGTTCTGCCAGTGTGACTTAGCCCCAGTATCACAATGCCTATCCTTTGGAAATGAGAAAACACTACAATTGGTTGTCTGTGCCTGTTCAGTCTCTGCTGATACTTCTGATGATCTGGACAGTTATATTTACTCTAATCATTGTTGATGAAAACGTTGGGTTTTGTGCAAGATGTTTGGCTTGGGTTAAATTGAATGGAGTGGATTTTGCAAAATAAAAGGCCTGTTTTATGGGGGTTTTTTTAACCTCTATTCTGACATGCAAAATGGCTGGAGGCTGCTAAAGTAACTATAGTTCATATATGTTAGTTTTACTTTATATTATACCCTGCTACTCTTATCGTATGAACGGCTATTTGCAGTGTGGTAAACTTAACCGTGGAGAGAGGGCAGAAGCCCTTTTTGAACTTTAATGCATGAACAGAAGGAAATAATACCCCAACCTGCCCAAAGATGAAGGTGGAACAAGACTTTTAGTTTTGAACAAGTCTGTGGTTACCAGATTTATTTTTTCCTGAAAGCCTTATGTTCACATGTATCATTACCTACTGGGGAAATAATTCCCTTTAACATCAGTGACATTTCTGCTGTGGTTTTTCATTCTCACTATTTTGTTTCTTCCAAATCAATTTACTTTGTCCCTTCCTTCATTTTCATTTTTCTTTAATGTAAACATTCCTAACTCAGCCCCTAGAGTGTTCTTTGTGCTTCTGCTTGTTTCTGTGTCACACAAGCAATAACCAACAGCAAACTGTGTAATACAAACAGAAAACTGTCATTAGAGGGTCTGTCACTGATGTGTCCTGTGAAGGCAATTTCATTATTTAACTGTCCACATTGCAAGGACCAAGGATTATTTTCTTGTGGGAGAATTGTCATGTTTGGATATTTTTAAAAAGTTATGCCATGCAGACCAGGGAAGCACTATGAGTTCATGGCCTTGCCCAAACCTCCTGAGACTTCAAATAATTGGACTTCATGACACTGACAAAAGCTGATTTTGATCTTACTAGTTTCACCTCAAAATAGAGGGGAGCCACAACATTTCAGGGCAAAGCAGGGTTGACAGTTGGAGACGTAAGATTGTTTAGAGTGTAGTAAATCCAATGGTTAGCAGTCAACATCTTTGGTGACCCAGATAGGAATATTGGACATGCATAAGATTCAGGATTAATTCCTTTACTCGGGTGTATTTTTCTTGGAAAGAATAAGAGTTAGAGACTGTGTTCATGTCTTTTCCTCACATGAGAACGTGGAGAAACTTAAAGACCTTGTGAAGTACTTGTGCTGGAACAAGTAAGGGGAAATATTGTTTCATACCGGATGTAACTAAGTACTGGAACACTCATCTCGGGAAGTCATCAAACTGCATTTTTTTCATGACAGCTGTGCAACATCATGACTACTAAAAGCCAACTACAGCAATGTGATATTCTCCCTAAAGGAGTGAATTTTCACAATTTCAAGTTCTGTGGAGTCCTGACTAATCATAGAATTATAGGATAGTTTGTATTGGAAGGAACATTTAGAGGTCATCTAGTCCAAGCCCCTGCAACGATCAGGGACACCTTTCACTAGATCAGGTTGCTCAGAGCCCTATCCAGCCTGACTTCGAATGTTTCCAGGGTGGGGCATCATCTCTGAGAAACATGTTCCAATGTTTTGCCCCTCTAACCATAAAAAATTTCTTCCTTATATCTATCTAAATCTCCTGACTTTTAATTTAAAATTATTATCCCTCGTCCTGTCACAACAGGCCCTGCTAAAAAGTTTGTCCCCATCTCATATAAGTCTCCTCTAAGCAGAAAGGCCTCAATAAGGTGTGCCTGGAGCCTTCTCTTCTCCAGGCTGAACAATGCTAACTCTTTCATCCTTTCCTCATACCAGAGGTGCTCCAATTTTGCTAAGGTATACTTGGATTTTTTAAACTTGCTTTTCATTCTTTGGGGTAACAATAACAAGCCATTTGCACTAAAATCAGTATGAGTCTTTTGTTGTACTTTCTGAGAAAGGTGGAAATTTGAATTCCATTAAATCCCATTTTTACATTTTAAAGAGAGCACCATATGATTAAATTGTGTTGACCAGTTCCAGATTAAATAGTTGTTGCTTGTGAAATTTTGCATTTACTGAAATCATGTGATATTATATTACAGAAATTCCCTGAATTTCTTGAAGGAAAAATCCTTATGGAGTATAAATGAGCTTTTTTTCTTACCTTCACTTGCAGGAAGAGGGATTGTCATTCTGTACACCAAAAGCTAACCAAAGTTTAAAAAAATAACCTCAATGTAGATGTGTTCATTTTGTTTAGCTTTGTTAAAAGCTGATGCATCCTGTTTTAATTTTCAGATATTTTGGGTCATCAAAGTAGCTATTTTTGTCAGTGTTTGCCTAAATTTCTTAAATAGCCTCTGTGTTACTTTCAGATGGGAAGAAACGTTTCATTGGCATCAGAATGCTGACAATAACACCTGCGTAAGTATCTTAGGAAGGTAATTGTATGATCATGCATACAAGATGTGGCCAGTAGTGGCTCAGAACTTCATTCAGCTTTCATTACAAATCTCAAGAGAATCCACAAGTGGACAACAGCTTCTAGGAAATATGGAAATGTTTAATGGTATTGGTGTAATCTACATTCTGAGCCCTGAGAATTCTGTAAATACTGATAGTGGTGAATGCCCTGTTGATAGCCAAAGGAAATTAGGAAGAGCCTGAACACAGATTTTGGTTCATGACAAGGATATCTGGAGTTGATTCAGGTTTTAGGTGATACTTAAACAAGCTGCTGCTTTCAGGTGACTGTGAACGTCAGCTAATGGAGGGTTTGATGGCAGTTTTATCAATGCCAGTGGTGGCCATATGCTGTAAGAGCAACTACTTTCTTTCCAGTTAAAATGCCAAACTAAAACTCCATGCCAACAAAGCCAGAATATGGACATCCTCCTTCAGTTCTTTACTCTCTCTTTTCTCTTGCACTGCTTTCTGTCTGGCCATTACCCAGATATATTCTGGTATAAAAAATGAAGGCTCTTATGCCGATGTTCTTCCCCAGCAGTAGGCAATGTGGCAGTAGACTACAAAATTAAACAAGACAATTTCCAGCTGGGTTCAGAGTAAAGCCATTTTTGTTTATTGAGTTACTCTCTTGCAGTCCTCCCCAAAGGGTTAGATCCTCAGCTGGAATGAATCAGTGTAATGGCATTAACGTCACTGATGGAGAGAAACTCAGAATGTTCTTCTCTGTAACTGTGAAGTGAATGTGATGTGAGATTTTACTGCTTTTGTGGCATCTAATGAAGCCATGTAAGATGTCTGCAGGCCTTTTTTCAGAAAAAGACTACTTCCCTTGGTGTGTTTGCTTTAGTCATTTAATCGTTAACTTCCTCAGTACAGTCAAATGAAGAGAAGCTGTGTGCAGCAATTTTAGTTTGTTTTTCATCTGCAAGACCTCGGTTTTTCATGGCAACATGACAACAGAGTAATCCATTCTTGATCTAAACCCCTTTTTTCTAGAGGTGGGATTTAACCTACACTGTACACAGACCTGAAATGATGTCGTCACATCTGAAATGAGGGGATGTTTGTAGAGCCTTTATTTTGCAGCTGGTACCTGTCGTCTTCCTTTAGAAAGGGATTCACAAACAATTCCTGAAGAAAACTTGAGGAAACTGAATTTTCCTTGGTAAACTTCCACAGTTCGGATGTATCTGCTGGCAGAAGTTATCAAAAGCTCTATAGTTCTAGATAAAGACAAATTTAAAAAGATTTGCAAAATAGTTAGCAAATTTCTGCCCCATCACCAGTATTAATTCCTTGGGCAGAAATGTCTTTTGCCCTTGTACAGCACGTAGGACAGAGGGTGCTCCTGTCCTTGTGCTCATTTACAGGGCCCTCTGTGCTACTGCTATTGAGAGCAAAAGCCAGGTTCTTCTAGGAGAGATCTGAGACCATTAAGTAGTTTTGACTCTCTTCAAGTCTATGTAATGTGTTTAAATCCAAATTCAAATCCCTTACATTTTCATCACAGAACAAGGGCCAAACAATTAATTGTTAAGTCTTTCCTCTTTTGTCACCAAAATTTTAAGAATAAATAAAAGGTTTTTTAATGCTTCTGTGTTTGTGGTGCAATCAAATGCTGTGTAACTGTTTCCTTCTTGTAGCTTGGTGGAAGAACTGAAGCACAACAATGCTGATTTTCCTGATGTCAGAAGTGGAATTTATGTACACGAAGTTGTTCCAAACTCACCTTCTCATAGGTATGTAGAGCACATTACTTTCTTCACCACATATACATCTCCAAAGAGGTACTAGTATGTAAGCAATTTTCTTATACCAGTCTCAATATGTATTTAACCAATTAAAAATTGTACATTTAGGTTTAAAATATTTGTGCTAATGTTTTAGTCACATCTACAAAAGTGAAATATTGCAATATCAGAACTATTTAAATCATGGAATTGTTTATGTTGGAAATGACCCTTAAGGTCATCAAGTCCAACTGTTAACCCAGCACTGGCAAAGCCACCACTAAACCATGTCCCTAAGTGCCACATCTACACATCTTTTAAATACCCCTAGGGATGGTGACTCAAACACTTCCCTGGGCAGTCTCTTCCAGTGCTTGAAAACCCTTTCTGTGAAGAAATTTTTCCTAATATCCGATCTAAACACCCTCTGGTGCAACTTGAGGCACTCCAAATACAATGAACAAATTTTACTTTTTGTGATGTATGCTGAATATTAATAAATAGAAACTTGGATTAAGTTTAAACAGAAGACAGGATAGTATTCACATAAGACACTGTCAGAGCTCTTTTCTGAGATAATGCTTCAGCTTAGAGGAACAGACTATTTAACAGAAGAGTTGGAAAATAAAATATGTCTAAAAATTATTTTAGGAACTATTAAAAAGATGCAAAAGTAATAAAAGTAGCTATTCTGGATTACATTTGAATGAGAAGAGAGAAATAATTTACCAGTACTTCAGCCGGTGCACTTCACTTGTTTGGAAATTTTGGTTGGAGTTTAATTTCCAATGGCTGAAATACATACTGAAATAAAAGCATGATCTTGTAAATGCATGGAGTGAAGTGAGTCAACCACAGATAAAAGTATTTTCTATTTCTCCTTTCCTGTTGTTTTGTGGAAGTCAAAGAGAAAGTTAGATACACTAGTTTTGCTGTTTTAGAAGAAAATCCTCAATAAAAACATGCAAGCTTGATTTTGCATATGGCGAGTACTACCCATTACTCTTTCTCAGGCAGAATGGTGGAACTTCCCTTCAAAGGAAACTATCACATCAGCAGAAGAGGAGGTGAATGGTCTTTGTCCTTTTTCTCTGCATGGGATGCATACTTACTGCCTTTTTCTTCTTCACAGAGGAGGGATCCAAGATGGAGACATTATTGTGAAGGTTAATGGGCGTCCTTTGTTGACTTCCAGTGACCTGCAGGAGGCTGTGATGAATGAATCACCTCTACTACTTGAAGTTCGAAGAGGAAATGATGACTTGCTATTTAACATTGAACCTGAAGTTGTCATGTAAATAGAAATGAGGAAGCTCTCACTATAATTAAACTCACTTATTCTGGAACACTAGATACCTCCTTTACAGCTACAGTAATTATACTTCCTGTTGACTAATGACAAGGTGGACTTACTTAATTGCCTGAGCCATTTCTGTACATAGTAGCTAGGATGACTTAAATGCCAATTACTGAAAATATAAATTTCAAAGAAACTTAAGAACTGTGTTCTAGGAAGGAGGTGAAAACCAAATTTTGGGTAGCTGGTAGAAATGGGCCCCACTTCCAGTTCCTGCAGGTTCAGAGCAGATTCAGTTCTTCATTTTGAAAGACCAAAATACTACTGGAAGTGAGGAAGCGCATGAAAGGGGAAATTATTCTTAAACCACAGTCATGGCTGCAGCAGACCCAAGTTATTGCAATGCATAATTAAGCTATTTTTTTTTTCTATGTAACTTTTTCAATGTGAACCTATTATTGGCAAAGCTTGTTCTTAGTGCTTCTATGCTCTATGTCAATGCAGGTAGATTAAATCTGTAAATATCGAAAGGAACAAAAATGGTATCAGGCTATAGAGTGTTACACCTAGGTCATGCAATTTTGGAATATAGTAAATGATTCTTATAGAATTAATGCCTTGTTATATATAAATCAAAACAATGTGCTGAACAAAGTTAAGTTTGAGAAAGTGCACAGTTTTTTAAGAATTTGATACAAACTTCTTTTGCATTTTACTGTTAAGCTTCGCTGTAAAGTTGTTACACTACTTTTGGCTTGGACTGTGTATGTTTCTACTGTAAGGAGATTAAAGTTTACACAAATAATGTATTGGTGTAAACCTCTTTTTAAACAAGTAAGTCTTCCTTGCCTCTTCTGTCTGCCTGAACAGATTCTCCCAAGAGAAAATTTTCTTAGAGAAAATTGGTCCCTGATGTTGTGAAAACCCTTTGCATCCCTGGGATATAATCATGCTGCCCTTATTTAGACTGTGTTTAGAAATGCTTTGCGCACAAGCCATTTATTTACACTGTTTTTTCCATATTTATGGATTGTGCTTTGATGTCACTTAAAGAGTATCTAGTTGGGATGCTGTTGTCCTCAGTTGTGCCTGTACGTGACAAGAAGCAGAAAGGAAGCACTATTAACCCTGTTTTACAGCTACAGCATGTGAGACTTCGGTGTGATAAAGCCAGGAAAGAAATTTCTAAGAGCTAAATCCAGATCTCCCAGGTACCCTAAGCCAAACAACTATCTTCTTACTTCGTGAATATTGCTACAGTTCCCAAAGAGGCAGAGGAGCATTTAAATCTGGAGCATTTTCTGCAGCTTTCTAGACTGAGTTCTTGTTGTCTGTTGCACTCTGCTGCCCCAAAGATTAACTCTTTTTTGCATCAAGAACCTTCCCTTTAGGTTGCCATCATGCCTAGACTTTCTAGTTATATCAACTGACTTGTGTGTGACAAACCTTTCATCCTTGGGTTTCTGCAATGCCAGATATGCAGAAAACAGCAACCTGTTCACTGCTTGCTAGTTGACTGTGATTGCAACTATAAAGTTCAAAGGTGGCTGGGGTGTCTTCCTCCTAAAAAATGAGTATTGTTTCTTTCCATCACACACACATTTAGTCTATGCCTGTAATAATGGCATCTCCCCCCTGCTGTCACTAAACAAAGAGCTGTTTTCCCCCCTCCAACAAGTGATGCTTTGCAATATACCTGTTGAATATTCCAACTGCTTTCTGTCAAGATACAACCTCAGCATCCAGGTTTGCAAAAGAGCATACATATGTTATTAGTTTAGGATAACTGTGGCACACAGAAGGATGCTGTCATGGCTAAAGCCAAGCCTATCCATCCATGTGTACTAAGGTAGTACCAACACTTTACAGTTTGTGAGGGGTGCTTGTTTGTGACCATTGAACAATACTAAAGAAATTAAAATATTTATGAATTTATTGCTAATTTTTTCAGATTTTGGCCAGGAAATTGTTTGGTTGGAAGACCCACAGAGTGACTAGCTTCTTTTCATTGTAAGATAAGCTTTTTGGATTCCAGATAACACAGTGCTGATTTTGAAATAAATTGCATAATAACTGTTATTACAGTAATATTAAATAGAGACTGGAAGTGACAAAGTATTAAAAATGGAATACACTGTTGTTGGTGCTCGCCAAGTGCCTTGGCCTTTTAATGAGGTCACTGTGTGTGGGGAGAAAGGCTGTTTCCTTACTCAACAA
The DNA here is from genome assembly GCA_035047865.1 of Dendrocincla tyrannina. Taxonomy (NCBI): domain Eukaryota; kingdom Metazoa; phylum Chordata; class Aves; order Passeriformes; family Dendrocolaptidae; genus Dendrocincla; species Dendrocincla tyrannina. Next base: position 63,433,126 of record JAWWMP010000132.1, read on the forward strand.
GAAATGTAGCATTCTACCAACAGTTCCTACTTTTCCTAAGCTGTCTCTGAAAACCTTGTGGAGTTCACATATCACATCTAATGCTCTGCAAGTGCCGTTGCATTGTAGCAGATTTCACTCTGAGGTAATGAAGGTCAGATGAGGTTCTTTTAGAAAGAAAGCATTGTCATTCCCCTTGGTGGCAGGAGCAGCTGTGTCATTTTATCTGCGGTGTGTCCCTTGTCTGCTAAGACTTGAGTAGACTTTGTTAATTGCCACTTGTGCCCCTGGCATCAGCCAGGACTGCAAAGGGTAATTACTCAAAGATGGAGTTGGAGTCAGCACCTACTGATGCCAGCAGTTAGCGTTAAGGTTATGATGCAACCGTGATATTTCTGTTTCTTGGCTAAAAGAAGCTAAAATGACAGTCAGTGTCCCTTTAAAACAAAATGTTCTGGCAGCCTTTCTGTTATAAGCACTTACTAGCCATGACTCTCAGGAAAAATAAAAAAAACTAAGGAACAAAAGTACAATCATCTCTCAAAGGAACTGGACTGGTTGCTACAGCTATTCCAAATGAAAGTTGGGTCATTGACCTCATTTTTTCTACTAGGACTAATCAACAAAACAAGGAATGAGAGAGACCACCAGTGACAATATGAAAGACATGAGTATTTCAGGATGCTTCTGTGCTGCAGCCCAGCAAGGTCTGCAGTGGGAGCTGCACGGCCCTACCAGCAAGCGGAGCCCGTCGGGGAGCTCCCTCTCACCTGTGCCTGCAGTGGGGCTGAGCAACTTAACAACAACTTCTTAGGCTCAATGTTCAGTACAAAAAACATACACAATAAAGTTCCATTCATAAACAGAGATGGTGCCTGTTAGTAAGACAAAGTACGGGTGGAACAGAAAACAGCACGGAATAACAAGAAAATAACCATGTCTTTAGGGTGGGGAAATAAAAGAAGGTAGGTCAGTTACTTTCTTTCCTCTACCTAGATGGACCAATGTGTTACACACCTTGTCATCTTCCCTAAACCCCACAAAGCAGCTCCTATGGCTGATTATTTGTGGCTTCCCCACTATGAGTAGTCTAACATATTTGTACCTCTGATATCAGTTAAAAAATGTCACTGGAAAGAGAGAGGGGCACTTTCCATTTGGAAGAAAGATAAAATGAGGGAATTCCCTTTAAGGGAATCCTGTACCTGTCAAGAAACTGGACACAAAACGAGATGTATCTCAGGCCTTGCCAGGACTCATGCTTTCACATTTGCCTGTGTGTAAGAGCAAACTGGTGATTTGCAGGCTGTGGCTGCTGTGTTGTCCAGAGCGATCTCATGGTTCAGCAGTTGTACCTGTTGCAGCTCCAGGAATTTTGGCCTATGGAGATCTGAAAAGTCTTGAAAAGGTACATGAGTTAGTGGGGAACCTCAGCGGTCATGCAGAAAATCAGTGCACGGCAGCTCTTCACAATCTGCCCTCTGCCTGCTATTCTGTATGTTCTGCACAACTACACACCAGCCAGCAGTCCCTCCTGCACATCTCCTGGGACTGCCTCTGCTCTGTTTGCTCTTCTCCTGTGGCTTTGCACCAGCTATTCCATACCACCATACATCCCAGACAGTGGTCTCACACTCTTTCAAGTTTGTTTTGACTGTCTGTTTCTTGCTTGAGGCATTGTTGGTTTAGCAGAAATCAGGAAGAAGGAGGATTTTCTTTTTTTAATTATTTCCCAAGCTCTAAAGTCTGGAGTGCTGTGCTGAGTGTCTCAAGTCCATAGCAAAATACTAGGGCAGTGGGTGGATGAAAAGTTAATTTAACCACATGACACTGCAGTATATAGAAGGTGATGTTGCCTGTTTAGGCAGCACCAGCCAGGAACTGATGTTCGAAGACATAAAATGCTGAGGGCTTACCCCAAAGAGGGTGTGTATGGACAGCATGGATGTGCTTTCTGTACCCACCTATAGGAATGAAGTCTGAGGACCGCTTTGAAGTAGGAGGAAGTCTTAAAAAGAGAAAGGAAAGGGGGTTTAGCATGTTTATTTTGTTTTATTCCCCTTATTTACTTGGCTTTCTGTAATCTTCACTTAACTGAACGTGCCCAGGGAAAGCCTCCAGGACTCTGTTTAGTCTGATCCCTATTCCCACAACAGCAGACTATTTTTGCAACTTTGGTGTTCTGCAAATAGTAGATTTGGTCTTTTATCCAGTCTTCCCCAGTGCTAGTGTCAGCAGAACAGCCTGGTGGAACTCTGCTGTAGAACTTTCCTGATTCATGCCATGGATTGTAAAACAAGGCAGAAAGAAAACACACTGGCAGTTAAGGCAGAATTTCTTAGAAGACCTTGCTGCCTGGTCCAATTCTCTATCTTCTACCAAACATTTGAGACAATGTTATATTTCATTTTTCTACTCAAAAATGCACAACATTATATTCGCTAGCAGTGAACTAATGCTTGGGGAGAACAGAGCATCGATACAGAAGAGGAACTTCGGGCTGCAATTGTCACAAACTAAAGGAAAAAAAAAGAAAAAAAGGAAAAGATTTTTTTTTTCCTCTTTTGATTATTATTCTCTGGGCGAAATGATCAGACAGTGCATATCTGCCTCCCACCCTCCCTTCCTTTTGCTCTCCCTCTCTGTCAAAAGGCTTCCCCAGGGATTGTGAGAATATGTCAGTATTCAACAGCATTTTCCCTATAAAGATCTCTGGAGAATAACAGAAGCAACTGCTTGCTTTTTCTTTCTTCAGCAAACACTGGCCAGGCCTTCACAAACAGTCAACTGAGGCACAGTCAGGAAAAAACAAGTTCCTAAAGGAAGCAGTCGCCAAGGAAAATAGTTGGGCAGCATGAGGGTTTTGGTGACGCAGCTCACAGCTGTGAAGTTCAATGACTTCTCAATTGCCTCCATCTGAAGTTGTGCTCCACTATGAAATGATCTTTTACCTCCATTACTATAAATAGCTGGGCATGATGATTTGATGCTTGAAATCTCAAAAGCAGCTTGGGAAAAAACAAACCCAAACCCTAACGACTAACTCAATACACAACAAGAAAACAAAAAGCCTTCAAGTGTCTTCTCAGTAAGATCCTAAATGTCAAAGAGAGACTGAAGATAGAAAGTATGATGGTAATGCTTTTGAAGATGATTATCTAACATGTCTGTTGGTCAAGATGATGTGCAGCACTACAACTGTAGTGCCAACTGCTCTGTACCCCTTCTGTGGGGAGAAGTCCCCCTGAGGGTTGGTGTCACATAGACTGCTGGTCATTTCACCTGAGCTACCTGCTAGATGTTCCTTAGCATCAAGGGAAAGAAACAGTAACTTCCCTCTTCTCAGAAAGCAGAAGTTCAAAACAAGTCCCAAAAGTTGTATCCTAAATATATTTACTATAAAACCTCCTTCCTGTGAAGAGGCCTTAGATAACCTGAGCTGCTGTACATGTCTGCACCGTAGACATGTACATCTAGGTTAGATGAGGTCTCATCTAGGTTAGATGAGACGACTTTCAACCCTACAATCAGTTGGGATAGGCTTTTCAATTGAAGGTAGCAAAGCGTTGGATCCTTCCTTGGGCAGGTGTTAAGCTCCTAGCACCATGACATGCTCAACACAGCCACCTAACAAGAGTTATCTGATCAGGATTTGAAATGCATTAATTACACTTGCCTCTCTAGCTGTTTTACCTCTAAAGCTGTTTCCTTCCTGTCTATAAATCCAGATGCAAGGAACATAGGAGAATACACCTAAACCAGCAGAGATGCTCCCAAATAACTTTTTTATGTAAATAAAAATATCTGAGCTAGGAAGTGTGTCAGGTTGGTAGTCTGTTATTGGACACCAGTCCTCTGTTTCCCTCTGAAAGTTATGCATGTCACCTACTGCAAGCTCTGGAAAATGAGCTATTGCTTATATTAGGGGCATAAAGCTGCCAGTTGTGCCTCTACAGAAAGACGTCAACATCTGAAATATGTTACTCCTCTGGGATTAAATATTGCCATTCTGGTGTACTAAAATATTGCCATTCTGGCCCATAAATCTTACAGTGAACTCCCCCTTTTAGGGAAAAGCAGAGAAATTTTTGTGTGGTTTAAGGGAGTTCTGATGTTTTGAAAAACCCTTTACAGCTTCTCAGTGGTTTGGGATGTCAAATGCTATAAGAAGAAGAGAAATCAGTGGGCAAAATCTGAGAAAGGGATGAGAGGTGCAATGATGAATATATTCCATTGTATTACAAGTTTTCCCGAGAAGATCTGTACATATGGTCTATGTTTTTGCTGGTTTTGTTGCAGTAAATTTTCTCAGTGTTTCTGATATTTTTTTAAGGAAAAGTTATCTGACTTCTGTTGTTCAGTATTGTGTTGTATTGTTTGTGGTTTTATTTTGTTTAGGTTTTGTTTGTTTATTTTTGTGGGGTTTTGTTTTGTTGGGTTTTTATTAACATCTGTAACAGCAGCTGCAGAAAAAGACAGACACAGGCGTAAATTCTGGCCAATTGAAATTAAGCAGCCTCTGAAATCAACCTGGCCAACTTCTGTATATCACCACTACCCTTCAGAATGAAGAAAGCTTTTCTACAGCTCATTTATGCCGTTAAAGCAATTTAATATTTATGTTGAAAAAAGAAACCAGTAGTCTTTACACATTTTGCACTGGTAGGCATTATCGATTTGTCTTTAATTGGAACAATATTTGAAAAACTTGCTTTTGAAACTGGTTTTGGATTTCTGTGATTCTACAGGCTGCTGCAGGCCAGGCATACATTTGTCTCTTTATGTAGCTGTGAAGGCTGTGAGAGTTTGCAGCACTTGCTATTACTTAAAACAGCAGGGAAGAAGTTATATCCCCCAACTTGGTGATGGCAGAGAGCTTTCTTATCCACCTCCGCCTGACCGGGTTTAAGAACATGCTTGTGAAATTGATAAATCAGCATAAAATATAGTTTCCATTTCTCCAGAAAATTCTGTTTCCTGTTAAGCCACCTACAGCCTCCTCTAACAGGCAAAAAATTGCTGCAGTTATTATTCAGTTCAGTGAGGTTTGAGAGATAAATGCAGAGATTCTTAAGCTTTAGGTGGTCAGAGAGCTAGCAAGTTATCAGTTAAAAAGACCTTAGATTTTGAACAAGAGCAACTCTCGGCACATTTTCATTTTGTATGTGCAGCATGGGTTTACAGTCACAGATATAACCTCTGTGGCCATTTTTGGTTTTAAGGAAAAAATAGTCAAAAAGTAAAAAATGAGCTTTCCACCATCCTGCTTTCTCTATTAGCATGGAGGAAAATGAAGGAGAAGAGAAAAGCTATCATGGCTTGAAGCTCAGCTTGCTCTTCCTGGAGTTAGGAGTGGTCAGATGATGCAGAGGTTTATTTAGCCGTCTGTGTCTTTACACAGTCCCATTCCCATGGCATTTGAGGTCCAGGTTCTCCAGAAGATGTAGGTGGTATGCCATGAATACCTTATAGATTACATGATTCGCTGTGTGTGGCTTATGGGCACTATATTTCCTGGAGACTGACCATAAGACAAAATTTATATGCATGTGGCAGTTTCTGACACCACAGCACCGGTTTGTGTCCTGATTTAGGGGAGAAAATGTCAGAATGTAAACATCTTTCTTGGAGCAAAGATTTCCCTCCAGTTCATCTCGATGTTTCCAATTACAGTGACACATTTTGAGATTCATCTCCCTACAAACAGAGCTGTGGCTCAGACAGAAAGAAAATAAAATTATTTACATCTCAGACCAAACAGACAAGGTAACGCAAGAGGTGACATTTTTATTTCACAAATTAGAAAGCACACAAATTTGTTCTTAAGTTGACTATGTATCTGAATCCTAGACTTTGTGCAAGTAATAAGTAAAGAAATCTCACCAACACCTGGCAAGGTAAAGACAACAATCACAAGCATATTTTGATATCATGCACAATTACTCAAATTTCAAATGGCAGCTCTACATTAATAATAATAATTTAAAAAATGCATTTTTACTCCATAGTAAGCATCTTAGGCTAAAATCACACCACTCTGAGAATCTGCCTCTTGCCCAGCTATTAAATGTATACGAAATAGGAAAGTTCTGCATGAAATTAAGGCTAACTGCCTAGTGATGTGTAGCAGAAGTTTTTCTGCTGTTAGAACCAAAAAATACTCAGGTCATTCTTACTGATAATTTTCCACTTTTAATTGTGCCAACATTAACAAATAGAAAGTCATATTGATTGTAATGTGCTATACAGGGTTGGTTTGGTTTAGGCTGAAGTTTTCCCCAAGAAACAGACAAGAAAAACCCAGTCAGTGTGCTATTTAACTTTCTCTAGTATGCGTGTGTGTGTGTAGAGATTAGGAGGATTAGAAAAGGGAGTGTTAGTGCCATAGAGTGTGTTTTGGGTTAAACCCAAGACCTAATCCCATGGCTGTAGCAATAGTATTTTGAAAAATCATTTTTCAGCTGCTATGGTAAATGTTTCTAAAACAGATGAGAGGTTTATAGTCTGTTACAACAATGAATCAAAATAACTCTGCTCATTTTCCATGCTAAGTCTCAAGAGCCTTGGTAAACACCATGCTGGTTCATTCGAAACAGGAGAATGATTGACAACGTAATGCAACTAAAAACCTGAAAGAGAAATCAGGTAGATTAATTATCCATTAAATTAATAATCATCTGCTTCTCAGTTCCTGACACTGGAGCTGCATCTGCTTAATGAATAAACTGTCTGTGGGTCCAGCACAAGTACACCATAGAAACCTAGGGCCTGATCCTAAAATCTGGGAAGGAAAAAACACGCTTGAAGTTAAGCACATGATTAATACATTAGTGAACACTGAAATCTGGTCCATGCTGGAATTCTCATGTTGCAAATACTAAAAAATCCCTCCAAATCTCTGTAAGTGAGTGATCATGATTTGCCAACATGTATTTCGCCTGCCGTTGGTAGCAAGTCCAGAGTAGCTCTGAATTATGAGTGATGAAGACAATAACACACACACCTAATTCACTCCAGGTTATAGATACCATAAAACATACGCCATGCATTTGTTTTGCTTGTGCATATGCAGTCTGTACAAATATATGATGCAAAAAGTAGAAAGTAATATAAATTAGGATATAGAAATTGCACAAGTATTCACCAGGGAAATCAAAGATCAAAGATGAATTTTGTAGCTAGCAGACATTAAAAAAATATGGTTCTAAGAACTTTAGAAGAACTGTTCTTATCCTTGATCAGTTAAAAGCACTGCTGGAAATATTGGCATTAATGGAGAAAACAGCATCTAACAGATATTTCCTTCTGTGATTAATACAGACCTATTATCAAATGCAGTAGCACCAATTGTGACAGTCAGATCACATGATGTCGAAATATTTTACAGCTCAACAGTAGTTCAGGGTAAAGTCAGCTTTATCTAGAGCTAAGAATTTTTTTCCTCCCCCCCCCTTTCCCTTTTTGTTCTTTATTTTTCTTTTTCCTTTTTTTTTATTTTACCTTATCATCAGATACAAATAAGTTTTAGCTGTTTTTAAAAGTGTCGAAATTGTCTAATAGTTCATGTTCTCCTTCTGTAAATCTTTGAAGTGTGATGACGCTTCATGAATATCTCCAAATGAGACTGAAAGATCTCTGACAATTTTAAGGGCTTCTAATTGATGAATATATAAATAAGTATCAAAGTATATATTTTTATGCAATTTTTAAGTCAGACTAATCTCTTTGCAGCTGGTAAAACAAACTGAAATTGTAAATTACGAATATCTGGAGTTAAGGCGATGATTTTGATTGCATTTTGTGCAAACCACAGGAAGGAGAATCAGTGGTAGTAAGAGGGCAAGGGAGGAGGTGGCTGTGGTAAAGAAGCCCATTTATACAGATAAAATGTTTTCTGCAACTTCTTTGAAAAGCAAGGGGTTTGCAGTTTAATCTGTTGCTGACTGTGATCACTGCTGGACTACTTGTTCAACTCTTCCTCTGCTTTGGTTCCTGCACCCATTAGATGTGACCGGTAACAATGCTAACATGAAGCACCCTAAAAGTTCAGGAAAACAAGATTGTGCTATCAGATTGCAAGTACTGTCTCTATGTGATTTAAAACAATGAGATTCAATGAGCCTGTGTGATCTGCCAGAAGACAGATGTCTAAATGGACATTGCATCCTCCCGGGTGTTCAGTCCCTTCACTGAAACCTTAGCCTATGGCTGTGAATATGAGCTTTTATAGATGTCTGAATTTAGTGTCTCAGCAGGGTAAAGACAACATGCCCAATTAGTCAGGGTATTGTCTCTAAGCATCCTAATGTTTAATTTGGACTGATTTTTCAGCTGACAGTTTAAATTTCAATGATTTTTTTCTTTTTTGCAATCCTAATGAGTTGCCTTCCATTCTACAACATGTTTTGTTTTTCTGGCTTAAATTCATATTCTGTTTCCCCTTCATCAGAAAGAATCAACGTTGGTGGTACTTTTTTTTCCCCTATATATGTTTTCATTGTGTGTCAAGTCTCAACTAGAAGATAATCATAGGATGCTAAGATTCTTATAATTTAAAGACAGAATAATAAATATAAAATTTAAGTATCCCTTAGAACATTTCTTCTCTAACCTTCATAAATCAGTGGCATGCTTTGTAACACAGGAAAAACTCAAAGCTAATACATCAAACAAGATAAATTCAGCCTTGTTGGAAAATCCTCCACATTTCACCTTTTGAGATGAAATGTCCAGGACTTGAGTCAAAACTCAGAGAAGTTAGAGGGCAAGGATGTTCTCCATTTTTTTATAGGGCTTGGAAGAAAAAAAATCCGAAATGGATTCCCATGGGAAACACTTTGTGAACTGTGATGTGTTGCTCTCTTAATTACATAATGCAAAAAACTTGGGGTAACCTATGAAATATATTTTCATTAACATTTAGACATATAGGCTCATTAATTTGATCTGTTGCTATCCAAATAAACAAGTAGCAAGTAAGGCACGTTCTTGGGGCTGGAATTATATGAGCTTTAAGGCCCCTTCCGATCCAAGCCTTTCTAGAATTCTAGAGTTCTATGAGTTACTCATATCTATAAGCTGTATCCAGGGCTTGAAAGGTGGTGTATCTCCCAAATTGTGTTCAGCCAGGTAGGAGTCAGCACAACCACAGCAAGTATTTGTCTGAAAAGATTGGCTTTTTGGAAAACAGCCTCCACTGTCACCCAGCTACAAAGTAACTCAACATTACAACAACCAGGAACGGGAAAAATCCCCATAAGCAACTTTGCACACACATTAACAATATTTTGATTCTGGAACATCTGAAATATCTGAGGGCTGTTGAGGTGTTTGAGCCATGAAAACCAGCTTTTAAGGTGTGCTAGAAGTGTCTAACTACGAGTCACCAGTCAGCCTCCTCGTAAACGTGTGAGAAAGCAGAATATGCATAGACTGGTTCATATTTTTTATGCATGGAATAATACAGAAACAGGTGATTTTAATATAAGGCAAGTAATTTGTCCATGTTATACAGTATAAACTCATCAGGCAGCTATTTTTGATACTGGCAAGACTTCTGAGCAAGCCAGTTTTGAGGAAAAAAATAGAAGACAAGATTTATTCCATTGTCTTTGATTCCTCAAGATGTAAGAAAGCATCCAGCCTTTCTGCGATTAAAGTGTTTAGAAGGCCCATTAGGGATCATACTAAAGCTGCATTTTTTGTGCTTCACCAATTAGGTCAGGTTGTAAAATTAAATAATCTCTAGCTTTGTTATCCCTGCCTTTCCACTCCCACCCATTGTTTTTTGCCAAATTGAGCTTTCCAAATAGTTGCAGCAGACAAGCTTGGGGAAATGCCAAGCAAAGAAAGGGAAGATTTATGTACAGAAAAATCTGAAAAATTCTAACTTTTTTATAAGAGTAGCTATATTTTTATTATCTATATTAAATATTGTAAATCAGATGAGGGGGATGTAGTGAGGCAAGATTTATTAAATAGCTTATCATGAAATAAACTTTCTTTTTAAGATAGAAAACAGTAGTTTTCTAAGAATAAGCTTTGTGTGTGTGTGCGTGAAAAACACCATTATCTGATAAATATTGATTTTACTTTCAGTGGTGACATTGAGAAGCAATATGAAAAAGGCAAAGAGCAAATCCAGACACGAGTCAATCACTTTCATATTTGTTGCAAGTACAGATAAGGTACTACTCTTTGTGATTAGCTTGCAAGCAGTTGAGAACTGGACTAAGAGCAACAAAGCCCTTTTGCATTTGTCATGCAACAGCTATAATTTTATGTGAAAGAGTGACCTGGATTTGAGCCGAGTGGCCAGCTGGAAAATATACAGCCAGTTTTAGGATCTGTGTAAATTACTAAGTTGACTACTTCTGAAGAAACAAAGCTAAAAGTGTTCAGATCCCTTTGAAACATAGCAAGAATCAAATTGCAGATACATCAAACCAAATGGAGGACTGTCTAGTTCTGGTCTGGCCCAGCCTGGAGTGACCTCTCTCCTCTCCTCTCCTCTC
>JAWWMP010000132.1:63453138-63489792 GCA_035047865.1 Dendrocincla tyrannina
CCAGTGGTTTGCTGTGACTCTGCTACAAAGGGCCTTTATGACTCCATTTCTGTGTCCAAAAAAACCCCTGGTGTTCAGATTCTGTAATGTGTTTTGTAAACATTCTGCTTGTCACACTGTAAATAGATTTTCAGTTTTGAGAGTGAATCTGTGGGCTCTTGATGTTTCAAGTAGGCCAAGTAAAATGAGATACCAAATTTCTTACATAAACAGACAAGAAATTTAATTATACGAATCTGGCCCAGAGGTCTCTGAATTTGTTTCCTAAGGGAACTTTGATGCACCAGAATTTGTAATTTTTTGACCCTCAGAATGCAAAGAATAACAGTGTATGAAGTACATAGGCTCCCTTTGATGAGCAGGGGGAAAATTAGACATCTTGGAAAATACATAACACATGTATTAAGTAAGGAGAAGATTAATGCTAAAAACCAGGAAAAACTAAGAATGGGGTTTTTATGTGTTATGAATACTATCCCTCTCCAGGGTATAGACTATGGATTCAAGCCTACAGAATGGCATATCCATACATTTTAGAGCTTAGAGGATCTTCTGCGGCTAGAGATTTACATCTGGTTTTTGAAAGAGTAATGCTCATGTTTTTTTTTAAAAGTGAAGACAAAAGTGGTTCTCTTGTTTTATATGAGTCTTAAGCTTTAAGCACTTATCAAGAAAAGAGCTGGTCCAGACAGGCACTGAATGAGGGGCATTCAACCATGTTGCTCATACCACTGCTCTGGCCTCCTGGGCTGTGCTGTGAAGAACTGGAGCTCTCCCTCTCCACTGTGCCAAAAGGAATCCAAGGTCCAGCAGGGAACAAAGACAGAAGGGATATCCAACTTGTGGCTAGTGTAGGGGAAGGAGTCTTGGGTTTTGTTTCTTTCTAGCACAGCAACAATTTGCACTGAAAATTCTTTGAACAGAATGTGGGAAGAAAGTTTATACTACATACACAAACAGTATTCTGTCTTTTTCAAGATTAGGAATCTCTCTAAACTAGGAATATTGGAGGAATGGCTTGTTCCTGTATGCCAGATGGTCACAAGGCAGGAAGCATCTAGACCAAAACATTTGGGCATTGGCACCTTTGTTCCACCAAGATCCTCTCCTCATGGTCTAAGTTCCTCACTGGCTATGGGTGTCAGTGACTTGCCTAAATCTACACACTTTAAACCAAGGACTGAATCCAGATCACCTCAATCTGGCCTACAACCTTACTGTAAAAGCACTGCCCTGCAGGTGAGCAGCACTGCTTTCATAAGCAGCCTGTGGGCTTGTAAGTTTGTGTACCATTTCCTCCTCCAAAAATTGCTCTCAGATTTCCTTCTTTTCAAAAAATTGAAAAGACTTTCCTAGGAAAATCCCAAACCAAGACTGCTTGATCAGAATTCCAGCAAGTCATTGAAAACATTCTGTTGAGCCTTGCAGCAGGAAACCATGGAGAGCAAAGACAAAATATAAGCAGCTTTAGCTGAAATAAGCTTTGACCTTTCTGCTGTGGGCAAGTGAAGAATCTTCTTCCATGGTTTTGAGTTTTTGGTGTTTGATGCTGAATGAAAATGAAAGCTTTGCTGATGCTGGTATGACACAAAGTGAGACTGTACAGTGTCAGAGGCCAAGCCAAACAGAGGAAAAAACAGTGACAGACTCTTTCTAACCTCAACTGTAGGTGAAAGAGCACCTTAGGTTTTTCCAACCACAAAGGAATGTCTGTGGTTTTTGGGGTTTTTTTGTTTGGTTTTTTTTTGTTTAGTATACAAAATTCAGAAAAGGCATCAAGAATGGTTTATAGTTTTCTACTTTGGTTTCAAAAATAAAGAACAGAAGACTGAACTGAACTGTGGGCTGTTTAAATTCTGGTACCAAGAATAAAATTTCTTATACCAGAAGAAAAAGAAGGAAATCTGGTGTGATGAAAAAAATAATATGCAAGGAATATTTCATATTTTAGGACATTATATATGTCAGCATATAAACAACCCTTTAAAACTTCACAGGCAAATTTAGAGACCAAGATCAGGCACTGCAATCGTAGGAAATAATCCTTTGAGCACAAGTATTTTCCTTCCATTGATATCATGCAGCATTTTCCACAAGCCCATTGCATCTTCATAGAACCAAATGAATTAGTAAAGGCCCATTTATTATATTTCTACTGAATGCTGATTTTTGGGCTATATACTATCCAAATTCTTTCATTATTCCTTGTGTTTTAGGCCATGTCCTAGCTGGAGCTTACTGTAGTTATGAGTTAGAGGACTGGACTGTGCGAATGTTCTTTGTCTACTTCAGTCATGTCTGAGTGTTTTTCAGCAAAGAGTCACCAGGACTCAAACTGTTATGAAAGAGACATTTTTAGGTACTTCATGTGGTGATGATGCAGTCACTGGGACAGTTAAATCCACCAGAGGAAAAATAACCAACTTTCTGGCATAGAGGGCAATGCCATCTTAACTACAGTACCCATTTCTGACTAGGTCTGATTTCCTATTTTCTTGTAAAAGAAATAGAGGTATTTCATAATATGTCATTGCTGAACACAGCAGGGTGCTGTCAGGCAGTCAAATAATTTATAGCAGAAATAAATTGACATAATTTATAGAGACCAGCTGTGAAGAAGAAAAATGCACAGAGATCACCAATGGATTTCACAGCTACTATCTGGCAACAGCAAAGGATGAGGTTTAGGAAGCTGGGTATACATTACAGGCTAAAAAAAGTATGTCATGACTCTCAACTTGTCACTTCATGTCTCACCTTCTCCAACATGTTTCTATGACTGCATTGATTCTTCTGAGCTTCTTATTCCAAGTAATTAATCCAGGCTCAGTTCCCATCCTCCAGCAAAGGTTTAAATCTTTGTACATTCATTTTCAGTGTCATTCCCTTCACTGGTCTGTCTTTGTCCCCTCTCCAGTTCTTGGTAGACCATTTCTCCTCTATGCTTCCTCACATGCAAGTTCATGTTTCAGCTGTATTTTTATTGTCTAGTTTCTGTACCAAAATGTCTGTATCCCAAAGAGATGGGAATCTGAAAGAGACAGATGCCCTAATTCTCATTCTGAAAGGCCAGCACTACAGGAGACATGAGAATCTTAAAACTGTTCTGTGAGGCCAGAATTGGTGCTGTTTAGCATTTAAAACAGAAGCTGTTTCTGTTGAGCTCATTAAATCTATGATTTCATAAAAGTTTATCTTGTAAAACTTTGTCTAGATTTGGTGGAAAGCAGTGAAAGCATGTTTCATGTATGAAAACACCATTTTCACTGTATTTCCAGTATGTGTTGTAGCACAGGCTTCTAGCTTCTCCAAGAAAATGTCTCTGCACTTTTAACGTTGCAACAAATGTTTAATTTTCCTGGTTTAGTTCTTGAAGAACGCTGAAGAGTTGTGCAATTTTGGCTGATACTCGCCAGTAAAATGCAGCCTAAGGCTAAATTTTGTGAGCAACATGTAAAATTGCAGCCCAAACCATTCAGGTCTGGCAGAGCTACAAGCTGTTAAATACAGAGTCTTGTAAGTGGAAGTGTCAGTAATGTTTAATAGTAGGCAGTGCTACCAACTCCACCTATAAGACATCTTAAATCCACTATTAGTTCTATAAATTAGATCATGCTAAAAGTAATATCAAAACAGTAACAAACATGTTTTTATCAAACTTGAAATGTCATAAAAGGTTTTACAGCCTTAAACTGATATATAAATGTAGGTTCTGATCTTGCATTATATCCTAAGCAGAGGCAGAAGTCAATGTTTTTCAGTTGTGGTGTCAGTATTCCCAAAACACTTTATTGGCGGAGCTTCCCTACCTTGATCTGCTACATAAAATTTACGTGGGAGTTCCTGTGCTCTGCAGTTCATGGCCTGAAATCCCTGCTCAGTCATTCTACAGACCAACTCCCACTGAAGTCAGGTTTCCCTAAGAGAGTGTTGAGCAATAACTGGACAAGGATCTCTGTGTGTAGAAACATTTTTACTGTAATGCTACCCATGTAGCATAGGTTTTGTGATGTTTTTATGATAAGGGAGAGCAGGATCAGGGTGTACATACGGAGGAGGGAGTTAACTAGCAATGCAATAATTAACATCTAGCAGACCTAAATTCCTTCTCAGTTGCTGGAAAGCAGCTGTTAAAGGGATTAAAAGAAGGAAGAAAAACCACAGTTGTTTCAGACAACTAAGTCTACTAATATCTTCCAAAGTTTGTGTTGAATCCGTGGAGTGCAAGGAATGGAATGAAATATCTGGGATCAAAATGGGTTTAAAATGTCCTGAAATGCCCATACTTTAGCCCAACTCTCAGAGCTACCATGACTTCCTCTTTATAATTCGTGATCAGCCAAGATACCCTTCCATCTTGCATTGCCTCAGGCCTAAAGGAGCCATGTAAAGGTTTTATTTCTACCAAATTTAGCTAATGCCAAACCCTCTCAGGAATTCCTAATGTCTCATGTACATTTTCCTTTCTACCTTATGTCCTTGTGTAACGGTTTTGGTTCCTTTATAAGAATTTATTTTGTCTGCCTGAGGCTCCTGTATTACTTATCTTATTGCACAGAGACACCTGTAAGCACCAGCCATAAAGTCACAGCAGAAGCATCAGTTTATTGGATCAAAGTGTGTCTGGTAAGATTTTGTGTTTGAGATGCCCTGGAGTGAGATGAGAACTAGAGGTTAGCAATGGATACAGTTGCTCTTCTTTGCCTCTTGCCACTCTTGTGGGCTTATTCTGCAGAATCAGAGTTAGAAAATGAAAGAATTCCCCAGTGCCAACCTTTGCTGGTAATTATTTTCCTTCCTGAAAAAGCTGAAAACTGTAATTTACATCACCTAAAAGACTGGCAGTGTGCTTATCCCCCACAACAAAGCTCACAGAAGCTGAGGGAAGAAGGAATGAAGAATAACATTAAATAGGAGGTTTTCTAGATAATTTACTGTTATTTTTACTTATATTCTTTATTATCTTTAAAAAATTGTAAGAGATTTTTAATTTGATAAAAATAACTTCTATCACTGCATTGGACTTCAGATGCTCTTCTGTGGGGTAATGGGTTGTTTGCCCCACTGCAGAGGAGGCTTTTCCTTATCAAGATTCATAGTTCCTGCAGGTATGAATCAGTCTTTCAGTTGTCTCCACTCCTCTTATCAGCAAAGAGAAAGGTGAAAAGAAATTAAGCAGAGACGAATTTTCAGCAATGGGGAAGTTTAACTACCTGTCTGACTGATGATTACAGAGTGAGCCTTCTGCGAGCAAACACTATTTAAAAAACTTTTGAAAAAGAGGAGGATTTAGTCCTTAGGGTACAATGGGACTGCATTGAATACATCAAGGGTGATCATACTAGACTAATTCCACCTCAGAATGCCAACTTTCCTGAAGGTATTTAGAAGACAAATACCAATAGAAATGAACTATGCTTCTAATAATGTAGATGAATGGATTCCAGGCTTATGAATTCTTGAGGAAAATGAGTAAAGACAATTTCATGCTGGCTCCTTGGCATAAAGATAAAATAGAAGGTCCGTACTGCTGGACTGAAAAGGAATATGAATATTCTTGAAATATACAGTCATATCTTCAACCTTTTTCCCCCATTCTTGCTGTGCTGGGAATGCTGGTTCTTAACACTCCTTAGGCCTTGTGTTCTGGAAGTGACATCTCTGGTAGAATGGAGTGGCAGAATTAATACACAATAGGAATTCAGAATATTTGCTGAATCTGGACTTTACAATAGCATGGCATGGAGTCTCATTTCAGAAACGTATTAAAAAGGAGTAGGTTAACTACACTTTCAAGTAGGCTGGCAAGCAGAGATGGGCCATAAATCAGGATTAATGATAATGGCAACATTCCAGTTTGGAAGGGAAGATGAACATTAAGGAGTATTGCAAGAATTGGTGCTAGGCCCAGCTTTACTAAAAGCCATTATTTATTATGTTAATGGAAACTAAAGAACACTGAAGTCAGAGCCGCTGCCAAAATATACGGAAGATGGAGAAGACATCTTGCCTAGCTTCAGCTATTTGAATACTGCTTGCTAGAACATTTTAGTTTTCTAAATTCTCTTAAAAAAAAAAAAAAAGAAAAAAAAAAGAAGATAAAAAGGTACCTTAAAAAGTGACAGGGGTAGGAGGAAGGATGTACTGTCTAGAAGCACGTTTCTATATATTTGGGAAAAGTCCAGATGAGTATAGTAGTCACATCAATTAAGTACTTTCAGGATTAATAAATGCTATTAAATCTAGAAAAAGGTTAAATTATGTTCCCCATTGGATTTTCTTTGGACTGAGATATAGCTGGAGAAAGATATTTTGAAATCTTAGTGTTAATAAAGAAGTTTTAACAGAGATCAAGAAGTAAAAATCAGCTTTTGACATTAAATAGTCCCAGAATCAAGGGTTTTCATGCTTCATGTGTCAAGTTCAGATAGGTATCAAATAATTTGGTTACAATAAAGAAATACATGTTGAATTTGAAGAGTAACAATGTTGAATGAGACATCAATGTTTAACAAATCATTGAAAGTTAAAATAATAATAATAAAAAAATAATTGGCCAAATTATGACTAAGAAAACCTCCTAAAAGTATTTATTTAAAGATGAAAACAGCCAGGGGAGTGATAGCCCAGGGGGCATGAGTAAGGAGAATGAACTCAGTGCAACTTTTAGCTGAATATTAAAATTATTGCTTAATACTAAATTTCTTCAGATGCAGAATTTTTTTGCCTGAAAGAAAATGGAAGTGCAATAACATCGCTGTTGTGCTTTTGAAGTTGTTGGTTTGGATATTTGCAACTAGTTTTACTAAACAATTATATTACCGATGGCATGGGCTAATCAGAAGTGAAGTGAAAATTTACGTGGCCCTCCAAAGACAGAAGAAAAGATTGTCTGTTGAAGGTATTGTAGGAAATTTTGATCACACCCAAGGAAAAATGAATGACAGAGAAGAAGTAATGAAGTCAACACACCAGTGGTTGGGTCCCTTCCCTGAAAGACGCAAATACGCTCTTCTAATGTTACTGAATTTAGGATCTGTGCATCCTATTTCTACAGTATCCATAGTAATTGGACAAGATATGTAAACAGGTCTTACCCAAAGCATTGGAGCACAAGTCTAGTCTCATAAAGGAATACTTTAAATGAAGAAAAAAAAATAAAGGATAATCTCTTGGCCTAGTGAACCTTTTATAACTCCAGGGAAGCTGGCTGTCTAGAAGGGTGCATGAATTCATCCTCCAACAGTTCAATGTTTAGATCCCATTCCTAGGACATGTGTGTTTGATATTCCTTAGGCTAAGAAAACAATTTGAAATAGGTGTTTCGCAGGCTGCTTGAGTGCTCTGCCCACTGCATTAAGGGATGACAAACCAACACTACAACTGCCAAAACCTTTGCTGGCAGTTCCATGAAGAACCCTATTTAGCAGACATGCTGTAAAAATCCTTAGTATGTAAGAGAGATAGGAGAATAGCCATAGTCTTCTGAAGTAACTGGTATGCTGGACTTTTCTGCATTATCAGGGCTAGAGCCCACGTGGCTGGTGCTGATGGGGAATGGACATTACTGGTGAAAATGGAGACCTTGAGGGGCCACCATTTTGCAGTTACACAGCCTGTGTCACACATCTGACTTTATGCTGGGGTTTTTGAAAAACATACTGTGCTCAGAGCAGCATCTGCCTGGTAATTCACTGGAAAGGATAGTCACGCAGACAAGAAAAGCTCCAGAGCTGATTTGCAGGAAGCAGGAGAGGAGGGCTGGTATCTCTGCAGGCTGCCTACTTGCACTACATCACCTGTGCTATTAATCCTCAACTAGTCATTGTCTGGAAACAATTTGCTTTAACTATATTCAGGAGTTCTGGACCCTATTTCTACCTGCCCAAAAGCAATTCCCTACGCTGCAGGTAGTCCATTAAACAACACAGAATTCCTGTTCAGGGCTTAAAAAAAAGAGACTTTTGCTTTTTGCAGCCCTATTTGGATTTTTATTGACTGAATGTAGCAGACTATTATGTCACTTGTCCTGTAAAAATGCACAAGCCATGAATGACATCAGTGTCAGAGATAAAAAGGAAAGGCCAAGGTCTGCAAAGGAGCTTAAGGTACTTAAACCCAGAACATAGACCCTTGGACTTTTTTATACCTTTCAAAGAAATGGTATTCCCATCAGTGCAGATTTCTAGATGTCTACATTTCAGGTGTTGGTAATCTGAATTTCATACTAAATCCTGAGAGCAGATCAGTATCTAAGTCCTCTCAGGGTTCTTAGGCTCCACATGTTTTGTCAGGGATATCCCTATCCCTTGGGGTATGCTCTCAGGATATGTTCCGGTTCTGCCTGGAGCAAAGCTGGGAGAAGGAGATGAAATCTCTAAACTTTGACAGAGCAGTGATTAAGACATTCCATGGATGAAAATTTTTTCAGTGTCTGGTTTGGCTGAGATGTTTTTGCTGAGACCTGAATTTTCTCATACAGCTCAGTGAAGCCTCTTCTGTTTGTAGCTCCCCTCAGTCCTGGGTGAACACCTTCTGCAGAAGAAAAGATGCATGTCTCAGTGCCTGCCAGTCTGTCAGGAGAGGAACCGAACCATCGGGCTGTTGGTGAACAGACTTCTCTGTAGGTTTTTCAAAGGATTATTTTCACTGTACAGAAGCTGTTGAATAATGATTGGATTGTGGAGGAAAGTGGTGAAAAGTCTGTCTGTTATCATTGGTAAGACACTGTGCCCAGTTTATGGGCAACCCAAACCTGACTCCCTTGGCCTAGATGAGTCTCATAACCATGTGGATATACGGCAGTGAGGGAGATCTGCATCACTGTTAAAGGTGCTGTGCAAGAAAAGTGCTGGGCTAAGCTGGGGCCTCATTGTAGGCAAAAGTTGCCCTGGTTCCTAAGAAAGGGTATCAAACCTCTACATTTTCAGGGATGTGACAAGCAACCCCCAGGACAATGATGGAATAGAAAGCAGGAGATCTTGTCTAGGTTCTCTAAAATTTGGGAAGTTTCAGACCATGGGACCGAGCAGAAGCTCCTAACCATGAGAACAGGGGCTATGCTAGGTCAAATTCAAGTACTCACACAATCTCTTGTGTTGCAGAACAACACTGAGTCTCTGAGAAGGCACAAGGCCATAGCTTTTACTGATCAGGGAAAATGGGTGGCAAACACTTGAAAACAACTGGGAACACCATGGGAACAGTTTTCTTGTTTCTGAACTAGGTATACTCTTACGTACCTGCATCATAGGTCAGTCCAGGGCAGAAGTTTAGCAAACTCTCATACAGGCTTAGATAGCACTTGAGAGCTTCCAAATGCTGCAAGTAGCCCTGCCACTGTCTGCAGGGTGTGTTGAAAGTGAGGCTGAAGAAGTGGGAATTGAAACAGAATTCTTGGTGTGGGTGGATCTGCTTGTCACTAGCTATTGGCCAGGTGGGTGCCGTGTCAGGGCTGTGCCTGCCTTCAAGTCTGCATTTTGAGACAATGTGTTCTTGTCTCAGAACTTCACATATTCCTGATGTTTCAACTCATCACTAATGGTAAAAAATGTCTCTGTCTTTATTTTTTTTTTCTTTAAAGACCTGCTGTCTAGCTCAAATGAGCTCTTTAGTTTTCTGAACACTTGCTAATATCTACCTGGACTACTGTTAAAATAAAAATCCATTTGCTTCTCTTTAAGTAATGTTGCTCAAATATGGTCTCTGCAAAATGCAATTTCCATCTAATGCTTGAACTAGACCTCATGAAATAAGATGCTGAGAAAGATTTACGAGTCACCGAGGCTCAAGCTAATGTGCTGATAGCTGTGGAATTTCAGATGTTTAAATAGAAGTACTCGCAGCTGCAGCAAGAATTTCCTAATTTGCCAAAACCCCTTAGAAAATAATGCTCCAAAATGGTAAGTTAGGGTTTAAACTATATGTGCGCACTTGATTTTTATACAGTTTTAAATATTCCTTACAAACAATAAGAAATAATTGTGGAATCATCTTAATATACAAAAGCGCTTCTGAGCATGTAGCAAGCAAGTAAGAGAGAGATGGACGTTTCTGACTGCTCTGCCCCTGGGAATTCTCCTAGGTGCATACTCCTTATGGCACCTGGTCTGCAGAGTAGCTGCTAAAACCTCCAAAGTCCTCTGGGAAGTCTCTTACTGACCTATATTCAATGGAGACTTTCTTCGGCTTCTAAGCACAGCATACAGAGCATAACAGACCAGCTTCTGCCTTGAATACTCATTTGAAAGATTCAGTGATGTTAAATGAGTATTTTACTTAGGTAAAGGCTGCAACACCCAGTTCATTATTAAAAATAATGGAGGATTTGGTACAATGGAAAGCTGATTTACGAATATGTCACATGCCAAATCTAACTTTCAGGCTTCTTGGTTCACTTAATGTTATTTCAAGATGTTAAATGGACCATACACTATGTTGCTTTCTGCAGGAAAGATAGAGTGCAATCCACTTTTACATGTTCCATCCTTAAAGTAAGTGTTCAGAAGAATAATAAAAAGCTATTTGAGAAGACAGGCAGTGCTTACAATCATGTAGCTGGGATTGCTTAAGAGTATTATTATTTTTCCAGTGTATATATGCTGGCATAATGCTGCTTTGGATACAGTTATAAATGTATATTAATAAAAACTCTTTTACCAGTATAATTCCTTCCCTGGCCAAAATCAGCTATAGAAGTGTAAGCATATGTGTGTAAGCACAACTATGTTTATATTGTTACCAGCCGCAGCTGAAGTCTTTTGTCTAGGCAAGCCCAAGCGCTTCAACTCTTCAAAGTACACCAAAATGGCACCAACCTTAACGTTGAGAGATTTGACCCTTTTTTGTGAACAAATTATAGACCACTTTACTCCTCTGTGTTTGGGGAATAGAACATGTTTAAAGAGATGTCGTGCTTCCAACTGAGGCACTGGAAACATTTGATTTTTTTTCAGTGTCTTTCAAAAGACAATTGTGTTGAGCATGCCAAGTGTTTGATGTTGATATTCTGACAGGAGGGCTTAGAATTGTATTGTTTGCGCTGATTTTGGATAACACAAACATTTCCATGCTTTGATGAATCTTTGATGTTGTAGTTCTTTAGGGGAAAGACAACAACAACATCAAGTCATTTCCATTATATTTCAGTTGCAGCCAGAAATCCAGCTGCAGGGTGAGTGTAGAATCCTAGAATGGTGCGGGTTGGAAGGCACCTCAAAGATCCTCTTGTTTCAACCCCCTGCAAGGGGGGCAGGAACACCTTCCACTACACCAGGTTGCTCAGCCCCACATCCAACCTAGCCATGCACACTGCCAGCAATGAGGAATCCACAAGTTCTCTAGCAACCTGTGCCAGTGCCTCACCATCCTCACAATGAAGAATTTCTTCCTGTTACCTATTTTAATCCGAATCCCTCTTTCAGTTTAAAGCCATTCTGTTTGTCCTATCACTACATGCCCCTGTCAGAGGTCCCTCTCCAGTTTTCTTGCACCCCCTTTAGGTACTGGAGGGCTGCTGTAAGGTCTGCCTGAAGCCTTCTTTTCTCCAGGCTGAACAGCCCCAGCCAGTCTTCGTAAGAGAGGTGCCTCAGCCCTCTGATCACAACCTGGATGTGGACTGGCTAGGTCACCCCTGCACTAGTGGTAAATACTGTGCTATGAGAGAGCATTATAAACCTAGTAGTACTTCTATACCAATACATGGAGTTAATTTAGGACCAGAAGCAACAGTTTTGTGTCCATATTAGTAAAGATATGCAGTGAAGAGAAACAACACAGAAATATTTCAGAATAATCTCTTGATTAAGATGGTTGTCTATCCATCCGTGGCATTATTTGCAACTCAGATGATCTGCTAATGGTTAAGGGAAGTTGACTGTGAATGCATTTACTGGTGAAGAAATATATATTCTAAAGTAGTGGAAATTTCAATATAGCAAATTATCTTAATTCTGTGGCCAGAAGTGAACCTAAGTCATATGCAAATCTAACTAATTGCTTTTCAATTTTTTGGTCATTGGAGAGGACAAAAGGGTAGTGCTTTACAAGGCATGACCCAAAGTTCATTGAAGTCTGTAGACGCTTCTCTGTTGTTTTTCATGGGTTCTTTCTTAGTAAGTCTGTATATGCAATGCCTCAGCTTCCATGATTCATTACATTGCTCAGATTTCACACTGAGATGGAATGAATGTGTGATATCAGTTTAGGAGACTAAAAATCATTAGAGAATTGTTCCAAGGATATTTGGGACAACCTATCATAAAATGAGGTTATGTGTTTTCAGTTAATCCTACTGTGGCAACTCAGTACGTGTCATTCTGAGAAGACATAGTTGAGTTAGGATGATTTCCAGTTCACCGTATGTTTTTGGGAATTTGCTGCAACAAATGAATACTCAGTCTCTCCTAGGACAAGAAGGAGCCTACTAGACATCACTGGGTGTGTGAAACAAATATCTTCCAAGGGATCAGCAATGATCAGATGATGTTTGAACACTGATAAAACAAGGCACAGGCAGTTCAGAGCAGGCCAGAGTAAATTTTATACTTTGCAAAACAAATGTCTTTGCAAGTGCAATTCAACATTCAGTCAAAGCTTGTGGTCACAAGAAAATTGTGAGTTTTGTTTTCCCTTGTTCCTTTTTTTTTCTTGTGAGTTGCATTTATTGAAAGGATCTTTAACGTTTTCTAGAAGACTCTCCTCTTTTTCTTGCTATTTTTAAGAGGTATGCTGCTGCAAAAATATTGCTGTGCAAAGTGATCTCCTACAGTGTCAAACTTTGCTTCATTTTCAATGTTTCAAAAATAGTTATATATTTGAATATTCTCTAGCACTGAAGAGCTAAACAATTCTTATTATGGTTCATATTGAACCATATGTATGTGACAGTGCTATGTAAGACTTTATATTTTATTCATTAATTTGAGAGAGTAGCTGTTTGATGTGCAGCCAATTCTAATTTCTAAAATCCTTCTAATCAAATGGGACAACCTTCTGACATAAATATTTAATTTTTAAAAATCCCCACACTTGTGATAATTTTTATTCATTATTGTAAATTTCAAATTATTTTACATGCATGAAGAACTGATGTTAGTCTCATATAAACATGAAGACATTAACATTTATCTTCTACCTCCTAGGCAGCTTGTGTAAACATGCTCCAGTACAGTTAAGTAGTTTAATGTTTAGGAGTGAGTTTGGATATATTGACAACACTCTGCCTGCTCCTCTCTGTAGCTCTAATAGATTCAAGCCCATATTTAACATAGTAGCTAAAATGTGGACTTTCTAATGAATTTGGAGAACTTTGGCCATAGCAAGGAGAGAGGCATGCCATCGCCTGTCTTAGAGACCAGCCTCTGGGGACTGTGGCTGTGCAGGCATCGCTGTGTTAGTTAAAAACCCTTGTGTCCAGAACAGGGCTGGAGGTGCTGTGTGTTAGCCGCAGCCTTTCTTGGGAGCTGCACCAAGGCCACTAGAACTGGTCGTCATCCCATTCAGGTGCATCATCTGGACTTGTATCCTGAGCACATTTCAAAGGCTCAACTCGGAGATGACTTTTAAAGACTAGTTGGAGGGAGAGAAGGTTAAGCCAACACTGGTCTTTTAGGTCATATCCTAATGATTACAAACAGGCCTTGGAAATGAGAAAAGTGGGCTGATTTTCTTTTTTCCTTTTTATTTTTTTTTTAATTTGTCTGAGGGTTTTCAATTATTCCTGCAGCCTGAGAGGGCTCCTGACTGGGCTTTGCCTCATTCTGTCGTGTTGATGCAAGCATGGATGTGCAGGTGGGAGGCTTTACAGAGTAAGCAAGCTACCAGCTTAGCTGTTTCCAGGATTAACAGCAGCTGAATGAGAGATTTCTATAACACACTTAAGAATTTAGATTACTAGTCATTTATAGCTGACTTTTTTGGAGCTAACCTTTAACCCCTCTGCCTGCCTTTTTCTCTCTGCTGAGGATATATACCTCCCTCCTTGTACCTCAAAGAGGGGTTTAATATCTATCTTATATTACCTCATCCCTTCCATTTTCCCACCAGTAGGTGATTGCTTCTGGGAGAAGTACTTAGGATTTTGTGTGGTCCAAGACTTTGGACACAAGAAACAGCCTCTTTCCTTATGGGACTACTTCACATCCTACTTCATTTTAGTGGTAAAATTGTATTCCAGTTCAAATTTTCCTTTTTCCTAACTTCATCCTATGAGAGCCCATTTAATTATACCAGGCAATGAACCAATTCTCGTTCAGCCAAATTGGCTCTGGCTAAGTTCAGGTTTGAGGAGTCTAACTTCCCTTCTGCTTGGAAAAGCACCATGCACATGACAGAGTGGTAAAGCAAAGACATTCCCCTAATAGTATTGAGTGGGTTTGCTGACATCTGAACACCTTCACACCTTGGCACAATCCTGAGGGAGAATGGGCAGCCTGGGTCCATATCTCCACTGTCCATGCAGATTTTCCATCAATTTAATTTCTTTTTCTACAATCTCCTAAAAATGTTGATTTTTCTACTTAATATAAAGTAAAACCCTCTGTTTTTCAGCCCACTGTTATTTACCACAAGTGGGACTGAATCATGTTCCTGCATTTCCCCTCCCTGTTTCACTTCCTGAGTCCAGGCTATAGGTAAATTTGAAATGCTCTGCGGCAGGGCACATGCAACATATGCTGAGCATTTTGAAGCAGTTCTGGAAAGAAGTTTAGAGTTTATTAGAAGATGGAAACACTTTTGTTTCTAATGTGCAATTAGGGAATTGGAAATCTTTCATGATGATCCAAATAGTCAGGATAAAAAATTCCAACAGCCTAATACCCTTAGTAACATCCAGGCCTGGCATTTAAATTAAACATCTCTCTCTTTCAAGGTGTGATCCTTTTTGCTCTCCCCTTCATGGCCACAAAGCAGCATGTAATGTGCTTGCTGAGAAAATGCGCTCCTTCTGCTCTACCAAGGATTCGTGACACCTTCTCCCCTACCTTCCAAAAAGCAGGGAAAGTGTTGCTTAAGATCTGACACTTGTCTTTGTAACAGAAGTTGTTTAACAGGAGTTGGGCAAGTTTGGATTTTTTCCAAAGCAATTCCTAATGCAGCAGCTGTGAGGGTCCTGTAAAAACACCACCCTGAATCATTTACTTGCTGTCCTTTGCCATTCCTTTATCTGTGAGCAAACTAAATATAGAAATGAATTATGAGGCTCCAAGTAACTATGTTGAGTGGAGCATTTGAGATGATGGTGTATATTTAACAAGAAATGTTTTATAATTGAAACAGAAATAGTAGAAGCTAAACATAGACTTTTAAATTCATTTGGAATCTGGAGCTGGCAGTTTTGTCTTCATGGTATTTGTATGATTTCCTTATTTGAACCATTTTTTTTTTCAGACTGTAAGCACTTCAGTGATTCAATATTTTTGGTACACATCAGCATGGAATATCTAGTAATTATAAATCAAAATTTAAAATCAGATTTTTTCCCCTTAGACAAAGTTCCTGTGAAGATGTCAAACTGGGCAAAGTGAACCATCAAAGGGTGACAGAGAGAAGCAATACATTTCTGCCAAATCTAATATTTGTACTCAATTTTGATGAACAAATTTCCCCTTGAAAAGCTCCTGCAGAAATTGTTGCACCACACTTCCCAAGTCCTTGTGGATGTTCTCTAAATTCTCTTGGACAAATGGAAAGCAGTGTCCTTTTCTGTAGGGCAGCATAGTCAACAAAAAGCAAAAGCACTTTGGGTTTGCATTAGCCATGGATACCTGGCTATTATGGACAGTACAGAGTGTGGCAAAAAAACAACCAGGGTAATAAAAGGCAAAACACCAGGGTTTCTTAGCCCTTAAACTGCCCATTAAATGGACAGTAAGCCATCATGAATAGTTCTCTCACATAACTGTAGCTGCCTATAAGTTAGGAACCTGGTCTCAGCTAATTGTCTCCATCTAGGATTAGGGAGAAAGAGGATTCATCCCATCATAGCACATGATTAGTACTGGCCATTGGAAGTGTGCCCCTCTACTGGCTACTGAAAAATCCTGGAAGCCAGTTCAGAATCAGAGAATCCTATTCTAAGAATAGGATTACCCATAAAAATTAGAATTACCCACAAAAACTCAGAGATCAATGTGGGCCAATAATTAACTTCAAAGTGTCCCTTTAGGAGAGATTTTATACAACTTTTTCTTTCCAAAACAAATAATTTGGCTAAAAATAACAACACTGCTTTGATTCAATCTCAACAGAAACAAACAAACAAAGAAAATATTTTTCATTAAAACCAGCAATTACTGAATGACAGGATATAACTTTCTACCACATCCTATTTCTAGCTGCAGACTCTCTGAAAATGCACCAGCAGCCCAGTGGCAGAAGTGGCATTGTTGACTGAGCTCTCTGATGACAGAGCTTTCCAATGAGAGCAAGTCTCATCTTCACCGGGTCTGCCAGGGAGTGAGTTCAGAATTAAGTCAGGAGGGGCAAAGACATCACCACATCATCTTTCAGCCCTTCGAAAAAAACAAAGAGCACATACTTGGCAGCACTGGAATTTCTATGGTTACTTATGAATAACAGCACAGCTGGGGAACTGTTGTTACAACCCACTAGCAGAGATCATTTAAGAGGTCACACTTAAGAAGCAATTTTTTTTTTCAGGGATAATAAAACTGAGGACTGTAGGTTGTACTCTTTACATCAGTTTCAAGTGGACTATCCCGCTAGTCATAAATTTGCCCTCATTATTGTCATTGTTTAGAAAGCAATAAGAGGAAGGATGGCTCTTTAATTAAGGCACCAACCAGGACTGATGGTTTCTAGACAAAATCTTGACCAGGAACCCGATTTACTTGGATTTTGTCAGTCTCAGATGTTGATGTCTCCCTTGCTATTGCAGGCCAATGCTCCATGCAGCTTGGAGAGACTTTTTGGCCAGGGAGACCTGCATCAAGCTTCTCTTTCTACCTAGGGGACAGTAATGTAATTTTCCAGCAGAGACCGGAAAAAATAATTGAATAACCCTGAATCAGAATGGTTTGGGAGCTCTGACACAGACTTCCTGTATGACCTGGGTGAAGTGGCTGGTTTGTGTTTTCAGTTTTGGTCTGCATTTCCTTTCTTAGCTATTAGAGCAGAAGTCATGAAGCCCTGGTAACTTCATTGCAATACAATATATCTTTAAATAATTGCTGGAACAGACTTTAAAAGCCTTTTGACCAAGGAAAGTCTATTTCTTCGTTTTACACAGTGCCCTATTCAGGAGGGAAATGAAGGCAAAATTCACCCTTCTTTTTGCCTGCCATGCACTAACTGTGGTCTCCTTTGAAGAAAATCCATTCCTGAAACAGCCAGGGATACCAAAGACTTTAAGAACTTATTTTACTTTTGCAAGTTCAAAAAAGTATCATGTCATCAAGGGATGGGACAACTGTTATTTTATATGTTCACAGGTAGAATTGTAAAGGACACTGTTAAAAACACAAAATAATTACTAAGCATAGAATTACAGAATAACTGAATGGTTAGTCTTGGAAGGGACCTTATAGATCATCTAGTTCCTCTGCCATGGTCACGGATGTCACCCACTGGATCAGGCTGCTGAATTAATGCACTGAACCTCTGAGTTGACCCACAGAAATGCACTGCTGTGTCAATGCAAGTGTTGCATTTTGACATTTTATTCAGTGGAATGCAGGATTAGTAACAGAAAAGACAAACTGTAAGTCATTTTGGAAGACTCTTCTTTCTACATACTGTCCCTACACACACTGGAACAAGCACATCATCCCAAATAAAGCCACTGACATCAGTGGAGTTTCACCTGGGACAGATTTGGCCTACTTTTGCTAATTGCATCATTATCCTCAAGCTACGCTGAACAATTCATTAGTGGCAGACAGCTGAATTTCTAAAAGTGTATGTAACCTAACTCTAACCACCACGCAGTAGAAACTACTCTCAGTAGCTCCTTTGGGCAACCAAGGACACCACAAAATTGAATAAATAAATATAAACAAGGAATGTTTTTTTCAAATGTCCATCTGGAGTGCTGGATGTTTTTCCAGCTCTGAAACTGAGGCATATTTGCACACTATTAAAGACAATCCTCTTTACCTTCTGCCATCTCTGATGATGCCAGTGAATTTAAGAGCATTTCTAAAGATTGGAGATTTCCCTTTTCAACGCTATCAAACAATGAGCCAATACGCCATGGGGTGCTTAATTTTGGAAAATTCGTGCTTAAATATTTTTTTTTGTTGTTGTCTAAGGCAAAGGTCAAAGCATGATTTTGATTTTTCTTCTTTCTTCCTGAATGCCTGTTTTCACCTACTGGTTGCATTCCTACAAATAATGAGGCAATGCCAGGCGTGGCTCCTGTCTGAGTGGGGCTGAGCTGCTGGAGCAGTGGCTGGGCTGGGGTGGCAGGCACAGCCAGCTCTCTGCCACAGCTCCTGGGCCATTCCCCATGGGAGGTGTCCACATGCTGCTGCCCTATCCTGGAGGAGAGGCGAGCTCTCTAGCAGGCAGGGTTTGCACTGTTCCAGCTGGCTGGAGAGCCTGACAGCCTTTCTCAACTTGCTTGATTTACCAGCAGAGGCTTTAACCTCGGAGTCTGCCGAGGCACCCTTCACTGGCAGATACGTGCTGGGTTCCTTTTTTCACTTTAGTCTATTACACTGCTTAACAAGGAATGGTGTTGCTTCATCCCTCTTGTGTTAGACTCTGGGTAAACAGGATGTTTCCTACAGAACTTGCCATTTTTCTGGTGTCTAATATCCACTGTAGGACTTAATTAAATATCCTGCCATACAAACAATGTTAGTTGTTGGCTAAAGTTTCATTTCTTGAGAAACAAAAAATTACCTAATCTGAAATGTTATCACTCTCGTCTTCTTTCTCTCTCTGACTCATGATCATATTTTTCCTCAGTAACAGTGTTTCTGTAACAGTGTTTCTATCCATGACATCTGGAAATGGCAAAAGCAGTAGGTAAATAATCACAGACTTGTTTCTGGAACTCACCAGGGCTCGTTGGGTGTAAGTGCAGCAGATCTGGGAACATGTGAATGTAGACTTAGAGGTACCTGCCCTAAGAAATACTGCAGTCTGGAAACAAATATTTTTGATAGTGCCTGCAGAAAATGGGGTTCATCTCACCCCACCATAGACCTCTGAAATAGCTGTTATGAGCCATACCCTGCTGCCTGTTTCTTTTCATATAAAGACATTCAAGATCATCACCTCGGCTGCACCATCCAGTCGATGCCGAGGGCCAGGAGCGGCTGGTTCAGACACCAACCCCCTGTGCTGAGTGTAGGTCTAGATAGAGAGGTGTTCACCCCATTGCTTGATGAAATATCACAGATTGTGATTTCCTCATGCGGGTACTATCCACAGAGCAAAAATCTGAGCTCAAACCTTCTGTTTACCCTACATGTCCCTCTCCACCCCAATGTATTCAGCGTCTTTTGGCCAATATTCAGCTTGCAGACTGAGCCCAAGTTTTCCCCCTGCCCTGACTGACTTGTATTTGAGGACAACCTACATGTTCCAGTCACAGAATCAGCGTTTTCAAGTTTTTCGAGAGCTGATCTTGTGCCCAGAGAAGTACACGGGGGACTGCATTTGTGGATATTCCTGGTAGATGCTGACTAACATGCACCTGCTGCTCAAACAGCTCTCAGTCAACATACTGGCTGTGGTCTGAGCTTGCTCTTATCTCAGATGTGCTGATTCATCAGAGCCTCTCCTGTTGCATGGTAGAGCCATCCTCCCCTTTCTCCTGGAACTGAGTCCAGACTTTATCATGTCTAATAACACAGAGTTCCCAGGACAACAAATCATCTTCCACGAATCACCTCATAAGACAGGCATTTAATTGTCCTCCACCTCTGGTGATCTACAGAGGCTCTGTGTAAATAAAGGAGCTGAATCATCTTTTTTACAAATATTTAACTTGACCTAGTCTATAAAAAAGAATCAGAGCAGAAAAAGATTTTTATAAACATACTGTATATGTCCAGTTTGTCCTGCTTTAGCAAAGCATAGCCAAAGGCTAGAGAGGTGTTGATCAGTACATGGTAGAATATTTACATATATATATAAACATATATACCATTGTGTTCCTTATGCATATCAGTGTGTTCATGCATTCTGCACATCTAAATTTGGGGGTAAAGAAAAGTCCATTAAAGCCTAAATTAAGAAGAAAACAGCCTAAAATGTAGGCCATTAGCAAGTAAGTTTGAAGGCAGTTGCTGCGTAGCCAAGTACTGTAAATCCCTAACAACAGTACCCAGTGAAATTCCTGAGCAAACTCTCTGTGGTGTAGCTTTATCATCAAATGTTACGTCTTCATTTAATTAGTGGAATAAATTTCAAGTAAAAGTTAATTTGACTCTTTGTTGCTTATCTTCTTTATCTCTCTTTCTTTATTTTACCTCTCCAAAGAATAAAATTGCTTGTGCAAAAGAAGCAACTGCAATGGCAGTTTCTCACTTGCTCTGGTTCCAGGAATAAAGACAAACCACCTCTGATTCTGTCTTTCACCTCCTGCCTCTCCATTCAAACCAGCCATTTTAACTCTTCTCTGCCTTTAATACTACTTTGCTAATTTTTAAGCTCTCAAGAGGTGTATTAGTTGCAAGGTGATTAATGAAATGAACAAACCAATATCAGACTGAGACTGATAAACTTTTAAACACAAAAAATACACAGTTTGGTGAATATAAACTGATAGCACTTTCAGTTGCAGTAACTGGGGTAGACCCTTGTCACTGAAGACGTGATGCAATCGTGCAGTTGACTATATTCCTCCTGCTCAGCTTCAGCCAAGGAAATCATGAAAGGTTTTTTGCTGGGGGTTTGCAGAGCACAGAAGGACCTTGCGTCCATGTACCAAGCCTGAACTTTACTGTTTGATCTGTAGCTTTGCTTCTGACACCATGGGATGCATGCAAGCCTGCTTTCAACAGGAGGGACTAAACCTATTCAGAACCAAGAATTGAAAGCCCTTGCCTGTGTCTTCTCAGACTTCTCATGCTAAGAGGGAGCTGGATATTGTCTTCACCTTCCCTGAATGTTACCACTGTAAGGGAGAGTGTCACTTCCTTGCTGGCAGCACAGTGATAAAGGCTCAGTCTCACAGACAGAGGGGGGCTGTGGACTCTGCAGTCTCCTGGGTTTCCATCCCCATCCTGAATTAGATTCTACCTCCAGAGAGCAGCAGGGGTTACCTGTCTGCAGGCTGTCCCTTATCAGCAAGTCCTGTGCCTCTCTTGTTCATAATATAACACCTGCTTATGTTTGTGCTCTTGCATATGAAACCTTTTTAACCCATAACTCTGCCATGGAGTTTTGAGTAATGTGATTACAGTGAGTTAGCTTAGCTGTTCAAAAATAAAGTAAAAATCAATACTGGTATGTTTAAAAGGTGATCGGACAATTTAGATTGGGACAGCAAATACTTGTGCCACTTAAGGCAGGAATTTTTCTAAAACTATTTCAAGGAAATGTGTTTGTCTTGTGCAAAATGGCTAAGAGATTTTAGGGACCATTTAATTATTATATATAGTCCAATCAGACAAGTAGAACTGAAACCAAGCTTTTCAAAACTCAAGGAATTGTAGCATGCAGCAATGGTAATTTGGCACAGAGCTTACACAATAGATTTCATTTTTTCTTAACAGAACAATAATTGAAAACTGACTTAGCCCCTTAAATAAACCAGTGACAGCTGGGAAAATCAGCAGATTGGCCCTTTGTGCCTGTTTATAGTAGATTCTGGCAGAAAGATAGTTGATGTAGTCTCTATAGGATGCAGCTATAATGTCTTCCAGATGTGCTTGACCTTTATCTTGGATAAAAAAGCATCTTGCCATAGAAACTATCAATTTATATACTCTTAGCCCAAGTCATCAGCCCTTTAAGATGCTGAAAAACTCCTTTTGTGGTGGCTATGCTTTCACTGCCATTCAGTAGAGACATCTAACCTGTGAGTCCTTAATTTTTTCAAACATGAGCCCGTAATATAGTTCAATGTGCCTGTAGAAATCCTACTATGAGGAAGATCTGTAATATGATAAAGGTTGCTCAGTACTTGCAGAGGGACGTTTGGAGGTCCTTCCTTGGCTAGCTGCTCAAAGTGGGTGGAAGTGGAAAGAAAAATGGCAATGGCTTCTTCATGGGTTGCCTTATTGTTCATTTATGTGTACAGGATGATGCTACTGTTGTCTCTGGCTCTTTGGGGAAACCGTATCAAACACAGCATCTAGTGAAGAGTTAAGTTATAGACAGACTAATGTTCACATGGCAGGTAGTTGAGAAGGACACAGGCCACCTCATACCCACTGACTCTAGGGGCCAATGGCACCCCTGTGTCAATGTAAATTGTCCCACTGGCAAAACCCCAGAGCCAGGAAAGAAAGAAAATGAGCCTCTGGCTATAGATGCGCTTGCTTCAAAGGAGGATTTGCAGTATGTTAATTTGATTGTGCCAAAAACTACAGTGAAGTCACACAAGAACAGAGTGACTGTCATACATCAGTGTTTAAGGGGAGGAGAATAAGGGACACAGTGGAACAGAGGAAAATAGGAGAAACAGGTAGAGTGCTGTGGGATGAGAGGGGAGCTCTGGGCATCCTGGGCTTGGCTTGGAGGCACAGAGGACTCCAAGAGCATCACATCAGCTTGAAGATAGGACTTGTTTTTATGGAAAATAAAGCAAGACATCAAGTGTCCTCTACTTCTGTCACATAGTCAAGTCTCTGGGCTAGTAGCTGAAGGCGCATGGTTACCTGACTCCCCATGGTTTTGTTGTATCTGTGTAGTTTGATTAACCCCATGGTGACTGAATTTCTTGTTTTTCTGTTTCATGTAGGTCAGACATGAGAACTCCTGAGACAGAATACAGGTTCAGTACAGGAATACAGGCTGACACACTAACTCAGAGAGCTGTGCGTCCTTGTGAGTGAATCTCAGACAACCTCAGTGCAGCATTGCAAATCTTCTGTGACCTCTATACACTCTTTTCACCATCACATGAACCAACATATCTTGGTTCCCTGTAACCAGGGAGGCTCATAGGTGTGTGCTTGTCACCTAATCTGAGGCATAATGTTCCCACAGGACCACCTCATTACCTGACTTTGTGTACAGATGCTTTGTGTTGGGAATTTAGAGGGTTGGAGTGGGGTGTGACAGGGTGGATTGAGGATAGAGAGAAGAAACCTGACTGCAAGTAAAACTAGAGCCCGGCTGCATGAGCTGTTGGTGCCCTGACAATGACGGATATTACTCTGCCCTCTACCTTGCGGTAG
Organism: Dendrocincla tyrannina; assembly: GCA_035047865.1. Classification (NCBI taxonomy): domain Eukaryota; kingdom Metazoa; phylum Chordata; class Aves; order Passeriformes; family Dendrocolaptidae; genus Dendrocincla; species Dendrocincla tyrannina. Next base: position 63,476,460 of record JAWWMP010000132.1, read on the forward strand.
GACAGGAAGGTAAGCTTAAATGGAGCTGGGAGCATACAAATGATGAAGGGAAGAGACAAGAAAGTGGCTGAACATTCTCTCATGTCCACATTTTACCCAGATGTAAAGCTTTTGAGATCCTGTGACACAACAGTCAGCCAGTTCCAAAGGAGAAGAAGGATTCTGGAACACAGTTGCTGGAATAGTATGTAGCACTGTTTTTGCAGCTGATTTTATGAGGAATTGTTTGTGGGAAATTAAAAAAGAAACAAACCCACAGTAACTGTTCAAATTGGACCAAAATTGCACACAAATAAAAAAAAAATTCTTGATTTTCAGCCTTGATTTTCAGTCTGTCTTCTGGTTCTTCTACTGAGACAAAAACGCCAGCTGGCAACAGATGGATGGTCCTTTCTGAGATGTTGTTTCCTGGTGATAGGAATATTTTTAAGAGAGATAGTAGGCAAGGAAGGACTTTTCTTCATCATACTGAGTGACTGGTGTAATGTTGTTGGAGGGCATTACCGAGTTTTGCAAAGCGGCAGCTCTAAGCATAGCTTTATTCCTGTATTCTGCAGAACTCCCTAAAAGGGATGAGTTCTGTCTATAAACCCGTTTCATTCTCTGTTGAGGAAGATGTAATTATACACATGTCAATTGATCCATATTTAGGACTTTAATAATTTCACAGTATCTTTAGGTAAATCAAGGAATACAGTAAATCAATATGGTAAAATGTATTTCACTAAAATAACCAAAATGTTGAAATAGCCAAAAAAAAAAAAAAATTGACAAGTGGGAGGAGGAAACAGCTGCATCAGTTGTTACTTTGCTGTGTAAACAATTTAATGCAATTATAAATCTGCTTCTGGTCATGCTGTGCTATAAATAAAAAGGTTTTTCACATGCACTGTTCCTCTGCTTTCATTGGAGGTCCTTCTCTTGAATCTCAAGCTGTTTGGTAATTTGGCAACACGTGGTAAGCTGTGTTTGTGGAGTGTCATGCAGATGTTTCAGCCTGAGCCCCTGCAGATGCTCTTCTTGTCTGGGCCGCAGGGAATGGGCAGGTGCTGTCAAGCCCCATGGCCAGGGGGCTGGGTTCAGGTCGTGCCTTATGCTTTATGCTTCCTGCCAGGGGGAAGACCGCAGCTTGTCTTCTTCGTACTCTCCTTGTGACTCTTATGAAATGCACACCATTGTTCCTCAGATTTAACCCATACCTGTGATCTCTGCTGTGTTCAACCAACTTTATGCTCCATCACTCATATGCCTTGTGAAGTTTGAAGACAAAGAAACATTTCCCAAAATGTTAGTCCAGCAGAAGATGAATGAATGTGACCTGTCCTAGGCTATGGCTCAGCTAGAGGAGGATTATAGGGGGCTGTTATCCCAGGTCTTCTCCCTCGAGGTTCCTGCATGCACAGGGTCAGTCAGTGCAGACCCCTGGTGATGTGGAGGCAGCTTCCTACGCATGGGGGCTGCCCACTGCTTCTTCTTTCAGCTTCTTAAGCTGAAAACCTTTGGCTCAGACACCACTGTTTACTATAGACTATTCAGTGTTGGTTTTTTTCTTGTGTGGTTTAAATGCTGACTTGCTTGCTGTGCCACACACAAGCACTGCAACCTGCATGAGACACAGCAGAGTTTGCATAGGTGCACATGTGGGGAAAATTCATAAGGAAAGGGTTTAGACAGAGTTTGTCTTTGAAGTGTGGACACAGTACAATGCAATCATTTAAAATGCATTACTTCAGTAATCAGAGAGGGTGTATACATCAAAATGGAGCTTGCACGAAACTTAAAGCTTTTCAAAGCATTTATAGTTTACATAGCTATATGTTAATCCACAGACAGTCTATGGTTCTGAATATTCTCATAGCAACCACAGATCAACAAATGATTTCCCTGGGTTCTTTAGGCATACCACTGCCATTAGGTCCTCTGCTTTTTAATTAAAAGGAAATACCTCTAAACATCTTGAGGTAATTAAAGTGGTAATATCTTCTGTAGGATGCATTTGTTAAAGTAACAGCAATTCCCCTACGTGACTTTATTACTCAAAAATATAACTGCAACTTCATTAGACAGGTGAGATTACCCAAATTATTTTTACATAAACTTAAAATGTAAATTATGCTCCCAATTCTGCTGTAATTCTTGAATGCAATAATTCCCTCTCCTACATTTTACAGTAACTCTTCATATAATGATCTTATGAACTTTTATTATAATTCTAATTAATATAGCATATCACAAATAGCTCCTTATTATCTCTTTGCCATCATAATGCTTTCCTAAGGAGATGATTACTGTGATAAAATGTTATGACTGTGTTAAAAAGATATACACAAACGCCTAGCTTTACACACTCATTTCTGGCACAAAGATGTAGCAATCAGAAGGAGAATGATTTGAATAACTCTTCCTAAAAATTGTTTAATTTGCATCTGAACACACATGTGTGGATTAGTAAGTGTGTGTGTCTGTGTGTATGAAATCTGTAAAAGGAAATGTTGCAACATGTTGCAATGAACCACTGGATTTTAGAAGATTTTTAGAGAATAATATTATTCTGGGTGTTGCCTAGATACATATGGAAGCAGAAAATAACTGAGCAAAAATTCAACAGATGTAATTACTTAGAGTAGCAGTTCAAGGAGAAACTTCCACTGTGGATGAAAGTCAGTCAGTCTGATCCTTATGTTCAAACTACACCTAAATTTTAAAACTCCTTCAAGTTTTCTGTAAAAACTATTGACTTCCCTCTAATACAGTAAAACCTACTGATAGAAGTATGTACCCACTATTTCCTTTTCTCTGTCCCTGGCAAATGCACTTCTGTCCTTTTCATTTCCATGCCAAATACAAGAGTTTATTTGCACTTTCTCTTAAAACAGGACCTTGGCACTGTCCCTTGCCTTCTGTGGCTCTCCACTTTCTTCATTATTGGATTAACTACTGGATTAACTTGGTCTTCACTCTCAAGACTCATCATAGCCTAGTCCTAATTTTGAAATTTTTCATTCACTGATAGAATATTTACTTCAGCCTCCATGATTTCATTTTGGATGCCAAGTACTGGCTACCATTTTTTCTCATAAGCTTCCTTTTCAAATTAAGAAGCTCTCAGAAAATTTTGGCTAAAAATGGCAAATGAGACGTTGAGTTTCCTGCACATAATGCTATCCAATAGTGACATACTGATGTGTTCATAGTGCATTATTTCTTGTCTTTATTTAAATTGCAATAATTTGGAGATACATTTGTGAGAACACATTTGTGCCCAGCATTTAGGATGGTGGGACCCTGGGCTGTGATTTCATCTCTCGTGCATTATAAGCCCTCCCCCTCTCTCCCAAAGAATCTACAAAACCGTGATGAAAATATACTAGATTTCTAAAATAACAGCTATGCCTGCCTTTTCCAGTATGTTAATCACAGTTTAACCTGTATTGAAGAAAATGTGAGATTTAAGGACTAATACAGTTACAGTTATCTTGAAGAACAGCATTTGACCAGATGACATCTTGAGTCACTTAAACTCCTATGAGATGGAACATCTATGAATGAGTCTGTATAGCACCTCTTAACTGTTTTTCTTGGTTACTTCCCTGAATGGGAATTTAAATACACAGGAGAGAATCATTCTGGTCATTCAGAGGTGACATGAAGGTTCTGAGAAATGGTGAGGCACACTACTAATGATGATGCTACCATATTTCCTCCCAACTAAAACAAGCTGTAATCAATCATGTTGCAGATTAAGCTTCTAAGGAATGTAACTTTTTGTAGCATTTTTTTTTTCTATTACCCTCAATTAAGGCAAAATACGGCATGAGCTCTCTTAGGGCAAAATTAAAAAAGAAACAAAACAAGAAAAGATGATTTTTTTTTACTTATACATCTAAAATTCTGTCTTGTGAGATTAGCTGGATAATGTTATTATGGGAGAAGTCAAGCAAACAGAAAGATGACTCAAACAATTTATTGCCAGGAGTATTTCTTAACACAGAGGAAAATCATATCTGGTTGCATATGGAATGAACAGGGAGCCTGGCAACAGAAATAAAACTACAAATGCTCCAACTTTTATTGTTGAACTGGCCTCACAGTTGAAGTATAGTGCAAAGATACCAGAAATTTGGACACTGAGGAGGAGAAACCATAACATAGTTAAGTAATATTATGCCTATCGCCTTACTGGTCAAAACAGAGAGCCTGGTAATTAGAAAGATAAAATTGTCTTTAATTGTTCCTCCCCATCAAAAGAACCTGAATGAAACCCAAAACAAAAAAGTGAGCCAGAAACACAGAGGGAAATTCCCTGAACACATACTCTCTCTGTAGCCACCACGGACTGTGCAGACTAAGGATGTGTTTCTTCTGCTCAAGTAAAGTAGAGCAGGGCAGCACTGCACCACCTCCAAAGTATGTCATGGTGACTGCCATGGGGCCACCCTGGAACAGAGCCCACCAGAGAGAGCAAAGAGTGGCTCTGACAGGATCTGTGTCGAAGGGTAACAGTGCTGTGAAAAAAATCCATGGTTTTCATCTGCCGCAGAGCACAGCTCAGCCATGCAAATATTTATGTATTGAGCAAAGAACTGGGCTGCTGCTTGCTGAGCTTCTGAGGCACTTGTGTGTTTCTCCCACTGCCCCACACTTCTGGCTGTGGAACTCACCCACAGATTTAGGACTGGAACAGGATATGCAGTTCTGTGGAGCTGGAAGACATCCCTTTAATAAGAATTTGCAAAGAGATCAAAACAAGCACAGAAACCCAATTCCACCCTATATGTGTCAAAAATAAATTTACAACTGGGAATACTCCCCAGGAGATATGTTTTTCCTGGCTTCTCCCTCACACTAGTGAAATACAGCCAGTGCTCAGTCCTGGACTTTACAAACACTCATCACTGATAAACTAGATGGAAAAAGCCAAGTGTTTGTGTGGCCTTAAAAAAAAAAAAATCATTATTTAATGACACTCAGAGAACTACGTTTTTGGAGGGCAGTTCATATGGCACCAGCTGTTCTGATTTAAAGGATCTTGGTACAGCATGTTACAAGACCATAGACTGTCATTTGGTCATCCCAAATAATGTGTATATGCACAAACATTCCTTCTAAGTAAACCATTTCCTTAAACCTCTCCCCAGTGATTGGACAAAAATTATATTTGTTTTGATGTACAATATTTTGGTCTACTTTGGACAAGCCAATAATACTGTAATTGCATCATCTATTAAGCTTCTCTTTGACATGCTAAACATTGAATTTCTTCAGTTTCCAGTTGTACCACACTTTTCTCCAGCTTTGAAGTCAATTTTGTTGCTCATTTTTGCTGGTCTGTGCCCATAAGGAAGCAGGAGTCTGGCGTCTGGTTTTTGTGAGCATAGACAAATACTCATAGAAATTCCTTTTCCACAACACAGTTTCCATTTTCCAGGCAGGCTGGCATTTGGATATGGCCTTTTAACAACAGGAATGGACAAGAAACAATTCTCTGATCATATAAAGGTTATAAGGATCTCATGTTATCTTACTCTTCCTGTGCTACTCTTGTAGCATTTAGAAAAATTGCAATTCCCTTCCAAATACATCAGTGGTGGTCAGTTGTTGATGAGAGCAACCAGCCCCTCTTGTGGAGAAGAAAGTATTCACCTTCTCTCAGAGATGTCTGACCTAGGAGAACAAAAATCTCTCTTCATCCCTATATTTTTGGAGGTGCTGTTGCATACTTGGGTCAGCAATACCAGGCAGGTTTAAACTTACAGAACATTTCAGATTCTCACCTTTATTTGCCAGTTCACCAATTCTGCACATTTTAATGAAAGAGATTTTATAATTATTTTGATCTTGTTGTGGAAAATAATAAGCAGGGCAGGCCTAGGACTATACTTAATACGATTCCTAAATCACACATAAAGACTTCTCCGCTGATGGCTTCCTGATATCTTGTAAGTAAGGAAGCTCCTAAACCAAGTCAAGTGTGTTTGCCAATAGACAGAATGCTGATTGTTTTTTTACTCTCAGTGTCATCTGACTCTAAATGCAGTGTGTTAGAGGTAAATGTCTACGTTGCATGTCATATATATTCAAAAATAGTTTGAGAATACCTGGGATGAAATCAGGTTTGTCTGACAGAATGTATTTTCTGTAAAATTTTAGATCAACATTTTTCGTATTATTATATGCTAATTATTTTACTAGTTGAATCACCCTTTGGGTTTTCCATTATTTTCCTTGTGATAGAATCAAGTTCACCACGTTCTTGTTCTTTCAAAAAGTATTGGTATCATATTCAGCAAACGCTAATCTAGTGGAATTTCTTTGATACTCTTAAATATAAGAGAAATGAGTATGATTAGACCAGTCAAGTTTTCCTAGTAAAGCCTTCACCTTCTTTTGTTACACGGGTCTGCTGATTTTAAAGTGTTTACCATAGTATGTGTTGCTTAACATCCATCTGGGTTACTAAGGGGCTGAAAAGTATTTCATCACATCCCATGATAAAAGCACATAAATATAGTGCAGAACCACTTCTTTCCTTTTGCCTCATTATAAACTATTTTGTCATCACAGTCTGCCTGTAGATCCATGTTTTTTGATTCTTATGTTTTACAAAAATAACATATCACACTGTTAAAAGAGGTTTCCCTCTCAGGCAATGTTTGTTTGCCCATGGCTTATGGACAGGCTGCCCCAAAAACCCCCCTGGAGCTGGTAAGGCCAGTGCAGTATATGCTGTACAGCACACTGGCAGTGTGCTTGCTTTTCCCTGGATGCCTTAGAAGGTGACCTGGCCCATGGATCACCTGCTGAATGCATGAGTCACATCTCTATCATAGTCATGGGTCTGCAGAAACTCCAGCTTCATGTTGGTCCTTCCATGGGTTGTTTTCCAGTTCCTGGTTAACTCTCCATGATAAATATGCTGCAGGCAACTGCCCTTCTAAACAAAATTGACGTCATAACATGAGGCATTTATCAAAGAACATACAATTCAAAAATATTCTTTGCAAGAAGGAATAACAATGCACATTTTATGATTTGGCAAAAATGGGTATTTAACAAAGCTATGAGGGTAGACAAGATCACAAATAAACTGAGTCGGGGAGGGTGCTGCGAAGGAGGATGGAAGAACATGAGCACGTGAAGGCAGCTATTGCCCAATGACAATCTTTGAGTCTTTGGAGACTGCTGCAAATCTCAACAGATACTGGCTACTAAAGTGGACCGTAGTTCCCCCCCAAAAAAAATGTAAAAAATGTGTAAATTGTCTTCAGGAAATTCATTGTGAATTATTCTAGCCATACACTTGCTGGTGTAGTTTTTGACAAACACAGCAAAGAAATTCCCGATGAAATTTGCATTTATTCAGGAGAGATTCATGTTGTGGGAATGCTGATCAAACACAACCAGGCTGCAAACATTTAAGGAAAAAACCAAGGCAAGGTAGTCAGTGGAACTGTCCTCAGCAAAACTGCATCCACCCCTCCCTCTGCCTCTGAAAGGAACCAGCATGAAACGCTCTGCTTGCACTTGATAAACCTGTGATTTGACTTGCTTGGAGAAGAATGAAGCTTTCTGCTTCTGTTCCCACTGACAGTGTTGTGGGCTGCCCGCTGTGACCACAGCTGACCTTCACTTGGCTGGATCGCCTGTCTCAGATTATAGTATCACATGGATGTCTCATGCAGCGAGCTCCCCTCTGCTTATGGCGCTCCTTAAGGCCACTGAACCGAGCTAAAATGATCTGGAGCCTTACTCTGATCTCAGGCTAATGAGAACTGGGAATAACAAAACACAGTTGAGGCCCGTGAAGGTCCAGTGCTACGAAAGGACACGCAGCCCTCTGTGATGTCCACATGGCTGAACCTGAGAGACCAGTCATGCTGGTAGCACGTGCTTGGATGAAATCACCACTCTGGTTGGAAAACACATTAAGTCAGTAAAGAAAATATATGAATAAAGGTAAACAGAAGAGGAACTTGCAACCCTGCAGAACACGTGATAAATCACTTATTACAGTGGGAAGAGAGGCTTTCAGACAGAAATAATATTGTATGAGTCTACCTATCTCTGCAGAAAACAAGCATCTCTGGGAAACCTACATCCACAGAACTGCAGCTGTAAAGATGGTAGCGCTTCCACCTGACTCCCCAAGCATTTCTCCTGACATCATCACTCCTACGAAGGTGATGCAAAATATTCATGTATTTATCTTGCCACATCAGCAGGGGAGGTCAGTGTCCAAATGCATATAAACAATTTAATGTTTACTGTTAGCACCTTTTTGCTTTGAGTCACATCAGCAGAAATAGTTCATTGCAGAAGAAACCGGTTTGAAATACCCTTGGCAGTAATCTACTATCCAGGAGAGAAGCATGGCACAGGGCACTGGGGAAGCAGAATGTTAGGGCTCTTTCAGGCCTATTTGAATTCAACTTTCTGGTGCCTTCATGTGGCAGCTTAAAAGGACAGATTTCTGTGGCCAAATTGTTTTGGACTGAAGCTATTTGACAGCCTTTGACCCAGCTCCCCAACCAAGTTAAAATGACACATCCAACTTTATTTGGCATTTGAAGTGGAAGGGAAATGACTTTTTTGTTCCGCCAGAGGCCTCTTACTTAATGTTCTATAAAGAGGAAGAAACTGCATGTAATAATGACATCTTGTGGTAGTTGTTGAATTATTGCCCTATGATTTAGTAGGTAATTGGGTACCAAATTTCATGACATCTCTCTCCATGCTGAAGCTCTGCAAATTAAGACTTACAATTTCTGCTGCTCCAAGAAGCTGGAGGTAGAAGACTCCTGGAACCTTTGGCTTACTGTTGATTTCAGAGGAAAAGCATATTTTGATCATTTGATTACACTGGTCTGGCTAAACATACAGTTCAGAAATTCAGTCATAACTGAGGAAAGAATGGTTATCCAGCTATTCATGCAGAAAAGACTTGTTTTGATAATGTTGAGCGCAGAGTGGCTCTGGCCCATAGAATGAACCTGCCTTTGCTGCACTGGGGCTTTGTACTGGGTGTGAGAGTGAACAGTGACAGCCTCTGCTGGCAGCCTGTAAAGCCTGACAGCTGTTGAACACCTGCACTGAGCTTGCAACAGTCTTGGTGAGCAGCCACCATCACCCCGTGGCTGGGGATGCAGAGATGTGTGATGTTTTAAACAGCGAATCCCCAAGGTCACACCCCAAGTAACCCTGCTCTGCTTCTACTTACTTCAGCTTTGGAGTGCAAGTCTCTTAATTCCTGCCATTAACTGTGCGGGAATCCAGGGACCCCATGAAGCTCTAAGCTTACTACAAGCTGTGTGACAGTTCATATTTAGGGTCCGTGATCATGCTACTTAACTGAGTATCCCATTTTCTCTGCCCATAATCACATTCTTGTTGATGTAGTCTCTGCAGCGTTTGCTCTAGTTGAAGTTGGAAGCTTTTTCAGAACAGACAGAACTTTTCCTGCCAGTTTGTACAATCCTTACCAGCACAGAGGGGCTCAGCTTTTATCAGGGAGTTTAGCTGTTGACAAAATAGTCATAATAAATAAGATTTGTGAGAACAATTTAGGGATATATTTTTACAGGTGTCTGTTTATCTGTCATACGTTTTGGCTGCACCAGGTCTTCAGTACCGTGCTACTGTTACACAGTTTTGGTTTGTTTTTTTTGGGGGATGAAGGTGGCTTGAGCTATATACCAGGCACCTTTGTGACTTCTTCTGGGCTACCAAGGCCTCATAAATAGACTTATGGTTTATATGCAAGATTTACACGACTCTGTTTCCCAGCTGTGAGGAAGGAGGCAGTAAAAGACCACATCACTTACGAAGAGCTCAAAGGAGATGGTGAAATAACATGCATGTAAGACAGGGAAATAATGCTGTGGACCAGCATTGATAGTACAGAATGTGGGGCTACTATATCTAAAGTAGCAGGAAATCTCTTCTCCATTTTCACTGTCAGAGATCCTGGCATTCACATTGGATATTGGCCTGTTTCCTTCAGGTCTGCACAAATGCAGGCAGAAGACACTTGCTGGATTCCCTACTGATACAGAAAATTGCTAAAGATGATCATCAGACCCCATGATTCCATAATATCTAATGAAAAGTGTTCAGTTGCTTTGATCTTCCTTTTTTTCATGGGATGATGCCACCTATTGGACTTCATTAAAAGAGGCAAAACAGCTCAAGGAAAATAAATACTTTATACCAGGCCATTCTTTTCAGCACAGAAGGTTAAACTTTCCTACAGTTCAATAGCAAGAAAAAGAACTTCTCTTGGGACATCCTGAATTATGATACCTCATTAGAAAAGAAGAAAGAATAGAGGCAGAAAAAACTCAGGCAACATTGACTGTCTCTGGCAAAGAAAAAAGAAGTTCAGAAAAAAATACAGGTAAGATTTAACAAGATAGTTTTTATCCATTTTTCCAATTGTGGGGTTATGTTTGATTTATTTTTAACTGAAGTATGTTGAGGGTGATCATTTTTAACGGACCTTGACCTTATGGTGGTAAAATTATCAATATTTAAGACTGAGAGAGCTGGCTAATAAATTATCTGAATTAAAAAAACATTCCTTTCAGCTAAAAGCTAACGGTCTGTGATTGATTCCAAGTTCCCACATCCGAGCTAAGATAAAATAGGGTGTGTCACTAATCAGAGCCATCTTTTCATATTGCTGTTATTTACTGTTTGATTCCTTAGAATTGTGGCAGTTAGCAAACTCTCTAAGGAGTCCCATGCCTCCAGGGATGGATATCTGGCTTTTAACATTGAAACAATTGCTTTTCCTTACCTCTTTTTTCTTTTCAAACAATACATAGGTTGGTTCTCTACAATCTGAGAACAGGGGAGCAGAGGGGAAGATGCTCCCTGCCTATTCTCTCACTATATTTATATAGTTAATACAGCTTTTGTCTGACCTGTCCTAAATTTTCTATTTTTTGCTTTTGCCAGCTTATTCATAATCCCCGGTGGAAAATTTATTTGTTTTTTATTATTTCCCTTCTGTAATATGTATGAAAGCATGGACAAGAGACTGATTGGAAAATTTCTTTTATATAAACTTTGCAAAGCAGTGACCATAATGAATCTTCATTTTTTTGTATTTGAGTAAATATGTATAGTGTGCAGATGTGTGGCTCTTACTCCTGTCATTATTATATATTAACAGTCCCTGAGACCAACTTGGACTTGATTTCAAAGTTACTTTAAAACTTGGCACCTCTCAATGAAAATCTCTTCCATTTTCAGTGTTTGACATATGGTCTCATTTCCTCCTGATGTTTGAAATGAGGTATCCATCTCAGGCCCATCCAGACTCTTTACAAGTTGTTTGGTTTACAATCTTGACCTCAGCCTGCCTGCAACAGGTTTATTAATACAAAATTCTGCCCACCATGAAGGTCTGTTCAGAGCTTTGCTGCCTTGAAGGATCTCTCCCCACATATTTTTATATAACTGCAAAATAATAATAAAAAATGATTAATGAACACAGAAGAAACAAAGAAAACTTCTACAAGAAACAGTATCTAAACTGTTGGTTGAAATGAGATTGTGATTGAATTTCTAGTTAATAAATGTGAGTAATTATGCAGAGGCAAGAATAAACACAAAGATAAAGCACAAAATTTTAAAGTACTGTAAACATCACTTTTCTGTGTAAATCATTTAGACCATCCTTGGCATAAGAACAAGAAGCCAGCAATCTTTATTACTTCTTGTTTTCAACTTGACATGAGTTGTGTTAGCAAAGGTAGAAATTCAGAAACAAGCTAATCCTTCTGTCCAAACCTGAAGACTGTGTCCAAAAGCACTTGTCCTTGTCTATTGTTACCTTTGTTTCAATACATTGCTGGAAAGCAACAGAACTTCTCCCTTAGATGTGAACTAATGCTCAAGTTGTGCATAAGAAATTCTTCTCTCATAAGCAGATTGTTAATTTGTCATCAATTCACAATTTTATGAGGAAGAGTTTAAGAAAAGTACATGGGAAGTAAATTTTGCAAAAGTCTAATTTTAGCAATATTTTTTCTTTCATAATTAACTAAAGTTTAAAACTTTAAATAACATTCTAGAAAGATGAGGAAAGAAAGACCATACTTTCAGCAGTAAAATAGAGTACAATAAAATATTAATGGAGAATAAAAGAAGTCAATGAGATACAGCGAAAAGCCTTTCTTCTACATTGAAAGATGGATTGGCCCTACATATTTGTGATGACTTAATTAACAGTGAAATATATTTAATATTAAATACATTTTTACTCTGATACATGGGCCAGCGTTAACTATTTATTCCATTTTATGTTTGATTTAATGTTGTCTCACTATTTTTAATTAATGTTGAAATAAATGTGGGAATAACCTGACATATTTAGGCAGAGATTGTTAAAACTTCTATGCAAAAATGATGTCCACACTTGAACATTTCTTTCAAAGAGAATTTGAATTCTTCTTTGGTGCTTAAAGCTGTCCACAACAAATTTTGAAACTTTTCTTCTGCTCTGACTATGATCTGTGGCTCATGATACAAGGCCCTCCACTGCAGCACAACATAGCTTATCCTGAATTAAATTAATTTTCCTATTATACTTGGATAATCGATTCTTTACCATATTGTAATTTTTACTAAAATTTTTGTATTGGTTTTTAGAAGCTGAAAAGATAGAAATGAATAGGAAATTAAATATAGACAGCCAGGAGACAAGGAGCTTTATTGAGTATTTTCTCTGAGTGAGGGATTGGCAGCCTTTTTCAAATTTCAGTTGAAAATATTTACACAAGTTGAAAACCACAGACTTACAGGCAGTTCAGAAAACCTTCCTGAGTTCCACAGAACATGGGTTGGATATCACTGATTGAAATTATTTTCTCAATATGATTCAATGAATTTATAAAAAATTAGTACAGAAGGAAGTCAGTAGTATTTAGAGTCCCATGTGCGTGTTTCACATATTATACTCTTAATATGAATCTCTACTATTAATAAACCTCTGTGCCTTGTGCATTTGCATGAGCTGAGAGCTAGCCAAATCCACCACATGACAGCTTTATCAGCTAAGAAATCTTCATCTGACTGTTAGAAACAGGATAATATTCTAGGAATGGATCACTGTGTACTTGCACTGTATTTGATATTTCTGTCTTATAGCGTCTGTTCACAGCTTCTGTTAGAGAAAGAATAATGTGTGAAAATGGGCTTTTGGCCAATACAGATATTTTTAACATTCTTATAAATTATGTTCCTTCTCTGAAGAGCTTCCCTCCCAAAAACCTACAAACACAGAGAAGGCTTTCCAGTGACGATCACAGCCCTCTGTTGAGAGGGCTGG
>JAWWMP010000132.1:63489892-63533402 GCA_035047865.1 Dendrocincla tyrannina
GAGCTTCCCTCCCAAAAACCTACAAACACAGAGAAGGCTTTCCAGTGACGATCACAGCCCTCTGTTGAGAGGGCTGGGTAGGTAGAGCTAGCCTTTCCTCCTGTATTTGTTATGACTGTGTTAACAGAGTAATGTGTTAGCTCAGCCTCTTGTTAGAAACATCTGGGCTGTCTTCTGTATTCCTTGATCACCATGGGAACAATGGACAACTTTAGACAAGAAGACACAGATAATATTGGAAAGCATCAAGCACTTGACTCAGCAATCCTGACAATGTCCTCATGCTCTAGTGATTGTCTACAGTATCTATCCACCCTAAACCAAACTACTGTAACTGTGACACCAGTCTCTACATAACAGTTATCCCACAGCTTGGCCCTGCTGAGTAGGTTTGGCCAGTAAGCAAGAATTTTGGTTTGCTGAAACTTTGGAACGAAACACAGATCTTGAAATTCATCAAGAAAAATAGAGAGGGACCATGACCTTGGACAGCTAAGCCCATAGTGCACCCACATGCTGAATCCTGCCTGTAGGTCTGGTCATGACACCTGAGAAAGGATATAGCAGAAGCAAAAATGACACAGAAAAGGAAAACAAGTTAAGTCAGAGGAATGAAAAGGCTCCCATAGATAGTAAATCTATACAGACTGAGAGTAGAAGTATTTTTCCACAATACTCATAATTAAGTTGTAGTAATTATTGTGTGATGGAAGCCAAGACAGCTGAATTTGAAAAGGGATGAAAAAAATGGAGGACAGACACATCTGTGGCTATGAAACAGAATGATATAAATACAACCTACAGCATGAAATATGTCTTAAACCACCAGCTGCAGTCAAGAGGGACACCAGGGGAAGAACACCTTGATGTTTCATCTGCTCCATACAACGTTCCCCTTGGCCATCCTTCTCTGTCAGTTAGAGTATTCTCTGAACTCAATCCAGTATGGTCATTCTTTTGCTCTTAACTCTTGCCTTGTGTAACTATACCAAATATTTCTCTCAGCCTTCTTATTTTTTATGTTCAGATGCCCACAAGAGCAAACTAGAGCAATACTTCAAAAGTTTCCCATTGAAACTTATCTCCAGCAAATGCAAAATATCATTTTCTGCTGACAGCAATTTAACTCTGATAGCACCTTCCACTGAAAAAGTGCCTTTCTTTGCTTTTGTACCTGCAAAGTGTCTTGAATATGATAAAGCTATTCACAGGCAATAATTTTCATGATTAAATTTACAAATTTTACAATGAGTTTTCTTACCTCTCCACTAGCTTTACCAATGGGAGAATTGAGAATGAAGTCGGGAGGAGCAAAGACATCAACCAGGGCAACTGCATCATCTTTCAGCTATTGAAAAACAAAGACATACATTTGGCCACTTCTCTACTTGTCTATGGCTACTTGTGAACTACAGAGCAGCATAAAATATATTTTCATAAAGTATCAGCTATTGATAATTTAAGAGAAATCCACAATAAGTAGCCTAGTTTTATTTTGCTTTTTTTCACTCGCAGAGTAACTGCCAAAATAGACTGTATTTTAAATGTTTTCCTTCTTTATTTATGGAGTTTAAAACACATTTTAACCAATCTGGTGCTGTTTACACACCTAAAAACATATATTTTTGAATTTTAAAAATGCAATGTCCAGCTTCTTTTTTGAAATTTTGCTTACCTGCAAAGAATATATTCCAGTTTGGAAAGCTTTTGTGCTAAGAAAAAAAATTCAAAACCTAACACAATAATGAAACAAATAGAAGTGGATTGAAATATTTCACTGGCTTTCCAACAAAGACTGCAAAGCTACAAATGTTACTTTGTGGGACATACAGTTTTCGATTTACTGGTAAATAAATTAGGACTAGACACAGGGTCAACAAGTTGCTAAACTGTACAGAAAATCATTCAGACTCTATTAATTCAATAACCTGCTAATTTACCCCTTGAAGTACAGAGTAACTGATATATCTCTTTTTAAGTATTTGTATATTATTATTTAATCACAACAAACAGGCTTACCCTGTAGCAGAGCTCCAGAATAGCATTCTGAATATATCTACCAGGTTGTTCACCTGAAGCATAGCCACCTGCAAACACATTCACAGAAAAACTTATACCAGTTAAGATTACACTGATACAAACTTTTTACAAAGCTCTTCAGTTCAGTAGTCAAAAGACTAAATAGGTGCCACCATGTAATTGAATTGAAAGTCTTTCATTAATGAGTTGGCAGAAAAACTTTTAATCTAAGCTATGCAGAGCCTTTTGCAGTCACAAGCTCAACTACAGTATCTTGCTATCTATCCCCCATCCTCTGCCCCAAGCACTGGATCACACCAAAGACTGTGATCCCTCCATCATCTCTGAGCTAAGAGTGAGCCTTTTGGGTTGATTTGTTGTTCCAGATTCCTGAAAATTTGGTCAAGAATAATTGCTCTATATTAGACAAGCACAAGAAAATGGTCTAACATAAACCCTAGTTAGAATTCCCTCCTCCTGCCAAGTTATGACTTTTCTGAAATGGCACGCACAGTGTATGCAGGGAGCTGATCTCACCTTGGTAGAGTATGGCCAGGTGTTTACTTAAAGACCAGAGTCCATAGAGAGCACTGAGACTCTTGAGCACAGGCTGCAAAGCAGGAGGAATGTTGCGGTCATGAGTGTAGTCATGGAACCGCTGTAGGACTGTTTGTTCAATAAAGGCAATGGCCAGTGATCGACAGTAGTATACCTGAGGAGAAAAAAAGACACTGAGTAACAAAATACAAAGAATCAACCCTCAACTGGTGCAAAACGGAATTGCTCTGGTGAAATTAGTGGAATTCTGCTAGTTCAGATCTGATGATTCAGCTTGAGATTAAAGAAATTCCAAGAAGAAGCAGTAGAAGAAAACACTTTCTGCAATGTCTACACAAAGGTTAGTCATGAAATAGCTCATGAAGTGCCTCTTAGAAATAAGATTGTGTGCCTATTACCAGTGTAATTTGGCAGTTGCTCCCAGGCTTCATAGGAACATCAGAGAGAAGACAATGCAAAATCAGGTTTGCTAATTTTAGGATCATTAATAAACACATATAAATCTTAAGAAGATAAAGGTAGATTTATATTTATTTAATATTACGCAGAGTTTTATAAAGAGGATAACATCTTTCTATTGAAAACTTATTGCACTCACTTCAAATAATAAATAAAAATCTAATCATGTCAGCATGAGTGGATTCTGCTTATGGATTGCAATAGATTGCAACACATTTTCAAGGAACTATGCAGCTACTCCTTGTTGACTATTGCATGAGAAAGACAAGTCACCAGTTACTGTTAATGCAGAGTATAAACCCTCTAGTGACTGTACTCACATAGGAACACTTGTCTACATTTACATATATACTTCACCTTTGCTGTAATGTGTTATATGTCCTACCATGAAATAGACTGCTGACTGAAAATATTCTAGCTGGTGAACAGGACGGGAATATGAAACCACTGCTGTTCTGGCTGATTTGTTGCAATGCTGTAATGTGTTTGGTTTTAGTCCATTTGTTAAGGGTTGTTTGAGTGGGTTTTTTTGTTGTTGGTTTTTTTTTTCATTTAGGATTAGTTCATTAGTTTTTCTTTTACACACTTGCATTATCCTTGCATTTAAACCCACTGTGCAATTTAAAAAAGGCATATTCCAAAGATCACTGTCTCTCTCAACAGCTGTCCAGTGGCATACTTACGTCCAAGCTCAGATACAAGTAGGAACAGCAAACCACACATCTATTCTCTGCAGGATTAGGGAGGACTTTCCCCTTAGCACATGGACTTTTTTAGATAATAATGTTAATTCCCTAGTCAGAAGGAAGTAAGTCTTAACATCACAAATGAAGCATTAAAAATCATTCCTCTGGTATTCTCCCCTATAATTCTATTTCCCTCTTTACCTTTGCTTGCACTTCTGTATTGTTTCTATCAAGCTACTCCCAAAACAAAATAACCTAGGGATAGGCTAGGAATTTCTCGCAGATCCCCCACAGCATGAACAAATATTATGTATTAGTCAGCCACTGGGCTGACAAAAAAGTGTTTCTTCATGCCCAGAAAGTTTTAAATCAAATACGTACAAGTCTTCAAAGCACAGTTTGTAAATCATTTTCAGATGTTTTTGAAGTATGCCATTTAAAATAAAAAATCCTGCTGTCCTGAGAAGGAGGAGTTGTAGGGAGAAAAATAAAACCTAATGACCTAAAGTACATCAATGCCTATCTCAAAAGCAGTTGTGTGCCTGAGTATCTTTGGACTTTTGCACATCTGAACATAAAAGAGAAGAGAACCTTAACACTTCTGAGCAAACCACGCTCTCTAATGCACTGGTCCCAGCACAAGCTCCCCAAGACCTGGCCAACTGACAGGAAATTAGACTTGAATTTCTGGCAATTCCCATTCTGACTTTGACCCTGAAGAGTACCTCTAATAAGCTGCTCCTAGGGTAAAAACAGGAAAGATTTTCTCCACTCTACTAATGGTTTCCCACAGACCATCCCCTGTTGAAGCTAGGCTGGCTCTTTCTAGGTGCCGAGTTGAATATTCTTTCCTGATGTTTTTTAATGAGCTTTGCAGATAAGGTGAATGACACTGACCATCTTCAGGAAACTGATCTTTCCAAGTGACAAATGACAAGTGCTCTTTCTTTGGATGTGAGCCAGTTTTTCTCATGGATGTAACAAAGGAATCTGGTGAACTTGGGGATATACACTGAAATTTGGAGTTAAGCCATTCCTAGCTGTTAAAATTCTCTGGTGAGAGAGTGGATCTGCTATATGTAAATTTTCAGTGTTTCCTTTTCAGGTTCCATTGCTGTCAGTTGGGTATCTTTCATGAGTACTTTGCCCTATAGGAATCGGAGATGAAAAAGACCTATTAGGTCATCTAGTTTACCTACCTGCCAGAGCAAGATTCTTTCCTAGAGTATGTAGTTGGCCACAAGAGCAGATGGAGAAGTAATAATCAGATGCTGCAGCAGATTTAATACTAGTAGATTTAGTCTTCAAAAGTTGTGCTATCACAATTACAGGCATCACCCAGCACATGCCTGCAACTTTTCTGAAGGGAAGACTTCTGCTGATGGTAATGGTCCTGCTATCATGTTTTATACTGTGCACATGGACAGGTATTAAGTTTCATTAGTTATTTGACTTGCTGCTTTATGGTTGAGGAAATTGTACTTCATAACACAAGCAGATAAAGCTAACAGGAACTGACAAACTTGGATATAAATAAATAAATAAAATGAAAAAGATTAGTAAGTATTACCTGACAGTTGTTTTTTGCCTCAAAATCACTTAGCCCAGCCTGCTTTTCCTTACTCAGTTTTAGGTCACTTTCTCGGAGCAGGTAGCAAACCAGCCATTTATAAGCTGCTAAAGGAACTGTGAGAAAGAGAGAAGCAAAATTCTTAACATTCACACTTATAATGCAAGAAGTCACATGCAAATTCTACTGCAGTCCCAATTTTCATTACTTGAGATGAAAAGAGAAAATGTTAATTAACCAGTGCATTGACATGACACATTGTCCATTACTGCAGATACAATAAATACCTGGGGACCACAGTCAAACTGTAACCATACAGTGAAGACACACCACACCTGACCATACACTAGTTCAAACTGACCCCAAGCTAAAAGACAAGGTATATCTACAGCTCAGTTTAGACTTCTGAATAAATTTTGAGTAAATTTTTTAGCTTGCTAGTTTTTTTTTTTTCAATTATGACTTAGGTCTGCAAGGTGCACTGTCTCTTCTGAGAACATGAGAAGACAGTCCACATTAATGGAAGCTCATGACTTCCCACATTGCAAAGGTGGTGAAGGTAATCACATTTAAATGATTAGTTTTGTACATAATTGTGTCATATTTTTAGAACAGCATGGAACTAATAAGGTCAACTGCAGTTAAGCATAAAGTCCTTGCCTGAATCCTGCTTGCTTGTTTCTTAGTTTAAGATTTAATATAGGGTATGATTTAGGCAACTGGGAATGTTTATGTGTTGCTGAAATTTAGGCCACTAAAGTAACAGTCCAGTTTCTAACAGTAGAGATCACTAAACAGATTCAGAGGATTTTTCAACTATTTTTCAACTGGTTCAATAGGTGCTACAAGAGAGAAGAGAACACACATTTAGGTATCAGTTTGTGCTCAGATGAATCTTGGAGACCTACAACAAAAAAGAAAGCAAGCAGTTGTTTTGAACTGGTCTTTTTCCTCCAAGCCTTTGTGTTTTGAATTTATTCAGATTTTGTCCCATAGTTATGATACTATTTTACTTGGTACTGTGCATCACTATCTGAAGTTCAGTTTTTTTGTAATTATTTGAGCACTGCAGTGGTTATTGAATTATAAGAATCAACTTGATTGCCCCTTATATATTAAGGCTGGAGTTTCTTCCCCCAGTGTGTTCTCAGTTATACAGATTTACTTTTGCTCTCTGTCCTGTCACTCTCTCATTAGCTGCTCACTTCCTTTCAATTTTTGCCTCCAAGGGTCAATGTGGGCTTAGAGTGATACACAAATGGGAATAGCATCTAATGTCATACTTGATTTGATTATAGTAAAGTAAACCAGAAAAACTACAGGGAATTTTCTTTTCACCATTACTCATTTTTTCCTATACAACCAAAAGCAACTGTCAAAAGCAGAGACAATTAATGCCTTTTCAACATATTTCTAAACCACTTCTGTGGTTTTCTAAAAGAAGATATTTTAGCAATAGGATGTAGTGGAAATCAATTGCCTTAGATCTCGAAAACAGCAATACAGTGGCAGAAGCCCTAAATCACAAATGTCATTTTAGAACAAAAATGAATGTAAAGTAGCTGATGCTATCCTCCGTTCCAGAACCGAGGCTGGGGAAATAGACCCTATTTTGAAATGCAAACTATGTTCCTAGTAAATGGAAATGCATGTAATGCAAAGAAAGAATATATGACAAATATACAATAAGTAGCAGAGACTGAATCTCAAACATCTGGATCCTTTCCTCTGGAAATTAATTTAAGATTCTAGAATCAGTTTAAACACAGCACAAAGCTACCTGAGGAGTCCATGCAATCTTCAACACTAATGGCTGTGAATTTCCAGCCAAGGATATGATGGTAGTCTTGCAAAACGTTTATTGTTCCCAAAGGGGATTCAAAAGGGGTTTTATCTGAAATACCAAAAGAAATAAAAACGATTTAGGAGAAAAGAAATCACACTTTTTGGAACTAAAAGCCTATTACAAAGCCATGCATATGCTTGACAGGCCAGATGAAACTAGGCCATAATATATATTTTATTATGGCCTAGTCTAGCCAAAAGAGGACTGGTGGACAAGTGTGGAAAAACCTGACATCACTGCCTATAATTATGCCCCATAAGATTCAACTCCAATTGCTGAGTTTTCCAGCTCTGTAAGACACTAGTGAAACTCACTGCTGGAAAACTAAAACAAAATCTAGAGAACTATAAAATCTAGTGATGGGTATTGCTACCAAGTTAGGTGATATAAGCTGTTTTAACTACAACAACCAGACTTATGGTGACTTTACGAACACAGAATCACAGTCATAGAATGGGTTGGGTTTGAAGGGACCTTAAAGATCAGCTAGTTCCAATCCTGCCATCCTGGACAGGGATACCTTCCACTAGACCAACATGCTCAAAGCCCCATCCACCCTTGCCTTGAACACTTCCAAGGTTGGGGCATCCACATTCTCTGTGCAACATGTTCCAGGGTCTTACTATCCTTGCCAGGAAGAATTTCTTCCTAACATCTAATCTAAATCTCTCATCTTTTAGTTTAAAAACATTCCCCTCTGTCCTACCACTATCTGCCCATGTAAAAAGTAGCTCTCCCTCTTTTTAATAAGTACTGGAAGGCCACAATGAGGGCTCCCCAGAGGCTTCTCTTCTCTGGGCTTAACAAACCCAACTCTCTCAGCCTGTCTTCATAGCAGAGATGCTTCAGTCCTCTTGAGCATCTTGGTGACTTCCTCTGGATCCCCTCTAACAGGCCCAAATCCTTCTTGTGCTTAGGACCTCACACCTGGATGCAGTACTGAGGTAATTCCATTGAACTAAACTGCACTTCTCAGGGAGTAAGATACGACTTATCCTGATTAGGAATGGTGAAACAGGCAGCTAGCTTCTGCAAGACTTAGGAGAAAGAGTATTTATTGCAGCAAGTATCTGTGTATTGTGAATGCCCCATATCACAGAGTCTGTAGCACATTATTTATGCTCTAAAAAATGATTAAAGAACCATCAACTGCTTTCAATATGAAATTACCTCCTAATTCCAGTAGTTACACATTGTTCGTTCCAGCATAAGATTCTGCAATGAAAACTTACCTCTTATGCAATTCATCCAGCTCATTAAGTAGTTGCTGGTTTGCTGAAGCAGGACGTTGTTATCTCCCTCATATGTGCAATTTGGATCATTGTCATTTCGGATTTCACCCAGACGATTCACTTAATAAGAACAAGTGCACTATTTAATGTATTGCAATGCACTAGTGGAAGCTAAGAGAGATTAAATAATTATTGTGTGACAAAATGCAAGAGAGTTGTCTGTTCCTGCATGTAAAACTATTGTGGTGAACAGATGAGCTTGAAAGTTCACTGTTTAGCTGATGAAAATAAATATACTCTAAAGATTTTAGGAAGCGTGGCGCTCATCTTAAATGGGGAATTTTCATCTATAAATTCTGCATCTTTATTTTTGAAACCGAGACTGAATTACTTGTACAGTCTGTCCAAATGCAGGCACAGACCCTGAACAGGTTTAGAGGTTTTTTTGTGGTATCAGGTATGAAATAAACTTTAAAAATATGGATATGAGGATAAAATACTTTCTAAACATAGTGCTAAAATTCAGACATCATGACACAACAGCAGTTGAAGAACACATCTGCATAACTGTTCTCTTTCTGACCACTGTATGCAGTGGTTTGTAACTTACTGGCAAGGTAACCGTGTCCTCCACAAGCTTCTCGGCACTCCTGGGCTGCCTGCTGGGCAGTCCAAGATGCCAGAGGTTTGCTGGCAGCAGATAAAGCATGAATCTCACGTCCCAAATCAGCCTTTGTGAAAGACAAGTTATAAATGAGTAATAACTTCAACACAAAGTAAGTCTGTGACCTGTTAAAGCCATAGATAAGTGCACTGCTTTATAGTGAATAGTAACTGGCAATACGTGTGTAAAATTTTCTGAGATTTGCATAAGCACAAAGCATATTTTTTCATGCCACAGAAAAACCCTGACACAACTGAAGAACCTTCAGCACCAACTTTCTTACATGGGACAGGAATAATCTGTGCCAGGTAATAGGCACATGGGTACATCTTAGCTCAGCTGTGCCAGCTGGCATGGCATTGAATGAGATAGTTCACTGCATGCCAACCTTTCCCTCCCAAAAATGGAGAGGCAGGTGGCTGAAGGTGGCCCATCCAGAGAAAGCTTTTATTCTCTCTGTGATATAAGCACTATCTCTCCCCCCAGTCAGCAAGGGGATAAGTATAAAATTTATTGTCTTACACAGTTTTCACTGATCTTTTAAGCATCTGTTTTGCAAGGAGTAGGAAAACTTAAATGTACACCCCCAGTTTCCAGAGAACCAGAGTGGTCTGTATTTACACTAACTCTGCTGACACTCCTTTGAAAATGTGCTTGGAATTCTGTTTTCTGGATAGTGGCTTGATACAACCAAGGCTTGTTTAAGAGTTACTCCCTGATTGTTTTTTTTTTGTTTGTTTTAAAATCTTCTGTAGAACAAAGGGAATTCATAAGGATTACACTCAACATTTTCAACAAACAGTGAGGTTCTTTCCTATCATAATTTTTTTCCTGAGAGCCACTGTTTTGCCTCAGATAAATGATTGCACTGCAGACTTCCAGAGATGGAGTATCAGATAAAAAAATGAAACAGATTCTTCTGTGGTCTGTACAAAGAGGAGAAATTAGAATACCAAGCGATTAGTAAAAAAAAAATCTTTCACGACCTTTATTTTAGCCGAAAGAAACCCTGGGTGTTTAATTAAAATATGAGCAATACACAGCCAGTGTGTAGGCCCTAACAATTTGTATTGTCAAAATTTGTAAAAATAAATAAAATTTATGCACTATAAAAAAAATACTGCAGTTATTTCAATTAAGAATCAGTCCTTGCATAGAGACAGATAGATCAAACTATATCCTCTGTAAAGGGGTGACTTTCAATGGGATGATTGTGGATGAGAAATTCAGCACTGACTCAAAAGTCTTAACTTTTTCTCTAAAAATATTTATCCTAATGCATGAATTTGAATTGCAAAGTCAAGACAGACTCACAGAGCCTGTGCAGGAAGTAAGAGTAGTGTGATTTCAGAAAAGTCTTTGATATGTGCTCCCTGCAGAATCATTTACAACAGTTATAAGCTGAATTTGCACTCTCATAATATATTTATGATAAAAAATTCTTCAAGACAACAAAACTTTTAATCCCAGAAAAATCAATAGAACTTTAATCACTTCATCAAAACTAATTTTAATGCTTTTCTGTATGCAATTTTAATTACTACTTTGTATGCCCCATATTTCTGAGACGTCGCTCCACCATTCTTGATTGTAAAATAGCCTAAGACTTCTAAGTAAGTCCTCCATTTAACAGTTTCCAGTTTATTATAAAAAAAACTCAGTGAAGAAGAAACATGTAAATATCTCACCTGTCTCTGACTCCTTTGCTTTGTCAATACACCTACATAAAATTCTATAAAGTTCTCAAACAGGGACTTGGAGAAATAATCTAAGGCATATGCAGCAGCCAGGTAAGGCAAAAGACGCCATTGCTAGAAAAAAAAAAATTGATTTGATCACAAATTGATATATGTTTTTAATATATATTGTACTGAAACAACCTATTAATTTTTACTGTGTTCAAATTGGACAACTATTTAATAGAAGAATTTAACAATAATCACCTATTAACATAATTAAGTGTAATTATATTCAAGTTATGGTTATGTTATTCTCATTCTTGCAATACATGACTTTGTGATAAGCATTCTGTTAAATCAGTGCAAAAATTCACTGAAGCTTTGGGGATCAATGACATATTTTTGCCCTGTGTTTATAAAATGTCTGGCATGCCAGGGCCAGTCATGATTTATGTGTTTCTTCAGTACCAACATGACAGGGGTTGTAACTATTTCACTTGTTTGTTCACTGCTGAATGAATATTAGTGCTGGTTGCATTCTTTAAAAAAAAGCCCAAACAAACCAGAGCTGGGAAGTAGAGAAGAAAGCATCTTTACTGCTCCATGCAACGCGGAGCTCAATGAAGGAAAAGAGAAATTGCTTAGAAAGCTTTTGTGGTAAAGGAAGAAGGGAATGAGAGTTTCAGCATGCAGAACCCACAGAACAAGCCAAAACTGAGAAAAATTCAGGGACTCAACGAGTAGTGGGAAGCAGATCCTGGCTTACTCAGAAGTGGTGGAAAGAAGACAGCTTTCACCAGTTTGTAGAAACCAATGAAATCTTTCCACACTGCAAACCTGGGAAAAACACCCACATTGCAAGGATAAACTGGGCAGGTTTGTTTTCAGCACTTCTTATATATTAACTTTTGTCATTCAGCACATCCGAGTTTTCTCTATTTCCCAGTTACTCTACTCTACTCTACATATTCTTCTTGTATTTTTTTCAAAGCAAAAAGTGTTTTTCTCCTGCGTAAACTGCAGACACACACTGGTTATATTCCCCTCCAAATCAGTACCAGCTGGAGACTTCTCCACAATGAATGTCATTGATTTGTATATTTTAAAAGTATAAAGAAAATTAGACTAGCAGCAAAAGAAGCACTGATATTTTTAAAGAAATACTAGTTTGTACATCTGCAGTACTTTCACATGTGCATGTAAGACATTCTTTCTCTGAAAAGGTTACTATTTAGAAGACAAATGTTTCTAGGTACTTCAGAAATGAGTATTTTTGGTTTTGTTATTCCAAGAATTTACGTCAAAGACTGATCATGCCAGGAGGTCTTGAGTTGGAATGAACCCCCACAACTGCACTAGAATGATGCTTCAGATGACACAGACAACTTTAATTTCACTAACTGCAGTGTCACTATTGTGATCTGCAATAGTTTTGAGTTTGAGATTCATTATATAAAAGTGTCTAGATGTGAATTCCAAAGTATTTACCTGTGTTTGGTATTCAAGAACAGGGATTTCTTCATCCTCAGTTGGTCCAAACTGACGGCGAGCTGCTGAGAAGCGAATGGCTATTGCCAAGACAAGCTTTAAATTGGTCATGGAAATTGCCGTGATAATAACCCTGCCAGTGGACAAGGATCCCAGAGCTGCACTAAAACGCTCTTTAACATCCTGAATGAATAGAAGGCACAGACTGAGTGGTGAAGATAATATTCCACTTATACCCCCCCAAAGATGCAGTTTTGGTAGCTCGATCAAAAGCACAGAGGATTGGCCAATTTTGTTTCTTGACGCATTCACATAAGGCTCAAACTCCAAACTCTTTGGAATCAGCAGGGTAACACAAAAAGCATGAAGTTCAGTAAAGTCATTAAGGTAAGGTGAGGTGAGACATCTCTGAAATGCAATTGAAAAATGGCATCTCAAGTGAAATTGTCAACGGCGTTATTTAAGTTCAGGTCTCTAGTACTTTCCAACATAAGAGGCCCATGCTCTGTCTTTTAATCTGCTTATACCTTTGTCTATTTAAGGAACTGTATAAATTAAAAACCACCTTGTTTCATACCTTGACTGAACTTGAGTACTTCCCCTCAGCTGTGACATCTCCAGCTATATTCAGTATATTTTCTCTAGGTATCCTGACATTGTGGAACATGGCAAATCTGATTAAACAAATATACAGTGTAAAGTCTATGTCTACATAGTCTGAGATGCTTACACTACAGAACAAATGTTACAGTAAACAATTGCACAATAACTTTAGACATGTCAGTGAACTAAAAACTGTGACCATCAAGCCAGATAGGTAATTTTAGGAGAGTATGCCTGGGACAACAAAGGCTTTCAGACTCAGAGCAGCACGATAAATTCAAGAAGGGAAATTATTTATTATAACTCTTCTCGTGTGTTTTTGTTTTAAAAGGATGATGCTTACAAAACCAAAACACACACTTCATTGACTCTAGGAGACAATTTCAGCAGCTTCATAAGCAAAGAATTAAAAAAGTAATGGAAGGATGAGTGATATATTCTATGTGAGGGAAGGGACAAGTAAAATTACTTATTGAAAACCTTATACACAGGCAGTCTGACAGGTACTTTCACTGATATCTCAGAAACCTGCACTGAATTCTCAGGCTGCATGAGTTTAGGTAAGTTACTTAGCTGGATATCTCAGCTGTCAGAAAGCTAGGGAAGATGAACAACTTCCTTCACCTGCCTAGAACCTGGCTGGACCATTCCGACTCCTAATAATTCCCTGCCACTAACAACCCTGCTGAACCATATTCTGAAGCATGTTGTTTAGTCCAGTCTGGAGATTGCTTTGGAATAGAGACACTATATATTTTTATGAGTCTAAAATATAGATCTGGTAGGATCATTTGTGCTATTGCAAAAGAAATGAAGACAGCTGAAATAGTGCCCTGAGAAGGGCCCAAATGGAAAATTCTCCTTTGTTTAAACTCAAATGAGGAATTTTGCTCCCTGGAATGTGGCATCTTAAAAAGAAGAGTAGGATAACCCTTTCTAAACTGTGGCACCTTCGCAGCAACGAAGAACGAAGTTGTTAGAATTGGGAGAATGTCCTGAGTGTTCACAATGTTCAGGAAGAAAGTGTCTGAACTGCTTCACTCAAATGGGCAATACAATTTGGCAAAATAGTAGTAGTATCAACCCACTCACAAATATGTCACTATCTAATAGCACTTGAAAAGCTGTATTTGTAATCAAAGAAAATTCCTTTTTCCTGCCAATACAGGCTGATCTGTTTAATAAGGCTCACGAGAGCCAGGTCTTTCACATTAATAAATTACATAAGGGCTGCATTGCTGCATGTGCTTTTAAATTATGAGTTGTTTCCAAGGAAACGTATCTGCATACGGAATTTATTCAGCCTTCGAGATACACAGTATTTTCAGACTTAGACACGAGAAAGACATGCTATCCTAACCAAGAACCAGCTGCTTACTGGCCTTAACAATGCTAATAAGTGCTTTGTTAGGTGCCAGTTTCAGAGAGACAACACTAGTTGTCAGAAGCAAGTTCAGAATTTCCAAAAAGCTGATTTCCATATTTGTGAATATTTTCTCATATTGCTGAAAATAAATACTAAAAAAATATCATTCAAGAAAGATCTTTTGGTTAAATTCACATTCTCTGCTCCCTACATCCCAAACAGAATCACTACTAAAACTATATAACAACAATCTTTTTTAAGCAATAGCATGCATCTTAGACAGAACTTGAGCTTTTTAAATATTATTACTCATTACTTTAACTACAGGAGAGTGCAAGGCTTAGGTCCCTAAAGGTTTAGTCCTCTCTTTTCCTAGTTGCTGTACATCCATAGAATTCCAAGATGGTGTTTCCTCCTAGGACCTCACAATCCAAGCATAAGGCAGGAAGCTTCAAAAATGTGCTCAGACACTGCAGCGGACACTAACTAATGAAGAATACTTTCTTGACAGGATACCTGCCAGACACAGCACACCGGTAGCTATTCAATGGCATTTTTTTACAAGCCATTAGAGCAAATGAGAATTTTAAGAAGGAATCAGTGATCACAGTAAGGGTGTTTATAAAGGACATTTATAAAGGATCCCTCCCAAGCAGGAAAAGACACGTGAAAGAAAGTATATTATTTTAAAAAGCTATTGAATAGGTGATAAAAAATGGAATCATAAACAGACTAAAGGAAGAGTTGACCTAACAGAAATATAATATAATCTTTGTGGCACAGATTAGGAAGAAATTTCAAAGGGCTCCAGTTCTTGAGCTTCTCTTTACAAATACATATTTGGAACATGCTTAGCCTTGCGTGTGATGAACACTAAGATTCATGGTAGTAATCATAGAATCATTAAGAATGTAAAAGACCTCCAAGACTGAGTCCAACTGCTAACCCAGCACCACCATGTTTACCACTAAACCATGTCCCCAAATGCCAGATCCACACGCCTTTTGAACACTTCCAGGGATGGTGATTCCACAACTTCCCTGAGCAGCCTGTTTCAATGCCTTCTCAGTGAAGAAATTTTTCCTAATATCTAACCTAAAGCTTCCCTGGTGCAACTTGAGCCTATTTCCCTTCGTACCATCAGTTGTTATCTCGGAAGTGATAACAGTAAATAAGATGGCAAATTATCCAGCTGCATTTCACACTGTAGTGATTTGTTCATTTCATTCAGACAGTTGTGCAGTTGTAGAAAATTGTTTATATTGATATGTGTTTGAAACTCAGGAGTTCATAAAAAGGAGTTCATTCAAATCTACTATTATGCAAACCATATACCAATAACCTAGTTTTAGGAAATTCAAGCCTACTCATATTGAACATGGACAGACATATGCCAGAAAAAACAGCTCCCAGAAATGACCCAAATGGTTTCACCCACTTTCCCCTGTTGTGATACAATCCCAAACAGTTAAATCTAGAGGAAGTCTTTTGTTGGAAAGAGTGAAAAACCTTCAAGAAAGTTTATGGTAATCTGTCTGACATAAATATAAGGAAGCTAATTCTGTACCATGTAAAAGATGATCTAGAAATACTATGATTAAAAACTACATGTACATCCTTCTTTGATATTTTTGTTCACAGCTAGTGAACCAGAATACTGAATTTCCTATCATTATATAATAATCTATTTTCTTAAAATCAAAATGAATTTAAATAACAGGTTGAAAAATCAGTTTTTCCCTTGATACTATCCATTTACAGATGTATCACTTCTTTTCCTGTAAGTTGTTGTAAGAGATATGGATACACATGTAAGATGGCAAAGACTTTAAGAAGCAAAGGAGAGTGGCAGAACTAGCAAATAAAAATCACACCAAAAATTCCCTTGTGTAAAGAAATAAGATATTTTGCCTATAAGCACCAGTGTTGAAAATAAAAGCATAACCTTACAGAACTGGGGGGGTTAGGTGACCTCGTGAGATCACTGCCAACTGCTGCTATGCTCCTTCTCCAAGAACTTTGCTGTTGGGAATTGTTAGACACACTGGCCAATTTGAATTTGATATTGGAACATATTAGAAATAAACAGTAAGATTTAATGAAGTCAATGATCACATTTCTAATGGTTATTAGCCTAGAAAGCACAGACCTGGTCCACATCTGTCAACTCATTTAGGTGGAAAAATCTCCTTAAAGAATTGAAGAAATATCTTACAATAATGGAACTGTATACACAGTCATGGGGATATCATGTACCAGCAAGTTTGGAAAATGGCTAAATTTCACACAGTGATGACAAGACCAGAGGTTTGAAAGCTGCCCTTCTTAGGGCCCCTTCAGCATAGCATATAGCATGACTGAGATTAAGACCTCTCAGCAAGACAGACAGATAGCTGTCACTTTAAATATATATCACAGGGTTCTACAGCGATGCATAATTTTGCACCATGTAACCACATTTTTTTATCACGGGTAAAAAACCAGTATAACACAGATTTCTACCTGGAGTAGCTGAGCAGAGTGAATTGCTATTCCAATAGTAGAATTCTTGTTTGGGTTCTTTGGCCAGTAGTTTAGGGAACATTTCAAGCTAAGTTAATCTTAGTGACTTTAAATCATGCAATAGCAATACAGCTGGTGTGCAGTAATGCTGATAAAAGAGGAGCAGCTGGAAAAGCTACGAACTCCTTTTGCCAGTACTAAATTAATAAGCTGTTACCTATAGTACAAATAGCTCAAACATGCTTTGGTAAATTTCAGACTCCCTAAAATGCCTTTCTGCCAGCTTTTGTTACTGACTGTGTTAGACGTGGTGCAAGGACACCCGACAGACTTTCAGCCAGGAACAAAGCAAGAGAATGGTATTGGAAGGCTGTGAGTCAAGCGATCTCATGTCTGTTTATGGGATACAATAAACCTTGGGAAACATTTCAGAGGTTTGGTGAAACCTCTGAGTTTCGGAAGTTTGGTGAAATCTCTGAGGTTTAGTGAAAAACTTGCAAAGGAAAGAAAACAATCACATATTCCAGACTGGAACTCACAGAAAGGTTAGAGTTGAAAAGAGTTACAGAGAAACTGATGAAAACTGCATGGCAGTATTTTAGCTCGAGTTTTTACAACCAAAGGTCTAATCTAAGAATGCAGCTCTGTACAGTAATGCTCAATAGCAATGATAAAACAACACAGCATTTTATAGGCCTCCTAATCCTTCATGGAAACTTCATGGACTTCATGGAAACACAAAGACCCTCTCACTCTAAAGTTTTTGCAGTCTAAGTGCCAGTCTTGCAAGGAACTCTGGATGTGCAGACTCCTGCAACTGTGGAGAGCTGACAGAGCTCCGCTAAAGAAGAAAGAAGTTCGCTTGAAGTTCACTGCATATGTGAGGCTGTATTTCTGTGTGTGATGAAACAAATGTGTGACCAGTTCTGAACCCACCTTTCCCCACTAACACCATCAAGTACCTTTCAGTGTGAACTAGTTATGGCTGTAAAGTTTTGAGGCACGTGAACATGACAAAAATGAGGGGATAAGGCAGCACGCTGCACCTATGTCACTACATCTTAGGAATGTGCTCAGCACCTTATGAACCCATATAGTGTCTAACCTTGACTGGAGAAACTGAGGAGGGCAAAACAGGGAAAAATCAATTATTCCACTACAAAAATCACTGTTTTGACTTAAACTGAAAACATGCAAGTTGTGTTTGTAAGATACCTGGTTTTAACTGTGAGTGGCACTTTTCACATGGATTGAAGCATTAATGGTATATTGAGACAACGTAAATACCGGCACAGGCATTTTTAACATTTATTTTTCTTTTACAGCCATTTCATTGTTACTGCAATTGTTTGTGACTTAGGTCAGAGGCTGTAATCCAATAAAAATTGTTTATTTGTGAAGCAGGACTGATTTCCACACTTGATTTCTTATTCACATCTCTGTACTGTCCCATTCCCTGTACTGAAACAGCCACTCCTGAGGCCTTTCAGTGAACCAGACCTGACAAATAATCTGGTTGAAGACAGCCAACACTGCTTGGTGGGTTTTTCTGGATTAACTTTTAGGCAGTTCCAGTTGCCTAGCTGAGTCCTCTACATAGCTACATAAATATTCATTCCACCACAAAGAAAAAAGCAGTGTTGGAGGAGAAGTAAACAACCAAAGAAGCTGATTATGGATATTATCTTCACCGAACTACTGCTTCAGATTGCAAGATGAAGCTCCAAAGACTACTTAGACTTCAACCATGTATTACAGCTCCTATCTTCCTAGTGAAGTAACTGCAACCATTGCAAAACCTAAATGAGCGTTAAGAGGATAAATACTAGGAGACAAAAACCTTTTGAAGGACTAGACCTTCATTTGTTCTGCCCTTAAACTAGCAGTAGCAGAATCATAATGTATTATTAGCACTGTTACTGAAATAGTAACAAAGAACAAAAAATGACTTTCCATTTAAAAGTAATCTGTAAAGCCTTGTAGGTTATGATGTATGCCA
Source organism: Dendrocincla tyrannina (assembly GCA_035047865.1). NCBI lineage: Eukaryota > Metazoa > Chordata > Aves > Passeriformes > Dendrocolaptidae > Dendrocincla > Dendrocincla tyrannina. The sequence goes on from JAWWMP010000132.1 coordinate 63,508,564, forward strand.
TCTTTGCCAATATACAAGGAATTGTAGTGAGAGCCTTCCAAGCCTGCAACCTCTTTCTAGAAGCGGTTCTTTTACACCACTTATTGCTTTTCTGCCCAATAAATCCCCTCTACCCATTTCCTCTTGGATGTTTTGTTTTCTTTTCAGTATACAGCAAACAATCTGGCCTCACGGATTGCTAGAGAGTAGGCTGAACAACTTAGCATGTTGTACGTGTGCAGAGATTGATTTCATTTTAATTGTACATGAAAGGCTGCTACGCAGCTAATAAAAAACACATTTTCCAAAGCGCATCATTATAATTAGATCCAGCCAACAATTCTTCTTCCCCCAGAAAGACTGTTTTCTCCCCTACAAAAAAATTCAGCTAAAATGACAGCTTCATTTCACTAGTTCTTCCTTTATCACAGGTTTTGTCTGCTCAGCAAACTATACACATCAGTGGATAGGGCTGCATGAACTCAGAACACGCTTTACAAAGATAGGCACGGTAAGCATCACTTCAGAAACACAACTATAGCTCATTTTCACTCTTCCCCAGGTGGATTCAGATGAGTATCATTTCCATCTCTGGAGAGGGGAATGCAGCAATTTGCTGCTAGTTACAATTGGACATGAAACTGGTTCACTACCAACCCAGTGTCATTTACTGATGTTCACTGCAGTAACGGGTAATTTTGGCAATGTTACACTGGCCAAGGTAGACATAAAAAACCCAACCCTCCCCACACACACACACCCCCCAAAGGAAAGAAACAGAAATGCACATCAGCACTTATCCAAGCTCTTGTTTTATGTGTGTGTCATACCCCCACCCGTTATGCCTTTTACTGAAAAGCTCCTGAAATCCCAAATATCCAGGGATTTTTTCAGTGGTTGTTTTTTATCTCAGCTACTTCCATTTTGGCTCCTCAGTGAACAGCATATTTCAGACTGCCAGAGCATTAGCAACAGGTGGCCATTTTAATATTATAAAATAAAGACTGAAGCACTTGCATCCCCTGGTGGCAGTCTGATTTAATTTTGGTAACAAAACACAAAACCAGTATAAACTCTCCATAAGAAAAACGAGAGTTCTATTTTTACCCATTTATGCATTGATTACACAAATTGTTGCAAATTTGAAAGAGAAAGAATTTTTTTTTTAAATATTTTACAGTGACTTTGTCTTTTTTGTCAGGGCAGCAAAGACCTGCAAAACCCATGTGATTTTTGGACATTCAAATTATGAAACTATGAGAATTATTTGGAAAGACAGACTGAGAAATGGATTACACTGCAAGAATTCCCACATTACTTATGAAATTCTTTCTGTTACTAAAAACAGTATGCTCTGCATTAGCAGGAAATCAGCTTTCAGCCAAACAACCCAAGAGATTAATTATTTTCCAAAGCCAGAAGGGACAACTACAATCTCCTACTCTGTTCTCTAACATAGCATAAATAAATGGCATTTTCCAAGGAGGCTCTGGAATTTCTTCCCCATGACCTTCAATAGTGTTCAGGAACTTAACTCTCTGTATTCATATAGAAAATTATCAGTATAAATTTCTTGAAGCACAGGAAAAAAAACAAATATCTCTGTCAGAAATGTCAGACTCTGATCTTCACTCTTATCACATATCCTGAATGTAATTAGATGGAAATAGACCTGATTTAGTGTTTATGGTAGTTGAACCAGACTTCAGACATACATTCAAAAAACCTCGCAATGCATGCAAGCAGAGACTAACACCAGTAGTCACCGCGTAAGGGAATGTCTTCTCATCTCCACATACAACAAGCTTCTATACTGCAGGCTGTGCTTTCTCTGGGATAAGCTAGGATATAAGATTACTAAATGGCTAAGGAGAACACCTTGACAAGAAAGTGTCTGATGAAATGTCTCTGTGCACATCCTGGCATCGTACAGATCATGCAACCAACAGTCCATTTTCTAGGGTGGCACAGCTTGCTGTCTCTACACACAAACGAGGAAATCTGAAGCTACTCTCTTCTCCAGTCCCCCTCCAGACCTTTGTGTGCCTCTGAGAAGCAATGTCTGTGAGTCCTGACACTTTTGACAGCTCAGTGTCATCAGGAAGGCTGCAAAAGAAAAACTAGTTCTCCAGTAAACTAGTTCTCTTGCCTTAGATCTCTCCAAATAGCTGAGGTAGTCCAGAATCAGAAGCTGCTGGAGCTTTTAGCTGAATGAAGGGCAACTATTGGTAACCTTGGGCTCACTTGTCCTTCTGTCTTAATCTGCAGGTGCTGTCTTAAGCTTTCTAATGCAGTGACTGTCTTAATGCATACTTAAGAGACACAGATGCATGACTGGGGCTCTTCAGGCACTGCTGTTAGAAAAATATATTAATTTTTTAAAAGCAACATATGTGAAGATAACAGGAAGATTAGAATGCCCTATGACTCCTTTAAATGACATATGATACTGTAACTAAGATAAGGGACTCCATCTAAAATTAAATAGAAAGTCATCGGTATCTCTTATTTAGAGTGTATTATGTGGATTATAATTTTAGATGATTCAGCCATCAATATTTTAAGAAATGCTCTATTTTTCCCAGTAGATCAAAGGATAAATGGATTTAAAACTATATGAATGTTGAATTAATGTAACAAGCACACACTTATTCCTCATGTTGCACATAAAACTATCTGCATATTAAGAATGAACAGCAGTATTTAAACATTTCTACAGAAATATGAAGTATATTTAGATTACTTAGGCCCATGTTGCTCTGCCATCTGGTGGCTGCTAGGTTGTAATGCAGAAGCAGGCAGAAATATGTACCAAAACCCGATCCTCCCTCTTATCCAGACCTTTTCTCACATTTTAACTCTATAAAAATTATTTTTTTCATTTTTTACTTTTTTGTATTTATTTCTTCTGTGTCTTCAGGATTCAAGGAGACTGAGCTACATAAGCATAAAATTCAGTGCTATTTTTGCCACTACAGGATATGAGGGACAAAAGGAGGCTGGTACAGGCAGAAAATTACAGAAGACCTGTGATCTTTTTGAAAGACAGATAAAGCCATTACATTTGAAACCTGGATACTTTAGGATGTCTATACTTTACTGCAATGGTATGTTATGAAGGGCAATATATATATCTGTAACTAGATAAATCTACAGAAAGAGGTAAATTTGAGGCATAAAGCAGTGACACCCCTCTTTGCTATTTAAGGTTTCTGTCTTTACACAGAGCTATGCAGCAACTAATGCACGAGTTTAAATAATAATTTTTACATATTGACCATTTTAATGCAGAAATCTACCTCGATTTCCATTCCTTTGGTTAGTAGAGGCACAGTAAGGCCATTGAAGTCCATGGATAAGAAATGGAGCTCAGGTACTTCTTTATTTCAGCTGCATACAGAGAATACAAAAAAAAAAAACCCACTAGCCTTCTCCTTCTCTTCTGCAGTGACCAGGATTAGTCCAGAAATCCCTTGGTTTAAACAAGACACAGAGTTTCTCTACTGGCCCTCAATAATATTACATGTTTACTAACAATAAACCTTGTCTGTGGTCAACAATTAGCCTTCCTCTGGGCTGAAAGTCAATAGAGAAAATAATTACGGGTCTACACCCAGATGGGTGCAGAGATTGATAAAGTTCTTTACTCAGAAATTAATGGACTGACTTTGTTGGGCTTTTTTCATTATTACTGTTGCGGAGTGTATGACTGAAAGACTGCTTGGGGATATTCACAGAATGCCAGGGACACTTCACATTCCAAAAGGGAGAGAAGCTGAAAGACTATGTATGTTCAGATAGAAAATACTAAAATTCAAGATTTTTCAGTCTGGGTTTTTGTCTCTTTTTAGAAATACCAACAGCTTAAAACCACTAGCCCACACCTCAGAAGTAAAGACAGAACTGACACAGGTGAATATTTGCATCACTACATTGTGATATTAACCGAGAATGTGTCCTCCTTCAAATGGATTGACTTACCCATTATCCAACCCATTCTGCCCAAGTTTCTTTCCTACATCACCAACCATCACACCTGGCATTGGTAGGAGAGTTTTTGTATCTCGAATCTGTATAGAAGTGAAACCAAACATTATTTCAGTTGTGGAACAATGAAAATTATTGGCTGAACTTTTCAAACATTAAGAACATCCCTGTCAGAGAACACTGTCCCAAAGACTGCCAGAAAAACCAGGATGAACAGTTTATCAATGCCAGAAACAGACAACTACCTCAAAAACACAGAAGTTCATGTGTTAGAAGATGTTTGGGAGAATAGGTAGTGATTTATTGTATTAGTTATACAGGTACTCCCCCGTAACTGTATGTTTTATTTTGATTGGTGGTGGTTACTCAGCAACCTATCCCCATTGGTTGTTTATTCCCTGTTTTTCCATTGGCTGGCTGGTGATGTAACCCAGCATCATCACATGAAAGCTGGCCACTCCCCCTTTCCCCATAATTGTATTCCTCCCTCCTCCCTGTCCCTCCCCTCCTTTCCCATATTTGCTGTGTCCCGCCCCAAACTCCTCCCCACTTCCCAAGCTCCTCCCTGACCCTATAAGAGTCCCATACTCCCCGAATAAACTTGTTCCAGCTCGCCTCCCTTTGGCTGTGGACCATCTCTTTCTCCACCCCCTCGGGACGCGGCACATCCCCACCTTGTATTCTCTTATTAATGCTAAATAAAGCTCTCTATTTCTTCCAAGCACATAATCCTAGATACAGCTTGTACTTAACCATCCTCTCATTCAGGGTATAGATCCTTCAATGAAAATTGCTTTAGCATATGACACTAATTACCTCAGTGTGTTAAATATGCCTTAATACTAATGACTGCTGTCATCAGACTAGTACTGAAACCCTCTTAAGGTGTACACAGACACATTAGGAATCAATGGAACTTTTATGTAGCAATCAGCTTTGAGATATTTTTCAATTCCGTAGTGAATTCTGTTCAGTCTGCAACTAGTTCATTTTACTATGTACAAGTTGTCTACTGCATTGCCATATTTTTTGATGTCTTTAATCTTATAAACTGATTTTTGTGGCAGAAGCTTACAGAGTTCGCACAGATCATCCTGTAGCATGGGCAGACCTTAAGCCCCATGCAAGACTTTTAGGACTTTATATAAAATAGGTGAGTTCTAACCATATAAGCATCATGATTGTCTGGACAGTTTTGAGCTCCTTTGCATTTTTCAGAATTTTTTGCAGAAAACTGACAGTATAAAACTGGCTGTACAACCATCACAAAATCAGTGAACACTTAGAACACCTTTTACAATTGCAATAAACTGTGAAGGCATTAAATAAAGAATCTGCTGGTCAGATACAAATAAAGCATAACAAAAAGCTTTTAATTTGAACCCACAAAAGAGAAAACAATTAGCAATATTTCCACCCTACCTGTACAAGAAAAGAATGCAATCCTTGGCACTGTCCATCAGGAGTATAGAGTTGGGCATACAAAACTGCATGAGTGGCATGTTTCCCCATATTACCAACCCAGAACTTTGCAGCTTCAAAGTCAGGTGTATTGATGATAAATTCCTGTAACCAGGAAATAAAATTACATAAATCATAAAAAGCAGCACATAGCTATTTTTTTTCCCCATTACCCTGGTAATGCTTTGAAAACATTCATTAACTGCCATGATTTTTATTCTGTACTGTACTCCAACAACTGAGATCTCTCTTACTGTGCTCAACTTTGCAGGCAACGCATGTAGTTAGGAAAAAAATGAAATTTAGAAAGTTCATTCCCCCACTGTAAAGCCTGAAACTCAGCCTTTTTAATTGCTCATTTAAGCACTTTTTTTTAAAAAAAAGGCAAAGCAGACTGATGGACTTGAAGCATTTCCTAGATCTCAGGTTAAACAGCTGTGAGTTCAAGTGAGGGACTGCGGGGTCTGTTCCAGCTGTGAGGGCTGAAGCCTATGCAGGGACCATGTCCTTCCTAGGCAGTGTTGTATGGAAAGGAAGCCTGGTTGACACTGCGAAAGGCAGCACACTCCCTAGTCTGGACAGCTTGGGGGCCTTGAGCAGTGGGAATTCTGAAGAAGACTTGTATCCTGAAATCTAGACACAGAATGCTTTCAGGATGCATTCTCTGACAAGATGGTGAAGCTCTGAGTTCAAAGATTCAGTCACTTTTACTGCAGTGCACTCATAGACAGCCTAAAGTTCTATCTAAATTGACCATTTCATGCTGCCAGTTTCACAAGTTTTGTTTGGGTTTTTTTTCTGGAAAGAGATCTAATCGTCCATGTTGCAAAAATGCTCACTGAATTGCTTGTGTCTGAAAAAATATGGACTGAAATGTTGTCCTACTGAAGAATATAAAAGCTTACGTTTCAAACCTATGATTCTCTTTTCTCATTACTTTGAAGTCACTTCATGATGTGCCATTGTTTTCTCAATGTAATAGCACTCAGTTCTGTATATTACAGTGGAATAAGGTCACATTTGGGGGAGATGATGATCCTACCTCCTAGGGACACTAAACAATATATTTTAAATTTAACTTAGCATAAACCAAGCATGTACATGACAAAGAGCCTCCTCTCAACTTCTATTTTCTTCTCCCTTCATGTAAAACTACAACGAATTCTAGGGTGACAAATTTATTTCTGCAGTAGTGTTGATAGTAAGCACTATTCTAATGGAAAGAGCAGTTTTCTCTTTCCTTCTTTGGGTCCATTTGATAGTCTTCTTGTATCTTTTTTTAACTTACTCATCCTAGGAAATAATACTCATCTTTGTATAAAAAGCCTTAATATTTAAAGACAAAAGATAATTTCAGCTGCACATTCAACTCTTTCTTAAGAGACACAACAAAGGAGAAGGCTCCTATCCTTATTTTGTGTCACAACCAGAAAAGAAAGAAATAAAACAGAAACTGCTGTTGATTGTTCAATAAACAATGGATTTATTTTAAGAATTTATAATCATTTAAATACTTTTTACATTTTTTTTACATTTGAAGAGGAACTTGATTCTTTCTTCTTAATAAAAGAAATCCCTGAATCACTCTGTCCTGTTAGTAAATAACAGAGCTTAACATTATCAAATATTATTCCTGTGCATTAAGGACTGACCTGAGTATCACGATCAAATGTGGCTGTAGTTCGTATGCCTTTGGTATTAGTTCCATGGCTGAGTTCAGTCAGAGCAAAACATCCCAAAATCTAAATAAGGAGATAGAAGGCACCGTTCAAGACCACTTTATTACAGTTATTAAAACTGCAAGAGTTTCAAAGGATTCCAATAAGCAGTAACAAAGGAAGCAAGAAGCTCAGTTGGGGTGCACTCAGCATATTTATCTTGCAAATCAATGAGGGTCTGGCCAGACAGTGAATGCTGCCCACACAGCCCACACCCTTCACGGCCACAGGGTGAAACTTTAGAATTGGCACCTTATATATCAGACAGGCTGCACTTATTCTGCAGGATACTTGGTCCTGAGTCTTCACTGGACTCCACATGGTCTGGCATGGCAATTTCTCTGGCATTACAACATTATTATTTTCCATTTTATAGCATCAGAATGGAATTTTTATGGCATCATAGTAAGGGTATGCAAACCCTGGCAGGATACTCTTAAGTGACTGGACAGAGAGTAAACTGGTGTAGTGTCACCCATGTTGCCTTTTGGAAGGAGTCCCCAAACTTTGCCTGCATGTTAACTTGGACAGTCTAAAACAGATCCAGGGAGTGGTTTAGCAGCCAATAGTGAGGATCGTCAGAGCTCAGTGCTTGAATCTGCTCCATGGTCTTTTCTTTTGCTATTTAGAAATACCCAGGGACACAAAGAGGTGCAAGTGATGACATGGTTCTGATGGTGCCTATTTCTCACAAGTTACGAAAAAAAATTACCTCCATGTTATAAACTTGTTTCACAATATGTGCAAACCTCTTAGAAGCACTCATAATTGCACCTGCAAATACCTGTAAAAAGAGAGAATTATGAATGAAATCAGTGCCCCGTGATGGAAAGCACAAATTGCACATGCACAATAACTTGTAATAGTGATGTCCACTAAAGAGACCTGGGAAAATGGGCTGCACAGTAAACTAGGCTTAGACCATAGCTGGGGTGGTAAATTGGGATTTGTCAAGGCCCCTTTACAAAGGACTAAACTTGCCATAGCTCTAACCCATTTAAGCCTTCATTGAAAATGCTTAAAAATGCTTTCCACTTGTCCTTAATGATGCCCCCTTGAGTAAAGCAAAACTTAAAAAGACTATTCCAGTTCATTTTATTGAAATGGATTAGGAACTGAAGGCAGCTGCTTCAAGTTCAAACAACAATGCTGTTTTTAAAGCTACCCTCAGTTTTCCTAAATGGATATTCACATAACAAAACAATAATTCCTAGACCCCTCCTGTTATGTGAATAGTGATAATATCAGTTGAATTAATTATTTCACAAGCTATGTTGAGTATTCTTTCTGAGAGACTTATTTAGGAAGCAACTGACTAACAGAATGCAGCCCCTGATGTCAGTGAGAAACTTTACACTGGTTTCCATTCCTTCTGGATTCTGCCCTTAATCAAGGCATTGGAGTTTAGGTAAGTGAGTTCCTGATTCTTCTAAACAGCTAAAATTTAATTTCATTTTTGAAAACGAAGGACTAGGAAAAAATATACTTTTAATAAAACAGGCATAAAGCAACAGGATTATGATTTTAGAAGTAAATGAAATTCAAATATACACCTCTAAACCCCTTGAACTGTACTTACAATGCCATGTAAACAAAACTGAAAACATGGAGACCAATCGTACATCCCTATACAGAGCACCATATGGAAGACCTTTAATGGGTTCTCTAGGATCTCTTGCCGATTAAGAAAATCATACTCAAAGAGCCTTTTAGAGCGCAGAAATGTCAGCTCCTGATATTTCTCACGGCCCAAATCTTCTCCAGGATGATGTGCAAACAGAGGATCACTTTCCAGAGCAGAGAAGACTCTGTTCTTGAGGGGGAAAACAAACTGACATGAGAATGTTAATTCAAAAGCATTAATAAAACCAGGTAATTCTTCTAGAATTATACTGCACTTCAAATTCCAATCATTTGATAAAAGATGTAAATTTGTAAAGCAAAAACTCCAGAGAATCAAAAAATATATTTAAATGGTCTGTCATTATATATAGAGCTCATGCATCTAAATTTGTTGAAAGCTCCTTCATCAGTAATAATGATTCACTGATTCACTCTGAATGTATGAGAACAGTATGGTAAAACTTACTTGCTTTTTATAGCAGCTTCATCATTTCAATACATGCCAAGCTGCTGGCAGGATCTAAAGGGTAATGTCCCTCAATCTGAGGACAAAAGTAAAACTCCAGGGGTTACATTCAGTCAGAAATATGCCATGACGGTAAAGCTATTAAGCTACCACAACTGCTCTGTTCCGATATGAAAGCAGAAATGTACTCCATTTGACAGAACCATCGTATGCAGCCATTCAATATGGGCACGTGCATCTTTTAATGTTTTAATTTGTATCCTTTTTTTCCATTAGATAATATGCTATGGCACTTTTTTACTTCAGATCCATGTCTTCAAGATATATCCACATCTTAATTGTCTTTCACATAATTTAGGAAAAAAAAATGCAGTGCATTAGGTAAAATCTTTTAAAAATGTTTTTAAAGTCCTTTCCTCCTCTCTGAAGAGAATGATACAAAAAGAAGGAAGAAAACCAGATTTCTTGTGCTTTCCTTTGAAAAGCAGGAAGTCCCTCTCTGGATGAACACTATATGCCCACACAGCTTTGAAACTCCCTCAGACACAGAGCACTTATGCTCTTTCTATGCTCTTACACATACCAGTGAGATACAGAACAAGGCCTTTTTAATTTCTCTGATCTACCTGCTAGCATTTTAATAATTATGGTGAACATTCAAGATCAGCTTAAATCCATGTAAGTCTAGACCACCTTCAAAAAAGCTAGCTCTTTCTCCTCCTCCATGTCATGCATTTCCACATCATCTCCTGTGCTGCTGTTAATCTCTTTTTTTGGTAGGGTTTTTCAGCGAGGTAGACATGTTAATCTGCCCACCGGCAACATCACATAGGCATTAATGCAAGCACAGAAGATCACAGGAAATTATGTCAGGTCAAAGACAAATACTATGTTTGAAAGTGGCCTTGTAAAGCCACGGTATAAATGACCTAATGACAGGAAAGAAATATGGTAGAATATAGTTCTTTCTGCAGTTTGAAATGAACACTGGAGTTCTGCAATGTAGAGGTTCTGCACTGGTCTCCCCTGTGCTGATGTTCAGTAATTAAATGAGCCATATGAGACAGCAAAGTAGGTTGCTTAAAAGTTCTGCTCTGTTCTGAAAATTGGATGTGCAAACTCAAATTCTTCATATTCTGTATTTACAGAGTATTATTAACTACTCTCCCTTTGAAAATCACATACTTTCTTCCACTGGTATCTTCAAAATAAAAAACACGCTTATAATTCTTGCAAAGTTTACCTTAAACTGGATGATATCCTCGCCATCTAGGAACACTGCCATCTCCTTCCAGCTGAAGGAAGCTTTCTTACGGTATCTGCAAAGCGGGCCTTTAGGGAAATCTGGCAGCAAACTGTCCCATGACTTTTGGTTGCCAGTGACTTCTTTCTGATTCAGTGTGGATGCCATTGTTAGCTAAACTGCACCAAATGAGAAAAGATAAATCAGAAACTGAAGTACCACAGGTATCTTATTTTTAATAATAAAAAGAAATCAAAAGGGTCGTTAATTAAATCCGTAGACTTGTTTAAATGTAGGAATACAGTAGTGCAGAGCCAACTAAAAGCTTGTCCTTCCCTTTTTCTAATTCAATTGGCTTGATACAAAGTTTGGGAAAATGCCTTTGATCAAATGGAATTGAATTACATGGTCTTTTTTACTAAAATATGATCTAAATATGAAACAGAAGCACCATTGGTTAGTATTGCATAGTAAGAAAGCGGGAGATGAAACACCCAAGCAAGAAAATACCATGTCTTAAATAACAAAAGCAGTAAGGCCCCACGAAGTCTGCTGGCAACCTGTGTGCATCCACAGGTCACTCAAGAGCACTGCAAAACTGCACTGACCCTGCAGGATTTCATTACCAGTAAGTACAGCTGCACTGGTTTAGGAGAGAAGGAGAATTTTGCTTTTTGTTAGAACCTGGCCCAAAGGAGTAAAGGCTGATGCCTCTGCTGCTTCCAAAAGCTGGTGTCAGAGGGCCCTCTGCTGCTAATAGCACACCCAGCAATTCCTGCCACCATGCAGACGGCAGAGATCTGTGTTAAGTGGAAAAATCATTTGGCAGGGGAGCAGAACTGACCACATTTTAACGAAGGGCCTAGTTGGAAAGCAATTCAAAGGTATAGTTAGGACATCCAGGTCAGGGCTGGCCAAGGGCTCCATATGGACTTTGAACATAATGAAGTACAGAAACTACTAGCTCAGCAATGTGCTTTTTCCATCACATTTTTCCCTCCTCATCATCTTAATATATGTCTTTGCTATATTTCCTTTCTTTTAACCTTATCTTCCTATGGAGGGCATCCTCTAGTTGTGGACATTACAAACATAGTAGAAGAGAACTGTAGGACAGTATTTCTGCAAGTGACTTCCAAATCCATTCTAGGAAGCTCCAGCTCCAGTACTGAACAACAGGTTTGGAAAGCAATTGAGGGGGGCGGGGGTGAAAGGCCTTGAGAAAGTGTGTTTCAATCTGCAGACAAATAAATAGCTATTACACCTCTAACCGGAAAACAGGTGAATCAGGTAGAAGTTCAAAGCTTCTGATTCATAACGGAGGAAAAAAGTTACACTGCAATACTGCACCTATTGCATCTAACTTTATTTACACTGCAAATCAGTGAGATTACCCAAATGAGAAAACCTAAGCGTTCATAAAAAAACCGATTCTGTATTTAAATCCGGCTTCACACAATGTTTTCGCATAATTTGGCTCCGAGAAAGTTTCAAAACTAATTAGGAAACCAGAAGAGGCGGCTACAATAGGAAAGTAACATAGGACTGCACTGAAGAATAACCTCGGTGTTAATTTCAGACTTTGAAACGTGTGCGAAGCTCCAGTTCGGCAAGAACAAAAGCGGTTTCACTGTGGAATGCTAAGTTGGAAACCTTTTCCTATGAAAAGTGCTCCTGCTAGTAATGCAAATCCGTGACCCCACAATAACAGCGGGTCACAAATAACGAGGGGAAAGGCGGGGTCCTTAAGGTCAGTAACCCTGTGCAACAATGACACAGCCCAGACACCTGGCAGTCGTCAAGAACAACGACACTGTACCCTTGTTCTGTGAGGTGCCATCAGCAGTGTTTTATTTTCCAGAGGCTCTGCATTTCCGAAAAGCCGCTGGTGGCAGTAACCCCGGGAAGGGCAAAGGCAGGGCACGACCCCCGCCTGCGGGAGCCCTCTGAGGGTGCACTGCACCCCTGAATTCTGCCCTCAGGGAGCAAAAGGAGGCAGGTGCTGCTGTCTGCGGCAAGAAGCACGCCGAGCCGCTTCCCCGCGGAGCCGGGCACTGCCCGGGGCCAGCAGCGCTCCCGGCCTGCCGCCCGCTCCCAGAGGGCTGTCACAGCCCTCCACACACAGAACTACAGGCCCCGCAGCCCCGCAGTGCTCCCGGTGCTCCCCGCCGCGGCACCGCAGCGCTGCCCCCCCGCTCCCGGCTCCCCGGCCCTGCGCGCTGCACGGGGCGCATCGTACCTGCGGCCGCCGCCGTGCCCGCCCCGGGAACTGACGAGACCAGCCTGCGACGCGCTCCGCCTCCTGCTCCTCCTCCTGCTGCCGCTCCCGGCCCGCGGCGGGGATGGGCACGGCGGGCAGGGCGGCCGTGCGGGACGGGCGCGCCGCGCTGCCCCGCGGGTTCTGGGCGGCCGTGCGCGTGTGGCTGGAGCGGCCGCAGGTGGCCAACAGGAGGCTGAGCGGAGCTGCCCTGCGGGCGGAGGGCGCCGTGCCGCCCCCGCAGGCCGCGCTGCCTCCCCCGGCCCTCCCCGCCGCCGCCGGGCAGGGCGAGGGGCTGGGCCGGCTGTGGAGGGACGTGCAGGGCCAGCTGTCGCTGCTGCCGCCGCCCCTCAGGCCGTGGGGCGGGCAGGGCGAGCTCCGCGCCCTGCTGAGGACGGTCCTGCCCCGCGGCCGCCCCGCCCGCCCCGCCGCCACAGAGCTGGTGCTGCAAGGTGAGCGCCGGGGGCGGCCCCCCAGGCATCGGGTGGCCCGTGGCATAAATCCTTTGCTGGGAAGAAGCAGAAATGCGAGTTAAGAGGTCAAACACCTGTAGGGCCGCGGAGCTCCTGTCATGAGTAAGCTGCCCACGCCCACACCCACACCCAGACTGCGGATGGTGCAGACCTGGTTAGGGTTTGTGCAGAGGGTTTTGTGCTCGAAAAAGCCCCTGCTGAAGAGAGCAGGCAGCTGTGGCACCTGCCTGGCCAAGCTGAACTGCTTGCATCGACTTTCTTCTTGTTTAGTATTGCTTAAAAATGAAGCTGGACTTGGTGGGTTTTTTCTCTTTTGTTTTTACGCTATATGTTTTTACTGTGCTACTGTAAATCCTACTAATGTAAAGAAAGCTGTATAGGATAGAGTTTGGCACCTTTTTTGTCAGATAAATTTTGGAAAAAGTATTGATGTGGATTAAATTCTAGTAGTAATGTTTTGAAAAGAATCAGAACTCCAGAAACAGTTAAATTTACAATTCAGGAAGACCTATGGTTGTTTATGGGGGACAGCTGATTTCAGATGCTCTTGTGGCCTGCGATTCTTAATCTGCTGCCTTAAAAAAAAGTGGTAAATTAAAATAGTGTATGTCACATTTTAATTTATTTTTTCTTTTGGTATTAAGAGAAGATGTTCCTGAGCTATGTCTGGAGAGCCTATCTGTAAGAAAAAGCCTAGGAGTATAATTTTTTTTAATTAATATTCTTAAAATGAAAAAAATGTCTGGAATGGAATTACGAAAAATGGGACAAGATGTCAAGAGTTAATGTTTTCTCTGTTCCTAATTATTCTTTCTTGTCTCACTCAGAAAATTCTGGAGTCCACTGAAAGTTGTTCATGTAACCAATATAGCATTTGTAGTTGCCATAATGTTTGTTTTGATAGTAACTGAAAAACTCTTTTAAAAACTGAGAACTTTGTAAGTTATACTGAACAAATCACCCTGGGTAAACAATAGCTAAAATGGTTTTTGCAGCTAATTGATAAAGTAATAGTGCATACACACAGTAAGACATATGGAATATAATGAATGCTTTTAGATTCACTCTTCCACAATCTCTGTGTTTGGAATCTATCACTGGCCATAACCATTTTATTGCACAGGGGATAGGTACCATTAACATGAGTAGTGTGGTTGGTGAACATAACTCAGTGTAGCAACATCATACCAGCACCTTAACCTAAGAGCGGGTGCTCCTGGGGAGTCTCCCTTCAGAGTTACGAGTTACTAATTTAGGCATAGATAATATGGTTTTTTACAGTGCTTAGTCTAGGAACTCAAATTGGAAAAACTGCGTAATGCCAAAAGGGAAATGCAGCTATGCTTAATTATACAATAGATGCTGTGTCTGAACATGGCAAAATTGACGTATTTTTAATATTATTGATTAGTTTTTAGTATTGCATCTGCTGTTTATGTAACACTGGAGTGATACGTAAGTCTCTGTTTATTTGGAATGTACTTCCCATGACTCTAGATTTACTGTGGGATATGGGAAAGCAGCAGTCTTCTGCTAGAAAAACCTCATTGTCTTTATTAAAATAGTCAGGTTTAAATAAAATGAATACTTTTACCAGACAGCCTTAGATATTTTGAAAATATCATGCAAGAGAATGCTAAATTTTGAGAATTCAAACCATCCAGTACTTTCAGATGGCAGGCACATCAAGAAAGCGATTTGTTCTTAGCATTGTGGTTCTTCATGTGTTGTCCTAGATTTCACTGGTTGGCACTTAACATAGTAAGGAGATAGAAAGTTGTTTTTCTGCTAACCCGGGTGTAATAATATACCTCTGTTTGCATATATTTTCAGATGTTCACAATGGAGCCGTGACTTTTCTGCCTTTGGAGGAAAACAGTGAAGGAAAATATGTGATTAAGAAGTGCAATATTTATCAAATTCAACTTACACACATAAAAGATGAGGAGTGGTAAGTGCTGGGAGTGAGAGAGGAAGAAAATAGTGAGTTATTGCAAGAGTCATACAATAGTTTAGTAAACGTTTATAGGCAATTTGGTTTGTATAATTTCCTGCTTGTTTAGTAAATTACAGTAGAGTTGTGATCTGCATGCATAATGTCCTGTAAAAAGGAACATCTACAATACCCAGGGTAACACAAGGCTATTTCAACTTTGAATGTATACATTGACCGTACTTCTGTGTGGTCTACAAAAAACATTCCTATTCTGATCATGAGGAACTAACTAGGCCTGTGAAAAAGGTCAGGTTCTGGAGGTTTTAGTAGGGTTGGAGTTGGTGTGAACTCCCTGAGCTTCATTCACTGAAATGCAGACCATTGCAGCTTCGTCCTGAGCATTTGAGGATGTAGCTCTAATGATATCTGGATAAAGTTACAGAAAATGAAATAATCAGTTGTGCCAACAGATACATTTTTCTTCTAAATTTTCCCTTTTTTATGAATTTCATAAATTGACTTCTGTTACTTAACATTTGGCAATCTTATTAAATCTGCTTGTTCATAATATGTGAGTCCTTGTTCATTGTGTTAAATGTAGCACGGACTCTCATGTACAGTTTTGAATTGACAGATAATGAGCTAACAAAATTCAGGGGAGACTGTTCCATTTTTCAAAAACTTCATTGTTTTATTTTCCTTTTTGTTTTGTATATTCATATTTCCATATTCTCCATTCTAGTTTTATATCTCTTTTTGATCTGCTGATTTTCTCCACTTAATAATTTTTTCTCTCTCTTTGAGGTAGCTGAAATAATGAAATACATGGTGTTTATTAAAACATGTTTGTTTGTTTGTTTTAAAGGTCTCTGTCTGTTGTAGCTCTGTTTCCAGAAGACTGGTTTTCAGATGGAATTGCATACCCCAAACTAGAGTGGCTCGGAAATGAACTTTTGTCCAAATTGGCTAAATGGTCTGTGGAGCAAAAGCCCAGTGAGTTTAAAAGTACACTCTCTCTCATTTCTGTAGCAAAATACAGCAAGGTGTATCAAGACCTCAAAGAAAAATACAAAGAAATGGTAAAGGTAAATTTAGCAATAAATACAGTAACACTATCTCTGTATAACATTTTTCATTGTTTGTTTAGTGAAGCAGCTTCTTTCACTATTGTTTTTAATAAAAGAAGCAATTGAAGTGTATGTTTTTGGGTTTCATGTTTTGGGGCTTTTTTCGTGTATATGGAGAAAAAATTCAGTATTTGAAAAAACTTCACTGGAAAAGATTTAGAGACAAATTCACAACATATATTTGGAAGGGTCAAGCATTTTTGAGAGTGTATCTCCTGTTATAAAAAGTAAGCAGTAGTTCAGTGGAATAAATACTAAGTCATGCGCATTAGAAGACACAAATAAAGCACTTCCTTCTACTAAACTTGAAAGACTCTGGAATCTGCACTGGTTAGCAAGCAGGTTAAGTTTCCTATTACTCTTCTAAAGTGTGGGTGCTATCTTAACATGTGTTTGAGTTAGAGAAGCAGTGTTGTAATTTTTTTTTTTTCTGGAGGATCTTGGAGGGTGACAGCGATCACCTTAAGTGCTGGGCATATCTGTGTTGTTATAAGACACATTCTAGCTGCAAGCAAAAATAGTGGTAATACTTTTGCAAAACATATTGTGAAAATGTTGAAAGGTTTTACTGTTGATATTCGTGTACTAACAGAAAGATATACATGAGAGAAGAATTGGTCTTTTGGATAAGACAGTGGTTCAGTCTGCAGCAGAACTAGTGTAGAGTTGAGCATTTTAATCTTTCTTTCAATTCCTTATTTAGAAAATAATACTTGGGGGTAATACATGCACTTTCTGACTTTACCTAATAAAGATTTTGATTCTTCGTGTTCTGTTGTGCCAGGATAATTCTAAGTCCGGTACCTTGTGAAAAGAAATCTGTGAACATTCATGTTAACAGTGTTGCACAAGAATAATGCAAGCATTTTTCTTCTGAGAGAGTTAAGCAAAAGATCCAGGGTCTATTACAGAACAGATGCAGCAGTTTACTCAAGACCTGCACATATGGAGCCATAGTGTTCCTGGAAACTTTATTGTTTGGATAAGATCAGACCTTCTTTGCACCATCATTCTTTTGTGTGACTCACAAAATGAAGGAGTCTTTATTTATATTTTGTGTATATTTTTATTGAGGTTAAAATGCAAAATTTGTGAGATGCAGAAACCTGTTGAAGTGGATGAGTATCCAGACTGCTATAACTGAGCACTTTTTGAAGTTATTTCAGATTATGCAAAAAATAAATTTTTCTTCCCTTTTTTTTCTCAATTTTTTTAATCGAGGTGTGGCCTGAAGTGACAGATCCTGAGAAGTTTGTCTATGAAGATGTTGCCATTGCCACTTACCTGCTGGTAGGGAACTGCTTTGCCTAATGAAATATTCTATAAGGTTACATTTCCTAATAATAGCACCTATCTAAAGAAAATCAATTTAGAAGGAAACAAGAACTTCTTTGTAAAGATACGATGGAGATTTGCAGTCTTCTGTCACAGGAAATTGATGATCTACACAGACAAGATGTGTTTATTTCTAGGTGATAAAGCAAAAAGCACTGATGTAGAAGATGGACCAATTGGAGATCCGGAGTGATTGTTTTATATGTTTTTCTATCACTTGTTAATTTTGTACTAAAGGTTTATCACTACTATGCCTTTTCCTGATAAAATTTCAACTGAAATCCCATCTTCAAATGTAGTAAGGCCAGCTCTAGATGCTAGGAATGCTTGGTGCAGTTTTCTAAGACACCTGCACACTTAGGTTCTATGAAAATTCTGCTACCTGCTGTCACTAGAAACTTCAGTTTTTTAAAAACCATCAAAATTTGTCAGTATGTAAGGCATGTAAATATTTTTGACTGCCATCCAGAGTGTGGTAAGAGCATATCTACCTTGAACTGTACCTCTGATGTCTTATCTAAATCAGTATTTGTAAGTTATCTCCTTTTCTGAACTTACTGAAAGACTAATTTAGTCTGACAATTGTCTTTTTTAACCCCTTAGAACCTTAGATACTGGCTCATGGAAGGAGCTGTGTTATAGACTCATCTTTACCATTTTTACCACTGTGTTAATGTTTGATGTTGACAATTAGGAATTTAGATGTGGCCACAAGAAAATTCTGTAGCAATAGCATTTTTATGCACGTGAATGTTGGTTTGTTATGATATGTGTTAGCTGATGTAGCAGTAGTTTTCAAAAACTTTAATTAAAGTCACCCAATATACAGCTTCTGTAAGTGAAAGCTTAAACTATGATATTAATAACCTAACATCCTTGCAAAACGTTCAGGTATCTATATGATGTTACAGAACAACTTATTATTTAGAAGTACATTAAACAGGTGGTTAAGAGAAAGTAAATCCAGTGTTAAATTGTTACGGATTTATGGCACCTACATGTGACCTCATTTTACTCTGCAATCATATGAAGATCACCTTCTCTCTAGGGGCATGACCACAGCAGTGGCTGTTCAGCTTGTATTGAGAAAAGCTCTGCAGGAATTGGAGTATAGGTACAATGTCTGTAGGAGATGATTAGGGGTTTCTGGGATACTGCCTGAAGTGCCAAAGTGCAATGACTGGTTGTGGAGGTTTGGGTTGGCTCCCTGCCAAGCCCAACTGCCAGCCACACAGATTCCACCCCACCCCAAGAGAGAAGGGTAAAAAAGAAGTACCCAAAAAGACAATTTTAGTAAAAATATATATATATATATATTCACGTATATTACAATTATATACTATCAAACACTGTGAATCTCCGGAACGAATCCCAGAGCAACCCCCAAAAGGGAAAAGGGGGGAAAGGGAAATGGAACAAAAATGGGTAAAACCAAACAAAAGAAATACACACACACTTGTAAACTCAGGGAAAAACTCAACAGGTAACTAATACAATCAGTTCTCACCCAACTCCCCTTAAGAGAAAGCAGGTCCTTCCCCTCCATACGGCTGGTCCGAAGGTAGTGGGGTGTCTCAATTGATTGTTCACAGTCAGTTACAGATTGATCTCCTTGTTCTCTCTTTCCAGAGAGAGTTGCATAGCCCTGATTAATTTCAAGTTCCAGTGACTCACAATGGAGTGAAGGATGAGTGATGTGCTTAGCATATAGAAACTGATTTATATTTTGCAACATAATTCTTTCTCCTTTCCATAAACAGTTTTAGTGTTTTTCATTTTTTTTTAATCTGAAGTTATTTTATCAGTGCATACAGTCAATGTTTTCTGTCACATCTGCATTACCAGCTTTCTCCTTTAATGTACAATAACCTTTGCTACTTTCTTAAAGAGAAACTTGAGAGCAGAAATGTAAAATGCTTTTTTTTCTTTTTCAGATTCTTTGGGAAGAAGAGAGAAAGGAGAAAGGGCTGAGCAAGAAACAGTCATTTGTAGATCTTGGATGTGGAAATGGTCTACTGGTTCATATTCTGAACAATGAAGGGGTAAATAGAATACTTTTTAAAATAATGATTAAAAGCTAGAGATAGTCAATATTCTTTTTATGCTTTCCTTTTATCTGGCATGCAAACAGCTAAAATACAATTAATTCATGTCACTAAAGTAGGATTTTGTCACTCTGGTTATCAAGAGAAAATCCTAGCAGAGCTTTAGAAACCTTTCTTATTCATCATTTCGTTTTAATACAAGACTATTTTTTCCAAGGTACGAAACTAAGGGGGGAAATTAAAAATAATAATGTAATCTGGTTATGCTGTAGAAAAAGCAAAAAGGAATATGGAATCTTGACATGGATATGGATTCTCTCTCACAAGATGGTGTTCATGAACTTATTTTTATCCAAATTGAATTCTACTTTTGATGTTCTGAAAATGTTTGTCTGTATCTTTCAAAACAATCCTGAGATTTGTTAATAGACAATGCCTCACAAAATGCTGTGCTTTTGGAACTGAAAATGTGGCAACAGCATAATTCAGTTTCTTGAGGCATAGTTTATGAAACAACAACAAAAAAAGGTCAGTGAGACTAAACAAAATCCAGTGAAGTTATGTCTGTCTCTTTCAGGAAATTGCATTTTCCACTTCTGGGAGAATGTGGTAAAATTTGTAGAGGAAATTTAGATCAATAGATGCCATTTGCAGAAGAAAAAAGTGTTCCAAGTTCTCCTAACAAAGCTTTCTATTCTTTTGTGGCCAGAAAAATTTTGTCAAATACAAGATGCTATTTTGCCTGTAGGCATTTCTTTCATTCATTGTTAGGGCATCACTGCTGACAAACACTGACTGCCAAAAAAATCATGTATGAGAGTTTTATGAGAGTTTTTTTAGGAAATGATTTTGTTTAGTTCTGCACAGGGTTCTTGAAGTTCAAATACTTACACATTCTTCATTTCTTGCTTTAGTTTCCAGTCTATTTCCACTTCCCTTCAATTCACACAGGGAAAAATGTGTTTGGACTTTAGTAGTTGAAAGGTGGTTCTCCACTAAGGACTCCATAGAGTAGCACTCTTTTCTGAGTCCTGTGGGAGCTACTTACCTCATGAAAGGTTTTGATATTTTAAAAACAAACAAAAGCAATACTTCTGCTTTAACATTTGTAGAGAACCAGATTTTCAAGAGCAGTGTCAGTAGGTGTGTTTAGGTAAAATTTTTAACCAGACATATTCTTAAGGTTTCCACATAATTCCCTTCATATTTCGAAGGGAAAGAAGGGATTAAAAATATTCAGCTTCTGCCTGAAATAATGAAGCTGTGTTTCACTGTGTCTTAAATTTTATCATGAACAAAATAATCAATGCTAATACGTACGTTGAGTGAACCTGTTTGACAATTTCTGATAAAAGTAGTACTTAAAATGACACTTTTTGTTGTTCAAATATTTCAGCATTCAGGCAGAGGAATTGATGTGAGGAGAAGAAAAATATGGGACATGTATGGACCAGAAACTCATTTAGAGGTATTATGCAAATGTATGTCAGTCTTACAGTTTTGTAAATTTATTCTTTTGTTCATTGCTTCAGGTTGTATTTATGCAAATGTAATGAAGCATATTGGGTTACAGACAGTTGTCTGAAGTGACCCAGTGGTTTGGTATGATGCCATCCATATACAGAGGGTCTGTAAAGTAGGTTGTAAAGGGAATTATGCGAGCAATACTGTGTCGTTCCCGTGCATATTTTTCAGCCAAGAAAACTAATGTGATTTACTGCATATACAGACATGCACACTATGAAACAAGCTTTGATTTTACTGGAAGGTCAATATTAAGCAGCTTTATTTGCACCACTGTAGCTCATAAAAGAAAATATCCAAAATTATGAGTGGCTTTTTCTTGAAAGTGATTCTGACCTTCCAGTGCTATGTGCTGTTTTGGCGACAGAATTGTTGGTGAACCTCAAAGGGCCCAATCTAAATAATAGCCTTCAAAAATGGACAAGAAAATGAGTCTGGAAGAGGGATTATATTTCAAGTTCCATATTAGCATTTTTATGAGACAGGAACAATTTGAGCACAGGAACAACATTCACTTTGATTCCAGGCATTCTTGATCTGATACTCATTAAAGTGTGGTGCCAGTGAACGTTTTCCCTCTGGAGGTGAGATGTTCCTGATTTCTTGTTCTCTGGACTCTTAAATTTATCACTGTATTCTTTCAAAAACTGTCAGCTTCCAATATAGTAAAATAATTCCCCACCTGTAGTTATTCTCTAGCAGTTTTGTTTAAAGTTATTTTGACATAACTTTGGTTGCTGACAAATTACACTAAATCTACAAAAGAGCAGCAGTTTTCACAGATGGGAGGTGAAGCTTTGACAGTGTTGTGTGGCCTACTCTTTGCCACCATGCCATTTTGGGTACAGATTGCCAAAATTGCCATATTCTTTTGCTGCAGTCTGCAAATAGATCTTACTGAAAAGTTTCAAGTAACAATCCAAAACATCAAGCTGTGGTGCTCCTTCGTTCCCGTTGTACTATATGAAGTCACATCTGATCACGCCAAACAGCATCTTCTCCTTTCCTTTGTGTTACATGTTCCTTTTTCTGCCCAGGCAGAAACAATAAAAATATCAAAAATATGCATATGAGGAAACTGCTGATTTGTGCTGGCAGGATTTATACAATGAAGAGGAAGGGTGCAATGATTTTGCAAGGCTCTTGTAGCCATTGGAGCCACATAAGGAGAAAGCACCTGTTCACAGGCTGTTGTTACCCTTGAAGCTAATTTTGTTTTGATCTTTACTTAAAGCGTGAGTTGCAGGATGGATATTGCCATCTGTGACATTTAGTACAGAACTACCATTGTAAATGAATGTAACAGGTGTCACTCTGTATTGCCAAACTGCTGTCAGACATGGTGAATACAAATTTGATTATGGGTGACTGTCAAAATGCAGAGTAAGGCACTGATAATTCATGCTATGCCTAAATTGAATGATCAAAACTGAATTGTAAACTATGAGTAACTTGCTCAATCAACCTTAAGAAAACATTTACCAAAGACTTGATTTAACATCTAGTAACCTGCCAAAAAGAAATTTGTTACATTCATTATCTAGAAATGTATATACATAACTAAAAATGCTCAGAGATGGAGTATTTAAAATGAACAATAATCATCATATTGATCCTTAAGGGGGAATTGAAATGTAACTGGGGCAGTCTGAAATTTCTGAAATTCCCTAATAAGAGGTTTGAGTTTGGTTTTTGTTTTGGTTTGGGGTTTTTTGTTTTTTTTTAAATTCCTATACAGGTACTGCTTTGCATATACATATGAATTTTAAGTTTATAAAATACACATTTTCTGTATAAAAAGAGAGTATGGGCATCATTTCCAGAACTTTTCCTGAAGTCTGTGGAAATTCAAATCTGCCTAATAATTCTTTTAAGTTTGATACTCATTTTCAGGGAAGAGTATGTACTTCCATGGCTTTAATAACTCTAAGTACTTTCTTTGTTGAACTTCAAGGTCAGAAAACATGTTTATGATGCACAAACATTAAAGGCACTCTAGAACTTTTGAAATTTAACCTGTATGAAGAATTCCTCCTGATTGTTTTATTTGGAGTGGGGTTTTTTTGGTTATTGTTTGGGGGGGGATTTGTTGCTTGTTTGGCATTTGTTTAAGAATGTCAGGATAGGGTATTCTTGAGACTATTCTGTGGGTCAGTATTGTGGTGGGAAGACTTCTTTGCTGTTGTCTTCTCAATTCACATATATCAAATTTCCATGAGGCAAAATACTATTACAAAGGTCGCCAAAGAAGCCTTTCTGTAACCTGTTGTTTCCTGGTCTTGCTCCTGGTTTGGCATGTATCATAAGGTGGATTTCGAAGGGGATGGAGTGGCAACACAGACAATAGGGGGAAATATTGGGCTGAATTAGGTTTATTGTATGTGAAAATGTGTGAAAGGTGGTGTTCTGTATGTTAGGAATTGATTTGGGAAGCATCTGTGAAACAGAAGATAAAAGTGAATCTGTGTTCTGATTAATGGCTGTGTGAGACCATTTGTTTATAGATGTTTAGGCTGCCAGTTATCTTAATCAGAACGGTTATTTCACTCATTGTCTGACCAATGTTTTGTGGGTATTTTTTGCGGAATTACTTCTATGTAGCTATCAAAAATTACTGCCTGGCAAAAATTGATATTGAGGAAAACGTTGGTGTCTGTAGTTTTCACTCACCTTGTTTTATGTGGTTGCTTAGTGCTGTACTAAAAAATAAAATGCCTTAAGGAAACCTGTAATAGAATTCACACAGGGTGTTGTATTGTTTTGTTTTTTAGGAATCTACAATTGTTCCAGGTGACAGTCATCTCTTTCCAGACACTGACTGGCTCATAGGAAACCATTCAGATGAATTAACACCATGGATACCTGTAATTGCAGCTAGGTATTTGTGGAGGGAGGGGAGTGAGAGGGAAGAAATGAAAAAAAACTCAAACAAGCAAAAGGAGAACAAACAACACCCCCATAGTTCCCTATGTGGGCTTGGTAAAAACTGTCCTTTTTGCTGCTACACCTGTTGTTCTTGTGAGACTTGCTTCTTTTGATGCCAATTGATTATTTTTACAAAGGGTTTATCTTCCTGTGGAGAAGCACAGATGCAATATTTGTTTTCTCATAAAATTCAGTGAAGCATTCAGAAGCTTCATATGTGTGAATCTTTTGCTTTTGTTGTGTTTTTTTTTTTTGTTTGTTTGTTTTGCTTTGCAAATAAAAGCTTATGGTTTTGCCTTCCCTTGAGCTGTTGTACTTTTTACAACCAGCAGCAGTACTTTACTATCTAGAGATTTAGTTCTGCAAACCAAGTTGGCACAGTATTTGCTACAGCAAATACTTTGTGGACTAGTATTTTTGATTAAACTAATAGATCTACTGAAAGAGAAGTTACAAGTATTATTGCATGAAGCTGAATGGAAAAACTGCATATTGCATAAATGATAAAATTTCCATTATTGCTTTTATCTGATAGATTATTTATTAAAGTTTTGTGTTTTCTGAAATAATTTACCAGCAGTTTTTTATCCTCCTTCAAGGTCTTCCTATTCATGTCGCTACTTTGTGCTGCCATGTTGCTTCTTTGATTTCCATGGAAAATACAGCCGAAGACAAAGCAAGAAAACTCAGTACAGAGAATATCTAGATTTTGTTGCCCAAGTGGGATTTGTATGCGGCTT
>JAWWMP010000132.1:63533502-63584933 GCA_035047865.1 Dendrocincla tyrannina
TTGCCCAAGTGGGATTTGTATGCGGCTTTCATGTAGAAGAAGATTGCCTTAGAATTCCTTCAACAAAAAGGGTAATTTGGGATTGTAGAGCTTTTTTTTTTTTTTTTTTTATCTCCTGGATGTTTGAAGCATATGGATGTTTGTTCATTGTTATTATAAGATCAGACTATAGTCAGCTGCATTACTTGGTAAATATGCTCTGAAGAGAGACTAAAAATACTGTTTTCTTGGGTATTCTGTTCTTAATGTCATAGGTACAGTCCTAAAAAGAAGAAAGAATGAAAGGTTTCATGATTTTTTCTTATGCCACTAGATAGGATTGAAAACTTAAAACCCCTCAATTTTTGCCGTAATTTTTCTAGCTGCCTGTCTTGCTTATTTGTTCTTAATTTTACTGGTTTTCACATCCAGTGAAATTCAAAGTGAAATGTTCTCAGAGTAGGAAGAGGTGTCCAGCCTTAACTTTGTCAATAATTTGAGGGGCAGGAACATGACTTTTGCTCTGTGATTGTATAGCATGATGGATTTTGATTTGTTCACTGTATTTGTTCTGTGGCACCAACATTCAAAAACTAAAATTAAAAAAATCCATAGATATTAATCAGCATTGAGTTTGTATTGGCATTTTCTGTAGGCAGTGAGAAGCCTGCATAAACATGAGGCAACTGGGGGGCTGTGTGTAAGTATAAGTGTAAATAGTGGTTTACTTTTTTTCTACTAAAATAGGTAAGCCTTATTGGAAAAAATAGGACCTATCCAGCTACAGACTCTGCTCTGGTTGACAAGCAGATAACACAGTTTATTAATAATCGTCGGACATGTGCTGTGGTCACGTGTGACAGAAAAGCTGGATTTAATCATGAGGGTCACTGTGATGGTGTATGTGAAGAAACAGGCTCAGAACTTCCTGAAGATGAGACTGCGACAGCTGGTACAACTTGGATGCCCGGATTTCAACCCAGAGAAAAAGTACAGCAGATCCGAAATTGTGCTTCCCTCCCTCGGGAGTTTGTAGATGATGTGGTTCTCAATGTGGCAAACTTGCTGTTGAATGCAGCCCCCCAGAAGTCATGCTCTGATACGCAGAGTGAGAACACAAATACCTGGAATCAAGGAGGTGAGGTTGTCTTTTCTTTACACTGTCTTTCGCTGGTAGAACATGTCTTTTCCCATAAATCATATGTCTGTAAATTCAGTAAGTAAAATAGATTTTAGGAAATACCAAGAACAGTACAGTAGCAATCAAAGATACTTTTTACTACTGTGTTTTATTGCACATAGAAGAATATTTTGAAATTGGTGTGAGGGTTTTTTTCTGGTTTACACTTAAATATTATTATAGAATCCATTTTTATTGAAACACCAAAATAAACCCCAGAACTCTTCTCCATTTACCAGTACAAAACACTGCATCTGTTTGGGGAGAATATTAAGTTTTTGAATATGCATATAATAATTAGCTGTAATGCTTGTAAGAATTGTGTAAGAAGTGCTTTGAAGTGCCATTTGCTTACAATATGATTAGGCATTTTTAATTTAGTCCTACAAATAGAAAAAATAGCAGTTGGCGTTAATTTTATGAGCTTTCAGTTTGTTCACACTGTTACCATATTCCATTTTTCTCTGTCTGTTTTTATTATTTACTTATTGTAGTTTTTCATATGTTAAAGTTGCAGGAGGTCCTTTGGGTCCTTCTCTTGTCTAACTACATGCCTATAAACAGTGCTTATTGCAATAAGGGCTACATGCTACTGTAAAAAAAGCAGGGCAATTAAAAAGTGTGTCTTACTGTGGAAATTCTGTCTTGAGTCCTGTAGAACAAAAGCTGTTGTTTTACAGACAATATACACGTAAAACATATATAATACATGATAGCACCGGAACAAAGTTGCTGCAATACTGGTAGATAATTCTTCCATTCTGTTCATAGTGATTACCTTATATGTAAGTAAAATTTTCTTAAGGTTTTATATATGTAAATTTTTAATGTCTACACCATTTTTATTGCAGAAAGCCTCTCCTTGAAAGAAGTAGCAGAACACTTAAATAAAGAGACATTAAAAAGGCTAAAGAGTGAATATGGAGGCCTGCAGACACTACTCAAGAACAATCATCAAGTATTTGAAGGTAAAGAAGTTTCAGGTTTTGTTTTGTTTAATCATTTATTTTATCTCCTCTTCATGCAGCGAAACTTAACTGAAAAATTACTATGGTGGTGGCTTTTTAACTGCTTTCTGTACCTCTTTGGAAAACTGAATATTCTTTATGTGCCCACTGCTCTGAGATATCGTTAATAAAACTGTTTTGAGTGAGATTGGTAAGACAACTATCAGCAAAATGCTCTTCTAGACCGACTGTGTCTGAAAAGATAGCCCTTTTGTTAAAGTGGCTAATTTGATGCTATTCTCTGACTTGGAGCATTTTTATTTTTTCCTATGAAATATTGATGATTTTGGGGCTGTCAAATGCAGAGCATGTTCACTGAAGCATTTAACTGAGAGAGCCTGGCCTTAGCAAGGCCCACAGTGTAAATGCTGACATGAAATAAAACTAGTCTCCATGAGAACCTGTAACTTTGAGGCTTGATGTGTTTGTATAGCCTGTGGTGGCGTGGCAGAAAGAACTTGGCTGCAAGTCTGTTTGGCTGGGTTTGTTGGTAGCAGGATTTTTGGTTGTTTTTTCTTGTTTGTTTTTTGTTTGTTTTTTTTTTTTTTCCTGCTGTAATACAATTGCGGTGTGTTTCCTGCAGTTGTTTTTTGTTTTTCTTATCAGTGTGAAGTTTTGCAGAAGTACAGGTGTAGCTTTGCTTTCAAGGTTTTTTCAGTATTAAAGCTGCTTCAGATTTCCAAGTGCATTATGTCCCAACAGTTCCACATGGAATAAACATTTACATTTCCTTGGATCCTTTTTGCACATTAGCTCTGAAGAAAGACTAGGATTAAGGCCAGATCTTTCTCAGTAATTTACATCATATGCATACTCCCCAGGGCTTCAGTAGAGACCATTTGATTCTTTCCCTCAGTAGCACGTCACCATATCAAGAGACTTTTATCAGTAGGTGGTCTGGAAGGATATTGCTCATGCCCAAGAGGACAGAGAAGAACAGGGCTACAGCTCTTTTTTGGTCTCTACTGAATTGTTGTTCTTTGAAAACATGGAAGACAGATACACACACACACACACACACACGCATGAAAAGGACTTAGAGTAACTGATCTATGACAGTTTCTTTTGATCAGGCATTTTGTCCAATGCAGGATGAATTTCTAGGGAAAAATTATGCTTGATCATAAATTGCACTATATCTGCTCGTTTTTCTACTTCTCTTGAGAGAGGTTTTAAAGCATTTCTGCTTCTCAACTGGCTTTGTATGAGTTCACATCTGTCTGTGTATCACAAGGACACCTGGAGGGAAGAATTCATCCAGGCCTGAATGTGTGATATTCAGCTTTAACTTTGTTATCTTTTGAATAGCAATTATCAGAATGCAGAATGATAATTGGAATGATATTCTAAGCTAAGAGTGTGTGATACAGAAGGTGCAATTGAAGCAGAATATGAAAATAGACCATGGCAACTTAGAAGTGGGAGATTCTCCCCTCCTCATCTTCACTGTTGTTTTTCATCTGCTTTTTTCTTCCTTCCTAACCTCCTTTTGCTCTGTTTTGTTTACACACATAAGGAGTTAACAGAGGTTCACAAGTGTGTGTGTGTGCAGTTTATGGTTCTAACAAAGCAAATTATTTAAAAAAACCCACAAAGTGCTGAATCTTTATTAACCAATGATAACTTGCTGTTGATTCATATGAAGGATTGGACTTGTCTTCTCTTTGGTGCAGTATTTTTGGGTCAGTGCACTGCATAGTGAAATTAGAAGACTCTTGCTGGTAGTCACATTTTAAATGTAGAGTCATAAAGTTTCGAACACAGGAAGACTTACAGTTCTTGAAATTGAAACTTCTTTTGTCAGGGCTTGTAATCTAAATTCAGAGGATTGCAGTCTAAATAATTCTGCTATATTTAATGTGAACAAAGTTATACAAAAACAATACAAAAGTTCCTTAAACTATTAAGCATCACAGTAAAACATCTCTCAGGGAAATCAATCAATTCTTCTTTATCCTGTACCTATATTGTCCTGGTTTGTTGTGCACTGTTTCTGTACAAATGGCTCCTCTGGTTTTGCCTAAGTGTAGGCAAATGTTGTAGAATACGTATTTCATTCACAGAATGCCACTGCAGTTTTTTTTCAGTATAATTCCCATGGCTGTCTATTAACAGCTGCATTTTTGTTTGTTTTTAAATCTTAGTTCTGAATGGGAGAGTTCACATTCGTGACTGGAGAAAAGAGAAACCATCAAGTAAAACTAAACCTGAAGCAAAGCGCCGCCTTTCAGCTGAAGCATTTAAAACACGTCTCTGTTGGTTTTTTGTTCATCATCCTGATGGTTGTTCTTTGCCTTCTGAATCTTGCCCATATGCTCATGGAACTGAGGAGCTAAGGCAGTCTCAGATAATTAAAAAGAAGAAACATATACAGTAATAAAATGTTGCCACTTGTATTCCAGCTTGTACAGTACATCATTGAATCTAGGATTGACTTTGGGACTTTCTGGTGCATGAAGATCTGTACAATATGGAGTGGGATCTGTACAATATGGAGGGGTTTTCTGCGTTCCTGTGCATCTTATTTTGCAGTTGGTTTACAAGTTCTCCTGTATTTCTAGTTCTTTATTTTTCTATGGAAAAGATACAGTAAAGTATGTCTCCACATTTGGATTTGTCATGGCTTGTCTAGCATACGTTTATATAAGTAGAAAATTTAAAAGCTTAATTTCCTAGGAAACTCTTCATGATCCTCAGGCAGAACAAAAGTACATCATGCAGCATTTTCAAACCGTGAAAATTAGCGAGGTTGTTCCACATTTTCAAGGAGTGTTAAGGAAACTTTTCTCTCTGAGCATCTAGGAGCCATTCTGGCTGTCACAACCACATCACCTGAGCTGGGCCCAGGGCCTGAAGACTGGAGCAGCAGCTTCAGTGAGCTCACGGGTGCCCCCTTCACTCCTTACACACCCCACATTCATACAGTGAGACCAGGTTTCCTCACTGTCTTGACTTCAGGCTTCACAGAGCAGAGCCTCAGATGTCACAGTCCTTAAAATAGTTTAATCTTGGTACAATAACAAAATAACTGCTCGAGCTGGTGCCTCTAAGGAAATCCAGGGCTTTTATACCATCACATTCTAAGCTAAGGAAGACTGGGGGTCCTCGGCTCCTGCCGTGTCTTGGAGGATCCAGTCCCCTTGGTGGTGCCACAGCTCCCTGTGCCCTTTGTTATGCCAAGTGTTGGCAGCCATGGCCTTTTGCCTGGAGGTCCTTCCACCCAGAGCTCAACCTGCAGCTGCACATCGAGCTACCTGTGCTCAATGTATTCCTCAGCAGGAGGATTTAGGGTTTCTTATGACTCATTGTGGCTCTTGGGAGTTACAATTAGATTTCACTTTCCTGACTTAACGGCTTCCTTTGCATGTTACTATGCAGTAATACAATATACACTTGCTTTCTTGGTCAGAACCTAGTCCTTTCCTTTTTATATTGATTCAAAGTCCTTGTTGGTTTGAGGAACAATTTTCTGGGAAATTACTGTGGAAGACTTCAGATGTAGGTGTGATAGATTCATAGAATGGTTTGTATTGGAAGGAACCTTAAAGACCATTCAGTTTCAATTGCCCTGATAGGGGCAGGAACACCTTCCACTAGTCCAGACTGCACAAAGCCTCATCCAACCTGGCCTTTAGCTCTTTTTTATAGCAAGGAGTAACAGTAGAAAATGTATTTAATAATATTGGAATGGTGGGGTTTCTGTTTGTCAGATAACAGGAATGTCTTAGCACCTTGAGCAGATTATAATTTTCTTTGCTAGACTATTATTTTCTTTATTAATTTTTTTTAAGATAAATGCACATCCAAAGAAGGATAATGAAGGTGATGAAGGGTCTAGAGAAGAAGTCCTGTGAGGAGCGGCCAAGGAAGGGGTTTTTTTAGCCTGGAGAAGATGAGACTCAGAGGGACCTTATTAACTGTAATAAGCTGCCACGCCAATATGCAGTTTATTAATTTATTGATTAATGAGCAAAAGAACAGTGCTGGGCGTCCGCCAGAAGTCTCTTGCTTCCCGAAGCGGCGGCGCGCCTTTAACATCCCGCGTCTCGCTTTTATACCCCCAGTCCCTCAGCAGCTCCTCCATTCACAGTCCGTTTTCGCTCCCGCGTTCCTTTGAATCCTCCAGCTGCAGCCCTCTGTTCCCGCCTCAAGCTTCGTTCTGTTGCTAAGGGAGCTGATTCTTCTGCCTCCTCATGGCGGTTCGAAAAGTGCTGAGTCACAGTGAGTCATGGCTTTCTCATTGCACTATTCTCTTTATAGTTTCTTTATTATTACAACTCGGAACTTATAGCTTATTTAAGATTTAACAACTCAAATTAGTAAAACAGAGTAAAACCTTTAGTATAACATGTTAGAAAGCTTTAGCAAACTTTTACAGGGTTCAGAATAGATTACAATCAGCTTAAAGGACAATTTAGTACTCTGAGTTTTAATTGGCCTTTGATAATCAGGTAAATACACATCTATTAAGTATTATCAACAAAATTGCGCATTATAGCCTATCACATTAATCTTTACAACTACCTGAAAGGAGTTTGTAGCCGGGCGGGGATCAGTTTCACAAGTAAAAAGTAATGGGATAAATGGCCTTAAGTTGCATCAGGGGAGGCTTAGATTGGATATTAGGAAAAATTTCTTCAGCAAAAGGCTTGTCAAACATTGAAATAGGCTGCCCAGGGAAAAGATGGAGTTATTCCACGATCCCTGGAGGTATTTACAAGATGTGTAGATCTGGCACCTAGGAACATGGCTAGGTGGTGAACTTGGGCAGTTCTGGGTTAATGGATGGACTTAATTATCTTAAAGCGCTTTTCTAACAAAGAATTCTATGATTCTATGAACTTATCATTGATCCTAATCATTACTCAGTGAAAGTCATTGAACTGGTGTCACAGTTCATATCTATCAAGTGCTACGTACTTGTTCAATATCTGCTGTACAAGCTCTGCAATAAGGAATTGTGTTGGCTTTAGCCCGGTTTGTATACTGATAGCGTGGAAGCTCTGCTCTGATCTACTGAGACAAGACTTTTGATTTCAGAGCCTACTGAAGAAAGGGCAAGATAAAAACAATTACAGAAGTTATTAAAAGAGAAACATGGAGGTGAGAGCAATGATACAGAAAGTGATTCCAGAACAGAGTGGTGTAGGGGTAAGAGTGAATAAGCCACGTGAGAACTCCATGAGAGCTCAGGAAACCTGAAGAAGAAGAGAAGCAATTGAAGACAAAGCAGAAGAAAAATGAAACATGATACTGGAAACACTTTTCAAAACAGTTCCAAAGCCACTTTTCTCACACCCTAACTTCGAGCCAACAGGTTGCAGCCCATTGTAATTTTCTAAACCTATTGACAGTGTGGAAACAAAGAACTGACTGAATTGTTGTATGTTCCCTCTTCTCCCTTTGCATTTTCTGATCCTGGAAGAAGCAGCTCTTGCTAGATGACATTGACCCAGATAATTGCAGCAGTACCCTGCTCATGGATGATGTACCACATTATCCAATATGCCGTGTAGTGCAGCTACCTGGCCTCTCTCTAACAGGAGCTGTTCCAACATTTGCAATCCATCTCCTTTCTTCCCTCTGCAATTTTATTGTAACAGGTTGTGACAGCTCTAAATAGGTGCATGTAGCTTTGGATTCGTTTGTGGCAGGAGCATCATGGCAAGTTTTTGTTCAGAGATCAGTGGATCCATCTGCATCAGTTTCTCGGTGAGCCACCCTGTGCTTCGCTGACAGCTGTGTATCCAGCCTTTGCCGGGTATGTGATGCTGTGGGTGAGTGCCCAGGGGGCAGGCATTGCCTGCTGAAGCTGAGTGCACCTGCCATGCTGTGAGAACACCCTCGTTCAAGCTGCCAGTCAGTCCTGTTGTCTGACAGCAAGCCAGACATCGTACACAAAACCAGTCTTCTCCTGGAAAGCCTGCCCTGAATTTTGAATAGTTTGGTGTTCGGTTCGCTGGGGTAGCAATAAGGAAACTGCCCACACTGCTAATTGATACTATGAGTGGGATGTATACAGAGATATAACCACTGTGAAATTAGAGCCTTTTTGCTTTGCTTTGCTTTGCCTCTGTTTCATGTTAGTAGTTTTTAATACAGTGAAAAAACACTGAACTGGGAGAGGAAGGGTAAATTGTTTGCCCTTTTCTTGGGTACAAAATACAGAGAGAGTGGAGATTTTTCAAGTTGCCTGTCTTTTTCCAGTACATCATGCTTTTTTCATTTCCTTTGAATGGGTAGCCTTCCTAGGGCATTGCTTTTACTCTGCAGCACCACGGTGTATCTTCCCTGGCCTTTGGTGCATTGTACAGAAATCCATCCAGTACATTGCTATCCTTATTTCTGTTATGCTGTGGAACAGTATAGACATATTCGTTTTTTCTTGTCTCCTCTTTTATTTAATGTTTGTTTTGGCAGATTAGTTCAGAGACTTTAAATCCCATAGTGAACACATCACCTGTTAGTAATGATTTAATAGTACTGTGAGCATAAGTATGAGTTTACCTGGCAGTCATATTCTTTCTTGTATTTTCAATCTAGGCAGATGGGGAATGCTCTCAAGTAAGAGAGGTCTTCTCTTTTCTGCAAAACTTTAATGATCAGGTATTTTGCACTTTTTTTTCATTGTTGTTTTCCTGGAATGTGTTATCAAACCTCACTTCTAACAGTAAAACCACTGCAGAACAAATTTACCAATGGCCCGTGGAAGTACTTTGGTGTGAGTGCAGAATCACTTGAGCTGGGTATTTTCCTGTCACAGGGTGTGTTGGTGCTGTGCTGCTTTTCAGCATGGCCAGCAGGTGGGGAAAGGGGCAAGGCAGGAGAAACACAACTCAGCAGCAGCTGCGAATGCCCGAGTTCAGCATGTCCCGGGGCTGCTTCTCCAGCTGGGGAGAGTGAGCTGGCTGGCTGCATTCTGTTTCATCAGGGGTTGTAGGCATTTGGTTCTCACGTCTTTCTTCCAGGGCATTCCTGTATTTTTTTCCCTATAGAAGATAACCTGCATTTACTTCTCTCTGAGATCTTCCTCCTGTATAAACATGAGTAACCGAAGCTTATTACTAAGTGAAGTAACTGAAGCACGCCGCAAGTAAGTGGTGTTACTTTGATAATTGCCCTGATTTGATGAAAGAGACTAAATTATTTCAAGATTAAAATTATTTCTTGGCAAGCTGAATAATAAAAAACTGGGTATTTAATATTGCTTCCCTCCCCCTCCCCGCCCCCCGGAAACATTGCTCTATTTTTTAAAAATGCCTGTGGTGTTCTAGCTCTTGCAGTAGATGGGAAAAGAACAGTGCATTTTGCCAACTCTTCTCTTCCGGTAAGTTTGTAGGTCCTGAATTCTCCTGATGTCTCCTGTCACAATCTTTATTTTTAAAAGCTTCTTGAAATCTCTGTACCTGTAGTGGCCAAAACAACAAAGCAGGAAAATGCTGCAGTGGCACAGATTAGTGTCCCCAGGAGTCCCTATGTGGAGAAGTGCCTTTATGGTGCAATTAAGCACCTTTCTGAACTCCTTCTATTTTTCTTTCCCTTGCTTTGTCAACTTTTGGAGGTAAAATTACCATTATGATAGGAAAAGGTGTTTTAAAGATATTTATGAAACTTTGTGTCATCAAAAGAGTAGGATAAAACTAAATGAGGAACTAACTCTGAGTGTCTCAGTAAAAATAATAGATGTGCCAGTTAGGGATGTTCAACAAGAAAGGGTGATCAGCAAGATGCTGGCTGAGCACAGCCAGTTACCTTCTTAAAATGTGTCTCAGGCATGTAATTACACGGAAAAAAGAGCTTGTCATCTTTCTTGCTCTTTGCCACCAGATATTTAACATCAATTTGCGTCTGACACAGAGCTTGCAAAGCTGATTTGAGTGGTGTCTCAGTCAGTGAAGCATTCCCTCTGTTTTAAACACTGATGCTTTCCTCAGAAAATATTTATTCTTTGGATTTATATAGGGACATCCTTCAGTTTGTACTACCATGGTTTGTTTATTTCTTTGATGATACTGTGTTGTATTGTAATGCTGCTAAGGCTTCGGAAAGGTCCACAGGGAGACTAAGAAGCCATTAGTGTGTTGGTGAAAGTGAAAGAAAATGGGTGGTGATGATGTTGGCTACCATAAGAACAGCCAACCAAGCCCTTCCTGGGCAGCTGGAGAGGGAATTTACATGGACAGCATTTTAGAGAGACTTCTGGGTAGGGAGATTCTAACTTTGATAATCGGAAGAAATAGTTTTAGACAGTATAAATGGCACTCAGTGATCATGAAAGAAAGTTCCAGTGTTGATCTATCACATCACTGTCAACCTGGAGGCAAGTCCGTGGAGCCATATTCCAGTGCATCTTGGTTGGAATCTGACCCTCAGTCATCACTTTGACCACAAGGCAGAGGTATCTCTGCAGGTGGACAGGAATCCCCACGCTCCCATGCCTCATGTATTTACAAACAGATTATTTTCTCCTCTGGTTCAAAAAGGAAAAAAAAAAAGAAAAATGAAAGGCCCTTTATTAGGGCTCTGCAAAGGCCATGAGTTTTTTTCTGTTAACTTCTTAGAGATATAGAATTGAGCCTTGTTGCAGGTTCAGGTTCCTTTGGACACCTTTGCTGCCATTACTCGGCTATCACAGCACTCCACCTCTGTACTTCGGTGGATTATGGGCTTAATTTTGGAAAATCCAGATGTATTTTGTAATTTTGTCAACAGACAATCAGCTATGGCTGCAAATACTGTTCTTGAATGTGTGCACTTAAGGGGAAATGGCTTTTTACGTGTATTTCCTCCACAAATTATGATTGTTAAAGTTTAATCAGTGGTGGAAGAAAGTCTGGCAGCTTCTCACCATTCTGATGAATAGGGGACTGATGTTTCTGGTGAAAGTAACAGGTTATGCCCCCACTGCTTCTTTCCTCTCTGGATCGTTTCTGACTTTCTGTAGGGTCAGGAGAAGTTTTCTGCTCTTTGCACAGGAACTAATTTCTGCCAAGCACTGTGACATTTTATGGATAGCAGTGTCTGCATCTGTGGAGAGTCAAATGAGGAATCACCTGTATATTCTTGACAGAGAAACCTATAGGTTGCATTTCCTTCTCCAAGTGGGTGTTGAATTGAAAGGGAAGTAAGATAAATCTCAGTAGGTGAGCACAACCAAAGGTTTTTAAAGAGAATGAAAAACAGGATTACACATGTATTCCTTGGATCTTTCTGAAAGAAATAATTACTGCCTACATTGCACAGTATATGTCCGCACAAGTAGTTCTGATTGCCGGCTGGCTGACACTGAAAATAGACTGCACCTTTTGTTACTGAATATGCCAACATTTTCTGCATTTTCCCAGAACAAGTGGAAGGTGTTCAGGCAGAGATGAGACCTCTGTGTGCTCAGTTATTTTTAAGATTTTTTTTTTTTTTTAGCATAAGCCAAGGAGCTTTCAACAATTCTCCTTTGACTCATTAACTATCAGAAGGAAATGTAGATGGGAAGCATAAAACTGGTTTTTTTAGAAAAGAGAAGTATAACTGCAATATAATCTTTCTCCATGTGGAAACATCCTTCTCATGAATACAGGCTTGTATGTAAGCAAGCACTGACACATTACATGACATATTTGTAATATTACAGAGAAATACATAAAGACCAATTCAGTTCAACTGAAATGTGATTTGAGATATCATTGTCTCATCTCCTGATATCCTGCCAAGTCTCCAGCTTCTGGCCCAGGAGACTATAGGGCCTCCATTAGGTTCTTTTTCATGTCTTGTGTGACTGTATCACCTGCCCTTGCATATCTCAAATGACACAAGATACTTATGCTTAGACTAATGAATTAAGACCATGTAGATTAAAATAGCATGAAGTTTGTTCCTAGCAGGTTAAAGTGCAACTTCTAGAGACAGATTAAGCCTGTAGGATACATTGAGATTTCTTATGCACAAGGTGCTAGTTGTAGAATCCTCATCTGTAATTTTTTATAACGTGGATAATGGAATAAAGGTTATGCTTATTACATTTTCTGACTGTGCCACATAGAAGATACTGTGAGCATTTTAGTGTAGATGGTGGTAAATAAGTGCTAAAAATGGAGAAAGTAAGGGTTTTAAATGTCAATTTTGACAACTGTATTAATAACGAGAATGAATAATGATCGGTAGAGACCAGTGAAAATGGGTGAATGTTTAATTAAATGTGTGCTTTTTCATGAGATGGTTGGAATTACTGTGTGTGTGAATGCTCAGGTCAGAAGCAGGATTAATACACAGAAACACAGAATTATTTAGGTTGGAAAAGACATTTAAGATTGTTGATTCCAACCATGTTCAATAATAAAGCATATTATGTAGTAGTCTTTTAATACACAATGCAGTGGCATGTATATTATGAAAGAATAAAGTAAATCTTAAAATCTTTGGTTTGAGCTTTGTTATAGTGAGTCCTAAGGTAGCTGTATAGGCAGCTATATGCCAGTGTTGTGCTACTTGTTATATTCCTTGAATGAAACTATTTTGATGCAGAACTGAGTTTGGAACTAAAAAGGACAATCCCTGGCTGGCAGGAGGCAGTTCCTGGAGGAAGAATGAAAGGGAGAGACACAATTATAATTAAAATTTGTCTTGATTAATGGCATAAGTGATTTGAAATCAGTGAGATGACATTTAGTAAATTCAGGTGCTAAATGCATGGGGGAGATGTGTGTTTGTAGTCAGGGAGGGAGCATTAGTAACGCAACATGGGGAGGTACTGACTAGCGGATGATCTTTTAATGGATCACAAAATGAATAGGGATCTGCAAAAGAGGGATAAATTTAATTCTGGGATTTATGATCATAATGATGATGCATAGGAAGCAGGAGGTGAGACCACAGGTGAAGTAGAAGGTTTGGTTCTGTACACTATGATTTAAAAAAGAAGGCTGCAGGAGATCCATAAAAATTATTAGATATTTAAAGATCAAAGGGCATGGTCTTCAGGTGATATATATCACTTCAGGCTCAGTAACTCCCAAAGAACTAAGCTGATTGAAACCAGCTGAGGAGCTGATTAAAAGACTTATTTTTCAAATTTTCTTTCTAATCTAACCTTACAGTGGCAATTTACATTAACTTCTCAGTGACATCAAGTTTTCCCCAGGGTTTACTGAAAAGAATTATTTGAGTGTCATAATTTAACTCTCTCTCTCTTCTTCATTTTTTTTAAACTGTGCTGTAGATTTTTTCAGTTTCTATTTTAGCATTATTTAAAAATGAACACAGATAAAATGGGAAAAAGGAAGTACTTTTTAAATACAAGGCACAGTTAACATCTGAACCCTACTGTCACTTGTTATCATTGCTGCCAGAGGCTTAATAGGATCAAAAAAGGGTAACAGATAATGAGAAAATCTTCTGATGGAGCAGAGGAGATTAAAATAAAAAAGACTTTAGGGGAAAAAAAGGGACAAAAATCTACATACATCAGGGCATGAGACAGCTTTCATGCATCTGGATGGAGGAAGCTTGTTTCTCAAAGAGCATGTTGTCCCGTAGTTGCCTTTAATGGGCAACTGTCTTTGAAACATCATTTGTTACCCCATGTCAGATGGAGGATATGGAAGCAAGTGGACTCAACTCTCAATGTGTCTGGCAGTCATGCTTTCTCCTGATTTGAAGTCTGTGTTATGGCAGCTAACCCCTACTTGACTTGAAAGGGCTATTTTAAAAAACAGCAAAAGCAAGCTTCTTATTTTGTCTGTGTATTCATGTCTGCGTGCTGAACATAGGTTGCTGTTTCAACATCCTTTATGTACCTATCTGTTTAATTTTCATTGGAGGCTGGATCAGTGAGTTGAAGAAAGGTTTCTCCAAGGTCTGATCTGCAAAAGGTGGCCAGCAATAAAGAAAAGCAACAAAGGAAGAATGTAAAATCATTCTTTGGGTACTTAGGGACAAAATTATAAACTACAAAGTTCAACTCCAGCTAAAACTGGCAGGGAACATTAAAGATGGCAAGAATGTATTCCAAAAATATGCCAGCTACCAGAGGAAATTTTAGAAAAAATAATGTTGGTAAACAAGAGCCTAGTGATAGACAGTGGGGAGAAAACTGAAATTCTCAAGACCTTTTTTCCTGACTATTGACAGGCAAGCTTGCTCCCAGGCTTCTCCATGTGCTGCCACAGTTTGGGAAGGAGATGGCAACCAATAGGGAGCAGCAAGTTAGAGACTACTTGTAAAGTCTGATTTTCTTGAAATCTGTGAAGGTGGTTGGAATTCACCCTCGGGTGCTGGTGTGGCAACTATGAGGCTGCTGTCATTTACCAAAACTCAAGACAGTCTGGGAAGCAAGATTGGGTTCTGCTGCCCTGCATTCCTAATGGATGGCTTTCTCAGCAAGGTTTTCCACTAGTCTGCTTGTGTGGATCCTCAGCCAAGCTGATTTAATACCATGATTAAATTTTTGTGGTTCTTTTCTTCCCCCAAGCCTGCATATTGTTCTTTGGAATTGTCGGTGACTCATGTCTAATAGCCTAATGCTTTTGGAGCTGTGTTCTAGTGACAAGATATGTGAGCTTTGCTTGATTTCTCCTAACATTTGATAAGTCTAGGAAATGTTATCTTTCAAAGGGAGAGACTGACTTTTCACCCTTGCTGGCTCTTTACAATGATCCTCCTTAGAGCCGTCCTTGGAATAAACAAATTACTGTAAGAATTGAATGGCCCAAAATGGGATGCTGAGAAGAGATTTTACTCCTGCACATTTTAACGTGCAAGTTAGACATCAGTGTTTCTGACGTAATCTGAGCTTTATGGAAGCAAAAAGTGGTAAGCTGAATTGGATTATTTGGTTGAATTAATAGATCCTCTGCACATTTTAAAACTTTTTGTAGCTTCTTTCCCACTTTCTTATCTGGAAAACCTTTCCAAGCCACTTGAACAGCTTAACAAAATATTTTTGCATCATCTTGCAACTATTTGAGCAATATGTTCATGCTTCTTATAGATTGTGTGAAAATCATGTCTGTCAAAAGCCCTGCTTTTGGGAATTTCCTCTTTCTTGCGAGACTGAGCCAAAACGATGTGACTCCAATGATTTATGTTGGTAGAAGATCTGGCCTAATCTGTCTATTTTTTTATACACAAAGTAGAGGCTGTGTGTTGTTTATGCTCTGGCCTGACTGTTGTCTTTGCTTAAAAATCTTTGCAAATAAATGCCTCAAACCGTGAAAAAGAATGGGCTGAGCAGAAGAAAGGGAAGCTTCTGTTTCAATTTCAAGTGCTACTTTAAAGGTCTAAAAACTTTGTAAATGTTACAGGTTTCTTTTTGTGGTCTTTAGCTTAATGGGGAAAGTCTTCAGATTGCAATGAACTTCAAGCTGGTTTCCTATTGCTTTTGATGGCTTATTCATTAAGCTATAACAAATTGATGGAACTAAGGGCTGTAAAAGGTCTGTGACTTTCTTCCAAAGATGTATTCTGTCTTGTTTTGAAGGTCTTGGTGCTTAATCACTCTTGCAGCTGAAAATTAGTCATGTTTCCAATTAGAATTTGTTCAACTTGACCTGTCTACCACTGCTTCTTAGTTTTCCTGCACTGACTCAGCATCCTTGTAGGTCTCTTCTTGAAAAGGTAGGCAGTATAACTTTAATTCTTTCATGGTTGTCTCTTCAGTTTTGTGCCATGAATTTTCAACTGCGGGCACCAGAACTGGAAGCATCATTTCCATTTCAGTGCTATCAAAGAGTGCACTGAAGAAAAATCTTACTATTCCCAGGTTCATATACTGAAGGAACATATTAGCCTTCCACTAATGATAAATAATTCTGTTTATCATCTGTTTGTCCATTTTAGCTCTTGATTCATTTTAAGTCACTGCTTTGCCAATACACCCTCTACTTTGTAGGCA
Source organism: Dendrocincla tyrannina (assembly GCA_035047865.1). Taxonomy (NCBI): domain Eukaryota; kingdom Metazoa; phylum Chordata; class Aves; order Passeriformes; family Dendrocolaptidae; genus Dendrocincla; species Dendrocincla tyrannina. The sequence goes on from JAWWMP010000132.1 coordinate 63,549,554, forward strand.
TGATTTGCACATTTCTTTCAAGATGTATGATGTGAATGTGATTTTATTAAAATACTTTGTGGGCTTAATTGTTTCATATGCTGAAATACTTCAGATCATTCTATATAACTTTTCCATCTTTGCTCTTCATCATCCCGCCTCTTTTTGTCAGCTGTAATTGTTCTAAGATTGCATTAACCTTATTTCAAAATCATTTATGAAAATTTTATATATTCCAAAATCCAGTACCAACCCTTAGGGACCATACTAAAATTGCTTGGTTCTATGGTGTTTTCCCTTTTGTGACTATTTCTAGAGGTTTGTGGGCCATTTTTTAATTCACTTAATATATTCTGTATTAATAATGTATGGTGTTAATTTTTAGTTTGGATGATCATATGCTTATGCATAAGTCAAATGCCTTATAAAAGTCTAAATATATCCTCACAGATACCTTTTATTAAAATAAAAAAAATAATTGACCTCATCAAATAATTAAGTAAGATTTGATCAATAAAATCTACTTTCTGTAAAATCATCCTCACTGGCTGTAATTATATTCCAGCATTTTTATATTCATTGAGAAAGTCTAATCTGGAGAAATTATTTTTGTCACATGAGACTTTTTTTACTTTCATACTGTTTTCAATGGTAGAAAAAAGTAAACAAACTACTATTAATTAATAATTCATATGTTGTTTAATATGAGCTTAACCAAAGCATCTCCTCCTCTAAATGGAATCCCCTGTCTTGTGTAAGTAAAGAAAATTAAATATAGTTTACACAAATCACTGGTTAAAGTGAGATGACAAAATGTAGAGCAGGAGGATGATATAATTATTGGTTTTGTCCACATTTTCATGCCCCTTGGAAGTTAAATCACCCTACATATAATTGAAATTCAGAGCACGTGTCCTTGGTTCAAAGATAGATGGAGCATTTGGTAAGAGCAGCAACCTCAGTCTTTGTATTAGCAGAAAATAAAGCTGAATCTCCTTTAACCAGAAAGGGGCAGTGAAATTCAACAGCTTATGGCTGAGAACTACAGAGACAGCAGGGAGAAGTTAAAACATGAGCCTTTCTGAGGCATTGTCAGAGGCAGGCGAGAGGCAGCCTGGAACTGAGGGGAAATGGGCAGTCCCCAGAGACAGCCAGGTTGGAGCTGCAGCTGTCACACAGGTGGAGAGGGAGTTACCGAAGCCAAGAGATTTAGTGCTTTATCAAGGGAAAAAGAGCACCAAAGGGAAATCCTTAAACAAACACTAGGAATGGCAAAGGGAGAGCATGGCAAAAGGAAGTGTTGGCAAGATGAACCCAGAGCTCTTGCTCTGGATCTGGAAAGGGAAAGTGACACCATGGGTAGAGTATTGAAACCACAGGCTTCATTTTATGGTAGCATAAAAGTAATCTGGCTAAAACTCTTGATGGAGGCTTCCCATCAGGAAGAGAACCAGTCACAACCAAGGCCACCTACCGGAACAAGAAGAAAGCTCTGATGGTGGTAGGCTGTGTACTCTGAATGCCAGGACACAGGCATGTGTACGTAACTGCCCTGCTGCCATCATGACAGGCAACCCATAGAATCCTGATCCTAAGAAGAATCTACAGCAAAGAAAAGGAGGAATGATCAAGGTCAGTGCTATGCAATATCACTGTACACTTTATCTTCTGTGTTGCTCTGTGTTCCAGGAGCAAACAGACATTTTTCTGTATGCCAGCAATTATGATGTTTATTTTCTCATTATTGATGCTGGAACAAAGTTTTTGAAGTGTGTTGACACCTAATTCCCTAGTAAATTGAGGGGCTTATGAAGAGATTTAGCTGTCTAGATACCTTTAAAAGTCTCTTCTCTCAGCTAAACATTTTTGAAGCCTGTTTCTGTTTGCTTAGCAAACTGTGAATTGGGCCTAAATTCATCTTGTTATTTTATCAATTTTGCTATGCATGGCTTTTGTTGAAAAGGAAAATCACAATTTCATTCTATTCAGTGCTCAAGGTAATTGATGACAGATAACACTACTGTTTCGAACTGACATGGACCTCCTCCTCCTTTGAAGAAAAGAACCTGTGCAACTCTACAAAGTTGCTATGAGGGAACTTCTGAATTTTTCTCCTCGAGGAGCGGCACTTTTCTTGCTGTTGCATTAATTATATAACTCTATATTTATTGCACTTCTCTGGAGAATTACCGTTTTATTTAGAGACAGGATGAAGTTGGGGGATACATAATCAAACTGAAATAGAGACTCTTACACACCATGCTATCAATTATACTTCAGAAAAAAAATTTTTCCATCAATGTCCGATTTAGGAATTAATGTAGCTTTTGCTTTTGGAATGATAGGAGAAATTTTGGCAACCAAAGTTTAGTTTTAAACAGAGCACGAGAATCAGAAATAGTTATTTAGATTGTATGCTTGTGCAGGGAAATGTAGGATAAGGTCCTCCTACCAGGAATACCTGTAAATATTCTTTGAACTTCTCTTCCCATCATAAAGTGCCAGTTTCATCACAACTGTGATTGTTCAACAACCTTTTTCAGCTTGCAAAATACATACACCTTTTCATGATTTATCAAAATACCCTGTTAAACTCACTTGATTTCTGGAATAATCTCGTTTTATTTAATTCTTTTGTTAAAAAATTATTAATTTCACCTTGGTCATTTTTATGACAATGTTTTGGATAGAACAAATGTGTAATATTCTGAATGTCTCAAAAGATGTTTCAGGTAATTAGTTAGAGAAAATGTGTATATCCTTAACTTTCTGCTCAATGTGGAAAGGAGTTAAAAATCCTAAGGGTGGGTAAACTCACTTCTTGGACAACCTTGCCCCTCTTAACTACAGACAGTCCTGTCTGAGCTCAGGAGTCGTGCTGTTTGAGTGCTGAACATCATCCCCAAGGTACACAGGTGGTGCTCTATAATACACTTACCTGAACATTATATATGCACCTGCTTTCTCTCTTTCTGGAGCAGCGTGGTGAAGGAACAATCTTTGAAACTGTTGTGACAGTAGGGGGGTGCCTTAATTTATTGCTGGGCTACGCTGTCAGATAACTCCTTCTTCACAGACAGCAAAGGGAAAACAGGGAAGGATGTGCATTTAGATGCTTCCAGGGCAAATCTTCTAAAACTTGAAGCATTAAAGCAATTAACTGACTTTTATCTTGTTTGATCATAATTGAAATAGCTGTGAAATAATTAATGTGGGGTTTTCTTTTTTAGCCTGAAGCATTGATAATCCAGTACTTAAAAAAGAAAGGACATCAAGCAGAGAACATGAGCAGCAGTATCAGAGTAAGAGCAAGGTATTTTTTTCTCAGAATCTTGCTCTATTTTCTTCTACACTTTTTATTAGATAGCACTGAATATATTATAAGGTTTATCATGGTATCCATGTGCCCTCTTACTTTCTAAATGTTTGATCTTATTTATTTGCCATCATATCATACATGATATACATTATCATTGTATCTAAAAATGCCTCTGTTAAGTGTGTAGAGGGAGATGTTAGGATGTCACAAATATCTGGAAAAGTCAAATGCACACAGTCTACAAAGATCAGTACAGCTCTATGAGCAGATACTAGTTTACATTTTTGTATTGTTATTTCATTGCAAAATAAGCCCAATTACTATATTTACTATATTTGCTATTTATATATTTACTATGTTTACCCAGTTAACAACAGGAGAAAAAAAATCAGCAGTAGGCAATATACTTGTACAACTAAGGTAGTCCTGTGGAAAAGGAAGCAAACAATCTTTGTCTTTAATTTACTTTGAGCCAAAATTGATTTTGTTTCCTTATGTTTTCAACTTGCACTGTGAATTCAAATGACAAAACAAATTATACATGAACAATACATTTCATGAATCAGAAATCTAAAATAATATTTTGAGGTCACATGTGAAGTTTCATACAAACATTGGAAACTAGTTTTGTTTTGCGCTCTTAGTTCTGCCTTGCCAATTTGGGACACAAGACAGAGGCCCTTCAAAGTCCATTTCAAAATAAGATTTTTGTGTAGTTTGGTATTGAAGGGTCATAGGCTTTCGTAGAAGATGATTCACTAAATAAATCTGCTTTCAATATTTACAAAATGTCTGTCCTTAAATTCTTTGAACATGTGTGCCACTAAATTTAATGTATTACTCCTTAGAAGCTTTGCATATTCTGATGTCATGAAATCGTTTCAACAGATGGTTAATGTATAACCCTAGAATTTCAGTAGATATCAGCAAGATGTGCTAGACTAGGTTTAGGTTTATCCTTGGCTTACATCTGCTGAATCAGATTTTACCAGGTAAGAAATGGATCTGTGTAATCCACCTGATTCTGGTGTTCCTATAACAATTTATGTATTTCCAGTATTCCTATGCAGTAGCACAAATACTATGAGTCTTTGATGTTTTGCAAATTTAATTTTTTCACTGGAAGTTGTTATATGTTCCTCTTCAAAGACATGAACTACTACTCTGCATTTTTTACAAATGAAAAGAAGATCTGTGACATTAATGACATTTGAAGAAAACATGAAATTTGAAATAGTTAAACAGGAAAGTGAAACCAATTCAGAATACCTGCAGAAGACAGACAAGAGTTAATTCCATATTGTTAAATGCAAGAGGAAAATAGACCAAACAATGGAAAAGGCAGTGGTAGGGAGAAACTTTATACCAAACACTTAATGGCAGAGTAACAATTTTAGATATATTATGATTAGATTTCTGTAACGATTTTCATGTACGAACCCATGCAGCTCCAAAACAGTAGAGAAATTATCCTCACAATACATTATGTGATAACCACATGTCATTATTGTATAGATTTTACAGCTGAGAAGCTGGCACACTTGTAGATGTATACTTCAGAGAGCAGAGGATTCTCAAGAGAAGCAATTTTCTGGCTTAAAGCAGACAAGCTGTTCTAAGAGGCATTCATCAAGTGAAGCCATGGCAGTTCTTCCAGAATGAAGCACAGAGAGGTCCTTTCTGGCACATCAGGAAAAGAAGTTGTGCTACTTTAGTACTGATAGGAATTTTAACCATAAAACTGTTCAAACTCTCTCCAAAAAGTATAAATAGAGTGTACAGTGAATTATGGGAAGAAAGATCTTTTTATATGTCTCCAGTAGTAAAACATGAGGATATCTAACCTTGGACTGAGAAGATAAAAACTTCGGTTTTCAGTTTTGGACATCACAATATCAAAAATAGACAGTCTGGTTTTCAGTAACTAAAACAAAAAATAAAATAAAAAATCTGGAATTAGAAGAAGAAATTAAAAATATTTATGCTAAGGAGGTTTTGTGGTACTTGATGCCTAAACTAAACATACATTTCAAATTGCTAAACGCCCAGGGTCTGCTATTCATAAGTCTAATGTAATGTTTATGTGTCAAATAGCACTCTCACTGTTGTTACTCAGTTTCAGTAGAAGAATTGCCACAGACTTCGAGTTAACCGAGACTTCTGCTGCAAAGTTAGGAAAAGACATTTACCCAAGCAGTGGCTTTCTGGCTAGAGCACTTTTTGGGGTTCATGAGTGTGACCTGACCTGGCATGCCCAGTTTGGAGCAGAAACTTGATTTGAAATCTGCTTTGTTCAGGAAGTGGAGTGTCTGATTGATCTTTCTACTGATATTCTTTCAGTCTTTCTTCTTGGCATTTTTTTACTTTGTATTAAAAATGTACAGTTACTTTTCAATATTGTTTTACCTCTGAGGAATTAGAAAGAAAATCACCTGCTGTTCTTTTTCCTCCACAAGAACTAAATTTGATTTGCTGTATTTTAGATCTGCTGGTAAGAAAGCTCACAAAAAGCTCACAAAAAAAAAAAAGTCTTTAAAACTTAAAAAACAAACAAACAAAAAAAGGTGTTTTCACTGCTGAATAATGCTCATTCCCACTTTCTTCTTGCTGGGACAATTTTGTTGCTGGGACAGTTTTTTTGCTGCAGAGAACAGGATCTACTACTATAACTGACATGCTGTGCTCTCCCTTCCTCCTTCCCCTTTCCAAGAGCGTTCAGCAGAACTCCAGCTTGTGGTTTAGGACTAGACTATCATTGTGCTCATAGTGATATGCAGAAAAACTTGTGAAACAAGGGCAGCCCTGTGTCCCCAGGCACTGCTCAGGAACACGAATTGGACTATGCTAGAGACAGCCCAGAGCATCCCCACAGAGTATCTTTCCTCTCCAGAAAGTGGTCCGTCACTTCCTCACCTGTCTCAGCAAGGGGAGTCCTGGGCAGTCCTGCTGCAAGCACTGCTTGCATTGTGCAGGGCTGGTGATTATTGTCTGTTTGCTGTATCAGTCAGCATTTCAAAATCTTTTGTTGCTATAAAGAAAGGCAAAGGAATGGGATAAAAATTTTCACCAGATGGCAGCCTCACAGATGAGAAGGTGCAGCCTTTTCTCACTTTGTGATTTGTTGAAAGCTTCCTACTCTTGCTGTTTTAATTTCATCTTGTTGGCGTGTTCCCAGTGAACCTGTTTTCCCCATATGTGAATATTCACTTTTCTAAACCAAGGTAACGCTGTTGGCAAATGTCCTTGGATTTAAAGGGCTTATTTTGTTTTCTCTCGTGATCAATAGTACTTGTTTTTTCTATCAGACATATTTTTATATGCAGTCCTTCAAAAGGCTAACATAAAAACATCCTGTTATTTGACTGGTTTGTTCTTGTTTGTAAATACATGCTCAAGAATTTTTCTTTGTGTCTAGGGCAAATGTTATGTGTAGGTCACATCTCTTGTCTTTCCAAAACTTCAAGTCAATTAAATAAATTCCCAGAATTCTGAGATTAATTTTTCACCTGTTTTTCTGCATAACTGGGCAGTTGCCAGGTGATGGGTATTCATCACAGTGTCTGGTCTGCTTATTTATACAAATAAAGGGAAAAAGAACTGAAGTTTATCCCATTGTGCATAGAAAAAGGAAAGAGACAGAGAAAGTAAAGACTGGTTTGCCACAAATACTTATCTTTTGCAGGACTGAACTTGTAGTTTGCCTCTTGCCTAGTAAAGAGGCACTCATACAATGTAAAATACCCAAGGGAAGACAGGCTGGCCATGCTTGTTCTAGTAAGAAAGTGTACAAGGGCCTGGGTCGTGGCTTTGGTGGCAAATTACATGGCACTGTTTGCATCCAGCTTTTTCGACTCCGCAGAGTGGCCTCATCTATTTCACAACCTGGACATTTTCTGAGAGGTTAGTAGTTAGCACAGGAAAAAGCTGTACTCTAGAAGCCAAAGATTTAGCAATATGAGCAGTCATGGCAACCTTGGTCTGTCTTTTGTTTTTTTATTATTTTAGGTGTATCCTCAAACCCAACTGATTTAACTTAGACCAGATGGAGTGTGGTTTAAAAACACTTAAGATGTCTGGACAGAAACCAATAGATTCATTTACATTTTAACTTGGCTAGTGTCCTGCTTAAGTTCTTCTGTTTAATTTCTCCTTTCATAAGGAGAAAAGGAAATGCTTCTTAGGGCTAGTTTGAAAGAAACATTTGGACCCACATCCACTTCCAATTTGGAGGAAGGAGATGAAGAGTTATTTGCCTGAAGGTCATAGTTGGAGCTATTCTACTTTGTATTAAACAATTATCTACTGACTCAGAGAAGGTGAGAAAATAAGAGAACAGACAGGTAGTATTTGGAAACAGAGTGGTGAGCCGTGACTGATCCTCTCTGTAGTCATTTGTGATACACAGAATCAATAATAAAGCTCCTTTTTATGCTCCTCCTTCTGCAGTACAATCCTAAAAGGTGTGAATTTGACAGCTCACAACTGGGTGATTGTGTAGCTGATTGTCAACATAAATGTTTGTCTCTTCTTCAATAGAAATGGATATGGGAAGCAGGACCATTACTGAAGCCATGTTCTGTTAATATTGATGACTTGTGATCAGGAGTTTATTTTTTTGGATCACTGTAAACATTTGTCTGAATTCTGATCCACAGAAGTATATATTTGAGTTACATATAAATAATCATGGAATTGATTTTCTGACTTCACTTCGGGCCTCAGCACATTAACCAATATTTCTAAAAAGATTCTGTTTTTTATTTCATTTAAACAAGTTCTGTAGGCATTTAATGTAGAGAAAATAGAGGTTGAGAGATGTATTTTCTTTTTCTCATTAATTTTGTTAGACACATAAAGACTGTAGATTAATTAACATATTGATTTAGAGTAAATATAAATTAGCCTCATCATTTCTTACATGAAAGCTTGGGGAATAAAAGCCTCATAATACTGCTAGAAAAATGTTCTGATTTTCCATAGATATAAATTTTATGGTCAAGGGATGGGGAAGAGAAGGAGGGTTATACATCAAGCACTGACATTCTCTTTCATCTAACAAGTTTCATCTCTCTAGCTTTCAACATCAAGAGCTAAAGTCAGACCGTAATGACTGTGATTGAGATATGCCTTCTTATATCAGGGCTGAAAGTGATGTCTGGTTATTTGAAGGGGAATAATAAAAACCACATAACTGTATTTTACTTGGCTAGATCTCTCCTAGTGTTAACCAACATACTGCAGAACAGTTATGGGGTAATGAAATTTTATATGAGGGCTTTTAAACATAAAATGAGTGTAAATTACTGAAAATTTATGGGTCATTTATTCAACTACCATAGTGTTATTCTGGCCAGATCAAACATTTGGCTAGAGGATAGAACTATTTTTTTTTTTTAGAGGACAAAAGAAATCAATAAATAGTGTTGTTCTCAGGGCTGTAGTCAGCATGATCTTTATCTCTTGTAGATTCTCCTGTTCAGTTATAAAAGAGTCATGGGGCTTGGTTCTGAGCCTACAGAAAATCTATTTGCTTCAGTGGAATCAAGAAGGAGCCCTAATGTTATTAGTGTATTCAAGCATGGCATGTTAATGAAAATGGAACTCAAAGGCACCTATACCTGGAAGATTAGACCATAAAGTCTAGTCTCTAAATGCTTAAATATTTAAAATATCTTGGTCAGAGTTGCAGTTAGGATGGGATTCACTTGCAGAAAAAATGCTCAGCCTTGCTCATTGGTGATTTCCAGCATCTAAGTATCTTCTCAAGATGTAAGTCTGAGAACATAACAGTGTTAATTAATTAGAAGATCTTTTGATTACAATTTAAGAGTGACAAACTGAGTATCATACTAAAGAATTGTCTAGCTCAGATTGTATTTCTAATGTATGCTTGGGGAAGGAAAGCACTGTTCTATTTTGTGTCTTCCATATATCCTAATCTGTCCCAAAGCCATGGGTCTTTAGCAGCTAGTAGATTTATCCACTAACTATAATGGATACAGATCTTATGGAGATTACAAACCCTTTGTGTGGATTGGAAGCAAAAAACAGCACTGTCTTTGTTTTGAATTCTCATCCTTCAAGGAAAGATACTCTATTTTGTTTTCTTGCTTCAGTTTCTAAGCACCTGATATCTTCATCATTAGATATGCAGGTGAAGTGATGCGAAAGATTTTGGCTTAGATCTTCCTGCTTCCTTCTGCCAGGAAGAAATTCACTGAATCACATCCCAGATCAGGTTGAATTGGAATATCACCCATAACAGACAGATGCGCAAAGCCTTATCGCAACACTTTCTCCTGACTGTAGTGGTGATGAGGTGACAGTATTTTTACTATGACAGTAAATCTTCTGGAACTGGATTATCCAGGTGTGGAGCATCCGTGTATTCTGAGTGCTGAAGTGTGATGGAACGAAAACTCGAGAGGGAATCTGTAATGCAGATTGCCTAAATTGGCAATTCCAAGGCCAGAAAAAGTAAAATAATCTATGGTCCAGCAGTTTGAGACTTGGGTACAGCTTGTGCCTATCCATTCTGAAACTTCTCGTGTACTTCAGAGAGTCAACAAAGTGAATATGCTCGAGTGCATGCAGATGCAGCCACGTAAATCTCTGCCCTCAAAAACAAAACTGCAGTCCCGCAGTCCAAGCTAAAGCCATATATCTAAAATAAGGGAAGGTGCTCTTCCTGTCCTAGCTCTTTGCCTGATATTCTTCAGTGAAGTTAAATACAGCTCTGTAGCCAAATGAAATAAATTTTTGGCAAGCCTGAATAAGGATGTATGGAGAGAAAAATATTTTTATTTGTCTACTCAAGTCTTGTATAAACTCTCCTAAAAATTGAATTTGATTAAATGTCAAAGCCATTTCACATGGGATCAGAAGCTCCACATTTTAAAGGAAGTTCATGTCAGGGTAAACCTCCTTTCAAAATATTGTTACAAGCCTAGAACAAAGGTTCAAGTTGATTCCCCTTCCCCTCGACTTATGCTGGCGTGGTTAGACAGGACCTGGTGGCTGTTCTCTAACTGCTTCTGGGCAGTGTTTCCTAGCAAGGGAGCACTGTGAAAATGTCACAGGTAATCATAATATTTGAAATTGCTGGCACTATTAAACATAGAGCATTTATTAAGGAACATTAAAGAACAGCAATAAATGGCTTTTGTGCAGTTTGGATCTGGCTTTAACAGAAACAAAATATTTATCACATCAAGAGATTTTAATGACTGGATGTATACTGGAAGTAAACATGCCTTATGCTAATAATTTGTTGGCCAGGTAGGAACTGGGGCTAGACTTAGATCTGTTCACTGCTGGAGATCAGTAGCTTTCAGTGTTTCTTTGCCTTTTTCTCCCCACTCAGACTCTTATCCAACCTGTTTTCATGAGGTCTGCCAGAGCAGCTCTCATCTGTGTGCTTGTAAAAGGCCTTTTGTGCATCTTTTCTATTGGTTTCATCCCCAGACAGTAACACAATGAAAATACTGTTGAAACCACGTTGTGTAACAGTGGCTCTCTCAGCACATCCTGTGGAGCAAGTGATAGAGCTCAGGGGCAAGCTGGCTGCCCTGATGGTGCTGGCTCCTTGGTTCTACTCACTACCAAGATGCTGAAAATCAGTGTAGAGTAGGATGATAGGAGTAGTTTTCTATTGTTTCATAAGAACCTAATGAAAATGGAGAACCAGGTTCATTAAGCTGGAGTGTGGAGCTAGGGATTCACCATGGTTAGTTGTTGATTGTAATGATTAACATATGAGCTAGCTCCCCTAAATTCCTTTTGTAATGAATGGAGAGCAGTGAACACTTCAAATCTGGTTAAGCTGTCTGTTTTGAGATGAAAGAAGTACATGCCAGAAATGCTTGATTTTCTCCATTACCTCTGAATGAATAATATGGTGCCTGGCTCAGGTGTAGCTGTCCCTGTCACAGGGGATAGCAGACCCTGTCTCTACAACTTCTTTGGAGAAAGAACTAATACAAATTTCTTTACTGTAGATACACTAAAGGAATGGGAAGAAGCTAAAAATCACTTAAGATGAAAGAGTGATGTTCTCATGCAATGAAAATGCTTGCAAAACTCTGTACAGGCTCACTAATATCCAGAGCGCTTCTGTTCAGGTTAATTTGTGTAAATAAAAAAAACCTGAATCTAAATAAAAAAAAATAGTGCTGTTTTGTTTCTTGATGCAAATGCTATGGAAGTTGCAGTAGTTTTAGAATCTAAACAATGTTTTTATGAAAAGACAGTTGCAAACCCACTGGCACATGATTTATTCCTGCATAGTGTACATATTTCATCATGAGACACTGTAGAGAAAGGATTGATAGTTTTTCCAAGTTTAAGCAAGCTACGCACTAATGTGATCTGTGACTAGGATAGAATTCATTTTGAATTAAGAGATAATACTGGGATCCATTTTCAGGGGTTACCTGCATTTTTCCATGCAGCAAGAGATATGGCTTTTTGAGTATCGTTTTTCCTGTGAGCAGCTCAAAACACACAGAGGCACTATCAAGCTTGTGAGAAGTGCTTAGTTCTTTCTTTTCAACAACAAATATTTGTAGAAAGTTTTGCTCCCTGCTTATTATAAATACTCGTCAATAAATCAGTGTTTATAAGTCTGAAAATCCTACAAATAAAGGTCTCAGAGGAATACAATACAGGCATTATGCACTTACTGATTATTATCTCTGTGTGATTTTTTCCAGTTAGTATCTGAAACTAGGTTACTTTGTTACACAGGCTGTTTCAAATATGTAGTTTTCTTGGCATTTTATATATATGTGTGTAAATACATATTTGTATAGTTATAGGTAGTTTACTTAGAAATACATTGTAAATTATTTATTCTTAACTTCCCTGTAGCTACTGGCTGACTTTCAAACAATCACAGGACAATGCATCATAACAATTCTTGATTTATATTGTGATTATAGGAGCATCTATGCCATTTGAATGCATTTGCTGTGTGCATTATGTATACAGATGTATGAATATTATGAAATACATTTATCTGTTATCTCTACTTGTGATATTTTTTGTATTCTAGTCCAGGTTTCTCTAAGCAGCTTTTCAAGGGGAAGTTTTGAGCACCCAGATGAAAGGGATAAAATTAACCTGATTTCAGCTTTTAATTTGTGCTAAGCAGAGTACGAGGTATTTGCAGTATTGCTCATCAGATGTCTTTTTGGCAGACTGAAGATTAACCAGTATTAAACTATTAAAGCTGTCCAGGAACAAACTCAAGTTATTAGCTGCCACCCATTATCTGCTGCACCAGAAGTAAAGCCTTTTGGGAAGCTACAGAATTTCTGCAGTGGGGCCGTTCTGCCATAGGCAGGGACTGTGAAGGTTTGTGTGGGCTGTTCACACAGAACAGGGAGCCCCTTGCCCTCTCGGGGTTTTGCTAAGGCATGGAGAAACCAACATCGATATTGAAGTGAAACAGTTGCCCTCTCTTCCCTTCCTTCACCCTGGCAAGAACACATGAAACACAAGCAGTTTGAGCATATTGTGCTTAGCACCTCTTACACCGTTCACACAAGCACGAAGTTTCTGTAAAATTCTGTCTTCTGCAGTGGAAGAGCTTGGCACGTGTTTGCACTGTGTCACTGGCCCGTGATGTCAGGCCAGGAACGATCAGACTCCAAAATGTAGTTGAGCAGCATGAACCACCTCCTGCCTCACATAATAGAGAGCCCTGCAGACAGGCAGAAACTAGGAACATTGTGTCTGTGTTGGTGGAAGCAGTCTGAACAGAAGAAAACCAGTTGTAAATATGATCTTTTATCAGCTGCAGGCTGTTGTCATGAGTGACAAAAGCAAATATGTCTAGCTCCTGTGTCTGGCTGGGAGCGAACAACACTCCAGCCTGACAGAAACATTAAGAATTGCTGTTTCCCTCAGCATGGGAAGTATGTGGCTGGTATTGATGTGAACTGGTACTCGCAGCCTGAACTGAAGAGCTTGGGAAGTTCCTGCAAGTTACATGCAGTGCTGGTGGGACCTCAGAGCAGGGACATGTTACAGCTGCAGAGAAAATAAAAGTTGTGCACATATAGGGAGAAAATCTGTTCATCTGCCTTCAAAAACGCACTGAAGAGGTGAGATTGAACCAGTTATCTACTGGCACTGATGGAGGGAGCCCAGCCTTGCCACTTAATTTTCGTCTTTTCAGTCCTATAGCACTGAGAAATGTAAGCTGACAGCACAATACAGAGAGTTCTTAGAGACTTAATGTGTTAGTGTCAAATGAAACAAAACCTGAGAATAGCTTTTTAAAGGATTTTTTATGCTACAGATAGAAGCTGAAAGGCTTTGATAGATCAGCTCTGTTGCTTTGGGGAAGGAAAGAAGGAGATGAGCATTAAGGAGGAATAGTGATGGAGCAATAAAATGGATTAATGGATAGTAACCATTAAATGGTGCATTTGCCTAACTAATTAGTACCTGCTTGGATTACAGAAACTCAAGGTAATTGACTGAGGCTACAGAACATACTGTAAGCTGAGAAGGATAAAAAATGTGAAAATAATTACTAAATCCTAGGTTTGCTGGTCCTTTTTTTCCACTTCTTGAACTGTGTCTCTTAATGTTATGTAACTAAATAGTTATTAAGCCAGAAAAAGTATATCGTCATACAGAAGTTTTTCAATTGGTGTGAAGGACGGGGACTGAGGGTTGATAACTATGCCTATTAATTAAAACATTTCCTCTAAGAAGGCTTAGGAAAAAGCTCATGCAGAGGACCTGGGTGACTGGGATTGCATCCTTGACTACAAGAGGTGGCAGATCTGTTTCAGTCTGCATTGGAGGTCTTGGCTGTTACCAGTAACCTTCAGCTGTGTGCTTGCTGGTGTCTCAAGTCTCTTGCCCAAGATATTTGTGACATTGCTGCCTTTTAAATTTTAATGAAAGAGAAGAAAATTATTTGAATAGCAGTTAGTTTTGAGTGACCCCATCACACAGGTGGCTCAGCTGGCAGAGGTGAGCAGGCAGCTTCCTGGAGTGGCAAGTCAGACCTAGGAGAAAACTGATTTCCGCCACCTCTTGGTGAGGATGGGGATGCCCTAATCAAGGCAGAAACTCAGAAGAGCAGGGAAAAAGTTTGTCTGTTCAGACCTGAGATGGGTCTCTACGTCACAGGACTATTCATGAGCCATTCTAGAGCAATGGAAATGTATCTTGGTAATGCCATTCCTGTTTAACTGACATTTATGTTTCAGTAGGTAGCTTGGCTTTTGACAAGCAGACTTCTTCCAAGCCAAAACTGTTTTGTTAGAAAATCCCCAGGCACTGATAGTAATGACAGCACACACTGAATAGCTTATTATGGCTATCTTCTGTGCCATGCTGTAGCAGTCTTCTCATGAGCAGCTGGTGGTTTCACCAAGGCGTGTGTGCCCTGGCGCGGGTTTCACAAGTTACCCTGTGGGGAAGCTGAGATTTCATAAAAGCTTCTACATCTTGGTGCCTGATTATACACAGTGCAAGCCTGTGCTGAGCAGATGGCTTTCCAGACATCTTTGATTTGAAGAGCTGAGCCTATCTTTCTGGAGGATGGACTCTTCGGTAGTATTTATATGGTTTGAGAAAACTGTTTTCAATTATACTATTGCTTGTAGAGCAGCTATGCACTTCCAAAAATGCCAGCTGCACTGGTAACCTCCACCTAAGTCTGTTTCTCTGGCTGTGTGCAGACAAGGAAGGGATGCATTTACTCCCATGTGGGAGAACAATTCCATTTCATTTTAGTATCTCCTAATTTTTCATAGTTCTTCTGGTAAAATTGGAATGTTTTGTAAAGGTTGCTATCTGGCTTAAGTAGTTCACAGATGATGCCATTTACAAAATTCATAAAAGCTTAACCTGGGAAAATACCACAATAAATAAAAATAACCTTTATGGCATTTAATTTTCATTTGATATTTAATTTTCTTTCTTTAACCTTTTTTTATCCTGAAGTTCAGAGCTTCATAGCTAGTTTACACTTAATTAAATACTTAAGCAGAAATCAGTATGAGGGTGTCTCACAAATCTGGTTCTTACATAACTTTGTTAACTGTCAAACAAGGTGATATGTTTTAATAGGATGCCATAATTTAGCAGATAACATGAGGGAGCTAAGTTAGCACATGCAGCTTGCTTGTTCTTCCAAGTATTTGTGTGTGATGATTTCTATGGGCTTGTCTGCAGCAGACCCCCAGCCTCCACTGGTACTTAATACTGATTTAATTAAAAAGCATTTAGTCCTTCTGTGAACACTTCAATTCAGAACTAAACTGGCCCTCGGTCAGCTTATCATGCATGTTAATTATGCTAGATTGAAATAACATTTTAATCCCAATTAAAATACAGAGTTCCTGCCACAGGAGTTTAATGTGTGATCACTTTCCTGCTGTAGTTGTGCGCTGTATCCAGCACATGGAGGGATGCATGAGTTACTGCTGGGAGAGTTAAACAGAATTGGAAAAGCAGAACTAACCAGAGGCAACTGCCTGTGTTCACACCCTGAGAGATAAATAGTGGGGAAGAGGGATAAATTATCTTCTGTTTTCTAGATAAAAGAGTGGTTAAAGTTCAGCTCTAAATTCAAGCACTTTGTACCTCACCTCTGTGTTGAGAGCCTTCGCTAATTTAGACTGACTTTCTTTACTGCTCCCAAATAGATGAGCTTTCAATCTTATCACTCTCATTGTCTGTTAATTTGTTTGTTTTCTTTGTAAGAAAATGTTATTTCAAATACCTTCTTTTGGTTATTTCCCCTAACAAGCAATTGTCAGTCAGATGCTAGTTGAAATGGACAGGCTGTCCCAGGAGAACACTGCTCCCCTTGAACTTCTGCATTCAGACTTCTGTCTGTGCTATCACTGGAGGAGCCTGAAATTGCTTGGGAGCTGACTTGGAAGAGAAGCAGTCCCAGAACAGAGCAGTGGAGCTGGTACCCAGCTCTAATGATAACTCTTGAACTACCAGCTCCTTTTTTAGCATAGCAGAAGCCCCATCTGTTTCCAAAACTAAAGTATGCTCAGATAAAATGCTGCTCTAGCAAATTTGATGTAAGGGTGGTATAACCATGAAAATTCAGTTTGCAAATATGTATTTCTTTAGCAAGACTGACAAAAAATGTATTTTGAAGTATAAGCACTCCACAAGTTCTTAATTCTGAAACTTCATGTTGCTGTATGTTACAGTCACTTTTTACTTGAGTGCCCATATATGTCATGGTAGCTGTGAAATGAGCAGTCATCTGATTCTTTCAAGGTTGTTCAGTTGGTGTAGGAAAACCTTCCAAGCCCCTTTATTAAATAGATTTTTGAAAGAGCATCTGTGTAAGTTATGTCTTTTATTATGAAACATCAAAATATTTTAACTCCATGACGGCATGCAAAGGGTAGCCACAGCTGGTTTCTGATGTCACCACAAAACGAGATCAATGGAAATGTCTTCTGCTAAAACTAGAGACCATTTCTTCCCCATTCCTCCATTCCCATTCAGAATAAATCAGTGCTACCTTAAATAAAAGTAGTGGAGTTCCAGTAGCAGAAAATAATTTGAAGGTGATGATGATGGAATCCAAAATGTATATTTTGTGTTTTCTTTGAGAGATGCAATGCAGAAAGATAGTAAACCACCCAGTTGTCTTGTCCATCCATAACTGAAAACTGTTTCCATAAACCAGCTGCTTTTGGTATTTCCTTAAATAGTCTTTTGATGTTTCAAGCTTCCCATCTTTTACTCTAGAACAGAAGGACTGTGTACAGTTTGAGCTACTCAGACATATCTGGAGAAAAAAACACAACTATTTTTGAGAAGATTATTTCATTATAAAGCACCTGACTTGCACAGAACATAGTTATTCACTGGCAACTGGTAAAAAATGTACAGAATATTGGAAAGCTGACAGATAAAAAAATGGCAACAGAAATGATAAAAGTAGAATGAGCCAGCATTATCCAAGCAGTTAAATGAACACAACAAGGTAGAGAAAAAGAAAGGTGCCAAAATATCCGAGAAACAAAGCTGGAGAGACAGATAAGACATTAGTAAGTTGTAAATGGCTTGAAAAATTGAATGAATTTTAGGAGAGTAATTGAAAATAAGTTTTAGTGGTCTGTTCTTGTCTTTTCTTTCTTTGTTTAGGCAACACTTCCACTAGATGCATTGAATAATGCCTTGTCTTTACCAGTTAGTATATTTGTCTAGCATGATACATAGACATCCCATGTAAAATAGAAGCCCAAAGTTTTGCAGCTGCTTGGATCATTGCACTGCCCATCACTGGGACTGCACATGCAAGGACCCAGAAAGCACTAGAACTAACTTCCCTACTGTTTTATTCTCTTCTGATGACCTGCTTGTAGTGTGGTTTAACTCAGTCATCTTCATTCCACTGATCTTATTTTGAGGAGTCTGGGCTGCTTTGGAGGTGGTGAGACTCCAGCCAGGGAAAGGTGCAAGCTCTGAGAATGCTCTTTGTCCTTGAGGAAGACAAAGGTGAATAAGCAGCAATGGGATAATCTGGTTTTCCTGTTCAGATATAAAGTCCACTGTGCTTTGGATCAGCTCTAGAAATCGATCTCAGGAAGGGAAGGATTTTTCTACTGCATGATACTAAATGTAAGGTTTAAACTCCAGTACTAAATGTTTTATTTTCTGCCTCCCACCCCCCCTCTTTTTTCTTTTCTTGACAGCTCTCATGAGAGATCTCTGTCTTCTCTACCTCAGTCTCACAATGCAAGAAACACCAAGGACTTTCTGGGGTGTTAGAGCAAATGAAAAGGATTATTATGGGCTGCTGCTGTTGTTTCTCTGTTAATAAAGAATTAGCTATTTGAAGCAGAGGACAATGTCTGGAGTTTCACTATGCAACAAAGTTATCAAGGAGAAATAATGTAGCAGACAATGATTATTTCATAACTCATACAGAAGGCTATGATTAAATCTCATGATATGATTTATTGAATTCTGAGAAGAAAAAAAACTAAGGCAAGATACTAGAATAAGAAGTACTGAATGGGTCATGATTTTCAGACAATAAGAAACTGCAACTGTGCTTCTGCCTCAGGTGTCAGACTTGGCCATCTCACAGATATACACTCTTCAGTGTCATTAAAGAGAAAATTAAAAGTCATTTCAAGTTTTTTCAGTATGGTGGCACTGCATTTAAAGAAGTTATGACTCACACTCTGTTTACTTCATCTGGGAGCCTGACATTTAGAAGGATGTATTTAGTAAGAGTGGTTGTATAGAGGAAGAAAATTCATTTCTCTTAACTACACTTATATGTTAAGTACCAGTAATGTGTTTAGATCCACATTAGAGATGAGGCATAATTTTCTTCTCAGTCATGCCTCTGTTAATTAGCAGTAATTCTAGTGCAGCAGCAAAGTGACTTGGTAAAGTCACAGGGAGTATGAGCTTTCTCTTCATATGTTGTTGCTTCTATTTGCAACAGGCAAATTTTGATACATTTATTTACATTAAACAGAACCTTAATGTGTTAGACATACAAATGAAATGTTTTATTTAGCATTGGAGAACTAGCTTTTGCCTTAATTTTTCATTTATTATAAAACTAAAGTAAACATCTGTGGAGACAGTAATTAGAAAACACAATTTCAGTCATTTTTTGTGGCTTGGCAATAAGCACTGTTAGCCTTGACTCTTTCAGTCACACATCAGGCTGACATTTTCTTACAAAAAATGGGACATCTCTTTCTCCTTTTAAAGATTTAGCTTGTACTTTTCTCAGGAATTCTTTTATTATTGCAACAAGCAGCAAGGGCTGCAGGACCATTTTGTTTCAGAAGCTTCAAAATCCCTGTTTATGCAGCAGAAACACATCTTTTCAGCAGCGGAGAAGGGAGATGAATGCCAAAGTGGAGATGGACAAAGCCTACTTTTCTGAGAGTATCATGTTTTCCCATTTGTCACGTCTTGCAAGAGGAAGCAACCATTTTTCCATTGGCTTAGCTGTGTGATTTATTACACTTTCAGCTCTAGTAGCAGTTTTTAGCTGCTCTTTTTAGTGATCCTGAAATGGTCTTTACTGATTCAGGGGAAGGAAATCTCTGGAATGCCTTCTGCTGCCTGGAAGTAAAGCTAAACTGTTGATAAGAAGGGCTGTATCTCTGGGATTTCTAAATGCAAGTTTAGAAAGATTTTGATGCTGCAGTGAGACCCAGGGCTAAGCAGTCTTCGTATCACAGCCACAGGTAAAGTTTGTTGTAGATGTTTTCCTTTTGTGTTTTTTTTTTCTAAATTCTTCAACTTCTTACAGAAAATGTAGAAGTTTTTCCCCCCTAATGGAAAAGAAACAATATACTTTAACCAGCTTAGGTTTAATGTACTGGTAAATCAAAATATATCCAGCACACTAGGGAGAAACACAGGCACTGTTGGAAAGATGATGCAAAATAATATTCATGTCAAAAGAAACAGTATAACCTCTTGCAGCACTATTTGCTTTCATTTCATGCAACCACATCTTCTAGAAACCCAGCTCTGAGAGGACTTTTTGGTGGTACCCACCCCCACAGCCTCTGAAAACCTGCCTGCCCCTTTCAAGCTCAAATATCTTCAGGCCTCAGAAACTGTCTTCAGCAAAACTACACAGTCCTACACAAATTGTTGGCTCCTAATGGATTCATTGGCTCAGAAGACAGGAGACACCCTCCAACTTGTTCTCAAGAACTGAGTGACCTAGTTAAACAAAAAGAAACAATGCTCTGAGTTGCTGTTCCTTCACTGCAACCCTCGATGACCACCTCACTTTACCCCTTTTTTAACTCTGTTTTGTGCAAAGAGTTATTAAATTATATAAGAACCAGTCTGCAGTCTGTATAAATTTCCACAACAGTCACTTTGATTTTGGACTCCCTAGTGATGTTCCTTTACGTTATGAGATCATGGTTTCTACAGGCTCTGTTGTGTGTAAGTTTGAAATTTCTTAATATGCATAGAGGTAGTGCAGTCCCTTCTCATTTGGATAAATTAAAAAAAAAAAAAAAAAGGATGATTCATACCATCTCTACTGTACTGAGATTGCTGCTCTAGAAGTGACTTGAAGCTGGGGACAGTCTTCAGTGCAGGCCCATGTAACTGTGTTGGCTTTGTAAGCCTGAACCTGGTTGCTCTTTAGGTTCTGTCTGGATTAATATTTAGGCAAGAAAAAACCCGTTGTCACTTGAGGTATAACAAAGAAACTGAAAAGAAATAATCAAAGTCTGGAAAACTTCCTGGAGTGGAGCTGGGGACTTAATACAACTGGGAGAGCTATGTGTGAGAGTGGGTGAATTAGTTTGATGCTAAACGTTTAACACTGAAATTAAGATTGGAGGAGGATGGAGTTTTAAACTAGCTGGAAACTGCCTCAGTACATCAAGACATATTTTAGAAACTGAGAGCAGACTGAGGTTTGTGTGCTTGTGACAGCTTGTGAATCTGACTGCACGCCTGCTTTTCCTACACGGTGTAGATGAAGCCATGGTGTCTGCGCTAGAGGTTGTTCCAGGATAACTATTCAGAGAACCAGATCCTCTAGTGAAATGTCTCCATATATTTATTCTGTGCAGATCAAACTTTGGAAGTATTTCTTGCTTTAACTATATTTTTCAGGATTTTTTTTCCCAGTGGAATGTATTCTGCCTGCTCAGTGCTGGCAGTGTTGCTTGGTTTTTAGCTCTGCCATATTCAGCAGAAGAAAAAAACACTACAAAAGTTAGTAATAACAAAACAGCTCAGTAGTGGAATGACAAGTATGAGAACTATTCCCTTTTGGCTGTCAACTACAGAGCAAGGATCACACAGCTAAGCATTTGTTATTTTTTATACCTATTTTACAGTGTAGAGCAGAGAATCACATTTGCCTGGTTAAATTCATGCTTTAATTCATGCTTTAATTAGAAAAGCATGCCCCTTTGGTATTTTGGTTTAAATTTCAAGGAAACCTACAGTAAAGATTTAAGTCTGATTCCTCTTTTCTAGGGCAAACAGCTAAATAAATACGGCCTAACCTGACAATATTGAGGAGTAAAAGTGAATCTCTAAGACACAGAGAAAATAACCCAGGCTGCATAAATTTTGTTGGGTAATAGTGGAAGGACACAGCTGTTGGACACTGCCTTTGGTTGTGCTTTTTGTTTTTTTTTTTAATGGGAATGCAACATCAGTTCAGTCTGAAAGTACAGAAGATGCAAATTAAAAAATACATTTGTCTAAATAAAATATAACTAATGACAGGGACCGCAAAACCAGGGAAAAGCACAAAGTCATAACTCTTCTTAAATAGCTTTCACTTTTAGAGATTTAGGGATATCTTATTTTGTCCTTGAATTTCAGGGAGGCAATTCATTCCCTTCCTCTAATCCCTTTCTTCTGGGACTGCACAATAACCACAGTCCCTTCTTTTTTGCCACCCCAACATACCAGTTACCTTATAGACAGAAATAACTGTTACAGTTTTGACCTGGTTGTCTTATAAATAGTCACTGCATCTTCAATATTAGCCTTCAAATCCTTTCTTATGGGTGAAGTGAAAAAAACAAGCTAACAACAAGACACCTTATATGGAAAGAATGTATTGCTTTTATTCGTGAAATCTGAACAGTCTAATCAAAGAGTTGTTACTAGCCCAGATCTAATTATCATAGAACCATAGAATGGATCAGGTTGGAAGGAGCCTTAAGGATCATCTAGTTCCAACCTTCTTGCCATGAATTTTTATAGGTTGAGTGAGAAAATAAGAGACAAATATTACTACAGTAAAAATCTAATTAATAATACAGATGGAATTGTTATAGTTGCTGGTCTCTACCCCTTCTCTGCTGTTGCACTGGCCCCTGTGCTCCCTCTGGGCCTGAGGCTGATGGCTTCAGTCCCAGGAGATGGTGGTGCTGTGCTCAGTTATCATGTCCCAGGTCATTTCTGGGGGCAGTGAGCCCCTGGTGGTGGGGACTTCTTCCTCAGCTTTGCCAACAGGACCACAGTTGCCAGTTTGTTCTGCCTCCTTGCAGAGCCTGCATGGTGTATCTATAAGAACAGGTTTATAAATCTTCTACCGTGCTTAATCCCTTTTTTGTGCCTTCACTGGCTTCAATTTCATGTTGTAGTTAATATCCCTTATATCTAGTATTGTGCAGTGCTGGATACTTTCTCTTTGTTTGCTTCGTTATAGCTGAAATACATTTTGCACAGTTCCCAATTCTTCCTGCCTTCCACAGCACAGACCACCAAGTGTGGCTCATATCCTGCAGTGCCCAGGACTGGCCTGTGTTCACCCTGTTGTCATGTCCCACCTGTACTGCTCTGCACCCAATCCTGATCCCACTTGAATCACATTGTGCCGCATTCATCTACACAACATTGTCCTGAGTGACCTTATTACAGCTCTCCAGTACCTAGAGGGGGATACAAAGGAGCTGGAGAGCGACTTTTGACAAGGGCACAGTGTGATAGGACACGGGGGAATGGCTTTAAACTGAAGGAGGGTACATTTAAATTATATATTAGGAAGAAATTCATCACTATGAGAGTGGTGAAGCAATGGAACAGGTTGCCCAGAGAAGTTGTGGATGCCCCATCCCTGGATGTGTTCAAGGCCTGGTTGGATGGGGCTTTGAACAACATATTCTAGTGGAATGTCCCCTGCCCATGGCAGGGGTGTTGGAATTAGATGATCTTTAAGGCCCCTTCCAAACCAAACCATTCTATGATTCTATTATCATCATGTCAGGGGTCATGAATATTTCACTCTACACCAGATAGCTACTTTTTGCTCCTCGCCATATAAAAATTACAATTATATTCAATGAATATACAAGGAGATTATTCAAACAAGTTAACATTTAGCCACCTGATCATTAGAGAAAAATGCTGTTACAGTTAAACAATTTAAAACAAAGTTCCAGGCAGGCCGAGTCAAACTTGGGCAAAGCTTTACAAGCCTCAGTCCTGTGACCTTGCAAAGTTAATATGATGTCTGTGGCCTGTTAATAGCAATGGCAATAGAGTATTTATTGAGTTACAAACTTAGCTTATGTCCGTAAGTCAGTATCATTAGTTCTTATGGTTTTCTCTCTTTTTCCCAGCAAAATGTCATATTGAAAGGTTCATCTAAGAACACTTAAGTAATTAAAGAATCAAGGTGACTGCTGTGTTTAAAATATACATATGCAAATTCACTTTAAGAGCAGCTACTTGCTCTGATGGCTGAGTTCTGTGATTATTAAAATCCAGTTACCATTGTGTTGGAGAAGGGTTGTTCCACAAGAGGAGGGTAATTTTGCTTCTATGGAGACAACTTTAAAACCTTTCAAATTTCTCCTTGAAGGGGCTGTGTTCAGACAGTTCAGGATGTGGAATTACCCTGAACGCCAACCCACAGCAAGGCTCCCTGAGAGCAATCTGGATTAGAAGAGGAACTGCAACTCTGCTGAAGCAGTGGCAGGTTTGGGTGAAGTGCTACGGCTGCCACCCATCTTTGCCCACATGGATGCTTGTTCCAACCCTCGCCAAGTCAGCCTTTCCCCTTCATTTTGAGCCAGTTTCTTTCTTTCACTGTAGTGCATTAAACAACCCTCTGCAGGTATGTGTTGAAAATAGAACAAACTCCAGCAGCTGAAATGGAAGCTCTCAGAAGGTGCTGACCTCTGGTAGGAAGGTGGGGTGAGAGCAATGAAAGGGGGTGGGGATAGTGACGCCCTGGCCTGGGGGGGCACTTTTGCTTCTGGTTTAACTGAACCGGATGGGTTTGACTGAATCAGGTTAGAGAGCTGTCAGCTGAGCAGTTGGAAGCAAACGATTTGAGACGGTGCCAGTTTTTTCCAGGGAGGTGGTGGTGGGGAGAAGCTACTGCTGAGTTGGAGGGCGTAACCTTTTCAGCCAGCTGAGCTCCAGCCAGGGCAGGGTGTAACTAGATCTTTCACTTGAAATAAAAATAGACATCATGGACAGATAGTAGAAGAGAGGGTGAGAAAACACAGGTTTAGTATGAAATGCTAATATTTCAGCATAGTGGGAATTTTATAGGACAAAGATTTTTGTACCAGCATGTCTCTGGGAATGATTGAAAACACCTTTTTTTTTTTTTTCTTTTATTCCCCAGCATCTCTAAACAAGTGCTGGGCAGGCTTCCGGCCAGAACCCTCTTCTCTCTTCTCTCTTCTTTCTTCTCTTCTCTCTTCTCTCTCTTCTTCTCTATTCTCTCTTCTCTCTGCATTTTCCTTCATTTAGCTCCTGAGTGCTCCAGCCCCACTCAGCACCGCTTGTCAGCCACCGGCGCTGGAGGCAGCAGGGCATCATTTCTCTTTGTCAGTGGTTGTTCTGCCCCTTCACCATGAAGAGGCCATAGCACAGCAAGGGTTAAACTGCAAGTCTCTGTCGTCCACTCAGGTGGACTGAGAGCAATGCATATCAAAATTCAGACAGAAAGGAATCTAAAGAGCAAGAAGTGTGTTCATATAGTATCTTCTTTTAAGACGTTCACTCATTTTTCTAGGGCTCATTTATTGCTTTTAAACCCATTGAGCCATGCTGGAACCTAAATTCAGCCTGAATTTGTGAGGATGGGAACACGCTTTTTTCAGTTCTCAGGTTTTTAAATGTCAATACTTCAGTATTTTAAAATATAAATGCACTATATAATATAGTATTGTATCTATGTGTAATGTAACTGTATAACAGTTTAAATATATTCTACTTTTTAATCTAATGCTTTAAAACTTATTTTTAATCTTATGCCAGAAAATTAATTTCATAGATGTGCAAACTGAGATAATTGTTTCAAATTATTAATTTTAGCCTTCAAGAAGTGAACTTTTATTTACATTTTCATCATGATTCCATTAAAGTGTTAACATGAACTACTTACACTGACAATGTAAAATACACATTTAAATGCATTTCCATTAAACATGAGTAGAGGCATCATCTGAGTCCTCTGTAATTTACCACTTCTACTTAATAAAGCCCAGAAACTTTCTCTGCTTCTTGACCACCCTTTGCTATAGTGTGGATGTCGTGTTGTCTTTACGACAGAGGTAATAGGCTGTGACTGCCAGAATAATGCACAGCTAAACTGTATTTTCCAAATCCTGGTAAAGTGCATGTTTGATGAGTATACGAGAAGTCAGGAAACCAGCCCTGTCTGGCACTGCAAGCGGCACATGTTAGCGATACCCGGCTGGCTAATTATCTGCATTTAGGGCACACCTGCCCTACTTCTGCCAGTGAGCCAGTGCCTGTCTGATGCCACCAAGGGCAGCCCCGGCAGCCTGGGCAGCCACAGCCCTCGCCACTGCACAGTGCAGGGCTGGTGGTTCACACTGAATGTGTCACAGCAGAGCGGAGCCGGGGCTAGACTGGTGTTTCTGCTCTGACGAGTTGTTAAAAGCATTTAATTTACACACATATAGTCACATGCATGCTTTAGAGAACTGTATGGACAGTTTGGGATTTAGTAGCTGATGAATGAAGGAACAAGAGATAGAGTCCATGTTCACCATAGCCTCTGCTATCATGCTTTTTTTTTTTCCCAGTATTACTCTCTGGTTGGCTTTGTGGTAGTTATTTTTAATTGTAAGTTATCTAAACTGTAAGATATTTTTGACCGCAAAATAATACCAGCTGCACCCCTAGCAAGCTGAACTGGTGATACATTATCTTGCTTTTATTATCCCCTGAGCCCAATTCTGCAGTGTTATCTCAGCAGTCCTGAATCAGGCTCCTCTTTTTTTTTTTTCTTTAAGTGGTTCCTTTCTGATATTGTGACAAGCAATCTGTGGAAAACGTGGAAGTAATAAAAGAAAAAGAAATTGTTTACAGATAAGCCTGTTTCATTGTTGCTGTTTTACCAGAACAAACAAAATTGCTTTGTGAGTTTGAGCAAGAATGTATGTTTTTTGTGCTTGAAAAGTCGACAAAAGAGTAGGAATCACTGCAATAAGCACACATTACTATAAGAGAAATGGGACCTGTACTATGCTATTATACAGCTCTTCATTAGCAGCAACTGTTAATTAATCCCTAAGAGCCAAGGAATCTGATGAAGACTTTTGGATTTGGCGTGTTGCCAATAAGGATGGCAAAACACATATTCGTATTCCATGGTTTGGTTCCAGATTGTCTGTCCTGGTCTGTTGCCTGGATAGCTTCCCAAATCTTCCTTTTTCAGCCAAATTTAGGAAAAAGTAGTTAACAAGCAGCATTCACATCATCTAAATTTTCAAATGTGCAGATATTTCCAATCCATCTGCTAATCCAAGTCCTCTTAGAAAAGTAGTGTGAACCATTTTAAGGAAAAAGGTCCTTAACTCCTACACTCTGGAGGTAACTGTCTCAAGGCTGAGCCACATGGAGAGGTCATGTACTTTTTCCTCACCTTTACTTACATGCAAAGACAGCCCAGCTAAAATAGCCCTGAAATGGTTTGGATTAGCTCAGCTCCCTGTGCTCTACAGGAGATGAATAGCAATTAAAGGATCCATTAATAGATTTCGATTGCAATTAGAAGCACACTTGACTTTGACTATGTGACTGTGTCTTAAGAACTAACTAGCACAGCTTAGCTTAGGTAGCTGAGCCCTAAGATGCTTTGGTGGTGAAGTGGCTTTCTGGATCTGGTAGTCATTAGTGCTGTTGCTGGATACTGGAAAAGCTGTCATTTCTTGTCAAGTCATGCCCCATCCACATCCATCCACAGCAGCCTTCTGGGTTCTCCCCTTTCTAAGGACATCTTGGATAAAAATTCTGGTTTATAGTACTGTCTTCCTAGGACACTGGAAGTTACAATCTATTTCTGAGAACTTTTGTCTGTAGAGCATGACAGGCTTATACAGAGTGGGAAGAAGCACTGCCTCTAATAATACACTGGTGCTCATGTGTCATTGGTGGCAGCGTTTCTTCCAGCTTTGTATCATACCCCGTGACTTTCCACCACAAACACATATCATCCTTTGTTAACGAGGAAACAAGCTCCCAGGATTTCAAAGACCATTGACTTCTTGTTTTCATTTTATCTGCTGCTTTGTACTTCTGAAGCTCCCCAGGGTCTGATGTGAGTTGCCACAGCAAAGGCCACCCTGTTTCTGATTTTCTGTTGCATGAAATGTCAGTGTGGAGAGCCCATGCTTCACTGGGTCTGCTGGGCAATTTAGCAGGGGTGTGCAGTGACGAGCCTGCTGTGGGCTGGAGCGCTGGCCCACGGGAGGACCTGGCAAAGGATCATTGCCAAACATGGCTACTTTTAGGCTGACACATATTGTTTCACCCAAGAAACCACATGACAATTACTTCTGTGGCCTTTTTTTTTTCTCTTTCTTTTAGCTGTTTCTTGTTTCTTTTATTCTATAAATTTGATCAATTCAAAAGAAAAAAATAGACAAGAATTCCTTTGAAGCTAACCAATAGTATTCTAGTTTTAACAAAAAATGAGTGTTTGGTGAACTGTTGACAGCAAATAATTTAGTCATTGAATTTAGTGCTTTCATGTTTCCTAGTTGCCAGTAAACAGATGATGACAATAAAATACAAAAATGTGTATGTAGCTCATTTGCAAATCAGTAAAAGAGTATTTTATGTGGATAAACAACCATTTGGAGATTAATCTGACCATGAACTTTATAGTGCAGGACTGTTCACATGTTTTATATCCTCAGTTATTGTGATTTCTACTACAGAGACAGGTGCCTCACATTCTTTTCATGAAGGGATAAGTGTTTGGTTTATGAACAGGGTCAATCTAGGAAAATATGCTGAAATACCAGCAATTGCTAAGGGAGTATTCACATGCCAAGATTGCTTTTTGAACTAAGCCTAAAATAATGTACATAATTTAAGTTTTCAGTGATTTGAAGTATTAAGCAGTTAGCTTCTATCAAAATTACTTCAACACCTAGTACAAATGCAGTGTTTAACAGTGCTGTTAATAATGAGAGAGATGTGTTGTTACTGGTGTTATGGTGGATGGGACTTCTGTTGCTGAGATTTTTTTTAAGAACTGATGAGACAAAAGCCTGTGGGGAATGATTCAGGGATGGATGATCCTGCCTTAGTACAGAGGGATGGACTTAGAATGTGTTTTCTGAGAGTCCCTCTGCAGAGCGTAGGTTTATATACAACAGGTCAAATGATGGACAGCCTGGAAGTGATGGTCCAAGCAAACCATATTGAAATTCTTGGTAGTAAAGTCATCCTGGAGTGTCCAGTTTGGCTTAGGATCTGCAGGATGACTGCAGACTATTCAGCCAGAACAAAAGCTGGGCCCCTCTCCAGTGAATTCAGTCCTATTCACATGTCCTTTGAGAAGCTCTTGATGAACACTTTATCCCTTCTTAAAAAAAATACAAATCAACTTGACCAATAAAATAGGAACAGGATAAGTTTTGCATGTAAAATAATAACTAATTGTAAGTAATTGTAAGGCAAATTGTTATCAAATAAATGACTACTGATATTTTAATACCATGTTTCTCATTCTGCTGTTATGTACATTTAATACTGTTCTATTATGCTCTAAAATTTGCATATGGAACTAAATATGTTGACCAGGACTTCTCAAAAGAGCAATTTTCTGCAGAGTACTTCAAAAATTCAGCCTGAGATCACTTTGCTGCTCCTAGCTTGGAAGAAGGGACAGACTTTTTATTTCACAGAAGATTAATGTGTAGTCAGAGGGAAGAGAGTGCTTATATTTGGATCATTCTTCACAAGCAAAAGGCTGACTTTGTTCCACAGTGATTGCCTTTGTTTGATAAATAGTTTGTGGTTGAAATGGAATACATAAACATTTAGGGACATAAATAACTCAGTCATGGTAATGACTTGTAGACAGTGATGTATCAATGCCATTATGGAAATTTGTGTTCAGCATCATAAACAAAACACATAAAATGGGAGGGTGTTTCTGCATAAGGGTTCCAGGAAGCAAACGTTTGTTCGTCTATGCTGCAGATTAGCCCAGATTTCCAAAAGTGAGGTATTATGAAAGAAATTCGTTCTCCAAATATGTGTACTCAAATATCTGTACTCTGTCCAGGCCTGGCCTGAGGCTGCTCTGATTATGGCTGCATGAGGACAGGTCTGACATTACTTATAAGTCTTTAATATGTAAGTAATGTCAGACTGGCAAAGATCTGCCCTACGGAAAGATGGCAATAGGTGGCAGCAGTTGGTGGTAAGAAGTCCCTTGAGCATCTGACGCTTGAAGCTGATCTGGGCTGGCTTTATGCAGGTGAAGCAAAACTGTGGGCAAAATTAGCACAGAGATGGACTCGGGTATCTGCCAAAGAATGGGGTGGCTTTCAGGCTGGGGAGGTGGGAAGGGGCTGGAACTCTTTTGAGGAGAATGTGCTGCCATGGGGCTGGTGATGAGACTCTACTGTGACCCTCCCTTTTCACATTTCTTAACCTGTGGCCCTTGATTTTGTAAAAAAAAATATTTAGTGCAGGTTTGTTTATTTGTTTATGTTTTGGGTGGAAACACATGTAATGTCTTTAAATGTGTGTTACCATCTGGAAGCAAGAATGAGAGCCAAAAAACCACAGCCAGCTCTCTTAAAATCTCTACCTGGAGCTTTTCAAATCACATCAAGACCTACTGATTTATAGGATATACAATTGCTGAATATTGTGAAGCACATGCAGCCTGGGGAAGGATGAACTTTAGATGAGATTTTATAGGTTCTCCAGAGATACTGGAAATAAAGTGGTTCCTCTACCCTGTTCAGCAAACATTATGCACTGGATTCAGACAAGTATTGCTGATGGAGTGTGACCTCCAAAGATTACTGGTTGTGCTTGGGGTGTACTTTCACATTTCCAATAGCCGCTGAGGGCTCTTTTTCTTGTCAACAGAACTTCTCTGCTTCTCAATCAAAAATTAACAGGGAACCCTACTTATATGTACATCTTCCTGAAAAAAGCAGATTTTTTCCCCCATCTGGTTCTGAGAATGCCATTGTCAGTGCCTTAAAAAAAAAATCACAGCTGTTGTGCTAAATAGAAAAGCTAAAATAGAGTAGGAAGAAAGCACATTTATTACAGCTCCTCTTAAAAATTGTATCTGTACTTCTTTTGCCAGAAGCTGTATAAATTGTGTGGAAAATCCAATAGACAAAATATAAATAATATATTTTACAATAGTGCACTGCTAGGACAACACTTCCTGCAATGGGTCACTATGGTGGCTTTTGACACACCAGAACTAAAGCAGTTTAGCTAGAAGACTAGATCTAATCAAGTTTATCGGTCTATCGTTATATGAAACAAAGGAATATATCTTTTTCTGTAAAATCAATTCTTAACTTCATTTGATTGCTAATGTATTCACGTGGCATGTTGTCTTTCCTCTCCAGTGAAAGCAATGTGTGTTGTCCACCTTCCAAATATGACTACGTGCTGGAGGAGACTTTGAAGTCTATATGTATGCAGCATTCTTCAGGAATTTCTGTGCTTTTTCTTCATGTGCCTTTATTTTTTTTTCTCCTCCAAAGTGAACAAGCAGCTTTGAGTTCAAACAGCCAATTTAATTTGCTGTCCCTGCCTACACTGTTTGCACAAAACTTTTCTTTTTTTTCCTCCACACTTGTGATAATCTTAACCCTGCATGAGCATAGGGAACTGTGACAAAGCTGCTCCAAAGAAAAATTAATTAAAACCCCAGCTAAAAAAGTCTGAATAATGTTTATTTATTGCAAAGTTCCTGTAAGGGAGCAGAATGATGATGTCAGCTGGAGAAATCACATCATGGGGATGGGGACTGGGATGTGAGATGTTTTGCTGGAAATATATTCTACTAAAAAATTTACCATCCTTTTTCTTCCCTGTCCAACAGTAACCTCTGTTTTCCTCTAGGATTCATGCAAAAGCCTGAGTTGTACTATACATGAACATGAGTGTGAACCTTCATGCCAGAAGTGGGATGGCAAAGGCACAGCAGTCCTACCATGGCTGGGGTTCCACACTTCAGGATTTAGAGACAACTCATTTTTGGCCTACTAAAAATTGAATATAAAGCTCTGAATTTTCAATGTCTGTGTCTCAGTCAGGCTTGACAATATTTAAATGCAATTTTACCAATATTAATAAATATGATTTTTGATTAGCCGAATTTATAATAACATAGTAATTGAATGTGTAAAAAATTGTCAATGTGGCAATCCTTACAAGACCCCCAAAACATAAGAGGGCAATTTATTTTTATTATGCATATGGACAGTTGAAGCCAAGGGGCTGCTTGTGCCAGGTGATAGGATGCCTGTGTGGCCTTTCACAGCCATCGAGGAGTAAGCTTGCTGAACCATCTGGATGCAAGGCAGCTCAGATTAGAAACAGTGTAGTTATCCAGGAGGATTTAGCCTTTCAGCAAGGGGGAATCTTTTCAGCACAACACTGGGCTGGTATATTTAGCTGAATTAGAGCATGAGCTGTGTTTGTGTGCAAGACCCCTCTGTTATCATAGTTAAACTTCTCTGTGCCTATACTGCTGTGTAATCCCAGGCTCCTTCAGATCCCAGTTGTGCAGTTAACCTTAATCACATTGAGGAGCTGTGCCCCCATCTTCATAACCCACTGTCTGTGTCTCCTGAGGTCTAAAATGTGGGCAGTGCAGGGCTGGCACAGTCTCGTTCTGTGCACTGCAAACACAAGAGAACACCAGGAGACTCTCAGAGCTGCTGTGCTGGTTACAGACAAGACACTGATGCTGGACCTCTTGGCACAACATGCAACTGTGAAATGGAGACAAAAATCTATATTTTACAGATTATTTTTTTAGGAGTAAGGAATTACCCATGCTGAGCAAAGAAAGACATCATTTCTTCTAGGCCAAATTCCCCTTTGGTTTCAAAGGAGAGTAAGGCTTAACACTCAGGGATATGGCAATGCCTTAAGAAGGAAAGGGAGAACTGAAGAAGATAAAAAGTGATGAGGAGAAAACAAAGCCAACCAGATCTCAGCTAAAATATTTGATTACAAGCTCCAACATACTACCAAGAGATGAAACACAGCAGATCACTGCAGAGAGCTCCAAGAAATGAAAGGGCATAGTGCTGCAGTTGAAAGCAGACAAGTGGGGTGAGAGCTGATAGAAGTGAAAGTGATTTTCTTCTGTATTTGCTGCCCATGATGGAGATGGTTCCTGCATGGAACCACATGTAGGCAACCAAGCAAAAAGGGCCATGTCTTCTCTGGAAGTAACCACAGATAGCAAGGGACAGGAAATGGAGTAATTTAAGATCCATCTTTCTCATTCAGCAGTGTTGTCTGCCAAAGGGACATTCTTCTTCAGGATGAAGAACAAACTTCTCTTGGTTGTCCAGGAAAGTGGCAAAGAGCCCAGCAGGGAGTTAACGTCACTGACTCCTGCTTTTGGAGCCGTCCCTTCTATTAACTCCAAGCTTGTTCTTATTCAAAAATTTCCATGCCCATCCATGGGAAGGTCCAATAATTCCAATTCTGCATGGCTGTTCCCCTGCTTTTACTCTTTGTCCTCCTAAGTATAGGGGTTTATTTCTGGGGTTAATGACAATTGATGGTGAGATTTCAACACGTACAAAGGCTGCAGCCAGTGCTAATTTAGGTGGTGAGGGTACTGACAGCTGTGCAACCACAGCACCATGGCTGTCAGCGTGGGCTCTTCTAAACCCAATGGAGGAGGTGATTTCCAAGAAGCCTATTATGATCAAGTTTCTTTTCAGTCGGCATCTGTCCACTCTTGGTATACCTAGAGATGCCATGTTGTTACACTATGTTTCTGTATATTTCCCTTCACTGCTTTGCATTTTTCAGTCCTGAAACAACCAGCTATTTTTAGTGGGTCTCAGACTAGAATTAATCTAAGCACCAGAAGCAGAGACAACACAAGTTCATCAGGGAAGGGAGGATATAGAACAGTAGTGAAAAGTGCCTGAAATTTCTTCTGGAAGATAATCATGGGTTTTAAAGATTCCTTATTCTCCAGAATAACAACTTCTGTATAAAAATGTGTTTTCATTCGTGGTTTTCTTTTTCTAAAAATGTCATGAAATTAAATTACATCCCATTTGCTCTAATCATTTATATGCTGAAAACAACCATTGTGTCTCACCTATCAAGACAAGGTGCTTAATATTAATTTCATTAGCCAACAGGGAGTTTTTTTTTCCATTGCCCTTGGTGCTGAGATCTGATCATGTTCCTGATGGATTTAAACCGGCAGGTGTGTGTTTTGGTTGTTCAACACACACTCTGGTATTTATAGTTTCTGTTAGATTAATAATGAATCTTTGAGAAAGCCCATCTGTTAAGCTACACAGCCACAACTTTGAAGACTTTAATTTCTCTTGAATTGCAGTATTCTCAGCTGCACAATGAAAGGCATCTTTTGATCAGTCCACATCATTATAACTTCTCTGCCAAGCTTATTGTACTTACAAATTTACTAATTTGTATGCTCGTGGTGCTTAGGATCTGTGCTACAGAGGAACCAGTGTGGAAGCATCGCAGATTCGCATTCAAGTTACAAACAGGTGAAAGAGGACGGGTTAAAGTCCGCCCTGGTGCTTAGGCTCTTGCCTCAGCCAGGTGATAGGAGTGGAACTTGATAAATTTTTGCTAAATATGAGGGAAATGTGACAGGAAAAGTTTCATGAGGATGTGAGAACGTGTCAGCATAAAAAAATTATGGAATGGCTGAGGCTGGAAGCATTGCTGGGTCATGGTCAACTTAGTGCCCTCCCACCTCAGGCCCTTTTCTGCAGAGTTTTTCCATCTGTCTGGCCTCAAGTCTGCATTGGTGCATGGGCTTATTTCTCCCCACACAGAGGATTTTTTATTTCTCTTTATTAAATTTCTTGAGATTCTTGTTGGCATGTTTCGTCAGCCCATTGAGGTCCCTCTGAATGGCAGCACAAATCAAATCACTTGATCCACCTTTCCTTCAGGTCTATCACCCATGGGGTTTTGCCAGACAGGTCCCCGAATGGTGCAAAGTGAGGGCCAGCAGCTAGCCTTTCTTTTAGACAGACAAAGTTTTTGTCATGTAGAAAATTTAGATTCAGCACTAGTTAGAACTTCCCAAAATGCAACATAGCAGCTCCAAGGAATATCAATCACAACTCTCCTGGGAGAGGGCTCAAGAAAGGAATTTTTTTGCCTGTTGCCATTGGGGCTGCTTCTAGAGTTCTGAGTTGTACTGTCTTTTTTCAAGCAACTGCCAAGCAATTCAATGTATGAAGAACAACTGACTTGTGAAGTGAAGTCTGACATTGGGTCAGGATGAGGAATGGGGGAAAGTCTTACATGGGAGTCTGTGCTTCCTTTCCTGGAGGAAAATTTGGGTTATTTGCACTATGTTGTAAAAGGGGAATTATAAAATAGGAAAATGGGCTTAGTTAAAATTCACATTTCTTTGACTAGGCAGAGGAAGGTTGAAGGAAAAAATTCTATTGACCACTTAGAGTAAGTCCATACCTTTCCAAATGACATTTGTTTTCACATTTTCTTAAATAAATTAAAAGATTAAGTCTCATGTAAATGAGATGCAAACATTCTGGTTTAGTCTCTATTTTATGTTTTAGTTGACAAGCAAAGTATCTATAGCTGATTTGCTGAAAAAAAATTTGCTTATTTTAAGGGGTTTTTTTTCATTTGTTTTGTGCTTATGTAGGGATCCCAGAAATCAATTATGTCTAAGTTTCTCACTGTCAGAGTTTCAAACATAGGTGGAATTCCTTCCAAACAGCTTGGAGTCAATGCCCCAGCCTCGGTAAAGATGTTTAACAAAAGAGACAAAGGACATGCATATGCGGAGATTATCAACCTGGGCCAGGTCTTTGTTTCAATCTTCCCCAGCAGGGGGGAGAGGGGGGAGAGGGGGTTGGTGTTTCTGGCTTTTTTCTGCGCAGGTCGAGGAGCTCAGCTCTCGGCGGAGCGAGGAAGACGGGGACACACTCACTCGGATTCCAGCACCACTGGATATTGAATTTGTGTTCGTTTTTTCCCTTCTCGAAACCGACTGCTTTTTTTTTTTTTTCATCTGTGAGTGATCATAATCGCTACAAAGCTTGCCGTGAGGAAGAGAGGTGGGAGACCGCTCCGGTC
>JAWWMP010000132.1:63585033-63653199 GCA_035047865.1 Dendrocincla tyrannina
TCCCTAATTAAAGTTTTTTTTCTAAATTCAAAGGAGAGGGATTATTTTCTTGGCTAGCATAATATCTTAGTTCTCTCTTGAACTAAGACACTCACTTTTATTCAAAATCTGGGGATGGCTGAATATGAGAATCAGATATGAAAATATCACAGTGATTTATTCTGTTTTGCCTGGAAATATTAAAAAGTTCATGTGATATAGATCTAATTCACTTTAGGAGAGCTTAAATTTTATTGTGATGAGCACTATGGAAATACAAGACTTGGAAAGACATAGGACAATATGAATTTTCACAGATTAAAAAAGTCATGTTTCTAGTACAACTGAAGAGGACATGCAAGATGTGTGTTAGCTGTAGAATGTGATCAGTTTACTATAGAAAACTGGCAAGCAAAGCATAAGAGCGACAGCATCAGAGCTGGAAAAGAGATTGCTTCTCTGTCCTGCTCCTTGCCAATGCTGAAATGCTCTATTTCACTTTCAGACCATGACAGACTGACTAATCCCCATGTCGCCATGACTTTTTCTCAAAAGTAATCTCTATGTTTCCTTTCTTCTGTTACTTGTCGTTGTATCATCCATGATTCATCTCCTTTGTTTAAATAGTTTAAGTCTACCCAGCTTTGCAGGCCCATTTATTTAGGGAGTTCTGCTTTATCAAATGGAATTAAGCATGGCTCGTCAGGTGATACTTTTCAATGATGTGAATTAGGGAAATCCCTCAAATCCCTCAGATTTCATCCCTACTAAGTTAAATACTAGCATTTTTCTTTCTTAATGTTTCAAAATTCTTTTTCAAACAGCTCATTTGAAAAATAATTTGAAATGTAGGATTTCTCTGTGTGCATATGAGAGGGATAATCTCTCCAGACAATACCCACATGAAAAGTTACACAAGGCATTTTTCCTGTAATTGTCTTTTTTCTAAGAGCTTATCCAAGATACTCCAGAAACACAAAGTAATTTTGCACATCTTTTGTTGCATTTTTTATTCCTTATAAGCATTTCCCAAATGATCCTTCTACTAGTCTTTCCCCAATAATTATATTATCCAATAGAGGCATGTTCTGCAATTTTCAACTCTGCATCAGTACGTGTATTTTATCTTTCTAACCCTTTCAGACATTGCCTTTTCTCTCCCTTATGCTCTCATTCAACTTTTGATATATAAACTGGCTTTCACAGACATTTGGATGCACACACTCCTTACAACCTACCAGCCAAGCACCTTTTCTTATTGCTGATACTAGAAATCTTACTGTTATGTTGTAATAGTCTCCTTTCCTTATTTTTTATCCTATCTGTTGCAGACATTTTCCCTTATCTATTTAGTACGAGGTATTTGTATTTGTCTTATCTTTTATTAACTTCTATTACCTGTTGTATTCTGTATCCTTGTGGGAGGGCAGGGATTAGATATTTGATCGCTGAGATTCCCTGGCTTTTACTCTAAGAAAGTGGGTAGACAGAGACGCCAATACAGAATGCAGCAACCAAAGCCCTAAATGAGATCTTTAGACATATGGGTTCAAATTCTTGTTCAAGCAGGCCTAACTCAACCCACCAGGGACTTTGGTACCACTCAGGCTGAAAAATAAAGGTTTTGGGAGTCTCAGTGCTCCACATTGCAGAGCACTTGGCCCTGTAGTAACAGGTAACTTCATCGAGAGTGATGGAAAGCATGGGGTTCTCAGAACACTGCCCATTACACTTATGGGGTGTGTGAGCTCTGGGGTTTAAGGCCCAAATGCTGCAGGAAGGTGAGAGATCAGCAGGAGTGTATATACACTCTCCTGTCTCTGGTCTGGAAAAGTCCCCCAAGGTAAGCAAAGAGTCTTTGTCCTGTTATTTATCACTCTCAGAGATGCAACAATTCTCTAGAAATATTTAAATATCTTTAGGATATATTTTACCTGATTCCATTGCTCAGTTTTGATATCAGTGAAAGAAGAATGTTGTAAAATATTTGTTGAGAATAAGCGGTCTCTAAGTGTCACAACAGAAACCCAGTGATGTGCTTTACCAGAGCTTGTACTCAAGTCTCACCTCAAAAAGAGGCTGGAAGGCCAACGTTACAGCTTTCCCAGGATCATGGAAAATACAAGATAAAAACCAGATGGGGTCACTTTCAGAGAGGGTCTGCTTCTCTGGGCTAGTTTTCACATTCAGGGAATTAGGTTCTTTGTGAAATGGGCTGCCATCAGCAATATATGGCACGTGTGTGTTCAGGCAGGTGCTATGATCCACGTAGCCAGTGAGAACTGCACTAGCTCTTTGGTATGGGCTATTAGCTGGTGAGAGACCAACTTGAATCTCTGGTCTGAATTTCCACAGCTGTTTAAGATAACAAGGACCTCAAAGCTCCAAACTGACTACATAAAACACAGAACTCATAAAACATAAAACTGTCAGTTGCAAAAATTGTGCATTTTGCCATCCCTTCTCTGCGGTCATAATTTAAGGGTTTCTTTTGGAGGGCTGTTCTTGTATGGATATTGAATATTTCTATATGTATAGTATTTCTATCAGTTATTTCAGACTTTTTGTTTGCTCAAAAAGAGCATCTCAGAAGGTCTGAGGACTGAATGGATGGATGGAGTGAAATGATTTAATTAAACCTCTCTCAGAAGTGGGTGTTTGAAACTCTGCAGCACTCTGCAACTAAACCACTAATGTTATAAAGTTTATAACTGATTGAGCATCAACAGTGTCTTTGGCAACATAGAGGGAGCAAAAGCCAAATGGTTTATGTACCTGAATGTTTATAATTGGATCCAGCCAGACACAGAGTACACCTGTGGACTATTAAAAAAAAACCAAAACAAAAAGCAACAGCCAGGTCTTTGGCTGGCATAAGTCAGTGCAATTTCATAAATTCATCAATTACACTCTTTCCCTGAGAGCCTGCCTCAGTTTTATCCTCAGTCAATGTCAAGGAACAAAGCTGATAGCAAATCAAAAAGAACTTTCTGTCTTGAAAACTTTTCTTTCTGATTGACTGAAATTTTCATGCTGTCTGGCAAATTGTTTTTGTAAAATATTAGCCCACATTTCAGCAAACATGAAACTCATTTAAGCTCCACCACCTTCATTAGGAAACAGCAAAGCTCAAATGGATAGCGATGAAGGATTGAGTCTAGGCAACCACTGTGAAATCATAATTTGGAAAGTGTGTAATTTTGGGTAATGCACTGTGCTTTAATGCTCTTACATACATTTAATCAATAAGGTGAAATAATTAGTTGTGAATTTTTTTGCCAGCTTACTTTAATTGCCTTTTATTTGCATTTAAGGGACTATTCTTTCAAGAATGGTTTTCCTCTGCTTTATAAGATTTATTTTAAATCTTAACTTGTCCTGGGACAACCTGTTTGCAGTCTGGAACTTAATGTCACCACCTTGTGAAAACAGCTGTAATATGGGCATTTGCTAACACACCGAATCTCTGTGCTCAGAAAGGTTAGTTGAAAGCCTTCAATTAACATAACAACATACAGATGCCCTTCAATAAAGAGCAATAAAAGGGTTTGTGGCTCAAAAGTAATTTATGACTGAAACTGTTGCCCTTGGCAACACACCTACACACTTTCTCTGGGGAATGTGCTACTGTTTTGTCCGCCGGAAGGGAAAAAAAGACCATTCAATAAAAATAGAAGACAAAATATACTATTATAAGAGGGAAGAGAAAGAATTGAGATTAACACAGTGTTTCACTGTTTTCATTAATCCTGATCAAGAGTTATCCTAGAAGTATCTGGTATGTTTAACTCTCTATAGGAGATGTTCTATCTTGAGACAAGAGGATAAAAGTAATGGGTCTTTAGATAACATCCCCACAGGAACATGCCTGGAGGTTTTTCTAGATTATCTCAGTGTGAAATTTAGAGCTGCTTTACCTATTTGATAATTGTATAGCTGTCAATTTTCCTTTGCAAACCACAGGACAAAACATTGACAATCATATAAAAATTCATGAAAGGAAAAAAATCATGAGCACAGTGGTGGCTAGGAAAGGTTATTACTGGAGCTGTTTGATAAGAATATGCTCAATGCATTTTTTTACCTGGAAATGCCACTGCTTCTATATTGGGATGTCCATAAATATTTAACATGTGCTCCGAGCAGCTGTGCAATAGTTCTGTCTTGAAGCTTGATCCCATCACCTACATTCTGCACATGAACTAAAGCTGCTTCTAGCATTTTAAATCACCTCAAAAACTTTTCAGCAGCCCCAAATCAGAAACATAAATAGAAGTTTTCTTTGTATTCTGTTTTTACCCTATCCCTTCCTCACCATACTTATTGTTCTCTCTCTTTCCACCTGAGCAATTTCAGAACTTTCAGGTGCTTGCTTCTGACTGGCTTTGTACAAACATTTCTGTCTGAGCATGCAACATGCAGTGAACACATGAATCCCATGACCCAGGACATTCCTTGAGCATCTCCAGATATGCAGTATCCCACAGCAGCAGAGGGACTTCTCTCACTGGACCTTCAGATGCCTGGGAGGCCTGCTGAGATCTTTCTTTTCTTGCTAGACAAAGCTTGGGAGCAGAGACGAGAGCCCATATGGGAAACTCAAGGATCAGTTCCTTTGTAGAGAGAACTTCTGTAACCACTGAAAATAAAGTTCAGCAATTAGAGAGTAACAGGAGAAATACTTGCTTTTGATGAGGGGGAGAATCATACAGAATCATACACCTTTTTTAAAAGAAAAACTTTTCTTCTTGATCTGGACGATACTTCTAAGCAGACCCTAAGTAAGATACATGGGCAAGGTGCTTCTGAAGTTGCCTTTTTGGGGGGACTGATATTGCAACAGAACGAGGAAAAGGGAATCAGATCACTGACTCCTTCCCACAGTCATAACATATAATCACTCTTAGGCATTTTTGTGTCCATGAAGAGATTATTCTGCTTCTATTCTGTCCTAAAATTAATTTGGATATTTTTCCTTTTCCATGGATCAGACCAGACTCTCCATGCTCCAGCACTTAGGAAGTTTAATCTTATTTCCACTGTAAACAGGTTCATAATCTATTTATAGTATCTATTTATCTGTTTATTCCTCTGTCAGTATTAGCCTTTATTAGAAACAGCTCTTTTCCTCCTCTATTTATAGAGGATGATCACATCCCCTTTTCACCTTTCATGTTTTGAGAGTAAACAAACAGGTCTCCTTTCATGTGACTGGCTCCTTCTATTCCTAAACTTTTTAGTAGCCTGTGTTCACACTAGTACAAATTAGCAGAGAAGCAACAGTCACACTTATAAGTACTGTGTTGAATGGAAATCTTGAGTATTTGACTTCTTAAATTCTGGCATAAATGTATGCATTGAAAAAAAAAAAAACAACAGTTCAAAACTTGTCGAAAATGGTTAATGACCAAAGAACTCAAACACAGATGGACCCCTTTAATCTATAGTGGAAAGGATAGAGGAACAGCAGATCAGAAGGTCTGGAAACCTCACTGATAAAAATAGATTTTGGAAAATGCATGCTTTGTTTATGGTGTGAGTGATTTCACAGTCTGATTAAAGAGTTTTAAAAGGAATATCATAGAATTCACTTTTAATCAATCAATCAAGTAATCAACATTGTGGTCTTAGGAAACTGTCATCATCAAACAAGTGTTGAAAATTTAGAAAGGGGCAATTGGCAACTAAAGATTAAGTAAATATTACATCCAAACCACACTGTTAACACTAGTTAATCAGAGGAAAAAGGATTAAAATTTTATTCAAACTTTTAAAATTCTTTAGAATTTATGCAACTCTTTTCAGTTAAAATTAATTTTCTCTGAAAATTAAAATTAAGACCAAACTACAGGATAATTAAGTTTTCAGGTTTCGTTTTATGTTTTGTTTTTTTCTCTCTCTTCTCTGATTAACCTTTTAAATTTCTTACAATGAAGATAGTTGAAAGAGAAACAGAAGAGTGGAAAGAAAAAATATTCTTCCCTGCAGACTCTAAATTTGGGACTGAAAGGTTAATGATCAGAAACTATGAAAAATCTGGGTCTTTTTTTATTAATTCATTAATGTCATTTACACTTGTGACTTTTCTACAGTTATTATTCTAACAAGTTATATCAAGAAGGTATAAACAATGCAGTTAACTTTTTTTTCCAGCATGTTTGAGCTAAACATGAATCTATACAACAGATCAACTTTGCAAGTCACACATTAATGACCATTTCTAATTTAATTTTTTTTTTAATTTGTTTTCATTGAAACTTCCAGAAGCTCAGTCTTTCATTTTCTCATGGAAGCCGGGGTGGTATGATTTTTTTCTCTCTTCTGGGAACACTAGTAAAAACATTTTTATCACAAAGAAATTTTAACCAAATTTAACAGTGAAAGATTAATCTTCACAGAATCACAGAATCAATTAGGTTGGAAAAGACCTCTGAGATCATTGAGTTCAACCTATGACCGAACACCGCCTTGTCAAGTAGACCATGTCACTCAGTGCCACATCCAGTCTTTTCTTAAACACGTCCAGGGACAGTGACTCGCCCACCTCCCTGGGGAGCCCATTCCAATGCCCAGTCACCCTTTCTGTGAAGGACGTCCTCCTAATGTCAAACCTAAACCTCCCCTGGTGCAGCTCATGACTGTGTCCTCTTGTCCTGTCACTGGTTGCCTGGGAGAAGAGATTGACCCCTGCCGGCTGCAACTTCCTTTCATGCAGTTGTAGAGAGTGATAAGGTCACCCCTGAGCCTCCATTTCTCCAGACTGAACACCCCCAGCTCCCTCAGCTGCTCCTCACAGGATTTGTGCTCCAGACCCTTCACCAGCCTCATTGCCCTTCTCTGGACTTGCTCCAGCACGTCAACCTCCTTCCTAAACTGAGGGGCTCAGAACCGAACACAGCACTCAAGGTGTGGCCTCTCCAGTGCCAAGTACAGGGGAAGAATCACTTCCCTGGGCCTGCTGGCCACACCATCTCTGACACAGGCCAGGATGCCATTGGCCTTCTTGGCCACCTGGGCACACACTGGCTCGTGTTCAGCCTGCAGTCAACCAGCACCCTCAGGTCCCTTTCTATCTGACTGCTCTCCAGCCACTCTGCTTCCAGCCTGTAGTGCTGCAGGGAATTATTGTGGCCAAAGTGTAGGACCTGGCACTTGGCCATGTCGAATGTCGTAACACTGGTCATGGCCCACCTCTCCAACCTGTCCAGGTCCCTCTGCAGAGCTCTCCTACCCTCCAGCAGATCAACACTCCCCACCAAGTTGGTGTTACCTGCAAATTTGCTAATGGTAGACTTGATCCCCTCATCCAGATCATCAGTAAAGATGTTGAACAGGATTGGGCCCAACACTCACGCCTGGGGAACACCACTGGTGACTGGCCACAGACTGGATGCAGTTCCATTCACCACCACCACTCTCCGGGCCTGTCCATCCAGCCAGTTCTTAACCCAGCAGAGAGTGCACCTGTCCAAGCCATGGGCTGTCAGCTTTTCCAGGAATATGCCATGGGAGACAGTAACAAAGGCATTGCTGAACTCAAGGTAAACTACATCCATTGCCACGTCACCTGGTCATAAAAGGAGATCAAGTTGGTCATGCAGGACCTGCCCCTCTTAAACCCATGATGGGTCTGATCCCTTGGCCATCCTGATGGTACTCAAGATGATCTGTTCCATAACCTTTCTGGGCACCAGGGTCAGGCTGACAGGCCTGTAGTTACCCGAATCCTCCTTCTGCTCCTTCTTATTGATGGGCATCATATTGGCCAACCTCTAGTCATCTGGAAGCTCCCTGGTGAGCCAGGACTGATGATAAATGGAGAGTGGCTTGGCAAGCTCTTCCACCAGCTCCC
This sequence comes from Dendrocincla tyrannina, assembly GCA_035047865.1. Lineage (NCBI taxonomy): Eukaryota > Metazoa > Chordata > Aves > Passeriformes > Dendrocolaptidae > Dendrocincla > Dendrocincla tyrannina. The sequence continues at coordinate 63,592,865 of JAWWMP010000132.1, forward strand.
TTATTATCTTGAAGATGTCCTCCTTGTTTTCCTAAGTACCCTTCCTATGGGATAATAGTCTCCAGGAAAAGGTTCTCAAAAGATGCACCATCATATTTCTTCCAGATGTGGTATCAAATGCAAATGCAGTTAAAATAGTGGAAACCATCTGGCCTGGATTGGCTGCATTACCATGAGTGCAGGGTGCAAGGCAAAGGGGTGGACAAGTAGGAACAGATCCAGAACTCAGTACCTTCAGACAGAAGGGTGTGTCTCTGTGGTCCTGGGTGCAGCAAAAAATTCCCTATACAGTGGGAGCCTCAGGAGCCTAAACAGTCTTTTCTGGCAGAGGTTAATCTTAGTGAGTGTCTTCAGCGACTGTCAGATCCATCCATTGGAGATGATGTCACTTGGAGGTTTGCTGAGCCCTGAGGCTGGGGCAAGACAACTGAGAGAAAACCTGGGGAAGCTGGAAGAGGGGCGGGGTCTCCCAGGAGTTGTCCCTAAAACAGCCTTGGTCACAACATCACCTTCCCCTCTCTCTCTTTGACAAAAGGCTGAAGCTGTCTGTGCTTTAAGCCTGGTGTGGCTGAAATAAAAACATTCATTAAAAACTCTCTTTTTCTGCCTTTTTGTTGACACAGCTGCTTTGTCTTTTTTGTGGGCCTAGCATCTACTCATTATTTGGGTGAGAAGGGAGACTATTTTTGATCTCTGTCTCTCCCAGTGCACACACTCTTCAGGCTGACAATGCTGGTCTTGTTTTAAGAGCATCTGCATTTTTCACTTGCTCTGTGTCATTACCCATCTCCTTTTTGTCCTCTTGAACATTTCCTCTGATGATTCCTGCTTATAGCTCTAGGTGTACTCTGTATCATTCACTATGACAGAAATCCTTATTGCTGTGTGATTTGGCAGTGATATCTATAGCAGTACAGTAACATTACCAGAGCAACACTTCAGTGGTCAGACACTTTAGAGACTCAGCTCTACATAAAAACCCAGCTGTCTGTTTTCCTGAGCATTAGGTGGAATCTTGCTAATGCTCTATCCCTCTAACCTCCTGGGTCTGTGAGTGCCTTCAAAACAACTGGAAGTAGCCTTGATTATTTAGTACGGAGAAAATGGACCTATTTTGTAGGAGGAATATTTTAATTCAAGTTATAGTAAGGCCTCATGTGCAGATTCCCTTTTTCTCTGTTTTGAGTGATGATAGTATTTTTTAACATCATATAATGCTCTTCAGTACAGCTTTCTTTCAGGAATGTGATTTTTTTCTCTTCTATTATATTTTTTTATGATTTTAAAATTATTTTAACTTTGACTTTTTTTTTCTGCCATGTTAGAATAAGTCACCTGTTCTACTAGCAAATGATGAGCCAAATGATCTTTGAAGTACCATGCCCACATATGTCAGTGGGAGGTACGAAATGTCAAAAGCTTTCAAAAGTGCAAAAGCTTTTGAAGCATATACTTCAAAGACTACACTCTACCTACGTAACAAAACCTAGAACACCTTGAAGCTCACAGGCATTGCCACGACCCTCAAGACTATGACACAGTGGTAGAAACTTATCTAATCTCCTTTTTGATCCAGAGTCAAGTCTAACTATTTGGAAATGAGCTGTTTACATGCACTTCAATTCTGCTGGGCCAAATAAAACTGCCTGCTTAAGAAACACTGAAATACACATAAGAAGAAAGTTTCAGTGTAAGAACACCCTTTTAGATCTTTTGAAATGCTTAAACTTTCCCTCTGTTTGGAGTGAGTAGTCTGTCCTGGCCAGCTACCTTTTTAAAAGCAAGCAAACATGCTGTAGCTGTAAAGTAACACATCTACTGATCATTAATGAAAAACGTAAGTTGAGTATAGCAAATGAACCTCTATTACTTGCCTGAAGTGGTTTGGTAGATATTGTTAACGATTTTTACATTTAGATGACAAGTCTCTACATAAGGCACTTTCAGTCAGCTTTGAATGCACTTATTTTGCCTGGGTGGGAGTTTCTGCTCATGCTTTCCAAACTCAAGGAAAGCATGAGCTGTATCAGTTTCAGTAACATGCTTATCAAATGTCACTCATGTCTTTGTATTACTTTTAGCTATTACACTTCAACTGATATTAGAAATGCATTGATGCAAAATCTCCCCCTATTTCCTGCAAGTCGTAGGATTTTTAAATTATCTGCATAAATGCATTTAATGGTTCTCAGCCTTTGAATAAAACTCCCATTTCTGCCATCAGTCATCTATTGGGCTTTCCTAACCTGCTTAAGCAGTGTCTCCATCTTTCCTGTCATCTTCCTTCTATGGTGGAGAACTGAAAATCCAGCACTGCACACAGGGCTCAGCCAGCAGAGGTTGCCTGGGCAACCAAGATACAGGAACTGGACATGTGGATAGTGAGAGGAGAAGAAAAAAAACTCTAAAAGGAAGAAAAAAAACCCAAATGCTCTCTCTAAATACATTTTCATTTGTGAAACTGTTGTTAATATTCTAGGGTAGCTCTGTACCAGTATTTGAGGATTTATCTACCTTTAGTGAGAGGCTGCAAGAGCTCAGGCAACAGTTTAGCAAAGGGAAGGTTAATATGATCACAGGCTTGAAATAACCAGAGAGAAAGAAATACTCTCGATACAATAAGACTTTCTATTTTAGAAGAGAAGTTATAACAGTATCTGACAGCCAGATCTAGCTGAAGTTAAATACAGACTAGAAATAATGTATGCATCTTTAATCAGAATAACAGTTAAACTTTGAAGAAAATTACCCAAGGATTTGTCTCTCCCCGTAACTTAATAATTGTCTCTTTCTAAAATATATTCTGTACATTCTAGATAAACTATGGATTTCACAAAGATATCACTCAACATAAGTCATCAGACTGCTGTCTTCTCCAGTTTAAATAGTTTCTGATGGATTAAAGTGTATAGGAAGAAAGCAGAGAAACATATAATGTAATTAAAAGAGGTACAACTTACTCCTTGTGCTGAGTAAATACTAACACGTTGCATCAGACCAGTACTCCAGCCAGTCTAATGGTTTTTATTTTCTATATCCTGAAGGAGATTTTGCAGAGTGATATTTCAGATTTTTCTGGTGATGGCCCAAGCCACAGTGGGGTTGGTGACATGGTTATCCCAGCATGGGTGTCTCCTGAGTGTGAGGGAGATGAGACATGGAAGTCTTAGGGTGAACCAGGGGACTCACCTCCCATGCAGGGAGGCAGGGGCTGCTCATGGAAGACAGGGAAGGCTACTTTTTCTGTTAATTCTCCTGTTACAGCCACGTACTGAGAAGGATGCTGCCAAACCATGGCACATATCTACCCTGTCCCTCCTGACCACTCAAATAAACAGCTGGTAATGCACTGTAGGGCAGGTAAGACACATCCAGCCTATATTATCATTGGTCTCACTGGTAGAAGGATGGTCCTTTGAGAAGACTGGAAAAAGGGAGCTCCACACCTTCTTTCCCTGGATGCCACACAAGCTCCTGACAACAACCCTGGCAATGAACAATCTGTGTCACAGTGGGCAGAGCAATGGTGGTGTTCCAAACCACAGCTGGGTTGTTAACATGGTTGGCCCAGGAGACTGGCTGTCAGGAAGATGAGGGATGGACGGCCTTGGTGTGATTCTGTCCTGGACAGGGAGGCAAGGAGGCTTCTTTGGTTGAATCTTCTGTTTATTTCCACCTCTGCTCTTGATCAGAATAAAACAAGTTCCCAATGCACTCCTGTTCCCTGCCACTAAGAGAGTGTCATGATTTCCTTCATGGACTTTTACCTAGGACTACAGAAAGACACACAGCCCTGGCTAAAATGAGCTCTGCAGCACCCATGTTCTCTGTAACATATAATCCTGGAGGCAGCTGGGGAGTCCCTGCAGCCTCGTACAAAGTGCACTCCACACAACTCACCTTCTCTGTGCAAAACTTTTCTTAAAAATAGTTTTTTCTGATTTGTGATCCTATTAGCTGGTTCATGCTGGTTTTTTTTTTGAAAATCTTTTGGAATTTTTACATCAGGATTGCATAAGCTTCAATTTCTTAGGAACTGGTGCCAAAAAAATTCACTGCATATTAAGCATCATGTCTCAGATTATAGTCTACAGGCATGCATATGTAAACCACCCTCTGCCTTACTTGAACAGTGTAACAAATTTATATGATAAAGGAAAGAGCAGGTCCTTCAGCTGAACAGCACTAACGTGCAAGTTTGTGCAAATCCCTTTCATATGTACACTTCAAACTTCTGATGATGGCCTCTTGAGGATGTAGGAATGAACAAACCTCAGGTTTAGCATCAGAAAAGACAGTCCCTGAGAGCAGTAAAAAAGCTGAGGGACTTGCTTTGGTTTATGGACATCAGCTGTCACACCTGATAATGAATTTCACTGATAGGGCTGAGATCACTGTCTCCTTAACAAAACACTGTCAGAAAAAACCCTCAAGTGAAACAGCTGAAAACACTCTCATTAAGAGTGTGCAATGCATAGACTGGAGAATTTTTTGCTGCAGTGCTTGTAGAACTGTTAATGTCACAAACAGCTGAACCACTTGCTACTCTAGCAAAATGACCCATTTTAAAAGATGGGCAAATGCAATGCACTGTGAAGTTGTGCATGAGGACCCACGCCCAAAAGGATAAGGAATATACTGCATGGCAGCCATCTGACCTACATTTACAGCTGAAGATATAAAGCTGACCCAGAGGGAGCTGTGTCTAACCTACAAACACAGACAGAGGGCTAGTCAAATGGACCATGCATTTAAAATGATAAACTGAGCAGCAGCAGCAGCAACGGCACAGGGATGAGTTTCCCACTGCCCTATGTAAGAAGCAAGCCAGATCAATAGACCATGATAAGCCACTGCTGGCAGGGAAGCACAGCTCAGAGTAACTCCTACCTGCTCAGTGTGCCATGCTGTAGGGAGGAAAGCAAACTCTTGGTGCAGAGAGACAAACCCAGCCCAGGTGCCAGCAGTACCTGCGATGGCAGCACTGGCTGAGCTGGACAAACCAGGTGAGCCCAGGGGCTCTGACACAGGCAACAAGGCTGCAGCAACTTCAGTGCTCTTGCTGCCACCAAGCCCATGGCATCAGAGCTCACACAGTTAGGGACACCCAAACATAAATCCAACTTGTACATCAGCACAGATAACCTTCAACGAAATCAAAGAGACAAAGAGTGCATTGTAGGGTTGTTGGGCTGTACAGAGAGGACAGTAGGAGGCAGAGGCAAAACCTTCCTCAGACACAGTGTTGGTAATTGCATCACCAGGAGGAGAGAATGACACACACTTGGGAGCAGATTTTTAGCCCCCACTGAATGAAGTAGCTGTGTTGCCACAGTGCTGCTCCGCACTGTATGAGGCATAAACCTGTTGGCATAAAGCAGCATTTAAAAACAGGTATTTTGCTGAGTCTCCCAAATACATTGACTTTTTTTGAGCAGAGCCTTCCCTTCCCTGTGAAGGTGTCTGCATGACAGGTACAGAGCACATAAGTAATTACTGCAGTGGTAGCAAAGGAAAGTTGTGAAAGGAAAATTGAAAGTTGCTACAAACCAAAAATGCTTATCCTAAACCTGCCTCCTAAAGATAAACCATTAGCACTATTAAGCCACCTTGCCTTTAAGTAAATTGCTTCACACCAGCATTTCATGGTTTTCTAATACTAAACAAGAACAAGGAAAAATAGCTCTGCTGTGCTCAGTAAATGTATCCAAATAACCAAGCAGGAAGCTATCATTAATAAAGACCAGTTAGAGACATATCTCCCAGCTCCTAGATTCCTCAGCCTTACATTTGTATTTTTATCTTTTTTCCTTTTAGAATTTTGATTATCTTTTTTCAAAACGTCACAAGATTTTTCCTGGGATCAGCTGGCGTGTTTCCACAGTGTTTGGGGAAAGCCATTGCAGCAACAGAAATGTCTGATGCAGATGCAATAACCTCCTAGAAGCCAATGCAGCTCACCTGCAGTATGAAGTGGGGACTGGCTGCCAAGGCCTGCCTTACATGAGCCTCAGGGTTTGTGCTGGTGCAAGTTACTTCAGTGGGTTTCTATATCTGTCACAGACTTGTCTGAGATTGAGTCAAGTTTGTTACCTTCACTTCCTTGGAGAAATCACCATATGTGTAGGGTCTTCATGGAATTTTTGTGAGCCTCATGGTAAGTGCGATACCTGTATATTCAAGATTTTACCCTGATTTTGACCTGCAGATATTTATAAGAATCTGAGAAGCTGACAGATAATCCCACACAGGCCTAAACAGCCTGTCAGACATCATTTTTGTTAGCAGCATCTTGGAAGTCTGCCATGTCCTCTAGGAACAGAGGCAGTGACCAGCATGTATTCCCCATCCCAAATTACATCTTCTCTAGCATCTGTACTAATCAACTGGATTTATGAAACATTGAAGTATCTGAAGGGAAACCAAAGCAACAAGTGTATAATGCCTCTCTAGCACAACCTGAAAATGTAACACCAGATAGAATATTTGTTCAAAAATATTTCCTAAAATGTCAGCTGCAAGAAGAGCTTGGGTGTGTTGGAAGCATCTTACATATTAGCACTAGAGCATTGGCTGCAAGATCATAACACTCCTTGTATTCACACAGTTTTATGTGCCCTGTATTAAAGATCCAGGAAGTAGAAACTTAAAAGATCACACAACCTTTCCAAGAGCTTTTTCCTCCACTATATTTACAAGTGTGGAGAACAATTTTTATAATTTTGTGCCTTGCAGTAATGCTCCATGTGAGACTTCATCCTAGCCTAGACTAGCCACAAATTGCCACATTTTAAGGATTTCTTTATCAAAAGAGCAATGTCCATCTGGACACACTTAGCTGGCCATGTTCCATCACACATATGAAATGGTGCATGGCAGAGAAAGGTACCACTTGCCTTGAGTTCTGTACCTGTTATTTGCAAAAGGTTAAGGGGCACAAATCAAAGCTTATATGGAGCAGGGAGTTAGTCTGTGCACTCTGGCCGTTTACTGCTGTCAGAGCAGAGTCCAAACTACCCGGGCAGGCTGAGAGTTTTGCAGCAAGATATGAGTGGCTGTCTTACTGATGACGCTTGCCCAAAGCAAGACCAAAAGATGTTCCCTACTCTCCCTCTCCTCTCCTTCATCTCCTTATTCTCATGGTGACCACAAAAAAACCCCAAACCAAACCGAAACAAAAAACCCCACACAAAACAGACAGAAACCAACTGTGAGGGAGGGAACCTTGTGTTTTCCTCTTGTGTTCAGAGAACCAGAATATACATACATGCATGTCTTGTAATCTAGTAAGATTACATCAAAGATGTGAGCCATGTGTCATAAGTACCATTTTGGGATAGAAACACCTCAGGAAGGTCCCAGGAACTGGCTGCCCACTCAGATCAGGGCAGCTACAACAGCTGCACTGTAAGCGAGGCCATGATCTGCCCTGATGAGATCCTGTCACCCATCCATGTGTTGTGATAGTGGGTGTAGAAAGCAGGGAGACCAAGCACAGTTCAGTTCATTTTGCACAGAAATGGGAAATACAAAAAGCTTTGTTTAAAACAGATCTCATGAAGTAGCATCAGTAGATTCTGACTTTGGTAACGTCAACTGAAAATAAGAAATTGCCATGTTTTTATTTAAGTAATGATTTGCAGTTTGGGGAGATTTTTCTGTTGTTGGAGTTAAAGAATGCATCCCATGTCTTCTAATAAACAACAACAACCTTGCCTCCCACATAGGTGCACACACAGTAATACCATGGTTTGCTGCTGCAATTTGCTTAGAACTGAAGCTCCTTGAAGCGTATTTTTCAAGTATAGATGCACTGTAAATATATATGTACATTCTGTGACCTCAAACAATTGATTCTCTTTTGTGCCAGAAACAAACACAGTGAAAAATGGTTGTTTTTTAAATGTGTCACTTGTTGGACAACTTGGTTGCTGTTTTGCTAGGAGAGCCAGCACTTACCTTCCCCATTTGGGCAGCAGGAAGACAACCTCATTGTGAAAAGAATAAAAGGTTTGAATTGCTAGTAGCAGCCTGCTCCTAGAAACCTTACTTTCCTTCCCAGCTTGCCTTCTCTTTTGTTGTCTCAAGAATTTTTAATCCAGCAAGGCAGCAACCATGCTCCTACCCTGCCACATTCACCCACTGGGTGGGTGTCTCTATTATTTGGTTTCAAGAAGCTCAGTTTTGCCCTGAGGAAGTTTCAGGGCAATTTATAAATAGAAGAAGTGAGAATACCTGTGGGGTTCCTTTTTTCTTTCCCTTTTGATGACAGATCTCAGGACTAAAGAAGTTGCTTTTAATTAAACCTGATGAGTTAGCATTCAGGTGGCTGTAACATGCTGCCACTTGCCTGTCCCCTTCTAAGTCTTCATGAGTTCACAAAAACACCTTTTTACAAACTTTTTTAGATGCAAGGTTTATCATGTTCTTTTTCCATTCCAAGATACCAGGGGCCAGGACAATGTTATCTGTACAGTTACTCACTATGCAATGAGAGAAATCTTTTTCCTTCTGTAAATGTTCATCCAAGAGAGGCATTGGCCAAGAAATGTAAAATTTATACTAAAATCTAGTTCATTTTTTATGGACAGATCTAGATAGATTCAGCAAAAAAAAGTAAACTTAGAGATTTCTAACGTGATCAAAAATTTTTGTTGATTTATTACAACCTAAAAACTAGGCCAAAATTATACATCAGTTAAGTCTTTAAAAAAAAAAAAAAAGAAAATCACCTGTATTTTATGAAAGTAAAGTGGTTATTTCATAAAAAATTGAATCTGAGAGGGGAAAATTACATAAGGGAGGCAGGAAGCTGCAAAGGAGAGGAGAAAAGTAAAGAAAAGGGAAAGCTGAAATATATTACAAAAGAAGGCTAAAAGGTATTGTGAAGGAAAAGGAAAAGGGAGGAAAGAAAGAGAAGAAAATGACAAAAGCTGAATCACTGCAGATATGATTTTCCAGGCAGAAATGACAACTGCTGAAGAAAGCAGTGGAAAATAGATGAAGAGAGGAGAGTAAAATTAAACTAGCAGAGATAAGTAATACAAAAATTGCATTTCACTGTTAGCCCCTAAATTGATGGGTTTAGGAACAGCCTCACTATACAAATGATCTGTTCCTTGCCATAATCATTTATTGATGTTGACCTGCTGCACAGCAATTCATGAGACACAAGCCCTCTTGGTGTCCAACCCCTCTTCTTGTTAAGGTATTTTTAATATTGATGGATGACAGATTCTGTGCAGATTGATGAAGTTCACACAGGACGTGTATATTAATTTGACAGGCTACTCAGATTCATCAGAAGTCAGGGGAAGTCTTGCAAGACAAAAATTTAGTTCTCAATCCTGAAGACATGTATTTCTTACTGAACATTTTAAGATGAACAGGTTTGTTGAATTCAAACTCCTTTTACAGACTAAAAACTTCTTAATGTCCTTAGAAGCAGCAAGATACTCTAAAAATGTTGCACAGTTAGATATATTTCTAAAAGTATTTTCAAAAAGGTAATTGTTACGTGAGGTCTAAATAACATTCCTTTAGTTCAAATAAGCCATCTTCTTAAACTTAATAAGTATATTTGAAGGGCTCACCAGCGTCAGTTGGAGTTACATTAATCCTGTTGTAAACATCTAGAAGAGCACATTTGGTACATCATATACTCAAAGAAATGGTCAAAGGAGCATTATGTAGGCAGTGGAATCAAACACTCAGCAGCAGAAAACACTGAGAACAAAATTGCGTGTGCATTTTCGGTGCAGATGTTGGTGTATAGGTTTTCTCTTATGAGCTTTGGTCAGATATAATATATAAAGATGCTTTCCCCCCAGATTCCTGCTTGAATCTAGACAGAAGACAGTGCTCAGTTAGTAAGCTTCAATTTTTCTTTATTATTAATGACTGAATTTGCATTGGGAAGTAGAAGAAGCACTTTAAAAAAAATAAAATTATTTGCTTGTATATCTCCTGCAATAACACCATCCTCTTATTTCCCATTTTACCCACAGTGAGCTTTGGCCCAAAATATAAAGGCAAACTCAAGGCTGATATAGGTGTAATTGACTTGCTCAACATTTATGAAAGCAACTACAGTGGTCAAGTTTACTTTCCTGGCTTTTCCTTAGTTGCATTTTGGTCAAAAGAATAACTTTCCTCCGTGCTTTGCACCATACATGTATCATCTAACAAATGAGCAGAGCAATACAGAGGAGTCAGCGGAAATGGTCCATCTATGTGCTCAATAGAGCATGCTGTGGGTAAAAAGATGATTGCTATCATCATGTTAATTATCCATATATCATAAAGAATTAACTCATGGGGTGAAGATAACCAGAATAAGTGGTACAGCAAATTAAGTGTTGGAATTTCATAGCCTCTGGATACTTTGCATTGTGCTATTTTGATAGGGGCTGGGTTTTGTTCTTAAAAAAAAAAAAAAATGTGAAATTTTAAACGTAGGAAGTGAAGCTGACGTTCACCTCAGTCATCACAAATTGCAGTCTATACAGTTATTCCTCTGCTCTCTGTCACTTGAGAGTGGTGATTTGGTAGTTTAGTTGGGGACCATCTCTGGCAAGACAATATGACACACCACTAAACTCTCAACATCAAAGTGAAAAGAGATAAGAAGCCTGCAGGCTTTGAGAGAGAGCATGGTTTCACAGCCCAGACTTACCCATGTCTGAGCTTCTGTTGGTTGTTTCAGCCTTACCTCTTCATTGCATATGTAGTCCTACTTCCCTCCCTGGGGACAGTTTGCATACCAAACTCCATTTATGTTTTATCTGTTCTGTGGTTGAGGGTTTTTTTTCCTTTTTAAACCCCTTTTTTTGATTTACATTGCAACGTCCCTTCTTTTTTTTTTTTTCATGAATTTTGACAACCCTGTTATCTGAGTTCCAGTCCTACTTGCTCATTCAGGATATCTACATGGTGTTACTCACTTTTTGTACTATGTTTACTAACCAGACATATAAAATTATTCATAAACTCCTGAGCTCTACAATCAGTCTGCATCACCATCCTTTGGTTTCTCACTGCTAATGACCTGACAGCATGAATGGATCTTAATGGCCCTGACCAGCCTCACTTAGGACCTCTCCTCACTCCCTGGCCATTGGTCCAGAAACCCCATTTAGGCTTAGATTTGGCCTTGACCTGAGTTATGCTGTAGGTGTATCTCTCTTTAGTCCTAGATTTTAGCCCTATCTCCAGGATGGCATGTAGACCTATGCTGTAGCTTTATGTCTAGCCCCATCTCCTGCTGCTCCCAAATATACCCCAGAGGCTCTAATACTCCAGATAATCTCTCCTGTTTGCACTCCTGCCTCAGCAGTGATCACCCAGAAAATGTGGGAAGGCAAATAATTGACTGAGTACAGTTAATGGATTACAACCAAATGGCAGAAATGAGCTTTTGCAGTTGCTAAGAACTGAATTCATATGTAAGTGGAGTATTAAATCACATTTCAATTGCTTGTAGTGAAATTCATTGTACAATCCCTTGACTGTTTCATATTGTTAGAATAAAACAATTTTCTTTATTTATTGGGCTCAGGCTAACAGGGACTTGTTAGATATTGATCGAGCAACATCAAAGTGCTTAGACTTCATTACAAGACTTGTAGGGTTTTATTATAAGACAGCTCTGAAAAAACAGTTAGAAAAACCCCCTATTCAATGAGTTGATAATGTGTTATTTCTAAAACACTTTACAAGCAGTTAATATTTAGCCCTAGAGACAACTCATTGCTATAATTGCCACAAAACTACATGAGCTGGTCTATATAGTTGTCAGTTTTCAGATCAGGTTGACTTGTCAGCTTCAAGATTTTTCTGCCTTGGGTCAGTAATTGGGTAATGTGAATTTTTACCTTGTATTTATTGTTTTTAACTAGCCTGTGCCAAAAGTCTGCAAACACTGTGAAAAATTAGAAGCATACAAAGTCATTTTGAGACACTCGTGAGTTAGCATATAGGAGCTAAATGAGTTATAACCTGGCACAATAAATGCAACAGCTCTAGAATGCCAGTAGGTTACAGTGGCTGTCTGATTAGCAAGAACTTTCTTCAAGTGATATGTCCTGACAGCTACTATTTTAGAAGGAAGTCAAGGAGTCAAGAAAGAAGCTTCAAGCTGAATGATGATGTGACACATAAGTTTTCTCTCAGTCATAGGATTCAATTCTTTCTTTCAATTTCAATTTCTTTCAATTCAAACTACACTTGTTAAAATTATTACACTTTTGTTCCTTAATCTATTTTGGTCAAAATTAACTAACATAATTTTCACCACTTTGTTAAATCAGTACTTCATGTATGCTCAGTTCCATTAACAGGAACTTTAAACTTTATTCAAGAGTTTCAACCAGTCTCTAAATCCTCTGCATATATATAGGACCATGTAAAAATCACTCCTGAAATCATTGATAAAGCCTGAGAAAGACACGCATGTATTTTGTTTCTTCCTCTTCCAGCTCAATAGTAACTTTCATCTCTTATTTAGCAACGCATTTAATAACATGATAATGGCTTTGGCTGACAAAGACTCGAATCCATAAGTCACTACACAGAGTATGACGGGGTGTTTTTTGCATTTGGCTGTGAATAGCAATGTTATGCTCTTCAAGTCACAAATAAGGGGTGTTGTTGTGAATCTAATGTAGCAGACTTTGTAATGGCTACAAGATTTTAAGTCATTAATCATATCCTTATATCATTGTGAGCAATAAATAATATAATGTGGTTCTTCAATTTGACTGTAAATGCAGCTAATGTTCCAGCTATACTTGGAGCTAATACTGAATGCACAGCATGCGCAGCAGATCCTGTTTTTTAACAGTTTAACAAGTAACAAAAAATACTGGCTCTTAATCTAAAAAATTTACAGAGCTGCTCTATTTCTCAGTAGAAAAAGTGCAATCATAGAATAAAAGTCCTAAGTCATTTGAAGAAACAAACTCTGAGTCCTATGGAGAAGTTCCAACAGTGCTTTGGGAGGTAATTGATGCTATCTATTGTTTGAAAAATATTTCATTAATTGCATTATAGTTCTTACATGTCTATAAAGCATTCTTCTTTCAGGCTACTGTGGGCAGCAACATAAAAGAAAAAATTGTCTCTTAGTTAACAGTTCTCTTTTTACTTCTTTAGGGAAATTTTTATTTTAAAACAGATCTTGAGTTTTTCACAAGGTGTTGAATAACATTTTGCACACCCTGGTACATGTAATAAAACTTCAGAAGGCACAAAAAAGTGTATGTTTTTGTGATTGTCAGAAGTTGGAGGGGTTGACTTTGCAGCTGGAGTGACACACTTGTTTCTCTAGTGATAAATTCACTACACCCCTAAACACACCAGAGTTTTCTTGAAGCTAGAATTACTCCATTAGACTGTGAGTAATGCTTGAACCCCATTGCCTTGCAAGACAGCATAGTGTGAGAGGTGGTTGAAGGGTGCGTGGGAGCAGGCCAGGGCCTAGATGTGCCTGGGGTGGGCATGAGAACAGCTGGATGCAAAGGAAATCACCTCTTCAGAAGGCCATAATTTGCACCTGTATAGGAACAGGTCATTAAAGCACAGGACTGGTGAGCACAACATGCTCCTTAAATTCTCCATGCTGAGCCCGAGAAGCCATAGTGCAAATACGGGAACAAAAGAATAAAACTCCAATCATTTGCTGTCTCTCTACACATCTACTGCCACAAAGGTATGTGACACAGAAAACTGCAAAGCTCTTTGGGAAATGGGACAGAATGATGAGTGAGTGTCCCTAGCTTTGTCTATGCAAGGTTATTTAGGTGTCTGCCTTTTCTAAACTACTGGTTAAGGTATATGTAAACTGAGTATACTGTAGATCTGCATTTTTGAGGGGTTTGTAAAGTATTTAGACTGCATGAAGTGATTTACTAAATTAGCGGAGATGCAAAATTGTATATAAACTGTAGAGTAAATTAACTAAGCAGAGACAAGAATGGATTGCTCTGAGAAAAATTCAGAGATGTTCATCAGGATGAGAGAGCACAAAACCAGGTCTTCTTGATGCAGCCTAAAATGCAGCTGTGCTAGCGTGAGACCAACCTCTTTGCAAATAGATGGTATGGTTTTTGTGGTTGTGACAATGTAATTTTAAAATGCTTTCCCCTACAAGACACCCTGTAGATATTTCCCACAGGGTAAAAGGTAGAGATGAAATTTAAGTGGCCTGATGATAGATTATTTGTCTCGCCTGGGCGCCCAGCTGTGCCAGTGAGTTATGTGCTTCTATCACTTGCCATGGGAACCGCACGAAACTTAAGCATCAGCAAAGGATGTTTCATACCGGCACATTGGAATGATCATTTTGATCACTGCAGGCCAGCTTAAAGGGAATTCTCTCATGGTAGATAATAAATGCTTCCTACAGCACTATTTTGGGGGAAATCTGCTTTTGCTGTGCTGGACTTCTGATGTGTCAAGCACTTCTCTCTGCACTGGAGCAGTACACAACTCCCACAGTTGAGTCCCACCACCCTCAGCTTTTGATGGCTTCTCTGGGGTATGGAGGTCTTGAATACAATACCCTGCAGGACTGCACTTTCTCTCACTAGGAAGGTGCAGTTATTAATTAATGATTTGAGAGTAAAAAAATTTAGGAAGTTGAAGTCTACCAGCTGGCAAGAGGTTTGCATACAAATCTTCTTCTTCCCTCTGGAACAATTGAATGAAATTAGTTATATTTGCATATAAAATAGCTTATTTCTTCCCTATTTTGAAAAAAAAAAAAGTATTATGAAACTCTTCTCTTTTTCCTCACAAGAATTCACATGAGGATTATTTAATTGGAACTATTAAATCTATTTTTCTAAAACCAAGTAGAAAATTAGATTTTTGTATACATTTTTAAATAATATTCACGTATAGTAACTTTAATAGCTTGGTAATCTGTAAAGAAGTTGTATTTAATACTTTAATGAATTTATAATTCTTTGGGAAGTTATTTTTGCTCATTAATTTAAAAATGAGTTTCCGTATTTTGAAGGAATTTTATTAACTAGTCTAGACAAATGATAAAGGAATCCTACTGCAGAAGCATGGCCAGCTTTCCAAACTGTTAGACTCCTGAGAATTTGTCGTGACTTCTATACACTTTTTGTTGACTATGTGTTTCCAGACTACTTTTGTAAGCTAAGGTTCAGTTTTGAGATGATCCATGAAATAAGTAAATCTCCTTAATTTACTGGGTAGGTATATACAAGTATTTTCATACCTTTTTTTGTTCTCTCTGAACACAAAAGAGCATCAAAACAGCTTTGTTCACCCCACCTGAACTGCACTGCACTTGTATTTGGGGTAGGTTTTGAAATTCCTTATTCGTGGTGACACCCAGGGCTGACTCCAGAGCTCCTGAGTCGTTCTGCAGTAACATGTGATTTAAGTCAATGGTTTTTTACACTTTAGTTAGTGGGAAACTGTGATTAAGGAGCCACTGGCCAAATGAATAGATCAGGAACTTTCAGGACTGAAAATGTATCCTGCTACTGAAAGTTAAACTCTACACCAGGAAAAACATGTCATTTGTTATCCATGTGGCATGAGGTTGCTTTAAAGTTTTCATTATAACATAGGGTTTGCCCATGACTAGGAGGACTGTTGGGTAACTCAATAGGGCAGTTGAGGAGGGGCAGAAAAGCCTTGAAACACAGCGTTTTATTTGTCTGATTCTGCCCTTGGACTCAGAGTCCTGCTGGCCTCATCCCAACACATTTCCTGCAGGATCCTCTCCTGGCACTATGAACTGCACATGGTATTTTGCAGTTTTCTACTTACAAACAGGGCCAGGCACTCCTCAAAGCCCCCCTCCTTACAGTGCAACTCAAGGGCATCAAAGTTGGAACAAAATAGATGCCCCAAGTTGTACTTTCTCAAAGTGCTAGTCTGGAACAGTCCTTTTATGCCTTTACTAATAAAACCAAAGTTACTTTGCCTAAAGTATACTTTTAACATCACTATTTGAATTGTAAAGTTAGAGACCATATGTCAGCTGTGAAAGAACTTTTGAATGCAGCCAACTGCTTTTTCTTTCCATGTGTAAGGTTATGGTACAGCTCTGCTTTCAGGCTTGGTAGGGTTTTGTTACTGTATTTTATTGTAAAAACAGAGGAGGACTTGGAATTAAAAGAGAGGCTGCAGTTACATTTTGTCCACGTCTTCACTTGCATTGAGTCTGACTTGTTATGAAAGCAATGGCTGCCTCTGCTCAAGAAATACTTCAGTACATGATTAATTCACTGCCAACAAGATTTTTGATTGCCTCTTTGCCATATGTGAATGACCAGTTGAAATGTTTTTCAAATCTAAACACGAGTCCACCATTTGAAGTGCAGCTGGGGCAGAATTCGGCAATTTTAAGACCCGTAAGGCCTTTACCAGAAATGAGTATTGCAGAGGGAGAGTGAGGCTGAGGGGCAGAGCAGCAGCATGAGCAGATCGATGCTTAAACTGCTGCTCAGAAATGTTATACAGACAGACATCCCACTTGTTCTAGCTTTCAAAAGCCTGGCATTTTATTAAGATTGTGCATAATGTGCTGATTTCCCCCCTGCTTCTCTTGACTTTCAGAAAGAAAGAAAAGACACCCACATGCTACCTCAGAAACTTGTCTCTCTTTCAGCAATAATACTCCTAACTCATTGATTAGCTCAGATTAAATCTGATAGAAAGGTGGGAAAGTCAAAGATTTCTTTATTGCAGGTCTGCCTGATAAACCCTCCCTGCACAGACCTGAAGCTGTTGCTTCAAGCTCAGTTATGTCAGCAGTGGCCCGCTGGCCAAGCAACACACCTCCAGCTCCAGCAGCCCTTGCCTTCCTGCAAAGGCAGCTGGGGACGTGGAGGGGAGCTGAGGTTACTGCAGGGGAGAAGGGAGGGATGGGTATAGAGTTGGGGAATTGTACTGTAGCTTCAAGAAATCAGTCTTCATTAGTCCTGCTGCAAAGACTTGGAGTGATTCTTCTCTGTCTCTCAGGAGACAATCTTAATCATCTTGGACAGAGTTCAGTGTGTTTCTCCTGATTGCCCCTCCAGAGCCTGCTCCTTTTACAGGGTAATCCACTATTCAGTATAGAAACACCAGGAACTTGCTAGAGAATATTAGGAGAATGCACCAAGTGTAGCTGCTGTGGTCTTTGTCCCACTGAAAAATTTTATACTTAGTTTCAATAGGAAAAAGGCACTTAAGTTATTATGACAGTTCAGAACAGGTGGTGAATAACTCATCACAGAATCACAGCATGGTTTGGGTTGGAAGGGATCTTAATGATAATCTGGTTCCAACACCCCTGCCATGGGCAGGGACACCTTCCACTAGACCAGACTGCTCAGAGCCACATCCAGCCTGGCCTTAAACTCTTCTGGGCATGGGGCATCCCCAGCTTCCCTGGGTAACCTGTTCCAGTATCTCACTATCCTCCCAGTAAAGAATTTTTCATGATATGTAGTATAAACCTACCTTCTTTCATGGTTTTAGCCCTTGTCCTATCACTACATGACCTTAATAAAAAGTCCTTCTTGAAAAATCGCTCTTTGTGAAGCTGTTGCAATCTCTCCTTACATGTCAAAAGTCACAGGCTTTTAAAACATAAGAAAAAAAAATCCTCAAAGTTTTAGGTTAGAAGGAGATACAGGAAGGTAACTGAGTTCAGGAAAATAAAAAAAATTTAGAAAAATAATCTTTTTGCCTTTCACCCAGATTAAAAAAAAAAAAAAGAAAAAAAGCCTAAAACAATACCAGTGGGATATTTTGGATCAGTGCTGAAGGACAGTAATCTTAGGCCCATTGTTTTGGCAAACATGTGGGTACTCTGAGAAATACCCCAAGCATTGCTAATTTCTCTAGCACTTCAGATCTTGGAAAAATGGCTCAGTAAGGCATCCCTGCTGAAAACTACGCAACTTTCTGTTGATTTTTCTGCTTTGGTTTTGTCAAAACTGGGCTTAATTACAGGAATAATTTGATCCTTCAAAAATCAAGCGATCCCACTGAAACAGTGTGTTTATAATACAGCATATTAGCAGTCACCTTCAGATTTCATCGGGTTTTTGCAAAATGCTCTTGTCAAGCCTGACAGACTTTTCATTCTTGTTTGAAATTAATTAGAGCCTCTGCCTTACTTTGATTTTATAAAAAGCTGTGGCTGGGGAAATTCAGTTACTCTTACAGCCCCAGCTCTGTGATAACATCTCTGTGTAACATAGTAGACAAGTAGATGCAAAATATGTATTTTGTATAATGTTTACATACAATATAGTGAGACATTTGTCAATTTTAAGATACAGCCAACCACTTGCAGTGTTTCTTTGTGTGCAGATAAACTCATATTAATTCCAAGACAGTAGAACAGAATTAATATCCTAGTAATTATCTATTTTCAATTAAAATACCATTGCACAATGAATAATAATAAAAAAGAACCAAGACTTTAAAATGTTTGAGGTTGAGCGCCTTGAATTAATATTTATGAACCAAAAATAAGTGTTCTGACTTCACAAGAGTGCTGTGTACTCAGCTGTATCTTCTGCAATCAACAAAGACATGGATGAAGCACTGAGTAGCCTGTCTCTCTTCTGCAGTTTGATTAAGGATAGAACTTGCTGCCTTGTTAAGTGCACAATGATGCAGCACTTGGGTCAGCTGTAAGTCAAAGTTTCCTTGGTTAATGATGACAGTTTAGAGTAATAACCAGTTTTAAGAAGCAGGTGTGCTTGGCACTTTGAAAAACTCTCAGCAGCTTCTCCTGAAATCCTGGTTTCTGAAATACAGACCACTTATTTAGTTAAGGTTTGGTTTTTGTTGTTGTTTTCGTTTGCTTGCTTGGTTTTCCTTTAAACTGCCAATTTGTGAGCTCAACTTATCTGGATGTTAAGACTTTGTTTTGGACTCTGTGATGGTTTTGCCTGTCTAACTATTAAGGGAGTACAAACCACCCCCCCAAAAAAATCCAAACAAAAAAAGCCCAACCAAATTACTGCCATCCGTTTCCCTCAAAATAATCTTACTTAAGCTTTTCTGAGGGCTATGGAGCATCTTTTAGCACTTGAATTCAGTTGTTCTGTAAAGAGGCACATGTTCTTTCATTCTGCATTTGCTGTCCAAACCCCTTCCTTGGAGCTTGCTTAAGCACTTCATCTTCTGAAGTACAAGAGAAGAAGTCAGCAGCGTTGTTATGTGCTGAATCCAGATTTGTAGAACTACACTCATAAATGGTGTCTTGGTGCTGTGGAACGCAAACAGAGCAAATTGCAAGGAGTTTGATCCTGCTCCCTGAAGTTCCCAACTTTCCACAAGAACACAGAGCTCTGATGCCTGAGAAGATGTTTGCACCAGCAGATAGATACAGAGGGCTGACTCTTCAGCTTGTCTGCTTAGTGCTGTCATTTGTAGCCCTTTTCTACCTGCAGATATGTTTCTCAATGGCATTCTCAACTTTAGAAGAGCCTTTGAAAAACTGTCATTTTGGCTGTTTTCCTGTTGCAGCTGTAGGTGCTCCTTTTATAAACAATGAGGTTAAAATTTTCTGTATCATATCTATTAATAACTGATTGAAGTGTATCTCAACACTGGTTAATCAAAACCCTTACTTTACACCCTCCAGACTAGGCAGTTAGAGAAAGTTCCAGACAAGAATCAGGATCCCACTATCCCCCTGTAATACATATCTATCAGTTCTAACTCCTCCCTGGGACTCTAGAGCTCTGTCCACTGTAATCCCACAGTGATGAGATAAAGACATTTTTTAAAATCCAGAGAGGTATAGTTTGCATTTTTTACTTCCACTCTTAATTGTAGATGTCTACAAAGTACTAAAATAAACCTTTATATGAAAAGATGTGTCATGATATCAGCTGCAATTAAATCTGGAGGGAGGATTTACTAGTATGTGGTCAATATCATATCAGTATTTTCTGACTTTTACTCTTTATTCCTTGACTTTTATTCCATTTTGGATTTGTTAAATAACATTCTGCTTTGCACAGGAATTGCAGAGCCAATTGGAGCCAAGGGACATGTAATGTAACAGTCAGATGGAGGCAATATCAGCTGTTTCAGTGGAAGGTGTAAAAATCAGCCATTTGTGGACAATAGGTAAAAATATGTCATCTCAGATCCTTGTCTCTAATAGGGATTGTCTTATAGGCTTGCATATGACATTTCAGGCACTCAGTTCACTTGAGATTATTCTGAGAAGTGTTTTTATGACTACACATATTCAGTTCTCTCTGGTAATAATAAATCTTTGCCTGCCCGTAGTTTGATTCTTCACTGCAAGGAGCATTTTGTCCCAGACAGATGAGCAATGACCTTTCCTTAAAGGCAATTACCTGTTTTCTCTTGGATGAAAACTCATTACTTCCTCTCTCTTTATATTAATTTCTCAGGTATAGCTGAAATAGTAATTTAAAAGATATGGGGAGCAACTTCTTCCTGCCACTCAGTTGTCAGGAGTCAGCAAAAATGAGTTCCTGGCATCCATGGCCTGGGAGAGTTTTGGGGAAGCTGGAAAAGTTCAGCAATCTAACACTGGTGAACATTACTCTGTATTTCAACATCTCTGTGCTTCTTAGTTGGTGCCAATTTGCAGGAATATAGATTTCTCTGCTGATTGCAAGAACAGGTTTTTGTTTGACCAAAGAGGAAAATTCTTTAAAAGTCTCTCAAAATATTGCCAGGTTTTAAATCTGATGAAAAACTTTGACCTGCTCCATTAATTGCATTCCAGAACTCCATTTTCTTTCAGAAATGCTCTCCTTCCTCAGGTCTCTGTCCCTATCCTTTCTTATCCCATCATGTGTGCCAATGACACCAAACTACGCGATGCAGCTGACACACTGGAGGGAACATCCATCCAGAGGGACACACAGACTTGAGAGGTGGGCCTGTGTGAACCTCATGAAGTTCAACAAGACCCAGTGCAAGGTCCTGCACCTGGGTCAGGGCAGTCCCAAGCACAGACACAGACTGGGTGGAGAATGGATTGAGAGCAGCCCTGAGGAGAAAGACTTGGGGGTGTCCTTGAGAAGCTCAACATGAGCCAACAATGTGCACCTGCAGCCCAGAAACCCAATTATACCAACGTGGCCATCAGGTTGATGGGGGTGATTCTGCCTCTCTACTCTGCTCTTGGGAGAAGCCAACTGGAGTGTTTCACCCAGCTCAGGAAGCCCCAGTGCAGGAAGGACATCGACCTGCTGGAGTGAATCCAGAAGAGGACTGCAAAGATGTTCTGAGACAAAGACTGCAAATTGGTCACATGTTTCCTGAATCAGACTTGGTGCTATCTCATCATTGTATTTGGGAAGAAAATTTCCTAGTCTTCTGAATTACATAGTCTGTTGGGATGTGAATATCTGGGTGGACAAAGACCGGAGACAGCCCTGGACTTTATGCACATTTCTCTTCTTTTTGAAATGTCATGTGTGTGAAAAATATTTGATTACTGATAGGTTTTAAAAATTTTATGGCTTCTGCTCCATGGTCTAATGTATGCTTTTTTCTCTTTCCAGCTTGTCATGTTGAGATATTCCTAAAGGGATCAAAGGCAATCCTTTAATTTATTTCCTTATTTCCTATTCAGTTTTGAATATGTGGCCTTTATTACTGTCTTTCATTTAACAGCCTCCTGTGCAGCTAGATCTTAGAATCATTAGACCATTTAGGTTGGAAGGACCTTTAAGATTATTGAGTACAGTTGCTAACCAAGCACTTCCAAATCCACCACTAAACTATGTCCCGAAGTGCCACATCTACATATCTAAAACGTTCCAGGGATGGTGACTCAACCACTTCCCTGGCCTGCCTTTTCCAATCCTTGAAAACTCTTTCCATAAAGAAATTTTTCCTAATATTCAATCTAAGCCTTCCCTGGCACAGCCTGGGGCCATTTTCTTTATTTCTTTTGCTAGTTACCAGGGAGAAGAGCCCAAAACCGAACACAATATTTGAGGTACAGCCTCACCAGTGTTAAGTACAGAGGGAAAATCAGTGCCCTGGTCCTGCTGGTCACACTATTTCTGATACAGGCCAAGATGCCATTGGCCTTCTTGGCCACCTAGGCACACACTGGCTCATGTTCAGCCAGCTGTTGACCAGCTGCCCCAGGTCCTTCTGTACTGAGTAGCTTTCCAGCCACTCTGCCCAAAGCCTGAAGCATGGCTGGGGGTTGTTGTGACCCAACGGCTTCACCTTGTTGAACCTCATAACCTCACGACATTTTTGTTATCCTTGCTTCCAAAAGTGATAAACCTCTTTTTTTTTTTTTTCTTTTCTTTCTCCTCTGAGTTCCAGACAAAGCTCTCTGTTCAGCCAGGCTGGTCATCCTCCCCACTGTTTCGTCCTTTAGGACATGGGAACAAACTGCTGCTGTCCTTTAGGATTTTCTTCTTGAAGAATGTTCAGCCTTCTTCCCACTGTTGCCTGCTCATCTGGGTCATGGCTCACTCCCACATAGGCTTTGGTTTAAAGGGAAGACCTTACTTCAAGAACTGCAGTTTAGCTCCTGTAGTTTGATGAAATATGACTTCCCTCCATGTCTGTCTTAAACAGCTCCAAGTCTCACTCTCCTGTTTTTGTGACATTGGCCTTTGAAGCCCTTCACGAAGAGGCAAAGGAAGAGAGTGGTCTGCAACCTGAGTCAGATCACTGCAGTGAGCTGCAGAAGACAATGACCAGTGTTTCCTAAAAGTCTGTGGTTTGACATTAAGTGTTACAAAACAAAAAGTTGGAGGAAAACTTCTATAAAGTGATAAGAACAGTCTTCAAATTTCACTGCTCAGGCCTCACTGCCTGCTAGGTTATGCCACATGTAAATGTACCACAAACTGTAATACTGCAGTATATTAGCATGTTCACCCTGTGCAGTGTGATAGAATTATTTGATTTTTTTCCCTATGCCTGCACAATATTAGTTAAATTAAAGGTGGATTTCATCACCAGCATCCTAGTGGAGGTACTATAACTGAATATTCGCTTACAGTTTAATCATACAATCAACAAGACTATACAAAATTTTGACAGAGACCTGAAAAGTGTCATGTGTCAAGCTAGTACTGATTAATTGATTGATTTGTTTCTATTCAGTTCTTTGTAAGTAAATACATGATTCTGTAAGTAGCTGACACCTTACTGTGAGACCATGATGTGCTGTTGATATTCCTGTGAGGAGACTGTGCTTATACCCATCCCTACAGAGCTGCACTGATTGGTGCTCTGCAGCTGGCTTCTCTGTTCGCTAAACTGTGACTGCACGAGACCTGATGTCTCTATAACCTGTTGTCTATATACCTATGAAAAACATAGACTATGAGCTAGTGACTGCTTAAAATTGTCCTACTTTCTCCTTGTCAGTGGAAAAGTTTACCTTTTGCAAAAAAACCCAAACCAAACCCCAAAACCAAAAACACCCCTCCCCCCCCATATATTAATAATGTAGGAGAATTGAAGAAATTTTAGTTCTCATTGGATAAAGGCATAATGGGAATGCCCAGGCACTGACAGGAAAGTTCATGTTATATTCAGAGAGAAGGGATGAACTGGAGCCCCTATAAGCACTGGAAATACTGCTTTGGTGCTGAGAATTTAGGCTTTCTGGAAACATAATTTTGCTTGGGGTATTTCTTTAAATTAAAAACCTTCACAAAGCAAATCTTTGTCTCTTAAAAAAACCCTAAAGCCATAAGCCCTGTTTTCTCTTACATAAAAGAAATGAAATATTAGGGATGACTGAATATTTTCCATTGGAACTAGTTTATCTGTCCTAGATTTGCTCCAGGATATAAAAAGAACATTTTGCTCTCCATGATCTCTCCTTGCACCCCGTCACTAGGCTTTAGTCATTCTTAGAGAGATAACATCCTGCCCATGCAATGGTTTCTAGGCTGTCAGGATACCTGCAGTTGTTAGTGAAAATCATCACTGAGGATTAATGTCCCTTCCTGTTTAGGTGTTTCCTGCTAAAACACATTTTTCTGTTTTAATGTGTTTGAATGCATGTGAATATTTTTTCAAGCACTGACTATTCTGATGTATCTGGCTGAGTTGAAAATGACATGGAGAAACTGTGTTGGAGTCATGGATTTTCTGTGTTGGCTCAGCCGGGATAAATGGTCAAAATGATCTGGCTGATGGTGTGATTTTTCTGGTTGTGTCAATCACAAACAAGGAGGGATACTGCAGTGTGAATGCAGAGTCCCATGGGAAAATCCCAGTAGGAGTTATTCACATCAACTTTGTTTCCAAAACAGATGTCCTGTGAAACTGCCTTTGGATAAACAAGACATAGTGTCATTGGGCAAGAACATAATGCATCTTTAGGTCTAAGTTACAGCACACATAGGATGGCAGTGCAAAATACTGCTGGGTCTGAATAGTTGTGGTTTATGTCTGTTTTGTGTGGAGGTTGATAGCCAAAAGGAGTGGTAGAGGACCATACTGAGGCTGTATCCCACACTGACTGAAACTTCTTAGTGTTGCTGTATTTCCAGCAGTTGAACTCAGAACTGCTTTCATTAGACACTTATTTAAAAATCTACCTCGTCATTAGAATCGTTAAGGTTGGCAATGACTTCTAAGACCATTAACACCATAAAAATGATGGGAAAGAAGCCCTGCCAAGACTTCAGCATTTTTGTTGCTTGTCTCACTCCTCCTACAGGGAGCGGCTCAAGTGACAAAATCCCTCTGCTTTGTGTAGCTGAAGTTAGCTATTTTCAACCCTTGCTGTGTGAGGTTGGATGTCACACTTGCCTCAGGTTAGACAGGAGGGTGCTCAGACTGTTGGTAGTAAGGGCTTCAGGCGGGTTGCTTTGTGAGTCACTACTAAAGGCTATAAATAGGAAATAATATAAAGTATATGTCTGAATCTTACAAACGACCTAGAGTGTGGATAGTATGACTCAGTCCAGTCACCCCATCCCCAATTTTCATCCTTTCTCTTATTACTATATTATACTTGATCTCTGAAGTACTGGGACAAGCCAGACTCTGATGCATTGGTGAGGTGTTCTTGTTTCTCAAGACGCATTATTTATGACGTATTGCAACAAGTGGGAAAAGGTCAGACTGAACTGGCTGGTGGAAAAACATGATAAAAATGGAAGTAAAAGTAAAATGGCAAGAAAGAAAAACAGATGAGGGGAAGAGTGGGAATGTTCATATTACAGATACCTCAAGATTTTAAATGAAACCAGAATTCCTGAATAGGAAAGAAAACAGAGTGAAATGCATCTCATTTCCATGTTTACAGATGTGGATTTTTATTCCATGATATCTCCTAATCAAGGAGGAAGAAAGAAAAATAATAGTAGGTTTCAGGATATTTGAATCTTGACCAAACTGGGATACAAACAGTGAGTGGTGGCTGATGGGGAGGGACAATCCTGTACAGCTAAGCCCAGGGAGCGCAGAGTGTCCTGGGACCTGTACTGCAACAGCACTGCGTGGTGTCAGTCATCGAGTGGGACTAAGTTTGAGATGAACTTTTTTTTTTTAATTGTTGTTATTTTGTTTGGATTCTTAATTGTTTGATTTGGTGGGGATTTTTTTGTTTGTTTGTTTTGCCTGGTTAGTGTTGACAGAGAAGCCTGAATAGTGAAAATAGTGATGGACAAGGCTGAGTAGACTCAGAATTTATTGAAACTGCTGTATTTAGAGGAGATTTCTTACAAAAAGCCACAAACTATGAGCTATGTTTCATTAATTTATTTTAGAAATCAGTCTTACATGTGACCATCCATATGGACTGTGAATAGAAGAAACTTTGGACACTGAACAAAAGATATTCACACAAAAGATATTTTCCGCTTCCCTTTCTGCAAGATGTCCTCAGCTGGATGAAAAGGTGAACAGTGTGATGGAGGCCTTGATGTGGCCTCTGCCAGCAGAGAAGGTCATAGCTCTGGAGGAAAGGAAGCTAAACCTGAATTCATGCAGAAATCAGTGGTGGAAGCTTGACAGAATTTTTGCTAACTGGCAAATTCTGAACTTTCCCAGGAGAGGTCAAGATAATTTAGCAGGAAAAAAAGCTGCTGCCAAATTCTAATGAGTTTCTTCTGTTTTCCCATCTGGGAATAACTCTGAACTATCTGGATAAGTTTAATGGGGTGAAGTGCCAATAAAATAAGCAGAGTTACCCTGGGACAAGTTCATCCTTGGAATGAATACTCACTGAGCTATTTTTGCACCTGGGATTGGTTTTATTCAGCCTTCAGTTAAGTTACTTTTCTGAACTATAACAAGCTCTTATCTAAGACATCTGAATAAAATAATAATTTTAAATCAAAAATATTAATAAAGTAGATATTTCAGATACTTCATTGCAAATAATTCATTGCACTAAATTAGTTTCCTCTAATCAATTAGGAGCCTGCCAGGTACCAGCAAATGGCAATTTAACAGCAGGAACAATTTTATGTATTTTTAGGGAGGATGAGAGAGTAGCACCAATTTATTTAAAATTGCTTCTCCAACACACAGGACGCAGGCTGAACACTTCCCTCCAATGACACAAGGGATTTTTTTCACCAGTTTTCCTATTTGGAGCAGGGATTTATTGCCTTAGTTCTACTCTGAGCCTAGCTGTTTTGTTTGCTGGTGGAGTGGCAAGCAAAATACCATTACATGATTCATGTATCTCAAGGACAAACCTAAGATCTGCAGAGACAAACGAGTGCTTACAGTTTCTACATCTATCACTGATGTGGGTTCAGCAGATTGATACAGAGCTCTTTTACAATCAGTACAGAGACTCAGGGGACCAGAGTGACCCAGAATATCCACGTGGTGATCTGAGCCCTCTTACAGGCATATGCAGTCCTTGCTAGGGGCTGCTTGTTATTCTTCAATGGATGGTTCTTTGGTCTAACCTAATTTGTTTGTTCTTATAAGCTCAGGCCTGTCTACAACTAGCTAACAGAAAGCAGTACGTACAAATTGTACCTCAACTCTCGCTTTTCTCTGGTATTAGGATACTTGACATCATATTCTTTCGCCCACATAGAATACAATATGCCTTGTTAGTCTGTGTTACTTCTGGTGGTGGAGTTAGGGCTGATCACCTTTTGCTTGATGGATTTGGAGTCTAAAAGCCTTTCCCTGAGGGGGAGGATTGCAACTCTGCCTGATCACGAGGCTGTAGGCTGGATTTGTGCAGTGACAACATTCACTTTCAGCCTCTGTTAGCAGAACTGGTACCTGCCCTTGGGAATGCAGGGGGGAGCAGCAGGGGAAGACTGGCTGCAATCTGGGGGAGCAGGACAGTCTCTTCTTACTTAAATGAAGCCTCTGCAGAGCTATGCAGTCAAAACTGTAACTAGGGTGTCTTGTCATGGTATGGTGTGTTTTGTCATGATCCTATCAGAAATAGCTGTTAAGGATCACCTTTCAGTGTCCAAATCCTGAAACCTAAAACCTGCTGTGACTTCCTGAAAAAAGAAAAAACCAGTTCTCTGGCAGTCATCTCTGCCCATTTTTGGGTGCATGCTGGAGACAGTGAGATTGGATGCTGAAAACGACAAAATGCCCCTCCGACTCTTGTAACTGCATTTCCAACGGCTTTGTTTTTCTTTATCTGGGTGTTCAGGACAAGGCCCAGTTCCAGCTGCATACTGGTGCAGAATATATTGGTCCAAGTAACAGGCTTTGATAGTGCAGTAGAGAAATCATAAGGCAAATACCTCTGCTTTAGCACCCTCATAACAGAATGCCATTGTCCACAGCAAAGCCCCACAGAGGCTGGCAAAGCCCATGCAGCCTTCAGTAAATTAACACAACATGTGTCAAAAGAAAAGGCATTTGACCTCAGGCAAAGGCAAGTATGTGTGCCACACAATTGTCATCACTGCTTTTTGGTATGATTGCAAAAAGCTGAACAGCTTTGAGTTGTCACATTTAGTGCCTTATTTTTTTTTCCACATTTCACTGGCTAAAATCCCAAATACTCCAGTTTTGTGGACTTCAAGAATTCTCTGCATCTGCTTCCACAAACTCTGCATTGGTTTTAGTCTCCAGTGTGTATTTTGGTGTGCCCAGCTCGCTGTCTCAAGTCATCATGAAGGGAAATGACTGAGGTGCAGCCTCTGAAGTGAGACAGACCATGCTTGAGGCAATTCTGTTTCTGCCCATGGGAAACTTCATCAAAACCTCTCAGGAAAAAGGGCTGCCTTTCTCTTTTGTTAAATGCACAAAGTAATTTCTGAAAAAAAAAACCATTGTTCTAATAGTTTCATCTCACACTTTAGAAATAGCTATTATAAGTAATATTTGGTAATATATATTAGTACTATTTATTCAATACTACATATTAGTACTATTTGATGCCTAATACACACTGAGTACTATACCAAACCTCAAAACAAAGGACAGCCTCTAATCTAATCCAAAGTCCTTGAACAGCAAATTTTCTGTTAACCATACACACATTTTCTCACTAATTTACCTGAAAAAACTTACAGGCATGAAATTGAAACATAAGAAGAAATGTTTTGCAGGACAAGGCTTGAGTGTTTTTTAAGAGTGTGAACCAAGGCCCAGGGAAGTCAATGGGAGGCTCCAACCAACTAAGATTTTAGAGGTCAGGTTGTAAAGACAGTAAATTAGTGCACAGATACATATCCAAAAAGATTCTTGAAATTGTGTGTGAGAACTGACATTGGCACAGATTTGAAACCTCAGTGTCTCATGAGGGTGGAAAAAATAGTCTGTCCCACTGCCAGATGGTCCTTATGGGGCAAAAGTGCATCCTTCTGTCCAACATGACTCACCTCTCATTTTTTACCACTATGTAAAAACCCTGCTTTTATATTAAGATTTTTTTTTAACATTGCCAGGTGCTTGTCAAACTTCCATACTTACTAATTTATTTTTATGAATTTGGTCTTATTTGTTCATTGGAGCTTGGTAAATTAAATTGTATAACGGTACTTTAGGTCTGTATTTTGAGATAGTGTGAAAAGCAAAACCCAGTTCTGTTAAGTGCTGCGGAAGTTTGTTTTTAGTGATTTCATCTGTAGTTAAAATAGTGTGCAAACTTCAACAGGAATGCTAAAAGAACATACCAAAATAAAATGTACGTTTTACGATTTATAAGGCTGTAATTGAGGATTTCAAAGGACCTTACAGTCCACTATTTTTTAAATAAGCATATTGTGCAGAACTGCCACACTTCTGACCTTTTTCTATCTCAAACAGTAGGATTCTCTACAAGCTCTTGAAAATCTCTGCAGAAGAAAATTTGCTGTTGATATTGTCAGTGAAATATTCTCCCCTATAGCACATAACTCTCTAGTGCTTTGTGTAGCCTAGCTAGTAAAATAAGGTTATACAATTTAACATTTTAATGAAGAAAATACATCTTAGTGCTCAGAACTTGTTTTCCTATTATAATGAGTAGATTCTTTTACATAGCATCAAGTCTTGCCTGCCAAATGCAGATTCAAAATGATCGCTTTCAAAATGGCTTGGGAGTGTAGTTTGGTAGGATGGACCCGTGGCCAGCACAACATTGTGCTTGTTCAGGGCAGTGGGGTTATTAACACAGTTTTCCTCTCCCTGCCATGGTATGCTGCTGCACAGTAAATGAGTATGTTTCTGTGAACATCACAGACATGCAGCACATGCATCTTTTAAATAACTGGGCTCAACGACATAAGAAACTTCTTAATATCATTGATACCAGCCTTGCCTGCTGAATAAGATATACTGTTATCTGTACACCTCTAAAAACTGGACAAGACATTTTCTTGGAGTGACATAAAGTGCTCTGCAAGGAACGGAAGACAAAACTGCTTGTTCCCAGCACACTTCTCAGAGATGCTCTCTTCAGTGTTGCCCTTCCTTAAGGCTGAGTTCATTTATTTCTTTGATGTGTTACATAGGACTGAAAAGGGGCGTTCATTTTGGGTTCTTTGTTTGTTTGTTTGTTTTTTCTAGCCTTTCTCTCCTCTCCCTGCGAGGTGGGAATAACCTGCCCGACAGTTTCACATCCACCAGACGAGTCCCTCTAGTGGTGTCCTAATGAAAAATTTTCTTCTACATTCCCAAATTAATGAAGAGTAAAGCAAGTCAAACTGAACAAATATTTTAATGCAACCTTCCATTAGTGAAAAGATTATAACGTTCTGAAATACAGAAGTGTTTGGTCTAAATAGCATCAGACTTTGGAAAATCGTGTGCCGGGATAATTCCTGTGCCTTCAGTTTAATAGGAGTTGGCACTGTTTTCAGTGACTGCTGAGCAAGGTCATTAATTTTCATGGAAACATGAAACGAGCTAAAAATATAATACATTTTTCAACATGTAAAATTTTTTTCCTCAGCTGTTTTCAGAAAGATACTTTAGGCATGTTATTTTGAGCAAATTAATTATACTTCAATGGTGACCTTGAGAGGGACTACTGCAGTATTAATAGTGTGCATATTACAAATGGGGAGTTAGAGTTGGGGTGTCTTGTTCTCAAACAGACCTGGGAAAAAAAAATTGTATTTCTGCTTTGTTGAAACCATAAAATGTTGGGAAGAAAATAACAGTGAAATATTGGAAGTGAAATGGAAACCGCTGAAAGTGAAATTAAAGAATATATAAATGCAGAAAGGTCCTTGAATCAAACACACCTGCACATGAAATGCTCAATACAGTGTTGTTTTAGTTTTAATTCTTCATGGGTTTTGTGTGTAGTTTTGGTTGTTGTTTTGTTGGATGCTTTTTAAGGAATGTATTTAGGTAAATAGGAGAAAGCGCATTTATTTGTAAGGGCATTTTTAACTTTCAGGGTTCAGAGCAATCAGAGTAGATCTGCAAAGTGTTTTAGCTGACTCTGAGAGTTTTGTCACTCCCCGAGTGGTGTTTGAAACAGCGTGCGAAGGTGGCAGCAATCAGGCAGTGACCTGAATGACAGGGAACAGTCAGTGATGAAGCGCAGGCTGTCCTGACTGTCTGCATGGCCAGAAGCCCCCTCAGCATTGCACACATGCTGGTGGGACATAGAATGTTGCTTACAGCCAGGAAAATAGAAAACTGGTTAAAAGGGGAATAGCAGGAGCACAGCACAGGAGTGCTGTCCTGAAAATGCAGTGGGCAATAGTATAGCTATAGGTAAATATGGGCAATATGAATCCATTCACTTCCCCTTTGAGCCCGATAGTGTTTATCCATACCACAATGCACCTGAGTGGATGTGCTTTATTTCCCCCTTCCTGCATTGCCAAGGAACCACTGGGTAAAAGCATCTGATATTTCTCTTTGGTTAGAGGACTTATTTGATCAAAATTCAGGTTTATCTGAATTAGGTTAATCTTAGGAATTGAGAGATTCATGCGGAGAAGTTAGATTAATTTCCTTTCTTCCACCAGGTTGTCAGTCAAGGTATAGGAGGGAAAATGGTATAATTTTTCACTTTTTTTCCCCCTAATACCATGAGGTTAGATGATATTGAATATACTGTAATACTGCACCTTCATGCAACACTCTGTAGAGATGCACGACCAAAGTCTGATGGATGACGAGAAATCAGTGTGTAGATATTTTCCTGGTCCTTGAAGCAGCTGAGCTGTGTCAGCCTGGAGAGGTGACTTTGGGATGGAAATCCAGTTTCCAGCCAGAGTCCAGAGCCATCACAGCTCTCCCTGCCAGGCTCTGTGCTGCGGGCTACAAATCCACTCAGACCCATGGAGAGAGTCCATACCTCCACCCCAGAATATTGTCCTTAGGAGATGTAATGGATGAAATCTTCAAGGGCACCAACTTAAACAATTAAAATCAATAACAGGGAAACAAACACTGCAAATTTTCCTGTAATAAGTTTGAGTATTAACTTTGTACCAATGTATTTATCAACAACTGCTATGTTAGAATTTTGGAAATCACAATTTTTTACATCTCTGTGGAGTGCTTGAATGTTGAAAGTGTCATCCAAAATTTATTTATGACATTTCCTTGAGCTTGACTTTTAATAGACTTTTTTAGGTCATTGTTATAGTTTCAGAAGCTTTCATGGAGGGGTTTTCTTCTCTCCCTTACTAACACAGAGGTTTCAGGGAGCTGAAAGCCCCCAGCCTCCACTACCTTCTCCTAGAACCAGCTAACAAAAGGGTGGCTGATAACTTTCCATTCCGACTTAATGGCTGGGGAGGATTGAGGGAGTTGGGGCGTGGGGAGGAGACAGATGTTTTTACCATTTTTTTTGCCACGCATCTCTGGTCCAGTTACTGTGTGGGTGCCAACCACAGTTTGCTGGGCTGGTGGAAGCACTTGGAGGGAGCTGCCCTGGTTTCGCCCCCCAACTCCGTGCACTCTGTGCCAGCCTCCGGAGAGGGAGGGAGAGAGCGAGAGAGAGAGAGAGAGAGCGAGAGCAGTCGCCACTACCTGGATTTGCTGCAGACTCCTTGAGGGCTAACACCACCAGCAGAGGAGTTGCTAACCTCCCATTCCCCCGATGCATTCGGACAAAGAACGAGGAGAGAGTCTTTCAACTGCGCACAGGAAAGGTTTCAGTTCATCCCTGTGTGGCCGCCATTCCCACCTGAATTTTTGGAACCAGCACCTCTCCCTGGTCCTGTCTTTGTCTTGCCGGAGCTTGCGAGTGACTTTCGTGGCTACTGCCTCCTGAGGCACAGCATCACCTCCTGCTGTTTGTGGATATAAATGCACTGAAAGGGAGCAGAGATAGGACTTGACAGGTTAAAAGTCTTGATTACGGTGTTGCTGTTTGTTCTGTTCTGGGTTTTTGGTTATACATACATTCGTATGAAGAACTGTTATCCTTTTCTATGCATTTTCTGATTAAAGTCTCTTAATTTCAAAGGTTGTGCTGGTTTTTGGGAAGAGGCCCACTTCTAGTCCAGATAAACATCTTAGTTTTCTTTTAAACTGAGGCAGTCATGCATTTCTTTCAAGAGAAATAGACTCTATTTGGGAAGCTTTGAAAGGCACTGGGCTAGAATAAATACCAAAATAAGATTTGGATTCACTAATTATTTCATTTTTTTATTTCAAAACATAAAGTGGAAAGTTGTGATTGCCTGATGTTTGTGTTTATGCCTCTGCATGCAGAATGTGGCCAGGTTTGGGCCCTGGAATCAATACTGAGCACTGAAGTAGCTTTTAGATGCTCAGCTCCTGCTGTGCTTGGTCTAATTTGCAGTTTGTTGAAATCCCATTTTAAATGCTGCTGGAGGAGTCGGCTTTATCTCAGCAAGAAATCTGGGGAAGCTGGTAGATGAAAATAATGGACAATCAGGAAATAAATGTGGGGATAATGTATGCAGGGAAAACTTCAGCCATGAAACTTGTTTTGGAGGAGGGTGAGTCCATGTCTCTGCTCATGTTTTCCTGTTAGAAACCAAATCCAGAACCAGTATGGGGAATAATTTACAGCATTATAATGGCTCCATTTTGGTCTTTAGGCTGAAATTCCAGGAAGACTTACTTTATTAATTTTCTCGAGCCAATAGAGATAAACGTTTGGGCCCAAATTTTCAGAAGTGGTCATTTGGGGAAAGTCACAGCTCTCCTGAGCACTCCCCCACACACTGGACTTCACCTTTTGCAGCACTTTGATAAGGGTCTCCATAAATTCAGCCCAGCTCAGTTGTGTATACTCTGTCTAACTATAAAACATTCCTAGTCTGTGCCAAAAAAGCACAGCAGTTAGCATGCGTTCCTTTGGCAAACTGATGCTTGCAGCAAAATACAGCAAAAGACATGTGAATGCTAGGCAGAAATCCCAGAGGGTGAGAAATGTTCCTCATCCTTCACAGAGGAGAACGTTTTGCTTAGTGAAATGTCCTCTCTGTTTTTTTGGCAGCCCTGTTTTACAGGGATCCAGCAAAGACCCGGGTAACTTGTCAGCCAATTAAATGGAGAAGTGAACTTACATAGCTCATGCAGCCTGACTTCATTCATTGCTCTAGCAATAATTTACCTTGAAAATGGAGCAAAGAAATGTTTTAGATGATAATGCACTTTTAAAATACAATACCACTAGCAAAAAAGCTCTCTCATTTTAACCCACAGATCTGTGAAGTCCTGTAATGACATTAATAAGCTTCTTTGCTTTCCTGAAGGAGTTCTTAAGTGGGAATGAATTTAGCAACTCCTACCTTGCAGTTACGGGTGAGAATCTAGATGCATGAGTATTTAAACAATAGAAGTTTTAAGAACAGATTGTACTTTGATATGAGTGAGTTCTCTGACTTCTCTTGCTTCTTCAGATTTTCAACCCCATCCTCAAACAGGTAGAGATGCAAATGCAACTAAAAGTTGCCAGCTGTACTTTGGGTGTTAACTCTCTTTTAAAGTTTTCAAAGTCCTCTCCAAAGTGTTAAGGCAGGAGAAACATTCTCACAGGACTCATAGCAGCCAGAGATGTCATATGTCAGGGTAGGGTATAAAAGAGAGTTTTCCTGAAAGACATTTTTTTGCTATCTGCAGGGTGCAACTACTTTCTTACAATAGCCAAAGTCTTATCCATCTTCTCTGTTTCTCCATAAACAAAGGGCATAAGAGCTGTTTCTTACATTGTGAGGGCACTGGGAATGTTACATGCTGTGATGTCCTTGCATGTGGCACAGGCTGAAGATGAATAGCAGAGACTTTATTGTAATATCTCCCTCTGACCCATCCAGAAAGAGTCCCTGGAGGCACAGCAAGGACTTCCTGCCCCTCCTTTGCATCTGCAAGGTTGTAATACTTGTACACATTTTCTTCTACACACCTGAAAAACACAGTCCAAGGAGTCAGTGGGTTATTCAATTTAGAAGTACATTTTTTGTGTTATTTGCTGGAGTATTAACCATACCTTCTGTGAATCTGGCAATTAACAATACTGTTTTATTTAAATTACTTTTGACTAGGAGAATTCAGGTACTTTGTAAAAGGAAAAATGCAAATCAGCTCTGTTATATGCCACTTTTCCTAAGGTAATTAAACAGAAACTAAGAAATTATTTCATTTTAAAGTGCATTCATTTGTCCTAAGACTTTTGAGTAGCCTTATTGCTGCACCTACTTCAGCTGAAAAAAATGGAAAATTCCGTTTTACCCAGTACAGACTGAACTCCTTTTAGATTTAGGTAGGTTTTTCCTATCAATATGTGACTGTGCTGTAAGGTGGAAAAATCTAGGGCTTTTACATCCTGCATAAACACAATAGATTTTGGGTTTGGTGGTTTGGTGTTTTTTTTTGTTTGTTTGTTTGGTTTGGTTTGTTTTGTTTTGTTTTGTTTTTTTTTAATTTGTGACCAACTAAAAGAGAACTGCTAGAATAATATTACTTGGGTTTAAAATTGAAAGTTGGAGGGATTTTCTTCTATTCAAAATGGGCAAAAGTGTCAAGTAAAATGGGCAAGTAAAAGTTTAGTTCCCCTTGAAAAAATGCCTTACTTTAATTGGGGGAAATTCTTGTTATTACTTCTTAATATAGCTACATTTTGAAAATAAATGTTGAAAATATATTTGAGTCTTCTGCTCACTTTCCTTTGACATGAAACTAATTCCTTAATCTATTCCAAAAGTCCAAACTGTTTCATTCCTCTTGAGTCCGGATTTCTCAGTGAAGGAGAAAAGCCTTCCTGAGTCCCAAGAAAATGGGAATACTGAAGGGCAATGCACATGTGGGGTTTACCAGGCAGGACCATGTATGTCCCCAGGGCATCTAAGAGTGTGGAGGTCCAATGGCACAAGGTGGGAAGAAATCTGGAAGCAGTTGGGTATGTTCTCAAAATCAAAAGATCCAATATTATAGGATATCCTGTATAACATGATTCTTATAATATTGTATAATAGGATAGGATGTGTCATAAAAAATACAGTAATAATAGGTTTATTTGTAAGATATCAGATATCTGATATCAGGATTCTTCCATCCTGGGAAGTGGGAAGCTATGGATTACAGGGTTATGAAATAATAATTTCCAGACCTCTGATAGCTTGTCAGCCTCTCTGCCTCTTCACTAGGATTTGCAAGGAGTATAAAGAGAATGTGAGAGAGTGCAACATCTGAATCAGCTCAACTCAGGCACAGCAATGTGATCTAGCCAGAAAGAGCAAAGCTAAAGGTTATATGTACCCATCTGAATATTCAAGTCTTCAGGTTTTTTCCTATGAGTCATTGTCTTTTTCAAACTTCAGACTGAACAAAGCAAATTCTTGAAGTGAATTACTGGTTTAATCAGACCAGTTTCTTCAATAAGGGAAATATTCTTCCTACATGGCCAAAAGAAATGTCTCAACATTGGCAGGTGTAGGTTTTCATGAAGTGAGGGTGGGGAAGGAGGCAGTAGAAAAATTGTCAGCTGAGCACACAAATGTATTACATGTATTTTGCCAGAATAGCCAGCCTCATGCAGAAGCTCCTTTCTGTGTCACTGATCATCGGGTTTCGGGGTAAAAGCCCAACAGCAGCTTTATGCTTGGAGATGGCATTCCAGCTGGAAGAGGTTAATGCTCTCAGTCATGAGCAGGATCATTACCCAGTGCAGTCTCAGACAGGCTTTTTCCTCACTGCAGAAATATTTAAAGATGAGAGAGATAAGTGTAAGCATGAAACCCCATTATAAGCTATAGCGGCACTAAACCTTTCAGTAATGGAATGTGTGCATTGTGTCTTGTTGATGTCCAGCACTGGAGTCCATAGCAGCTCCCAGGAACAGCTGCCACACCACAATCTCTCAAACAGTTCACTGCAGTGCTAAATGACACTCACCTTCCCATAGCTGTGGGACCGAGTATGGCTGCAGAGAAAAGAGATGAACTTGGGATCAGTGCATATCCGGAAGAGCTCCATCACTGTGGCTCTTGGAGCATCTTCTCGAGCTCACTGAGTTTATGTAAGCATTCAGTGGGATAAGCCCCTTTCCTGCCTTTCAGGGCTTTCTCCTTAAGGTTTAACTTAACCTGTAAATCAAGGGAAGGGAATCACAAGCAGCTAAAGTCACGAGATTTACGCATCTTGCCTCCCAGATTGCTCTCAGGATGAGGGTCCCCATCCATGAGAGTTACTCCAGCCACCGTACATGTCCATGAGCAGTCTTGGCAGTTCTTTCATGTTTTTTAGTGGTTTAGTACAACATCAGGAGAGGCCAGATGAGCTGGTTTGGGGCTTGTATTTGGGTATGTAATGCTCCTAATCTGTGCTGGAAATGGGAATATTGAATGAGATGCTTAAGATAGATGTAGAGATACTTTCTATTAAGTATGCAGCCAGTCTTTACAAGCAGGGTATATACTGTCCATATTTCTAACCATTTAATTAATGAACACAATGAATGCAATTTAGACTGGTAAAGAAAAATTCTCTATTCAGCCTGAAACTGGCACAATAATCTTACCTGTCAACAATCTGCAGTACAGAAGGTTGTTTCTGAAATTCCTGGCTCTAAAAGTTACTGAGCTACTTACAAAAATGTACTTAACTGCCAGTGAGTCAGCATTCAGAGGTCTGAAATTCATTTCCAGGAATTATGTGATTTACAAGGCTCGACTTCCAAACTTGGCCACTGACACACAGAAAGAGAAGGAATAAAGAAATTCTGAAGTAAAAACCCCACATGCCTTTCTAATGTAAAGTAGTACTTGAAGTATATCTGCACCTGTCATTTAAAATTAGAGAGGACTGAAGAAATACTCCATCTTTGTAATTTTCTCATTGGAGTTACGGTTTCTTAACTGATATCAAGTCCAAAGATACCACTGAAAGAGAAAAAGGAAGCATTCATTAAATTTAACATTACAAATGAAGACCACTCCTCTTCTTTTGAATCCCTTAAGTGTGGAATGACAATGTTTGGTATATTACCAACATCATAACAACTGATGGTACCTGCTTCAGGCAGTGCTACTTGAGCAGAGCAAAGGTAAGACTATTGGTGGCAAAAGTATCATTATTTAACGTTGATATTCCAGTGGATCTCAGGAAAATTTTGACCAGAACTATTTCTGAAGATGATTTCCAAATATTGCCAGTTTTATTCAAATAGAAGTGAAAAAAATTGAAGGTCCTATTTAGGGAATTGGATGGATAATTCATTTAGAGTGTTAAAGCAAGGGAAGTGACCCTTCCCAGGTGAACCCTCAACCACCAAGCAGGATTCACTGGTAGGAATCTTGTAGGGAGAATAACTTTTCCTCCTGGCAGTGCCCTCAGCAGCTGACTGTGCTCTTGGAATAAGTTGCTGTTCTATCTCATTTTCTTAATTTCCTGGCTCTCTGTCCTACTTTTGAGACAGTTCATTTTCCTTTTCATTAGGGATGTTATGGTAAAGGAGTAATTCGTACTTCTAGGAGCTAAAGCAGTCACAGAGCTATTAATCATAAAGGCAATGCAACCTTATAAAACCCCGTGGCTGGAAGGCAAATCCATTCTCCTGACTGAAAGATGAGACAAGGCAGAGGCTTGCGGCTGTGTTTTGCTGGGATGCTTCTTTTTTTTCCCCCAGAATTTGTATCTAGTGAATAAAAAACTTCCCATGATGAAGCAGCAGCCTTACTAACAATGGATCATATGGCATATCAGTTTAACACCAGTACAAATGATTACATATTTTAGCAATTTTTCAGGCCTGCTTGTCTCTAATCTTTTGCTATTACATTTTGGGACTTAATGTTGCAACAAATCTTCTGAATTAGTCTTGCAACGGGAATTATAGCTATCAACCAGATGCTCAATTGCGCATCAGAGGGTTACTGAGGAACAGGCACGAAAGCTACAACAGCTTGAAGAGCCAACTCTACTCTTTGAGCTAAGACAAAGTACTATGGTTGCAATCCACTGCAGTAGTACAAAAAATTTAAAAGCTTTTGTGTAAAGAAGATTTAAAAATCACTAAATAATTGTGTTAAATGAGGCCCTGACATAAAAAGTAGAAGAAATTTTAAAAAAAAGAAGCAAACCAACAAAAAACCCTCCTTGAAATAGAATTTGCAGTGACTGTCCCAGTTGTCTCTCACTAATATTATTATCCCATTTCTCATTTTAATGCTCACTGGGGTTCTCAAGAGAGCAGTGAGCAACATGTCATTTTGGAACTGCTATCATCCAGGGCACACGTTGCTTAATTAATAAAACAAAGCTGTTGCATAGCATGCTCTAAATGCCACTACTGCTGCTTAGAAACTGATGTGATTTGCATTTGCATTCCTTTTAATAAATTAGGTCTTTAATTACATTATAAATGTAACCTCTAATTGAAGCATCTCCTCCCAGTGGGAATAACTCCATGATGACTTCTCATGAGCAGCCTAGAAGTAGATTCATGCTGCTGCAGGAGTGGGAATCTCACTAATAAGCACTTCAACATTCTTGAGTATTTTTGCATCTTAATGGACCTTTCCCCAGGATATCTCTTAGGACGAGATTTGTTTTGCTGTAGCGTGTTGTCTTTTGCTCATCCTCCATTTGTGTGGACATTTGTGTGTCTGCACTTTTCTCTTTGATAGCTTTTATTCTGCATGCCTGTATACCCACTGGTATCTTCACAGTCTATAAAGGTGGATGCAAGTCCCTGTCCATGGGTATTTTATGCCAAAGGGGGTACTGTCTCGTTCTAAACCTATTTAACTGTCTAAATATTCCTCAGATTTTTAATATCTATGGTGTTACTGAAACTATTACTTGAGCTCTGACATCTCAATTTACTCTATGCAATAACCCATGAACCAAATGTAGAAGAGCAGTTCTCTGCTGAGGATGCCATGTGAAGCTTCATCAAATGCTGAGGTCCTGTATCCTTCTGACTGTTAAAGATTTAACATCTCTATATATATTTACTTACCATAACCTGTTAAAGATTTAACAGCTTTACATATAATTATTTACCTTAGCCTCTTGGCTAAGGTCCAGTCTAAATGGTTATTTTCTTTTTATCTCTAATTTGTTGTCATATCAGTAAGAAATTTTATCTTCTGTTTTTGTCTGTAACTTACTTCATACTCTTTCTGCCCAATTTAACTCCCGAGGTGGCTGAATCAATGCATTCAAATAAAACCTGCCCATATTTCTTATATCTAGAGAGTGTTGCGAAATCAATATATATAACTGTTGTTACTGTTTGTTTGCAGGTCATCAAGGTGTTGAGCAGGATCAGATACAAATGATAATAATATGTGTGGGCTGATTGAAGAACAGCTTTACAGTTTCTTTCCCTGATTCATGTTTTCAAGACTACCCCTGAGCTTGCCTTCTGTTTGTGTCCAGTTTTCCTGTTGGCTTCCTAGGGGAGATGGAAACCTGATGCTCAAACCTGAACAAACAAGGTATGCTCATGTCAGTCAAGAGTTTTGGGCCAATCT
Source organism: Dendrocincla tyrannina (assembly GCA_035047865.1). Lineage (NCBI taxonomy): Eukaryota > Metazoa > Chordata > Aves > Passeriformes > Dendrocolaptidae > Dendrocincla > Dendrocincla tyrannina. The sequence goes on from JAWWMP010000132.1 coordinate 63,633,175, forward strand.
CTGTAACAGCGGTGCAGTTCAATTGCTGAAGCAGTGATAAAGGCTCTGAGGAACAGCAGAAGATGCTAATAACTGTCGAGATCTGAGGTAGTTTAAAAGGCTCACTTGGCTGCTCTCAAATAGTACAAGAATTTCAACACCACATTATATGCTGAAGTCTATCTACTATAATACCATACTCCTATCAATAGACTGTACCAGACAGTAGAGAAGGGATCCAGGAAATGGAAAAAAACCTGCCATTTGTGGATTGCTTACAGTTTAGTTTTTTCCCATTCCCACAGAAATTTCTTCTTTTGTAATTATTGCTTTAACTCTCACTTCATGACTAATCTGTTTTCTGCATGCTTTTGAACTGGGATCTTCATTCTACCTAACACTGGCTAAACACACAGTACTGGGGACATATTCCTTTGGCTTTAATTTACTTTCACCATGCTTCTCCTGGTTCTCATAGTAGGAGAAAGATGATCAGGCATTTGCCATCTAAAAAAGCCTCATATTTAAATTCAAAACAATGCAGTTTGCAGTACTAGGACAGATAATGTAAATTAGAACTGGGTGACCTTAGAAAAGTCTTATCTTTCACAGAGAATTTGTACAAGGTCCTGTTGAAGAAAGACAATTCATAACCATTTCTGGTTACTTTCTGTATTCTGTAGACAATATGAGAACATTCTCGGTTTCTCTGGGAGTCATCCAAAGATTTATTCAAACATACACACATACACACACACACACATATATATATCTGATATGCTGTAGTATTCTTCCGTCCTCAAACTGTCATTTTGAAAGATAAAGCCTGGATTTCATATCTGAGATAAGCAGCCCATTTAGTGAGTTTAGGACTCTACTATTTGTGGGTGGATGAATTCTGTTTGTTTCTCTGAAGTACGACAACTCCTTTTCACATAAAGCTGAGAATGCAATGCCATTAATTTTTCTTTCTATAAATTGTGTTACTAAATACCTTGTTAAGCTTGTTAAGAGAATAAATGAAGAAGTATGGGAATATTCTGGAGGAGAAGCTGCACAAAAACAGTCTGGCTGCAAAATGTATGTTTGTAAACACTGCATCACATTCTTGACTGCGTAGCTTCATTGACTTTGATTAATAAGGATCTAGTCTGTTGGTTTTCTCTCAGATAAATACAAATGTACTCTTCCTTTTGTCTCAAAATGGTTCTCTCTGATACCAAATGCGCAAAGGAGGACACCTAAAGCAAGGCTTCCTGGCTAAGACCTCTAAAGGAGGATATGATATTCTCAAAAATATTAAAGAATAAATTGTGCAAATGGGGCTGTGAAAGAGGGGCAGTTAACCTTATGTGGGGAATCTCACTCAGGCACCTTTCTTGGGACATGGCATTATCTGAAGCTAACTCTACTGTGAATAAACAGATGGGTTTGAGACTTCATCCTGTGTCTGGTAACATGTATTTTGTACTCTCTGTGGCATCAGCAATCTCATTTGCATCTACTCTGAGAAGACAATTAAAAAGAGAGGAACAAAACAAATCACATACTTTTTGGCCAGGTTACCATATTGTAGTTTAGGATTTTGCATTCATGAGGCTGAGGATCACACAATAGCCTTCTTGGGGTGACAGTAACAGACTCTGAACTTTCAGGGTTATAAAGGTGGTTTTGCTAGAGACGTGGGCACAGTCTTTCTCACTCCTTATCTGCCATAACTAACTGCTTAACCTTGTCTTGGTCAAATAACCCCAGTGCTGTTAGGTCAACCGTGAAGGGCTTGTTTTCTGGGTGTGCCTGCTGTAGAGTTTGGTAGTTCTCAAAGTGTTTGTCATGTCTTTTTATTGGTGGTCCCTATGGACGTTCAGTGGCGAGCAGATTTCTCCTCCTCTCCACTGCCAGTCCCTGTCAGCATTGTAGGTATTGTGGCACTCTTTTCATCTGTCAGACATTGCATATCTCTGCCTATTCAATTTAAGTTTTCTGTTAAATCCCTGTGCTGATAGAGAATAACATTACAGAATTCAGCACAGCTGTGGGGTCATAGTGCAACGTGCATTTGGAAGACAGACGTGATCTGCAAGGTAGGAAGTTCCCAATCAATACTGCCGGGAAAAATAAGCACTCTCGACAACGTGTGCTGGGAAAGGAGAAACTATTACCTAAAGCTGGCCATGGAAAATTCAGGGATAACCATAATACTTCAGGGTGCTCACAGGATGCCTTCTCTCAGCTGATCTCTGCCTGAGGAAGGTGGTAGGGGGGGCCTTGTGCTTTCTTGTGTGTTAAAAAAATCCCTAAATCTTCATGCTTTACTCGATTCCCTATGGGTTTGCTCCATGTGTTTTTGCTACTTGACATATGGCTCTATTATGAGACTCACCTTCAGTTTGGGAAGTGTCTTTTCACTGCCTGGGATTTGTTTCACGCCCTCCTGCCATCTGTATCTGTGACAGTTAAAATTGTGTTGGTCTGGAGTATGTTCAGAGTTTGTTGGTGAAAAACCTCAGAGCTGAATATGGCCTATTTTATTAGTAAAAGCAGAAGTGAATGTTCATACTGGAGAGATTAATTACTGCTTTGCTGAGATCCACAATGCTTTCCTCATGGTAACTTCTCTTTTTTTTCCACAAGAGTAAGACTCTTCAAAGCTGAGTGACTCGTTACACCTGATTTCAGTAAAGAAAGACTAATTGAATGCACCGTGCCTTTCCTAAAGCAGTTTTGATAGATTTCTCATTGTTCTCCACTTCAATTCAAATGAAAAAGGCATTCACTTGTGCTAATTAATTTTTTTGTGTTAATGAACATTACTGACTCATTCTTCCATATTACACTAAAATTTGAGGTGTGCTGCAAATCAGGCATGGTTTAGCATACCAACAAAACAAAAGCATCTGGGGGCTGTGAGTTGGTTATACGCCTGCCATAAATAAAGGCACTTAGGAAACTGAAAGCACTGACTCCGGGCTGCTGGTAGAGGAAAGTCCTTGTTTTCAGCCTGAGATGTGGCTCAGCTGTGTTTGTGGCACTGGCTATTTGCAGCCATTTAAAATCAAATATGGTTTTATAAATAGTTTTCAGAAATATTACATCAGTTGAACAAAGTAATCTGTATATTTTCCAGAAGTGTTGTTATGAGCCACCAAAGACAGGGGAAGTTGTTGATAGAATGTCAGAAAGAAGGAGTGGGGGCAAACCGTCTCTGTCTGGAGCAGAAAGTCATGCAGCCTTGAGGAGACAGATATAGAGTCATCCAGGCAGGATGTGGTTTTCGGTTGCCCTTGAGGATCTGTTAGACAAGAGCAGCAGGACAACAACCTCTCCTTGACTCCAGAGGTTACAAGAAGGACAACAGAGGTGTAGTTTGGATGTCCTGGGGCGAAGACAATTTTGTTATAGCTGTTCCCAGTTGCAGGACCTTCTCCAAAGCCCCTGCCATTAGCAGAAGACTTTTTGAACATGGCTGAGGCCAAATGCCCAGGATGGGTATGAAAAGATTGAGCTTTCCAGATGCATCATCTCCCTCTGTCCCACAAGGGAGACAGTTTGGAGGGTTGCAAGAGGATTTGATGGGCTCTTAATGTCTTTTCCACTTCTCTGAGGTACTAAGTCATAGGCGAATGAAGTGTCCTTGGAGGTCCAGCCAATGCAAACGTGGGGCTTGTGCAGTTGATGAGAGAGGGGAAAAGCCCAAACAGTTACTGCCCTGAGTTAGCATTCTTATTCGTCATTTTGGATGCTTTTTTGTCCACATGCCCTGGTAGCAGACCATAATAAGCCACCCTTGCTCTTGGCAGGTGTCTGCAGTTATTGGATGGAGGTGCTATCTTGCTTCTGGCACCAGCAACTTGCCTGCAGGTGGCAAGTTATGGTGGGCAGCAATACTGTTCTTTCCTACAAGTACCACTTCCTGATTGAAGAACGACAAAGATTTGGGGTAGGTGGAAAAGGGGAAAGGGTTCATATGAAGGAAAGGTGGAGCCACAGAAGGGCCAGAGGTTGGGACATGCCCACAGAGACAAGGTTTCTGTTGGTTATTGTCTCACAATGCTCAGCTCTTCTGAGAGGGGAAATAACAGTGAGAAAAGACAAATAGTGATGTCTGTCAGGTTGCCTGTCTTGAGAAGAACAAAAAACTCTCCAGCATGGATGAGTTAGGAGAAGATTCTCTTTCCCTTCCCATTTTTAGCATGTGGGATGCTGAGAGAATGTGAGTAGTAGCATAAGCCTGCAAAACCATGCCAAGTGTATGGTAGACTTTAAACCCAACTGTTTACAACAAAGCTAAACAGTACAAACCAGTGTAGTATCCTACACTGTAGGCAGACTTCCAGGCTAGATGGGAAGTGAGCTGGAAAATTGCCAGGCAAGAACAAAGTGCAGATGTGCCGACATGAACCTCAGTGCTTTAGTGTGCAAGGAACAGAGCAGGGTCTCAAACAGACACTCAAAAGGTGCTGTATTCATCACCTGCTGCAAAAACTTTGCTCTGTGCACACACTCACAGGCATCGACTGATGCTTTCCTTCCACTGTGGTTGACCAAAACTGCATCTTAAAACTCTCCACTTTGTGGCAGGATGCTGAAGTGAATTCTCTCCTCTGGCCCTTCTTCCTGGGTTAACTACCCAATACAGAGGAGCCCTTTACTCTTTCTGGCAAAGGGATTCTGCTTTGTGGTTTGGTTCTTTGAAAAATTGATTAAAATACTGTGGAGGTGGGTTTTCTCGGATGGAAAAGGCATCTCTCTCCATTGGGTAGTCTGGTTAAATTGAACATCATCATCTGGGTGAGTCTGCCTGGATACTCACTTGGGGGATGTAAATCAGCAGCTTTTGTTTCAAATTGCGTTATATTTTGTGGAATTACTTCCATCTGTGAAACTTTAAAATGACGTCAAATTTAAATGATGGCATTTTGCATTTATTTTGTCCAAATGTAAATGTTTAGGCTGTTGGGCAACAGAGAGTCAGGCCCAGAATGAAACTTTTAATTCATATGTGTTGTTGAAGAAAACCCCCTGAGGAAATACAACCATAATTTCATCTGTCTCTAAAATTTCCGCTTTCCCTTTAATCCTATTTCTTGCATACTTCCCCTCTTTTCCCTAAAATATGTTCTTAGCTTTTTCTTTCTGCCCTTTTTTTTTTTTCCCCAGTTATTTCAGTAGAAAAATTGGCAAAAAGACTGTGTTTGGATGAATATGTTGCAGGGAAAGATATCAGTCCATTGCTACCTCTAGAAATCAAGTCATGCAAGGTTATCTTATCCATCCAGCTAGCAGATTTTCAAACTTCTTATTACCAGGAGTTGCAGAATTTTAACTTACCCATTTTCTGGGAGCATTGCTTTTTCCTTGCACTCTTCAAAGTGGGTGAATGCTATTTATGGAACAAATTAGATGTTTGCTTGGCTATTGATTAGCTAACTTCGGAATCTGCTTTAGGGAGGTAAAATGTGCTATCAGCACTTGAGGTTCAACAGTGTAATTAATAAATGTTTAGGGTTTGCCTGATTTTTTGAAATCACCCTATTTGTTTGAATATTTAGTTAATTGTTAAGGTTTTATTTGTGTAAATCACTCAGAGAAAATGCTTATGATGCTCCAAATTGTATAAACAGAGGGTAACTGAATTTTTTCTGTCCTTAGAAGCAGCTCAAAGTCTTTGTAATACCCTGTAACCTGAAGGCTGGATTTCTATTTAACTTTAATTGTCTTTATTGCCATATAGCCCTTGGATCACCAGCATGAACCTGCTTTCATTTTATTACTATATTAAAAGATATGGAAATGAAGGATGAAACTAGCTCACTTCAACTCCATACTTCTGATTTTTTCATATAATAGAAAGTGAGTACACTTTCAGGACACCAACTCGAAGCTTAGGAAGCAGAACCAGCAAAGGGACTGTTGTATACACATTCTGTGTATGTTCAAGCCTTTTGGGGACTGAATGAGTCAGTTCATGGTCTCTGTGGGACTACTTTTTCATGGCTTTTTGCTCAGACAAGCATGCACAAGTAAACAGGAATTGTTACTGTTCTTTGAAAAGGTGAAAACTCCTATCCATATGTTGGTAACTACTTGCACTGGTGTGAATCCCAACCACTTTTATCATATGATAAATTTAAATATTTATCCTAGAAAAAATTCAATTTAAAATTACACAAAGTTTACTTATGAACTTAAGATCTATGAGAACTGCCTGGCTCTCTAGATGAAGACAGAGTTGTTTTCTAATTAAAATATAGAGATAACTTTTATCTGTAGGAACATAAGGGCATGCTTTTGCTTGTTTGTCAATAGATCTTCACACTGGAGGAGATACGGTTGTTCATTGTGGTAGTAAACACAGCCATGGCTTATATGTTACATAAGGTGGGCAGGCTGCTTTGAAAAATATAACTATTATGTAAATTTTGCCATTAGTTGAGCTGGTCTGGATTTTTTCAGTCTGAAAATACTGGGAGCTTCATTTTACTTGCCCAGGTGGCTGAGAAACAGTTGGATCATGGCCTGGCACATACGAGTTAATCAGCTAGAATGGGGGATTATCACTCCCTCCAAAATGAGAGAGATCTGTATCATCAGTGGTCTGTTGGAGATTGCTGTCAAATGTTATGTGCAAGAGAAGTCATTAGGCTTTTCAAACTCGTATCCGTGCTTGGGTGATGCAGACTTTCTTTTAATCAGAGACGCATAATTGTAGCTTCTCCATGGGCAGAAGAAAATCTGGGCTTGGAACTCTCATTCTATGTGTTTGCATTTATCTCATGCACCTCCTAGTTCTTGTCAGTGGAGATATAGGAGTGGAGAACCAGTGGCTTGAAAAGTTTGGAAACATTTCAGCACAGCTTCAAGTCCTTCTTCCTGGCTGTGTTGAAGATATGGTTCCCTGGACATAAACATAGTCTAAATCTTTTTCAGTAGTCATTAAACAAAAGGTACCTTCACCTTTATTGATGTAAATATCTACTTTTCAGGGATGTGAGATTAAATACACACATACAGATCTTGTGTTTTTGTGAGGGTTTTTGAAGCCCACAAACTAAAGTTGTTGCTAGTAACACAAACCCACTCTTTTTTATCAAGAAAAAAAGTCAGAAACCTATCAGTCATCTTTAGGACAATAAAGTGCAAGGGCTGTGATGTGCAAGCAATAAGTGCCATTTAGATACCCAGTATGTTTGCATAACTGTAAAAATTTGGCAAGCAGATGGAAGCATATTGAATTTCAATAGAAATCAGATCTTCAAAACCACTGTTTATTACCAGGTTGCTCTTGAAAAGATGGATTATGATGACTGTTAGAAGTCTCTGAGGAGCCCATTGTTCAAGCCAGCAAGCAGTTGCTCACCTAAAAAGCTGCCATGATTTCAGTGTGCTGGCTTTGTCCCCAGTGCAAGACAAGTGCAAAACCTAGTCCTAATCACTAGTTATAAATCAATGTGCAGGTAAGCAATATTTTCTTGAAGACTGGCAGATTATAAGATTAAGAGTTTATCAGTAATTTCATGCATGTGCTCAACCCCTGGTTAGGGAAGGACAGTATGAACCAGCAATGAGCTCTGTTGAAGTTGTGCTGTGTTTAAAACAAAACTAAAACATGCATAAGAAAAGCTGTCACAGTCCAGCTGATGCATGGTAAGTCTTTAACCTTTCTTGTCATGAAAGTTTTTTTTAATAGGACAACCCATTTTCAGAAAGTGGGGGGATTTCAGGCAGAAAAGCATAGATCCTGGTACAATAAATAGCTTCAGAGTGGGAGGATATCTGAGAAGTGTGCCTAGGATGCAAAAATACATCTAGAAACACAGAGAAATCCTCTCAAGAGCTGTTGGAAAAGAACAGAAGAAAGTCCAAATGTTTTAGGGTTGTCATAAACTACAGTGCTATTTTCTCAGTACCTGAAACACATGGCATTCTCTGAAAAATCTTATGTATTGTGTGTTGCTATTGAAGGGCAGAGCACAGCTGAGTTCATCACCATGTGCTTCATCAGCCAAGGTCATGAAAGAAATATGAAACTTGACCATGAGCAGTCATTTGCTTTTTAAGTTCTTGCTAGTTAAATTTAGGGAAGAACTTAGAAGTGCTGATTTTTACTAGTTTAGCTAAAGTTTGGTTCTGTCTTTGTTTCAGGTCAAGGTTTTTTATATATTCAGGTATTTTTTTAACTCCTTTCATGGCAAAATGTGTGAAAGTTAACAGAGAAAAAATCCATCCAGGTGATGGGCTTGTGAAAGGGTCCCTCAGGTGCTTCTGTTCTCTGAGATTTTGTGTTTCTATTGGGAAATATTTAGAGACTGAAGACAGAGAAACTGCAAACAACTTGTGTAAGAGATGGTTATTTTAAAACCTCAGAATGCTATCTAGGCCTTGAAAATAGTTATTATGCAGTGAATTCTCAAAATTCTTTTGGAGAAGTGTCAAGAGGAACATCTGGAGAAAACAAAAATGTCAGTCTAAGATGCTGTGGAACTTTTCCCAACCCTATATTTTGCCTGTATTTCTTCTAGGTTGTGTTTTGGTTTGTCTCTCATTTCTTAGGAAGACCTTGGCTATTTCTGGGACTCCTAAACTCACTGCTGCCCTAGTCATAGCCTACTGCAGGTGATTCATTCTCTGGAGAGCTGTGCATTCACTGTTTACAGGCATTGACACTGGTACAATTCTGCAAAACAGCTGAGGTACAACTTCCACAGACAAATGCACAATAAGATGTGGGAGAGGAAGGGAAGAGAAGGTTAACAAAGTGATATGGCCAAGAAGTTTGGAAACACTTTAAATAATGTTTTGGAGATAATCACAGGCCTCCAGTGATTCCTTATATACCTTCAGAGTTGTATAGGTTGTATAGCTCTGTCTCTCAACTCTTATTTTTTGGACATGCCTCCTCCTTAGTCTCAAGGCTTAACTGAGGATTTGACAAAGCAAAAGGATGACAGTTATGATCAAGCTCCTTTACATTCTTTCTAGAATTTGATGAAATCACAGTTAGCTTTTAAAAACCTTTTGGGTTTTTCTCCTGTTTCAGCAAAATGATGGTTGATGCACACATATGTGTGTACTTCTGTGTTCTCCACTCATGCTCCTTACATGAAAGATGTTAGCTTCCATAGTGATTGTTTTCCAGAAGGAAGATCTATGTTTCTTGGGGATTTTTTTTCAAAATAGGATTCTCAAAGAAAACTTAAATTAAAAGGATCAGATACACAGAATCATACAATAATTTAGGTCAGAAGGGACCTGTGCAGTCATCTACTCCAACACCCTGCTCAGAGCAAAAAGCTGGCTTCAGAGTTAGGTCAGTGAGCTCATGGTTTTGTGTAGCTGAGTTTTGAATATTTCCAAGACTGGATATTACACAGTCTCTCTCTCTCACTGATTGTTTGCACATTTTTTCTCCTTCCTTGTAAGTATTCTCTCCAAGTATCTAGCCGGAGTTTGCCTTTTTTTTTTTTTTTGCACCTTGTCACAGTTGCCTCATGTCCTGCTGTTATGCATCTGGGGAAGAGTCTGGCTCTCTCTTCTCCTTAACCCCTTATTGGATTGTTGAACACAACAACTAGGACTGCTCCTGGCCACACTGAAGAGGGTGTGTGGTCTCAGCTTTACCTCATACAACATACTTTAATCCCAAGCTGCCTGCATTGGAGCCCACTCCAGCCTGTGGAGCTTCCTCATGTACTGGGAGCCCAGAGATGGACACAGACTGCCAAGTGTGGCCTGATCAATGCCAAAAATACAGCAATGACAAATTGTTTGAGATTGTTGCATGATCCAAAACATAAGTCCATAAAAAAAAAAACATCCTTTTAATTACTTTGGAACAAAACATACACATGAATGTTTCTAAGGAAGAAAATTATATATATATGATTTTATTTACTGGTTTTCCCATAGAGTTTGTGCTATAATATCCTTATTTCTTAACAGGAGCAAGGTATTCCATGATTAAAAACTAATTGGAAGTGGAGATTATGATCAAAATAATTTAGGATTTGTACTTTGCCAATAGAATGCAATAAATTGAACAGTGAGATAGGAAAAATAACAATGGATGTGGAAGAAAGGTAAGCTTGTATGCTTGGCATTATCACTGATATGGCATCATAGTCTTCCCTAAATTCAGGCATATATGAAATGGACAAAAAAATATGTAGGTTTCTCTCTTACTTCTAATCATGAAAATATTACACTTCACTGTTAATATTTGCCACCAAGGGTTAATGTAACCATTAAAACTTGCAATTGTCAGCCTTATGTGCAAACTGCTTGTCAGTGTAAGGATTGGAGCCACTTTTTAAGGGGTATCAGTTATTGCCTCGATTGAAGTGAAGATACCTCCAGAAGCTGGCACCTGTGATTGTTCCTAGATCCTTCTAATGATAACAGATCTCACCGATCTTTTGCTGTCAAACATTTCAGATTTGGAAGCCTGGAACTAGGTACGTAATTCCAAAGGCGTGAGCTTTGAAACTGTGGACAAGAGTCAGTGGAGTAAATATCATAGCCACAGCTGACAGTGTTGATTGATGGCATTGCCTTGGATCCAGCTGTGCCTATTGAAAGAGACATTATGAAAGGATATGGGCTGATAGATACATACTAATTTAAGCTTCCCAGAGAGTCATCATGTGTGCTGGGAGGGGGAATTCAGTGCGCTACAATAGATCTGCAAATCTCTACCCACCTTCCTATCTCCTGTGTCCTAGCACTGTACTGGTCTTCTGTATTGCAAACACTTAAATTTATCCTTTTTCCTGTATGTTTCCCAGTTTTTTCACAGCGACACCAAGCCTTATGCCATTGCACAGGCATAGAGAAGCTGACTATTCTGCTCTGGGACTCACAGGAAAGGACTTCTCGGCAAATCATGCGACTAGCAGAAACACACATCTGCTGCAGTTGCTGCTTCTGTTCAGTGGAAAGCCTGCCTGCAGTCCTGCAGCTACAATACAAAGTTGTGTGAGCTTCTGTTTTGATCCTCACATACCAGAAAAAAAAAAAAAGTAATGTGAGAAGAACTTTATTATGACAGAAATTATTTTAATTTTTTAGCAGAAGAGAATTCAGAAGGGAAGATCCAAGTTCAAATTAATTTAAATCTGATCATGAAAGATTGATGGAGGGCTTCTGGTCAGAAAGGAAGCCTGTGGCTTGCTTATGGCCAGCACGCTGTTCACAGGGGTGGTGAAAAGGTAAGGTATGGCAGAGTCCACCATGTTGTTTTCATGTTCAGTTTGACAGGCATCACTGGAAATTACCCTCGTCAGTCTGATAGGATTCCTGTGGCTAACAAAAATGGGAACAATTCAATACTATAAAGTATTTATACATCCCTAGGGCACATTTACAGATGTCCTTGGTAACATCAATTTCCAGCCTGTTAATAGCTTTAAAAGCTAAAAGCAGAACTGTAGACCTTTTCTAGGCACTAAAAAGCAGAAAATGCTGACAAACAAGTAGTGGGTAGGCAGATCCCTCTCTGCCCACCTCTGACAACAATCAAGGTGGTTTATTGTGCATTAGCTTCAGGGAATGGATTAGCCCTTTTGGCAGCCCACTATCAAGCACTTTGCAGTAATCTCATTTTTAGATCTCAAGGGTATGAATCATCTAGGTCAAGTTTAAATAGAGCTTTGAGGGCCGGATTCTTATCTTGCTTATACCACCATGAATGGAGAGCTATTGCCATAAGAGCCAGTGTTGTTACACAAACGTGTATCATCAGTGTGCAGATAATCAGAACGGAGCCCTAAGGGTGAAAATTTGGCATGCCAGTAAAAATTAGCTGCAGGAGGAAGTATGGATTTTATATATAACAGTAAAGGATCAACTATTTCTATGTGGAACTTTCTTACAATAAAGTGAATAGTCCAATTTCAACTAAATATTTAAGGTCCTTAGTCGTTAGGATCCTACTTGTCCCCTGAATTCACTGGGTCTGTTTCATGACCAAATTGCAAGCAGACATGAACACATGCATACTGCCATCACATAAATCCATGTCCATCTGGCTTGGGATGAGGTCTCTTCTGCCCACTTCTAGTTAGTACATGAAAGAGGTGGCAGATAGGAAAGGTGGCAGAGAGTTGGCTGCTGGATTGCTTTATCCAGCCAATGTCCTACTCTCCACTAGCATCTGAGGGGTCCCAGAAAGGGTTGAAGTGACACTGGGGAGCTGTTCTCATGGGGTCATATTTGCCTTGTAGACGGTACCTTTTTCATTTTCTTGTTTTGATCAAGTCTGTGACCACTCTGCAGGCTGCGTCTTCAGGAGGCATATATTTTTTCAGCTTTACATCATTTAAACAAGATGTATGACACTGAATTGCTTCTCATAATGTCATAATGTCTAAAGACCCAAATACTTTAGTCTCCTCAGACCTGATCTAGGTGTTGGGACATATGTTAATATATTTTTGAGGCATCAGGTTCTGCAGCCTCTCTTCCTTCTCACTGTTACCTTTGCATTTAAATTGCATGTTCCCCATTTCTAGGTTCCTGGCAAGTAGAGCAGATTTGTTCCAGTGCTAATGCAAGGGTTTCCTGAAGAGTTGCACACAGCTTTTCCTCTGCAAACTGCTCATTTAACCTGTCCATCCTTTTCTGAAGGTTTGTTTTGGGAAGAATGTTCTTAAATCTGCCTGGATCTCAAGAGCTTCAAATGCAGAGCATGTAACCAGTATGCAGAAATCTGAAATGGAATCAGACAATGCTCTGTCCAGTGACCTGGAAAAAAAGCAGTGTGGCTCAGAGGAGGTTGCAGGGGTCAGGTAGTCCATGCCCTGCCTTGCAGCAAGCTCAGCTCTTCCTATAACGTTACTGACATATGTGAGTCTACTCTATTCTTCAAAAAGATTCTGCTACCTCCTGAAGCAAACTGCTCTAGTATGTACTTGTTGTCCTCAGTTACCTATTGACAGGTAACAGCCATGAGAAGTCAGACAGGTCTGAACCTAGGATCCCCTATGTGACTTTTCAGTTGCCATAAAAACAGTTTTTGTTGGCACTGGAATATTCTTTTTTGAAAATATATGGGGTTAGAGAAGACTAGAGGTCTTGCTTTGCATATCAAGTATATCCTCTGACTTTGACAGAAATATGAAGAGGGTCCCCCAGTGATTCTGAGCCCAAAATACTTGCCAGGCAAACTTATGGAAGGTGAATTTCTGCAGCTCCGTCAAGCTCAACTTCTAGGATTGTTAGGCATCTGGCTGCATAGTAGGGAGTCTGTCAGTCCTGTGAAATGCATCTTCTAGGCTCTGCAACGGCTAGTGCAGGCAAGGTGGTGGAAGGGCGAGAGCATTTACCTTAGAAGGCTGAATTAAATCACTGTGTCCATGCTATATATGCAAATTATTGAATTGGCATATTCATAGAATCATTAAGGTTGGAAAAGACCTCCAAGATCATCAAGCCCAACCTTCCTGTAGGTTCCTGTATGGAGAAAGGTCCTATTAAGAATTGCTAACCAGCCTTTGAGAAAACCACTGTCCCGCCAAATGTTTATCAAATATGCTAATCCTTTCCAGTCACATAGATACTTTTGCATGGATTTGCTGGTTCACAGCACAGATGCCAGACTCTTTTAGGTCATCCCACATGAGTATTTCTGTTGTGTTTTCTTGTAGCAGGCCTCCCTATTGACAGACTCCCACTTCAGCTTGAAAGATTGCCAGACAAGAGCCTTTCTGCCAGGTGTGCTTTGTAGGAAGTGACCTAAGAAATGGGGGAAAGTACTGAACTTTGTATGTGTGTACAGTTTTGTGCTAGTATACTCCTTATTGCCTGCAATAGAATCAGCTTTCATTGTGATTAATACTGTGCTGCCATTGAAACAAACTGCCTACAGACATTCAAGGGAACAGCTCCTTTAGTGGGTTTCTGGCTCTTGGGTTCACTCCCCAAAGATTTCAGAAAAGTTATGCCTTTTTAGTTTGTCCATTTTACATCCACAACACCAATATTTACATTCTACACATTATCTGAGGCTTCTGTTAACATCTTCTTAGTGGCTGACATTGCTTTTGCAAAACTTAAAAGGAGAGTTATAGCAAAAGCTTTAGCCTGTGGAAATAAACGTTGCTGCAAACAGCACTGCTACTCAGCTGCCGTTCAAGCCCAGGGTTATGAGGAGTGTTTGCAGAGAAATGCACACTGAATGCAAAAGCACTTTCTTTTCTGCCTACGCTTTGTTCCCTCTCTCAATGCTTGGAATTTAAATGCTTCAATCAGTGACCAGACTCTATTTTGTTTTGCTGGAAAATCTTAGTCTTTCCCCCAGAAGCCTACAACATCTACAAAAACACAAGTGCTTTCTTTACAAAAGATGAGAGGCATTCTGTCTGATGCTTGGGCAAGAGGAACCACAAACAAATGCTGCTCGCTTGCACAAAATGAATTGAATGTGAAAGCAGGAGACATCTTAACAGAGTGCAGACAACTCAGGGTGAAGACAGGACTCTACTATGAAATTGTCACAAGATGTTCCCTCTCCACAGAAGTGGAAAGAGTTAGAGATGCAGCTGTCAGGCATGCTCGCCTTCATCCTCACTACCTTCACCCCCAGTACTAGAAAACATGCCATTAAAATATACACGTACACAAGTTCTTCAGCAAAGGAATTCTGTTTGTGTTCATTTGTTTAAGATGTCTTTTAAATAATTTAACTTCTTTCTGGATCTTATTGAGGGTCTCTACTTCAGCATCTCACACAGCACCTGCAAGCTGTATCTGGGTAATGGCTGTGCATATGGAAGCTTGTATCCATGAAAGGCACAGAGAAGTGCAAGGATCAGGAGAAAATTGTGTGAAGGTAAGATCAAGAAAAAGTCAAGAAAAACAGGTATGGGTAGACCATGAAAAGGATGGAAAGCCTAGGGGGTAGTTTTCAGAACCCCAGTTAAATAAGTCTCTGAGAAGTTGATGTCTCTGTCTGAATAAGGTGTTTAAAAGCCTGTTAAAGTTAGTGGAGGTGTGAGGGCTGTGCAGCTGGACAGGCACAGGTGTTGAGGGAAAGCAATTGCCTGGGAGCTGCTCCACCATAAAAGGGCTGGTGCGTTTCAGTTTGAGCCATCTCATGTGGTAGCTGAATTCTTGTCACGTATCTCTTCATTCTCCTTTTCCACTGATTTTCAGCTTTCATGTGATATAGTTTAATAAGTACATGGCTGAAATAGATTGGAGGCCTACAAAGCCTACTGCTGTCAGTTGACCATACAGCCACATCACCAACCTTTCAAAGTTTGCAGACTGTGTGTCCTCTTTTAGTTGCAATCTGGGAGTCATGTTGTGAGGCAAAGATATTTCCTATATACAGTACTCCACTGGAAAAATTTACTTTTCACCAGCCTGTTTGCTCACTTGTCTGTAAATGAGCATGTACACTTGTATTTTGCAACTGATTGTACATCACCTTTCAATGTGACCCATAAAGAGGAACATTGCTTAGGCATTTAGGGTGTGGAGAATGGATCCACTCCTAACAGTACCTAACATTAGGCTTATATGAGGTGAATACTTGCTTTGCTTACCAGAAACAGAGTGCTATAGAGTCTTGGAAGATGCATCCTTCACCAGGAAATGCTCTCAAAGTAATTGCAAGAACGTTTTATGTATCCCAAGATTGTTGTTTCTTCTCAGTCTTCTCTAACCTAAATAACTGCATTTTTTTCAATTGCCCCTGACAAGCCATGTTTCCCTGGGCTCTGATTATCCTTGTCACTCTCTGGTTAGTATGCCAGTTGTTCCCACCTTTTCCCTAATTATCATATTCTGGAGGAGAGGCAGGATTACTGCTGAGGCCATGCCGGAGCTGGAGGGAAGATGAGGATTCCTTCACATCTTTCATGTAACCCACCTGCTCCTACGTGCCAGAAGGAGGCAGGTAGACACAGGGCAGCTGTCTGACACTGCACACTCTTCAAATTGCAAATCTGAACCTTTTCTCCAAAACTTAATTTTATCCAGTGGTTTTCTATCTTCTATTTGTGCAGCTGATTATTCCTACCTTATCACTTGTCCTTGCTGAATTGCATCCTATTTATTTCAGACTGCTCTTCCAGCTGATGAAGACATTTCTTTGCTTTTAATTCTACACCAAGAGAGCTCACAACTCACATTAAACTTCAGATTGTGTACAAATTTCATAAGGAGCACTCCCTGCTCTTGTATGAGTCATTAATGGAATACTGAGAAATGCCAGAAACAAGATGGATTTTTGCAGGAAGCCACAGGACATCCTTCTAGTTTGACAGTGAATACTGATAGCTTTTGGCATTAGCTTTTCAGGCAATTGTATATAGCCTGCAACAATTTCAGCTGGAGCAGTCATTTAGAAAACACTTCTAGGAGAGCATTCAAACCACTTTAAAACCCTTACAGTTAGACTGCAAAATGCCTCCTATTTATCCAAATGCTGCTCAGGAAAGCAGTCAGGGACTTTTTGCTATAACTGGCAGTAGTAACTTATGAAACTGAGCCTGGGATCCCCTCATCTACAAGATATTCCTCTAGCTGGTTTAAGAAAATCGGTCAGATTAGTAGGTTTTCATCGTGTAAGTAAAAATACAGCATATAATATCTATTTTTTTGAGGGTTTTGGATCCATTGTAGCATATAATTCATTATTTGACATCAGTTGCCCTTCAGAAATTCACATTGCAGTTGCTGGCTTTTTAGTGGCTTGTAAAATAGTTTTTTTGTTGCAGTACTTGAGTATTAGGTGACTAGGCTAATGTTCTGACATTCTGCCTTCCTACTCTACCCATTTTTAAAAAAATGGATATGCCACATCCTCTTTCCAAGGTTTCTGTTTTCACCTATCCCCCATAATTCTCAAAAGTAATACTTGTGAACTGCTTGAGATTGCACCACTCAGTTCGCGATTGAATGAGTTCCACTGGGTCAGCCTGAGCCACAAAATATCATGTAGAGAAGTGTAGCATAATTTAGGTTAAAAATAAATTCTGGAGGTCATCTGTTGCAATCCCAGCTCCCAGGCCAACTTGAACTTAACAAAGTATTTTCTGATTGGGAGTATATATATATATATATAATTTTTTTTCTCTCTGTTATTCAAGCTTAAGCTCGCTCCTTTTTGGTGCTAAGGTTAATTGGGTTAATTGTTGTGGTCATTTGATTAAAAGAAAGCAAAACAGGCTATCAGAAAACTGTGCATTAGCTTTCTAGTCTCACAGAGTGATGAACCAGGTCCTTTTGTCTTCCTTTGAAGACTGTGTTCTTTCCAATATTTCCCTGTTTCTGTCTTCATATTTGTCAAAGAAGCAAATTAGCTACCTTTGGGCTATTTTACCTCTACATAATCCAGTAACTATCTCACAATTCTGATTACGTTGAACTAGCAAAATAATATTTTAATGACATTCACAGATTTAGAGTATTTAGAAGTGCAGCTAAACTATTCTTCACAATGATCATTCCTATTTCACTCTATATTTGTTTACACTCTTTTCAATTTACAGACAGCTGCCACTCTCCTTACATAATTCATTGGGACCTTTACTGCTTGTTATGGCTGATTTTCCCTTTTTTACATTGTTACTCTATGCAGTCCTCAAAAATGTGTCAAGAACATGACTCTTAAAAAAAAGTCTGACCATAAAACTCCAGTCATTTTTCACTAGGGTAGGTTTAAAACTAGAAATGTGTTCCACTATTTATCTAGATTTGGTTTTGCTGCACTGCTAGCTCTTAATCTGTTTAAATCTACAGTGCTGAGGTCCTTTTCCCAGACTTACTGAAAACAAAAAAACCTGTTCCAGTCTTTCATCAGACAAGAGCTATTTCCAGGCCTATCACCTTTTGACACAGACACTGTAATAGCAAATCTTACTTGTATTAACCTCTTGAATATGGTAGAAAAGCATGTTACAGCATAGGTTTTGGAAGCTCTTTCTCAGGTTTATTCTCTTCCAGAAAGAAATCAATATAATTTCTAACGATTTTATTTTGAATGAAGTCTTTGAACATTAACTTTATTAATGAAACGTATTATCACCACATTGATATTTTTGCCTGGGAAAGAAGGCTGGCACGCAATCTGCACTATCCTGGGTGTCTCCTGGGAATGACACCACTCTGACCTGAAAGCAGCTGATACACATACCCAGAGGAGCTAGTTAACACTTCTACTGGCATGGAGCTGAACCAGCTGACATCAGCCACTGGCAAAAGTCTCAGAGCTGGATTTTAAAGTGCATTTATGTGTCTAAGTTCTTGTGCAAATGTTGATATTTATTTGGTTGTGGTTTCTAAAACTCAAAGAGGATGTCCAGAATAATCCCTGTGATGCACAAGTGAGTTTGAAGTAAACTAGCATGCAAAGATAGTACTTTGAGTCCTGAAAGCAGTAGAGCTTTTAGAATTGCACTGTATTGGATTAGACAGTGCTGTTTCTTGACAATGCAGTTGCCTTGATGTGAGCCTTTGCTGATGGGGTGGTGGCTGCTGAAGCTGCTTGAGTGCTGGGCTGAGCGATGTGCTCTCTGTACTGCACACTGTGAATTAATTCTTTGAGTCTGTGGGGTCAGCCCATGGTTACAGATATTTCAGGTTTTGGGCACTAGAGATTTACAACTTAGCTCTAGAAAAAAATACGTGGTTGCTTCCTGCTTTTGTTGATGAGGTTTAACTTGTGGTTAAAATCATCTTTAAAATGCTGCTTTTTGGGAAGTGTTATTAAAAAAGAATACAAATTAGGACTTCACACATCTCTGAATTACTGAATGGTTGCAAATGCATAAAAGAACACTGCCCATTCAGGAGATGTGGCATGTTAGTGTGCTTCAAATATCTCTTACTTGAGCATAGTTATGTGATCAGTGATACATTTTCATGTCTCACAGAAAAACACAAAAACTTTTCCATTTAAACAAATCGCTTTCTGTTGCAGAGACATTCAAAGTAATTTACCTGTACATCTATATAGCGAGTATAATAAATATATTTGTCTTGTGTTTGGATTCAGCTCTACAGAATCATTTTCTTTTTTCAGCTAAGTGAAAATATGAAAGATGACTAGATGTGAATGTTGAGATATCACACTTTGCTGAATTCATTCAATTCAATTTTCTAAGGTAAAATAGTGTGACATCAATAACCAACCGCATGCCTTGGATTGCCATCTAGTCATGTATATAAGCGTTTTTTTTCCTGTAAGAGATGAAAATGCAGCTACATTCAAATCTTAATAATTATTCATGAAACTTTTTCCTTTTTATTTCTTTTTCCTTCTTGCTTCTTTCTTCCTTCATCCTTCTCCTCCCTTATCCCATCTTTTTTTTTTTTTTAATACAAAAAGTAAGAAGAAACCTGATAACTGCCAGTAAGACATGGACTAAAGGGAAGGAGATTCACAAAAAATGTAGTTTTAAAATGGTCATATATGTCAAAGACCAACAGGGAAGTCTTCAGTTTGGAAAACCACAGAGACAGAAGAGTAAGTGGGTGGCTTTAAGGTGATGCCACTTTGCATTTAAAATACGTGCACAAAACTGCACATGGATTTAAACAATCTCTTATATTTGTTCTGCATTGTGTGACTCTTTTTCCCCTACTTACTCACTACTTTCTGGTAGTCAAAAGTGGCAATTTTTTGACTTCAAGGCTTTATCTACTCCAACTTTAACTGTCAAGAAAAGTATCAAACAAAGTTGCATGAAGCGAAATGTCTCGAGCCATTAAACCCCAATATTCATTAGTGTTGAAGAAACCTCTGTTATGTAGATCTATAGATGAGTGACCATTCCTGGATGCACTATCATGATCATGCTTGTACAGTGGGCACTCAATGCAACAGTGCATGCAAATGAAGTTCAATGTTTTACTCAAAACTCTGCAAATCATATCAATTGATTGCAGATTATCCCCACTACTTCTGAGATACAGTTCACTTTGGAAAAATTAGCTGTAACAATCTTGATGCCGTAAGGAAAGAGAAAAAAACTTTCCAAGACAACTTTATATGGGTAAAGCAGAGAAGAGTTCTTTTACTTATAGGGTTTTGGGGTACAG
>JAWWMP010000132.1:63653299-63719842 GCA_035047865.1 Dendrocincla tyrannina
GGTTAGAGGTTACAAGCTATGCTATATGTGAGAAACTGCCTAGAAGTATAAAAATCTACAAATTCATGAAAACCCTATGGCAACATCTTAAGACTTCAGGAACTAAGCTGAAGTGTAATGTTCTCATAAAAATTTTAATTAGAAAAATTAAGGTTGAATCTCTGCAAATAACCCAAAAATCTTACAAACTGTATTGTGGCTATGGCAAAGAAAATATTGGCTCTGTCAGATGTCTCCACTGTGAGGAAAGTGGCCTATTTCTGCTGTTGAAGAAGCCTTTAGAAAGCCCCTCAAAAAATGAGGCCCAAGTTCTTCAGCTACAAAATAGGAGTAAAACTCACTGATTTTAAAGAGTGCTGCTCATGTTGTACAATTTGAGAAGAAAGTGTCATGATTAAAATAAAAAGAAATAAATTAGCTTTTTTGTCTAATAGTGCTGAACACCAATCAGTGCCCTTGTGTGCAATGATGCAAACTTTTAAATTATTCACCTAACTATTCAAAATAACTTTTAATACTTTTCAGTGCTTGATTTCAGATTTCAGCTCTACACCTTATGCCATGCTATGTCTCAGGTTTCACAGAGCTGGTAATAAAGTTTAGGACGAAGCAGAATCTAGCTCTGTGATTGTAGCTTCTGCTTTCCAAACATAGCAGCTTTGTGCCTTGGGATACAGCAAATACACACAATATCCACACAAAGATTTCCAACTTTTTAAGAAATGCTTGCATGTTCCCAGAAATCAGATTGTAATAATAGAATATAATTCCTGATTTATGTGAAATGTTTCCTATTCCATATAGTTGTGATATAGATTGTGTGTGTTCCGTTCAACATACATACCCATCCCTATTCAACAAAGAATGGACAGCTCACGCATTTTTTTCCCCTCAGGAGTAATAGGTTTTTCATTACTGTTTGGATTTGTGTATTAGTCCTAAAGCCTTTTTCTGGCCAAGAATATCCTGAGTTTTTAATCTGTTTTTAGATTGCTGAGATACTTTTTTAGTTACCTGTGGAAGAAACTCATCATTTGAATGGCTTGTCTACAGTCAGCTCTGGTTGCAGGAAGTAGTGACATCCTGAATGAGTGCTAAGAATGTCACGGTCTACATAAAACTGGTGAAAACATGGTAAAAATTGATAGACATAAAAGATGTTGTTGTTATATAGAATGGAAGCTAAAAGATTTTTTTATTTAAGAAAGCAACCAAAGAAAGAACTCCAAAACCTTCCCAAAAAACCAACACCAAATCAAAACTGGACAACTACATTGGAATATGTGCATGAATGCATTTTAATATAAAAGTTTGATAAACAGACTGAAATGTGTAGTTTTTTGTTCTCCAATATTTAAAAAAAAAAGTTTTATTTGAAATCCTTGATACAGGTCATTACAAATTAGATGCCAAAATAAAGTGTCATGAGATAAATCTTCCAGGCAGGTAAAGTGTCCATCTGCTATGTTGTTGACGTTCAGTGACACATTCTTCCTCTATCTCTTGTCTACTTAAGCTGTTATTTAGGAATAGCTGTTGCCTTTTAAATTAATGAATTTTGTCTTCATCAGAAGCTATCAAATTTAAACAAGTCCTTGTTAATCACTGAAGCATCAAACTTTCCACTTAGTAATGTGTAACACTAACTCGGACAAAAATATACAAAAACGAGATTAAATGCAGCAGTAAGAAGCTCAGGCATTTCTGAATCATGGAACATTTTTTATCGGGGATGTTTTAAAACCCACCAATAGCAGGTAGGTAAGTGCCTCAGTCCTGATGTAGTTTATCTTCTCAGCAGTATGGCCTGCTACGCACATTTGGTTTTTACGCTTGCTTTTCATAAGAGTTTACCTCCAATCCAAGGTCTTGCCCTTACCTTCAAGAGACTCCAGGCAGGATTCATCAGACCAGCTGTAGACTCCTACAGCTGAGTGAGTCATCACAGGCTCACTGTACTGTCAGTGAAGAGAAATAGGTGCTTGATGACAGAAATCTCATCCAGAGGTCAATGCCTAAAATAGAGTAGAAAAATCTTGCCCAGCAGAGCTTATTTCTTTCTGTGGACTATATTTGGGTAAGATGAATTCCACCCACATACAACTGAACCCTCTGCAGAAAAGGGAATAAGTGGTCTATGGACTCCAAACACCAGTTGGGTTTTTACAGAAGACACTGTACTGCAAATATTTCCCCTGCTGGGACTAAGTGAACAGACAAGTGGCAAACATATTACAAGACCTACTGAGGTCTTTCAGGAGGTGCTGGCTACATGGAAAGCTGCATGTGAATTTACATGGGACATGGCAATGTAGCCATGATATGAGCTGAACTGCTCTTCCCGATTTGGTAATCTGCCACACAGCTCTTACTTTATCTAAGCATAAGTGTACTCCTGTTCAATGTAAAGGCTATATTTAATAAGTGTCTGACATCGGCATCCTACTCCTCCTCTGGGAACAATTAAAATATTTCATATTAAACCAGTGCATATGTTGTTCCTGCTAATCTCCAAGATCACTTAGTACTCCATATGAGCTGAAAATATATGCTTGGGACATTACAACTTCTGCTTTTTACAGTGCAAAGTCCGCTGGGGAGTGAGCATTTTAGAGTTTGCTTTTAGAATTTGATTGCCTATCAAGTCTAGCAGAGAGTGTTCTCTGACTTCTTTGGCAAGGAAAATGTGCTTAGTGATTATTTTTCTCTATACTATCACTTGTCAGGAAGAAATGGATGTTTCTAGGTCTCCTTAGAGGCATATTGAAAGCCAGTACATAGGGAATTTCTTTCCTTAACTAAACAGCTTCTGGCTACAAAATAGCATATTACTATTCTTTCCACATCAGCTAAGGCCTTTTGTAAAAGTATGCTGCTGTTTATAAAAACATCTCTGTCAATTTAATAATTAGGCCGATATCAGCTTTCATTCAGTGGATCAGAAAAAATGTGCTGATTATCTAATGCTATATTGTTTTGCAGACTGATTGAAACACCATAGTTGACTCCAGGCTTTCTGATTTCATTACCATTAACATAATTTTCTGTTCAGGTTTTTGGTTTTTTGTTTGTTTGTTTTTTTAACAATTGATGCTTAGGAGTTTATTATCATTGTTTTGCAGTCTGTGTCAATCCTAGGAATTCTAAGCCTTTTCACCATTATACCAGTCAACATGGTTTTGGATGAATGATAATCACAGGTTTAATAGATTGTTAATTGGTTTTAATAAGGTTGTCAGTGTAAAGGGGTTTAACTGATTCTCTTCTAATTCAAAGTGGCAACACTAGATGTAAATTTCACTGACTTAAATAATTACTTTGACCTGTGTCACAAATGAGTGGGTTTGGCTGCTTAAAGAATCATCATCAAAGTGATTGGCAAAAAGTAGGTTTTAATATCAATTTACAAAAGTATGACTTTAACAGAGCTAAATAGCAAAGTTTACTCTGTTACTTACTACATAGATGAAGCATGCATAGGGAAATCAGATTAGAATCAATTTATAATTATTTACATGAAGATCAGGTTTGCAAATGGGTAAGAGAGCAACTGATACGGATACATAAAGATAAGGGTGTAAAAGGGTTTAGTAGCATTTAATCATTGGCTAATTTAACATTTAAAAATTTGTTAAAATGGAATTGACTGCAATTATAACAGTGACATAATTATAGAGTCATTATAATACCATTCACATCGCAATCAATTCACACACATGCACACAGGCAAGGATGTGCAGATCTACATCTGTGTGCACACATCTCTATCTGTGTGTAAAGGTACCTATCAAAAATTCCCCTTGAGTTCAGTCAAATATGTCAAATCCCTTTGTGCTTCTCCATAGGCATGGGTTGCACCTCGAGGAGCATGTGTGTGGGGTATCAGCCTAAGCATCGTCATCAGCAACAGTCTGTAGAATTATAGCAATGTTCAGGGTTTGGGAGCTCCAAGAGGCATCTCATTCAGAGGGAGGTGCTGGTGCAGCCTGTGGTCCAGGAGACCTTAAAGGGCCTCACTTAGGACAGCTGTTTATAGGGTCTCAAGATGATTGATTTTAGTTATTTGTAAAATCTCCATCCTCAGGCTGGTAATGACAGAATCACAAAATCACAATTACTGGAGTTTACAAAAGGTTTGGAATGTGTTTCCAAAACTCCAGTGACAATGGTATCACTCCTCTTGGGCTACAGTTCAGGTAGGGAATGCTGGAAGACTATCAGAAGATGACTGATTATCCTTTGTTCCCCACTTTGGTTGGGCACCGGTTATTCCTTTACAGTCAATGTTGTTCCCATCTTTATCATGCAACTGATACAGTTGGGATGCTTCACTGCCCAACTGATATGGTAAGGAGGAACTTCACCACTCAGCTGGTTTGGTCAAGGCTTTTCAGAAGGTCCTGAGATAGCAGAGCAGGTCTAAGGAGGAGGAGAAGGAGGAAGGATGCACTTCCACAATCCACCCACTGATTCAAAACAACTGAAGCTACTTGAAGCGAGAGGAGAACTGGGAAGTGTCTTAGAAGTATACCTGATTTGTTTGAATGGATTTTTTAAAGTTAATACAGTTATGAGGCTTCGCCAGCCTTACTGGCTTGTTGTAAGCCAGTATCTTTGCTCAACAGTGCACTGTAACACAGGGGTTTTCTCCACTTGTTTGCAGAGAGGCCTGGTCTGTCATGCATAGAGTCGAGTCCTTTCTGGAGTCTAATTCCAACAACTTTCCTTGGAAACACAGTGTTGGAGTCTCTCTTGGATAAAAAAACCCCTAGGCCCTGGAGTAAACCAAGCATTAAGACCTCACTTCTGCTTCTTCGCAAAAGAGGTTCCCAGACTTGCCAAATTAAAGCAAATATTTAAATGGAAGAAAGGCAATTGTATAGAAAGCACTCAGCATTCACTGAAATTTGACTTGCACGCATCTCTTGATCTACCATACTCTCTTGTAAGTAACACTTTTTGGGTTGATGGCCATTTAAAATACTATTTTAGGACAGCTCGTGTCTTACACACACAACTCAGAGTACAGCTACCCAACTCCACACGCAACTCTCTCTTCAGGGACTTCTCTTATGGGTGCCTAACTAGGTATAGTACTCTCAGCCAAATTACTGGCTTATAAAATGGTCAAAAATTTGTGTATAAGCAAGAAAGTTGCATCACCATGGTGTCTTCACCCTATGATATCTTTATTTGTGAAGAAATGGAATGGCATAATCTACTCAGATAAAACTTATGGATTTTCTTGCTGGAGAATAACAGAAGTTTTTAATTTATTTTTTTCCCTAAATTTCAATGAACACACAGTCTTCTGTCAACTGCATCTCCTTATAGCTAAACTTCAATTAAACACATTCTGGATGTCCAACAATAAAAGTATCAAGTTGAGCTTCATATCTAATTGGAAAGAATTTTCTCAGCAAGTACAAGTGAGCACAGCCTTCAGTCATGTAAGCTTTCAGTAACAGAGACAGGTAAACTAATCCTTTCTTTCCAACCAGACTCCTCTGAAAATAGGCCAGGTCCCACTGGGAACAAAAGATGCTCCTAGAAAAGTCTGTAATTAGAGAACTTCAACTGCTCTACACAAATACCTCATTACAGTTCCACTATGATTAAGCCTGCAA
Organism: Dendrocincla tyrannina; assembly: GCA_035047865.1. NCBI lineage: Eukaryota > Metazoa > Chordata > Aves > Passeriformes > Dendrocolaptidae > Dendrocincla > Dendrocincla tyrannina. The sequence goes on from JAWWMP010000132.1 coordinate 63,658,927, forward strand.
TGCGTAAGACAGACACAAACATCTCAGCCAAAGGCTGTATTTTCTGTGAATCATTCCTTGAAGCAAATATTGCAGAGACTAATTAGCTCTTTAATCCAAAAATATAGCCATTCTCCTTCATTGATAACCCAATCAAATGCCTATCATAATTGACAGAATATTTTCCACAAATTCAGGAGGACACAATAATTTGGATCTGGCCCTGAGAAAGGCTCATGCAGGACCTGCAGAAAAAAACTCTTCAAAGCACTTTGTTCATTCATCTCAGATGTGGGCACAGCCTCCAGCTGTGCCTGGCCGCTGACTCAGAGTCAGTGCTGAGTAGCTTTTTGTTCAGAGTTTATCTTCATACACTGATGTTAAGTCCGATACTTCAGAAAGTAAGGTCAGAGTGATGCAGCATGGGGGAAAGAAAAGAAAACATGGTAATTTGGTTGTGTTTTTTTTTTTTTTCTAATTTATTCACAGAGTTCTGAATTGTCTGTCTTTTTGCAGTACAGCTGTCTTCAAGTGAAAGTCAAATTATCTCTTATGAAATGTAGATTACAGTGATAAAGCACTAAAATCCTAATTTTTGACAATGATTCCTGATTTTACACTTCCCATCCCACAGAAACATATCCACTGAATGCAGTAAAGCTTTCTGCTAGGTACAAGACCACAAGGTTGCCCTTGTTAGTTTGCTGCCTCTGTGTGATTCACAGTGAGATTTTAGAAGTAGATTTATAGAAATTAATTTTCCCCTTTTAAGAGTGATGGCATCAAATCCTGCCAGGACCTTATATCTAGGCTTTGTGTGTTTCAGCAGGAAAGGGAAGCGGAACAGTAATCTCCCTCTCTGTATTTTGGCTAAGTAACCAGCAATACTTGAGAAAGTTTGTTTTTCAATAGAGAGATCCTTGGAGAGCAATGATAAGCAGTGAAGGGGGATACAGCTTGTTTGTATTATATCTTTTCCTTGATGTATACAGCACCTCTTTGGAAAGAATCGTGACCTTTTTAAAATGAAATGGGTAAGATGGGAAGGAAAGGTGAAAATCTGAAGTTTTACCTTATAAACTTTAAGATATGTTTTTATTCACAGAGAAAACATATGCTTTTGATGCCAACTAAAACAAGCAAAAGAAATTCAGAGAGAAGAGGTGAGTCTACAAAGGGGCAGACTTGTGAGATTTTTATATTGCCTGGGAAACAATTCCACATTCTAATTTTAATATAGTTATTTCTACAGTGTCTCTAGGATTTTTTTTCTAGGGATTTACCAGAGAGTTTTCATGTTCAAGGTTTGTTTTGAAGCTCTCTGCACTGCAGTTTTCTGTTGCAGATCCTGGGGACTGACAGATGCTCTGATTCTTCTTGGTGCAGTGCCAGCAGTGGCAGCAGGTAGTGAACTGCCCTGCATGCTGCCAGCCCAGATGGCATGTCCACACGTTAATTGGTTCTCAAGAGTCATTCCTCCTGAGTTCACCCATTTGTTGCTCTCATTGACTACTGCCTCATCTCATTAATCAATGTTTCCTTCTGCAAACTTCTGTAAAACAGGCCTGCAGACCTGGAGCAAGTAAAACTAGAAATATGGCTTCTTGTAGCATTGAAATTCAAAACTTAAAGGTCAGCAAATTAAGCATGACTTCCTAATTTTTACAGTTAGCACACTGGAGATTGAACTGCTGTCTCTAAAAAGGCTCATAGAGTACTGGCACTGAAACCTGAATAACTGACAGACACACTTGGGTCTCTTCTCGCAGACATATTCTCTCTCTCCATCCTCACTGCACAGATTTAGTTCCTGCCATAATATCTTGAAGTTGGGAAGAATGTCCCTCTTCTCTAGAGAGGGTGGAGAGAAGCAGTAACTGGCCATTTCACTCTTTCCAGACAAAAGTAGAAAGCTGTGAAAAAAGAACGTCTGAAACTCAGAGCCCTGTGGGAGCCTGAGCCTTGGCTTCTGATCATGCCCAGCTCGATGACATTACAGGTCTGCCTCTGCAGCACAAGCTCTGTGTGGTAAGGTCATCGTTCATATGATGTATAGCATGCTGCAAATGTATATGCAATAAAGTAAAATTATTATAAGATACTTCTAAATGAGAAAGTATTATGGTATTGGATATAGAAGGGCCAATATACTTTCATAATCAATTAAAATTAAATGAAATCAAGTAAAGAGCACAATCTTACACCATTTTTATTTTTTTCTTTTTGGTCACTCCAAATTTCAGTATTCATTACCTTTTTTTCTTAAAAGGGGAAGTTTTACTGGCACAATGCAGAATTTCACATGATGTGTTCTCTCAGGTACTAATGGTGTATTCATATTCTTCTTTAGTTCTGGGAAAGTGCTTGTGGATATTTTAAGAGAACAATTAAACCCTAAAGATTTATTCACATTACCATCAGGTTAAAGGGTTTTCTATGTTCACAGTTTATCTGTCTTCTAGCAAGACCTTTGGCTAGAAATGAAAGGACATCTGTAGTTCTCAAAGATGTATCATAGGCTCCCTGGAGGTAGAACTTATGAAATAAAAAAAGCCACAGAGAAGATGATGAGAATAAAAGGGCAAAAGTGGAGTGGAGGAAGGAGAAAACTTACCAGCAAGACCATACATCTGCTCAGCTGGAACAAGCACATGGTTGAATGAAGCAGGTCTGAGAGAGAAAAGAAATGACTGTCAAGGTAAATAACAGTTTGGATGTTTTGCCAAACAAGTGGGTGTTCACAACAGAGTAATGAGTGTGTAAGTGATTTTGTAGGTGGTCCTAGGAAGTGGAACAGAGCCTGGGGACAGTGACGAGGGAAGCGGATGTGCAGAAGGTTTGGAGTCTGGTAAACATGCCGAAATCTGAATGCGAATTTGAATCGCCTCAGGCTTCTTAAGGGTAAGTCCCACATGGTACCGTGGTGGTAGACAACCATGATAAAAAAGTCTTTGGAGACTCATTTCTAAAGAAGGAAGTACCTGGATGATTTTGCAGTGTAAAGAGACCAGAACTAAAACCCAGTTGGGTGATGGAGAATTTTCAGTCCCGTATTGATTTGTTTTAATTTGTAATTAACCTCACTTGAAAACCTCAAATCCTCATTTCTACCTTGAGTTTTCCAAACTTCCCTGTCAGCTGCCAGTCCCTGAATTACACCGTGCTTTTAGCTGTTGCCCTGCAGCTCTTACCAGTACTACTGCATGATGTTGGATGGTTTGTTTGGTTTGGTTTGGTCTTGATAGATTAGCCTCATGTGGTGGACATAAGAAAATATTTCCTTCTTCAGTTCATTTGTGTGTGTTTTGGAGGCATTTGGATTATCTTTTAATAAGCTACTAAATGATTTTTATGCTTCTCAGAGGTGGACAGATCCTTAGAATAAAATGGGGTGAGAAAGAGAGAAGCTGATTATTGTTTCTTAACATATTATAACACATGAGAGCAGGTGCTGTGAAAACTGGGACTAAGGTTGGCCCATTCACACTGTCTTGCTTCTACCCCCTACTTTTAAAATCTGCACCTGATATGAGAAATATAATGTAAATTTTAATAAATAAGTGTTCACATCTCACCTCATATTATGGTTCGTGAACAAAATATAGATCACAATGTGAAAATGAAAACACCTGAAATTCCAATTTGATGTGGATAGCTTTTGTACTTCAGGACAAAGCTTGGTAAGTTGAGTGTATTTATTTGCTGAAAGCCATCTGCTGAAAAAGATTGGATGTTGAACTGTAATTTTAGGTTATTACTGCAATTCAGCAAAGGAAGGAAATGGGAATTGACTACTTATTTTTCAGCTACTCTAGACTAAATGAGAATGACAAGCACCGGGAAAAGAAGCATAATTTCAAACACTGGGTGCTCTCTCGTGGGAAAGAAGCAGAAATAATTGATGTCTACAAGTATACTACTCATTAGGATGGACATGTGTATTAGAGAACCTGTGGCTGAACAACAGGATCGACTTTAGTCAGAATTTTTTTGTCTCTGTATAAAAATATCAGTAGTGAACAAAATAGATCTACAGCGAAGGCAACACCGCAGGCCACTCCCCAGCTGAGACAATTTTATACCCAAATTTTCTTGAGAACTAGACCATGGCAAGTTACCAGAGCTATTTCTGTGATGCCTTGGCTTGTCCTTCACTGGCACAAGACTGTTCACAGAGGTGAAGGTAGCAATAAAATCCTCCTTTGTCAAGCAGCATCATGTCCTTCATTATGAATGTGACTGTGTCTCTGGCTATTACGCTAAGCCTGCCTTTGAAGTTATTCTGTATGGCCTAAATCTTCAAACCCACTCAAGGTAAACATTGCTTAACTTGTGGTTAGTGCTCCACTGCAGAGCAAGCCATGCTATCCAGTTATTCAAAGGGCAGAAATAAGTATATATGTTTACATTAATGTACAGACTCTCTTATTTAACAATGTGAGGCTGGAAGCCAGGGCAGACTCCAGTTGGACAGTGCAGTGTCCCCAGCCCGGCCCCAGGCCCCGGCAGCCAAACCCCAGTAAGCGAGAGGTGCCCCCTGAGCACTCACAGCGCCTTTCCAAATGGTGAAGGGGAAGATTATCATGCTGATGGCAAGCCAGTATAACAAACTTTAAAGCAGAAGCTTTTTTGCTTCTGCTTTAGGTCAAGGACACAAGGACACAAAAATCAAATTTAATAGGGCCCTTGGCTGCAGTGTCAGGAGTGCAGCTCGTGGCACACACAGATTTCCTCAGCACAGCAGCACCTTGTCTTGTAAACCACAGAATGTGGTGATTGATGCTCCAAATAAAATCAGTCTTTCTCTTCACAACTCTCTCCATAAAGTTGATTTTTTTTCAATCATTTCCCATCAAAAAGCCCAAATCATTTATTTATTCAATTTATTTTCCAGACCTCCCTATTAACCATGTTGCCATGGATAGGAGAGGCCATAGGAAGAGCAGTGAATCTGACTGGTCTGCTCTGCATCTGGAAAGCAGGTGTGTTACCTTCCCTGTGTACACATAACCCAGTGCTGCTCTGCTGTGTTGTGGCAAGTCCCAGATAAGGAAACTGGCTTTTCCTACTACTCCAGCCATGGCATGCCCTGGCACCCACCCTGCTGTAGGTGTTAAAAAGCAGAGGGAGCACCTAAATGTAGCGTAGGTCAGGAACCTGAGATCAGCCGTGCCTTATCACAGCAGGCAGCACTGGTGAACTGCTGGACACAATTCCACTGCTGCCTGCGTAAGAAAGGAGTTAAAGCACCTCTTTCATGGGCACAAGTTAAACCCCACATAACAAGAGATTTAAGCTGACCTTTTAAAGAAGAACCATGTCTATAAACATCTGAATTTTAAAACGGCATACAAAGTCCTCTTTTTAGTGCCTTTGCTGCCTTCCCACTCACACATAAGGGAAAAAAACTTAATTATGGACCTCAGGCAATATAGGTTCAAATTGGAACTTTGTATTTTAAAAACTGCCACAAATACATTATGCAGGAGGACGAATAAGCACTCTTAACAGAGCCATGATTGCTTATTATGTTTTCCAGGGAGTTTATTTCTGCAGAAAGGTGGTAATTCATTCACCTCACACTCTGTTGGTCTTTAATTTTAGGAACCATTGCAATCAGATTTATTTTTGATCTCTTTTTTTTCTGATTTAGATGACTAAGCAGCACATACATAACTTTTTTTTTTTTTTAAACAATTGTTCTGGAGCCATCTTTAAGACTTAAATTTTTAACTGAAAAGGAAAACAGAGTATACATTCTTTATGGACAAGACCATCAAATGGTGAAATCTCTTTGTCATTTCCCTGGATGAATACACCAGATACAACTGAATTTTCTAAACTGTCATGAGAAAGGATGGCTGTAAAAGTTCAATTTAACTGAATTTCTGTATTGTAGCAAATTCTGACATTTGAAAATGTGTTCATTCTGAACCAGAATGATTTGCAATGCCTTTAGAAATCATGAAAAGGTCTGGGCCATTTTAAAAAGCATCATTCCCCATTTGTAGGAAATCTTGTACTGCACTATTGAAATAAAGTAATTTCAATGTCAAAGTCAAAGTGTCATTAACTTTTTGGTAATGCTTCTTCTATGTAAATTGCTACTGAAAAGAGTAAACATCCAAGAGTCAGGCTGAATGTCTTCCCTTTAACTTTCTTTTCATGTGGTCCCAGAGGGGAGCTGTGGTGCACTGGGAAAAAGTGAACATTGCAGGAGCTGCTGCTTTTCCCTCCCACAAAATTTTCTAGCACAAAGCTGGAGAAGTGCTGGCTTTTCCCATGATAATAAGACATTTTTTATTCTCTGTCACTAGTAAAGTGATGCCTCTGTAGTGATGATGTGCCACTGAAACAGATGTCACATGGGTCCAAAAATCTTGAGGAACAGGAGAGGATACTTACAAGAGGGAGGGAAAGCACAGGCTTCAGTAGCAAATCCCAGTTAGGAAAGGGGACAGTGAGAAATTAAGATAGAACCAGTATAGGGATGACAAAGGCAGGAAGGCAAGAAAAAGAAAAGGTTTTTGGTTTATGTTAGTTGAGGGTATTTCTTGGAAGGAATATAGTTTCCTTCCTCTCAGGGAACCTGAACATCTCCATTAATCTATTACTGCTGGGGAAGAAACTGAATTGTCTGGATTATTCTGACACCCAAAGTGACAACTTTAGAGTTTGCTCTAGTAGTCTCCTACAGAAGCAACCTCTCTGAGACGTCTGCCCTCTTGCCAAGAACATGTTAAAACTGGTGGATGATTTCAGCCTGATTTGGTGTCTCAAAGGCAGCAGAGTTCCACCGTTGTTTGTAGAAGTGAGTAAGCAGAAAGGAGGAGGGAGCTGGGCTTATAGACTTTCTCAAGTTTATTCCTGTAAATTCTGGTCATTACTCTCATGTAACTCCTCATTCTCTTGTCTCCTTCTTCTTCAGCAGCGTGACTTTGTGAAGCACATTACCTTTGCTTCCATATGATACAAAGCATGTGAGTCAGAGTCTTTTAGTGATCAGTTCAAGAAAAGACTCTCAGATAGTCCCATCTTCTGTCCCTCCACATTGCTGCAGTGGTTGGACCTAAGCGTGATTCATGATGGAGGTTGAGAAGACAAAATTATAATTTTGTAGTGTCTCTGTATTTGATGTGGGCCGCATGTGTAAAGAGGATGATGGCAGATGAATGGAAGGCCAGCTTCTAGCTGTCATGCAAAGCAGAGCTGCTGCACAAGCTGTTCCTGGTACAGGGTGGAGACGGGACGTGTCTGACTGTTCTCCATTAAATCTACCTCTGCCCACGGTGATAGCTTCTCTTTAACTGGCTTTCTGCCTCCAATAATATAAAGTCATAGTTCCTGTGCTTGAAACTGCTGAAGTCCTTTTTACTTGCTCGTTTGACTATTTTTTGCAGATATATTGCCTTTCCACATCTGCTTCCAACAACAGAGTGGGCTGGCTGTTTTTTTCTGAGCTTGAAAATGGTTTAGCTTCTAGACTGCTTTTTTCATCTTAGACTTAGGTCCTAGACTCTTCTGATGTTTGCCTCTAGCACCTGCCAGCACAGTATCCTCCATGGACACTTTTTTTCTTGTTTCCCCTATTCATCTTTAAATAAGCCTGGCTGGAAATTATAGCTGAAAGTGCCTTTATGCCTTATTTTCCAGTTCATCTGCCCACAAACAATCCAATAATTTTTGTAATAAACTTTTTTAATCTAATGTCAAAAATTGCTCTTTAACAGATTAGAATAAATCCAAGCATATCTCACATGGTATCCAAATTATCTTGGCATTTTTCTCCATGGATTTTTTTTTTGCTTTCCTTTTTTTTTTTTTTCAGGTTTGCTTTAATCCTACACAATTTTAAAGATTTCTTCTTCCTCTTCTTATACAACTTTTAGTACCGTCATGTCAGGCTCCTGCCGTGAAAACCACTGATAAAAGTACTGCTTTTTAAAAAAATCCTCATTCATTAATCATGGTGACATCTCATATTAACTAGTTAATGTATAAAGGCCTTTGGGCATTTACAAATCTGTTATTTCAGAAGAAATAAAATGAAGCAATAGTATTTCAGGCAACCAAAGAAAAATTCATCAAGGACAAATTTAGTATTATGCAACTGTTCCAAAAATATTCGTTCTGTACACAGAACAATACAATTTTTAGAAGTAAAAATCAAAACACACTGGAGACTTTACATATGAAAGCCTGGCTGCTTTCTAGGCAGAATGTCAGTTCTGTATCGAGTCCTCATCATTCTGAAGGCATTTTCCTTGCAATCAAAAAGCCATTTGAACAAAATAGGAAAGCACACTTGTGAAATTTCTCAGGTGGTTTTTTAAGGTACTATATATATTCATTTTATAGAAAGCAATATGTCATATGAATAACTCCAATATTTTTTACTCTGTGTGATATCCTACCCAAGAAGCAGTCCTACAGATTTTTAAGGGGTTTTGAGTTACTTGAGTAAATTTTGTGATCTGAGTGATTATTGCTAGAAAAGGTTTTGAATCTCATGTGAAGTTTGTCATCATTAGATGAAATTCCTTTTGATAAATTCAATACACAAATATAAAAAAAGTACTAAAATAACTTTTGTCACTAAAGAAGCCACTTCTACTGTACCTGTATTGGACAAATTAAGAGATATTATTTGAAAATATTCCAGTGAGTTAGAAATGCAGAATGTTCAATGGAAGAAGAGAATTAGTGAAGGAAAAAAAACATAGGCAAAGAGTGGCTTTACAGGAATATACCTGAAATGTGACCTCTCAGCATTTCATGCTCTGACCACCAAGTCCTGTTGCAAAGTTACTTTTCTCACATGTATAGAGTATTTTGTCCATTATTTTTCTTTTTGAGAAAATAAAATCCCTTTTTTGAAGAAGTTTTGAAGTACCTGTTCAATAACTATGTGTAGGGTTATTGGAAATGATCCTGTGACCTCCTAACAGGGTGACCCACATGCAGACTTGCTGGAGCTGCTCCTTGCCTCTGCTGTACATTGCTGTGCAGTCTCTGATAGCTGTCCAGGTGCATGTTAAAAAGTTCAGTATGGTATTGCAAGTCAAATTAATTATTTAGTCTGTGTGAGTCTTGAATTCATTACCTTGTATCTCCACTGAGCACAGGGGCAGGCTACATGAATAAATTACTGTGAGATAAGATAGGTTGTGCACTTAAAAAGGACAAGCTGCTCCATGGAACTTGCCCACTTGCACACTTTTACTCTTGAAAAATATGAAGAAATTTGGTATTACTTGTTTCTCAAAGTTTATGGTTGGATTTGATGGTCTTAAGAGTCTTTTCTAACCTAAGTGGCTCTGTTTCTATGATTCAAATCATGTAAACTCCCTGGCAGAAGAGGTCCTGGGAGTGGTTACTATGAGCCAGCTAACATGCTCTATAACCACACTGGCTTTGATGCTTTCATAACTTTGCAATAACTTCCAAAATATGGGAATGAGAAGAACTGTTTGCTATTCTTACCACAGTGAATGATGTTTTACTTAATTTACAGCTGGACCACCAAAGCGCTAATATTATTTAAGAGTAGAACATTTTCTGAAAAATACTCAGGATATTCACAATTGATACTTCAAACTTTAGTTAATAAGGCTGAAAACTACACAAAGAGCTCATTTAATCCATTGCCTACCTAAAGACAAGATCAACAATACATTTATCATTCTTCACAGAGGTTTGCCCAACATTTAAAGTGACCTTCAGCATGGAAACTCTGTTTCTTTCATGAAGTTTCACTTTCACAGAGAAGAAAATCTTTGTAAATCAGAGTTATAATTAGCAAGTATTCTTATTGCCTAAACATCCTTTGTCCTATGTACCACAGACATGGATAGCACAATCTGTTGTTCCCTGCCCTGTCCACTTGACCAACCTCTTTAGAACCTTGCACTTCCTGATTTTCACACACATTAAATTTCATCCCAGTTTTGGATCATTGCTTCACAACTTGTCAGGGTCGTTATAAAGTTACTACCCCACTCCACAGCCTAAGCACAGTAATTTCTAGCTTTGTATTATCTGCACTGTAGTAGCCTTTGTGAACATTCATAATTCAGATTATACAGTGAAATATTATGCAGACTTTTGGAGAACCCTGCTTGACGAGTCATTCCATTTTGTCAGTGAATCCAATAATTACTCTCTGGAAATGAGTAGCCAAACTTTTTTAGCATTTTCATTTAGAACACTGTGAGTCTACCCTAAGGCAAAGTTAATAGACTTACCAAAACCTAGATACACGGTTCCTGCTTTGTCTTTCCACCCACAAAGAGTGATGATCCTGTTATACAAGGTTGTTTTTTCTTTTGTAGAATATAAAAACATTATACTTAAAAATTCTCTGTTACATTCTCATTGTTTCCTTGCTAAGAAACAGTTGGCTAATCAATACCTTCTTTGCAGCTCTTCTTTTTAAAGATAAACATGATCTTTGGCTCTATAGAGGGTTTTGGTGCTATAACTATTGCTGCTGGAGTATTATAAGCATTGTTAGTTGTTCTGAAGTTCCAGCTAAAGCCAGCCAACAGGATGTTGCTATGTGCCTTGGAGAACAAAATACTCAACTTCTGTGTTTCACTGAGCAGCTCAGTGAATAGGAATACTGAAAATTCATCTGTTGCTCTTGATTTACACTGAGCAAACTAGAAACACAAAATCTGTCTCCATTTGGATCTTGCCTTCACTCCTCTGATAAGAAAGCATTACATAAGTGATAAGAAAAGAATTACTCATTTTCAAGATAGTGCCAAAATCAAATTAAAAAAGAAAAATCTCTTCTGTCCTTCCCATGATAGTTTTTTCTGTGGCAATGTGCTCTTTTTCTGGCTATGATTAATTTCTTTTATTTGTTCAGTTCATTCCTTTCACACACACACAGGCAAAAAGTCAATTCCCCATCAGTATATTAAGTAGAGAGCTTAGTCCAGAGCTTACTGCATGAACCTCATCGTAAAGTTGGAAACATGTAGGGAAGACACTTACAATCCCTGAATCTCAGACCCAACTGCAGGTAAAAGTGGACTTCAGATCCCTTGTGGGCTTTCTCTAATTGGAGCAATTAATACTTGTTATTTCATGTCTCTAATCAGTGACTAGTCTTCCATGGAACTCTTGTGCAGAAACTACAGACCATAAACCCAAGAATTGATTGTAGCGTATTTGGGTTGCTTCAGAGGTCAGTTTTGGCTTCTCTGAGGGAAATCTGGATCTAAATATTTTTCTCTTTGACATTCTTGTTATTTCCAGCACTCTGGAACAGAACAGATTGTCTGATCTGAAACTTTTTTTTGTTCCTTTAACTTAGCAAATGCATTGTACTTTTGCCTTACTTATCCTTTCATATGTTTTGGAAAAAAAACAAAGTCAAAAGACACTACTGCATTCCCCATGCCATTTAAATTCTTCTTGGTTTCTTAATTTTTCATCTTCCCTCCTCCATATGCCTCAACATGTGAAATTTTCAAGTGGTTCCTTCAATGTATTTCAGTCCATGAAAACTCTGGTACAGCTAACGTGCAATGCTACAAGTCCTTTGTTTTTTTCATAGTATATTGCTTGATTTTCTCTGTGTTTGAGTGGTGAATGTACTTATCGTTAATCAGACCCCTGACCTGAAACTGTATCAGAATTTCTCATAGAGCTAGTTCCTCTACATGTATTTTAAAAGCTGACAGTCCTCCCACCAAGGGCTGTTTCAGATGACCTTCCTTACAGGTAGTCCCATACCTTTACACTCCAAGAGCTGTTTTATTTGACAGAGCTGAACAAGTGCACTGGGAAATACCATTCAACCCATGCTATGACCTACAAAATTGTTGTATTCCACTTTAATTCATACTGTTGTGAAGATGAATGGAAAACAGAGGCCATTATACAAGGCAGAAGGGTTCATGTGGCTTTGGGGACCAGTTTAATTTTAAAGGATGTTTCAAATGTGTCTCATGTGGATATTTTGCCGTCTCTGTCCCTGTAGCCAGCAAAAGCCTTTCAGACCCGACTGGAGTTGTGCTTAGCTGTGGCAAAGCATAAGTCTCTTCACACAGCTGAAGGTCATGGAAACATCCGGGGTCTGCTCCTCTCAGTGTCTTTCCTTACAGGTTGTGATTGTAACACACTTGAATCCTGTATGAGTGGTGCATGAACGGTTATGTTAGTTTAGATCATTCTTTTCTTCTGAGGTCTTCAGTTGATATTTCATAGAATCATAGAATCCCAGAATGGTTTGGTTTGGAAGGGACCTTAAATATGGTATCAGTCCATCATCCCTGCCTTGGACAGGGAACCTTCCACTAGACAAAGTTTCTTAGAGCTCCATTCATCCTGACCTTGAACACTTTCAGGGAGGGGGTAGTGAAAAACTACCTTATAACTCAAGGCCCTCGTTTCTCTGTCCTACCAATATGAGTGTGTAAAGATTAAACGATGACACTATTGTCTTCTATAAATACATTAAGGAGATACAGGCAGCCCTTAGAAGCAGTAAAGTGGCAATTGTGTGAAGGAAAGACTATTTAAGCTGAAGGCAATGTAGGTACTAATGGGTTGATGTGGTGAATTACTGCATTGGTTTTACAAGTGTGACCCTGGAATGACTTGGCAGCAGAAATAGTGGAGGCAGGATCCAAACTGGATTCTGAATGGAACCTGAGATACTTCTGAAGCTGTTTCTGTGGTCATTTTCTGCAGTGTTGGGAAATAAGTGGTTCTGACCAAGATTTCTCCCAGGTTTGTGCTTTTCATTCCTAAATCCTTAGTGACACCAGAGACTGCAATGTATTTAGGAAAGAGTGGGGCAGTGCTCTATGCTGCTGAAAGTTTGAAGTTAGCTCAGTTTCGAGAAGGAGATGATCTGTATTTCTGGAGAACCTTTTCAGCTTTATTGCTTAGGTGTTTCTACATTTTTCTCTTTACAAAACAAAAATTAAATAAGAAAGCTTTCTTAGGGGACTGGGAGTTTTGGCTCTGCTTTTCATTTCAAAATCAGGAGCTGGTTTTCTGCAGTTTTTTGCTTTGGTGTCCTTTGAAGAACAGTATTGCATACAGGGGGAAGAGTTCCCTGGGTCAGGGAGGAGAAGCAATGGTAGCTGTGGTAGTATTGCATGGATACCCACTAACCTGCACTCCTAAACACAGGCTGTGCATGTTGGTGAATCCTAATAGCAAAAGTTTAACCATGCTGATCTAGATCCCTGAAGATGTTAAGGAAGCATTGAATGGAAAAATAATATGATCTTCTGATATGGATTCATTTGATGTTTTCTAACTTGGGAAAAATTCCAAAAGGTGGAAACCAATCAATTCTGAGGAGGGTGAGGTAATGATATTGGAAGATATGTCTCTCAAACAGCAGGGTCACAGATCTGATATTGATACCATCTGTGACAATAATTTCTTCTCAGCCTAAGCTGCATCTGAAATAAGCGTGTCTAAGAAGTGGTCAGATATAAGTTTGTCTTTACATTACCAGGCAGTGAGTAAGAGACTATCAGTAACTGTTCCTCAAGAGGCAAGTTCTTGCTGAACTGCATAAAATATGATGTGATGTCATGAGGCTACTGCCAACCATGGATTATTTCAACAGAGATTTATGTGGCTGTTTAAGCAACCTCAGGATTGCAATGAAACAACTGTATTGCTGGACTAGGGGAATCTCCAGCAAATTATGGTCCTGTATCTTATATATTTGATTTTAGCAGCTTAAGGAAATGAATGAGAGCTCTTCTGACTGATTTTCTAATAAAGTTTCTTGAGGAATGGTTTACTGGTGATCTTAGCAACTGGCATTTTCTGTGTCATATATGACAATGAAATTAGTGCCTTGTATTTTCAAAGTGTATCATCAGTCAAGGGTAAATCAGAGATGAACTGCTCCAGTTTATTGTCATGCTTGCAATAAGAAATTATTTTTTGAAGCAGGAATCATCCTATTTTATTTTAGCTGCTGTTCAACTCTGTTGCTTTTGGTAAAACTTCTAAGAAATTATATTTACTTCTTGAAGAGCAATAGATTTTTCTGTAACGGGTTGGCAAGCAAACAGCATTTTGTTATTTCTGCACTTTGTGTCATTACATCATGTTAATCCTCTTACAGAGGTACAAATAATCATGAATTCAACCCTGGAAAATAATGTGTGCTGAAAGACTATTCTTTTTGAAATATTTTGTCAGGTTATTATAGTGTGGAGAGAGTTCTGCATAAAATAGTCCTGACTTTTCAAACAGAGCCAAATTTTTTGCAGGAGATCGGCTTTCAGACCTAAAAAAAAAAAAAGTAGGGATTTAAAACAAAAATGTGTCTATATTTTTCTTCAGATACCACTAGATTGTCAAAGGATTTGAAGTGTTGAGCTCTTTTAAAAAAACTGATCATTCATTCTATTTCAAGCTCTTTTGAAAATTATCTCTAGACTGTATATTCTTTATGGCTTAATCAATTATGTCTCACACCTCTGAATTTATATTTTCATGGAGATTCATATATAAAACTGTTCACATACAAGGCTTAGTGGCTTTGAAATTATATTACTGTGTAAACAGATGTGCCTGAATAACAGGTCTGGAAGTGGAGGGCCTGGTATCTCAAGTATTCATTTTCATTGTGTCCTTTTCTTTAACCAAATCCTCCAAGGAGTGACAAATTCGGAGATAAAGAGCAATTAATAATTCACCATGGCCAGAGGGAAGGAACAGGCAGTTGCACTTCATTGCACAGATCTAACGACTAACACATAACTCGGACACAAAATTGAAGGAGTTGGTCACTGGCTGATTCTTCTTTAATTCAATCTCAGTTTGGATAAAATGGGTTTGTAAGCATAAATGCATGTGTTCACAATGCAGTATAAAGAATAGTATTTATGCAACCGTCGTCTCATGAATAAAATCCAGAGCCTATTCCTCAATGCACTTTGGTATTTTACCTCACTAAAATGAAATTCTTTTTAATCATCTCATGCGTAATAGAGAAAAAAAAATAATACAAATTCCAATCCCTTTCATGTCTTTCCTATCATCCTGAGTCTCACTGTGTTTTTTTCTATATGTAGTAGCACCATTTCATTTCATGGAGTTTGTCACCAACAGAACAACTATTATAACCATTTAGTTATTGCATGTGCATGTACAGTGTCTATCTCTCATATTCAGGCTATCTTCCATCCCCACTGAGGTTTAGTTTACTTCCAAAACCCACTTCTTCCTTTCCTTGTCTGTGCCTTTGCTCTTGCCTGTTGAGGTTGAAGATGTGAATCTTTCTGTTCTCCAGGATGGACTAAAAAACCTTTTCTAAAGCATGGAGTTCAAAGCTATCCAAATCCATTCCGAATATTCTGCTTGGGTCATATCACACCTACAATTGCCATTTCTGCCTTTCACATTAAATCCAGGTTTAGTGGTCACATTTTCTAGGTTGTTCCCAAATAAACAGAAAATCATATCAGACCTTCAGTGATATTGCAGCAGGTTACTCTTCAGTTCCAGTGATTTGAACTGTCTTTTTTTCTCCTTAATCAGTGCAATTTGCTGCTATGAATTTTTAATGTTTCCTCTTGAATGAAGACAAAATTTTAGTAGTCATGATAGCATCTCTCTTACAAGGATCAACACAGCTTCCTCTGGTATTGTTTCAGATGATTTTCATCCTGCCATCTGTTTTTTCATTTAGGTTTACTTTGTCTATTTTACATCTGTACTCTGTTTGCTTTTTCCTTCCCCTCTGAAATATATTTTCTTGTTGTATTTCTTCCTTGGTTGTGTCTTTTTAATTTATAGGTTTCTGATCTAGTTTATCTAGTCCTCATGCATAAACTATTTGTTTTTCCTTACCTTTTTCACTTTCTTGAAATTAGCTTTTTCCAATTTGTTATACACAGTATAGGTAGATCCCGATGCAAACCTTAACCACTTGTTTATTTTGATTTGGGGAACTATACAAGAAAAATATCTGAAAATGTTGACTAATGCTCTTGAACTATTCTGTCCATATTAAACTATAAACTACATGGGCTAGGTAACAGGTGCTCATTTTCCTTTTGAGTACACCTGCATTAGGTACTGAATAATAATAAGTAATTGAGTATGCAATTAACATTTAACAGTCACAGTCATTATGTAGAGTTTTTCTAGAAAATAGGTAAAATAGTAGTCATACTCCACAAAGGCAGAATCAACTGGATTTCTTGTATACCAGAAATAGTTTAAAATTCTGAGCAATCAGTAGGTTTTTTTTAAGATAAAACATCTATTTCTGGTATTAATCTGGAATTAAGATGGTGTTTAATGACAAGAATTTAGCACTTTTGGCTTTTGACTGAACGTCATGCTGGGAAAGTGCAAAAAGATCAGCTTAGTTCAGATCCCTTGGCAGCAATTTTAGAGTGAATTTTGCACCAGCTAGGGGCAAGGATTAAATTTTCACTAAATACAACATTTCTTATTGTTGCTAACATACATATATATATGTGTGTGTGTGTATGTAGAAAGTATTATTCCATTTACTGGGCCATGAATAGATTATTTTGAAGATTGTTCTGAATTTACACTATTCAATATCTCTTTTTATTTGGGAAACAATCTTTCTCTTTTATTTTTTTCCCTCCTTTTCTTTGTTTTTTTTTTCCATAAACATGCTGTTTCTCGCTCCATACACTTTTCTTTTTCCCTGAAAGCATGCATTATTTATTTTTATTTGTCAAAATTCATCTTATCTTACAGTATGCTGAATTATAGATACACTGGAAAGTTAGGTGAGCTGCCTCAAACCACTGTGAGATCTTATCTATTCTCATCCTCTTTCAGGAAAAAACTGTGCTCTGTTAAGGCGGTTTTGGTTAAAGTCAGCATTCCGAACATGAATATAACTGAAAAATATTGCTGATGACTAGGGCCTCGGGTGCCTCTGATACCAAGAAGAAAGGGGAAATACATATTCTCAGTTATAGGAAAACAATTTAAAGTAGTTTTAGTCTTTTCAGAAATTAAGACATGAGACCTTTTCAGGAGTCAGTGAGTGGTGAACAAATCTTAAAAATCAGACTAACTCTAGTTGTTTGAGAAAGCAGGTGGGTCTATCACCCCTAAATTGGCTTGTCTGTTGGCTCAGATAGCAGCTTTTTCTCAGTTTCTCTTTGAGACTAATGTTCCACAAAAAATGTGGATAAAACCTCCATAAGACACACCAAATCTTCAAGTACAGTATGGGTCTTGTTTGGTTTTCTTGTGCTTTGTTTGGCTTTTTTTTTGGTTTTGGTGGTTTTGGTATTTTTTTTAATTTGCACTCGTTTTCTCAGTATGCAGTGATAAGTAAATTCTAAACTTGCGAGTAAAGAAACATGCTGGGAATCAAATGTTTTTGATGTTGAGGAAGTAAATTTGACTCTGAATTACCGTTAATAAACCACAGCCTACTTCAGAGGTTTTGTCAGGTTCTACAAAACCAGGGAGGTGATGGGATTGCTGCTGAAATTTCTTACCTGAATTCTACAGAGCTTGGTCTGAAGGGTGTCATGAAAGTACTTTAGACTGTGATTTGTATTGTAGAAACCCACTGACCACTTATAAACACTGTAAGAATCTCTCTAGTGAAGTGACATTTTCAAAGTGGAAGAACAAATAAGTAAGCAGACATGACATCTTGTAAATTTGACATCTTGTAAAGCTGCTCTCTTAGTCAGGAATTTCCAAACTTGCTTTACTGTGGATAATGTCTTAATAACCACTAAATCTGTAGGCTCATTTCTTTGTGAATACTCAGTAATTTACAGCAACTATAGCAGTTGCAATTGTATATAATTATTCTTAATTATTTTTAGGATACAATGCTGTCACATTTCTTAAAAAAAAGTATAATTTACATTTTTTTCTATGCTCAGTCTCTGCACCATTCATGTCTTTCCTTCTGTAAGTGCTTCTCTGCCGTGCGGGTTACCTTTGATTCCTCTATCTGTTTCTGCACTTTGGGTACCAAGTTTCTCTCTGCTAATGTAACAGTGGTTTGTGCTGGTACTTCCTACTACCTCTTAAGTGTTCAGGGGGAACATTTTCTTTTTCTTCTGAGAACATAAGAACATCATAACAAAAGAGGACCTCAAAGATCATCACATTTTTCACCCTGCACCTGCAGGAAGCTCTGCATTGGGCATGTATCTCAAAAGGATGTGTTGAACATCCAGTCCCTCTGCTCTACTTTCCAGAAGGTGCAAAGGGTTTTCATTATCTTACAACAACCCTCAAATAGAAATCCGTGACCTATCTGACTACCAGGCTTTGTTTCAGAAAGTTGTAACCCCTAGACTGACAGGGAACAGTCATTTAATAGCTGTAGATAATGAGGTTTTCTTTGCAGGGCAGGAAACCTGACACCTATCATTTTAAAATCAATGGAAGCAAGACCTCTTGGGGAGACCTGTGGATGGATTACTCACTTCAGTTGATGACACTGATGACATTTAAATTTACTGTCACACACTGGACAGCTGAAGCCTGGCCCTGCAAAGCTGCCTAATAAGTGTTTTGCCATCAAGCAACAGAAGGCTTTGCACCACTTGATGATGGTAGGAGGGAAAGTTGCTCAGCATCATACAGGAAAGGATCAGGAAGGGATTTTCCTGTGCTTTGCTGACTCTCACTCTCATCGTGTGCTGCTTTTGGCTTGCCTCCTTTCTTCTGTTGGAACTGTCTCCGGACAGCAAGGAAGATTATATTTTGACTACAATTAATGCCACTTCATCCATTACTAAATATTCTTATCACTATTTACAGCCTTTAAATTCCTCCAATGCCAATTTTACAGGTACATTGATTAAAAGCTGATTATAATTCATAAACATCTTTAATGTTACTTAAACTAAGAAGAAATAATAAAATAACACAAGTAGCAATATTTGAAATATTGATTACTTTCAGCCAAACAATGTATCTGTCAGTGATTTTGTTTTTCAGAAGAAATGTCAACAATGTTTTTGTTCTGTTTTCCAGTGGTCATTTCTAGAGCGTGGGAGAAAGGTGAAAAGTGTGTAACAAACTGTACACCTTTGCAAATATACCTCAGATTTTGAGCAGTATTGATTCAGATGCATTGTCCTGCTAAGGAAAATGTACAAATCAAAATGTGAGATTTTGCACCTTACTCTCTAGTCATCATTTTCCTATTTTTTTCTGTAAGAAAGGATATGGTGGTATTGCCTTATTTGGATTCATCTTTGTCCTTACTTCACGTCTTAAAAGTGGCTAGTTAATTCAGGACGTTTCTAGAAAAAAAGAACAAAGTGGGCTAAAATTTAAAAGATTTTATTTGGTAATGATGCTGTCAATGATATGCAGG
The DNA here is from genome assembly GCA_035047865.1 of Dendrocincla tyrannina. Lineage (NCBI taxonomy): Eukaryota > Metazoa > Chordata > Aves > Passeriformes > Dendrocolaptidae > Dendrocincla > Dendrocincla tyrannina. The sequence goes on from JAWWMP010000132.1 coordinate 63,678,245, forward strand.
TTAGACATGTCTGCAGTAATTACTTAAAAAAATGTACCCCCCACCATGATTTAATGGACTCAGCAGCTGACATGTTCAGATTCCATCTCATTTTTCATTGCATTTATTTTTATGTTCTACTGAGTGCTTTAATTTCATCCTTCATCAACAGAAACACTCTAAAATTTGTTCTTCATGTCTTTAAATTATTTTTCTGCTTGTTCCCATTATCAGTGTACTTCTGCAAATCTCCATTTGCAGAATATACTGAGAAACTAATACAAGTTTGACAGAAAAAGGCATGACTGGAAGAAAAGGGAATAAATTTTAACCTTTATAAGGATTGTCCCTCTTTATTGTATTGAGGGTTAAGCCTTTATAGCTGGCTTCTCAATTCATTTATTGCAGCATGATCTGCCAATGTGCGAAACATCCCCAAATCTTCCTATCACTGTTAAAATTCTGTGGGTTCCTGGGGCAAAGATTTTAGTCTGAGGTGTTGCATTATTTAGACATCCAAGCATAGCTGCAGATGGCATTTCATGAGTCAAATCCTGTGCTCCAAGCACCATTGTACCTGACCTCTGAAGTCAGCGGGAGTTTTATAAGACTAAAGAAAGTGGCATGATGTCATTAGTTACAAAAAAAGCATATCCCTGGTTTGAGTAAGAGATGGATTAAAAGGTAGCATGAGTTAAGGAACTGAATAGTGAATTAATCATTCTGAAAAGCCTCATCAGTGCTCCCTGATTTTACTGTGAAATAATAAACATGCAGTTATTTCATGTCTTGTAATGTTTGGATCAGTTGTGCTTATACAGAATCATGGAACCATTAAAGTTGGAAAAGATCTTTAAGACCTTCGAGTCCAACCATTAACACAGTACTGCCAAGTTCACTACCAAACCTCCAGGGATGAGGTTCACTACCAAACCTCCATGGCTTAACCAGTTTCCTGGCCACCCTTTTGGTGAAAATTTTTTCCTAAGATCCAATCTAAACCTTCCCTGGTGCAACTTGAGGCCATTTCTTCTTGTCCTGTCACTTGTTAGCTGGGAGGAGGGACCAACTGCTACTTGATTGCAGACTCCTTTCAAGTAGTTATAGAGAGCCATAAGGTCATCCTTGAGCCTCCTTTTTTCCAGGCTAAACAACCCCAGCTCCAGGGTGATGATCACTACCTTGGTCCTCTTGGCCACATTGTTTCTGACACAGGTCAGGATGCCACTGGCACTCTTGGCCACCTGGGCACTCTGACAGCTCATGTGCAGCTGCTGTCAACCAGCACCTCCACGTCCTTTTCCACTGGGCAGCTTTCCAGTCACTCTCTCCCAAGCCTGCAGCATTGCATGGGATGGTTAAACCATCTCTGGTTAAAAAAGAAGCTAGAACATTTAGCAAGTGATTAATTAAACTTACTAGGAAAATAAAATAATGAATTTTCCTGGAATTCTAGTCCCTGGTAATGTTCTTAGGGAAGGTTCAAATACTGGTCAGCTGTTGAACTATGTGCACTGAACAAGAGCAGACTCTTACAAGTTAACACCCTAAAAAAAAGACTATAATTTCCAACAGGCAGTGAGAAGCAATATTCTTGATTTTTTTCTTCACTAAAAGCCACTATCCTGTGATGACATTCCTGCTGAAATGGAACTCCACATGCATGTGCCCCTGGCATCCTCAGTTGTGGACCCAGGGACTGAGGAAAGATTTCAACACTCCTGAGACGAAAAATGTTTCAAGCTGGATGGAGAATCCTAATGCCAATAATAAAAACTCCTCCTGATTTTTTTTTCAGTGGTTTCAATTATTTTTTAATTTTTCATTTTTTTTCAATGCAGAAATAAATTATTATGTATGAAGATTATTAAGTGAAGAAACTGGCATTATTTTATTTTAATAATATAGGAGAATTTGGTGCTCAGACATTAAATGTTCCACTGTCCTAGGTTTGAATTTGCATTTATTTGCTTTTCAAGTTAAAAAAGAAAAATCCCTCCATTATAACGTTGGATTTGTTCTTTTCTATTCAAATTTAAAGCCTGGTAGGACCATTGTGGTCACCTACTCTGATTTCCTGCATGAAAAATCAAAAATAAAATACAGTCAGCTGAACATTATCAAGTAATTCCTTTTATCAAGCTCACAGACAGCAGAGACTTTACTTTTCAAAAAATAAGATGTAATCTTGATTCTAATATTAAAAGCTGAATGCATTAACTAGACTGAAAAAATGAAGACTGTATTTACTATGCCTTTTGCGAAGCAATAAGACTAACTCATTTCTTCTACTCTAAAGTTTTCAACTTTGAAAAGTTTATTTGTTCTGTCTATACATTATGACCTGTATATAAATGACACTTCTTATTCTGTTTGACAGCTGAAAAATGTTTTGTCAGGCAAAATCTCTCACCAACCTCCTCCTGGTCTATTTTTCCTGCTGAGTAAGAGGAAGAGAAGGAAATTACTCCTCTGTTGCTGATTTCCCTTGAAATTCAAGTAAATCAGTGGGTTTAATTTTTAACTAAAGAAATATGAGTCCAGGTAGAATTAAGTGTTAAGAATAATGATAAGCTATTTGAGAGCACATAGCATGTGATTTCCAGCTACACAGCACTAACCTTGCCTCAGTAAAGCTCAGAGAAGCAACATTCAACAAAATAACAAATTGGTTGAAGGTGCACTTCAACCATAAATACATTAAACGTCTCCAGTCAGCCACTATACACCACCAACTTTTCCTGTTGGCAAGCCAAATGTAGAGTTGGCTTCCCTGCCTGTTTGTGCTGCAATCAGATGGGCTGGCTGGCACAGGGGCCCCAAGCACCTCCAGGGCAAGAGTACGTCTCTAATCCTACTCTTTAATTGACTTGATGCATTAGAACCTATAAGATAGAAGAAACTAGAAGAAACTACTGAAACTACCGGTGTGGTTGTTTTTGTACTGGGGGACGTGTTTGGTTTTGGGGTTTTGTTTGTTTTTTGGGTCTTTGGCTGGGTTTTTGTTTTTTTGTGTGTTTGGTTTTGGTTTTTTTGTGTTTTTTTTTCTTTGTTTGTTTGTGGTTTTTTAATAAAGGGGATTGATGGATTTAAGACCACGGTTTGCCAACGTGCTCATTCTTGAGCTGAAGCCCACCAGTTTCTTCCTGAGGGGCAGTGGACAGTGCCCTTCTTTCCCCAAGACAGGGTTGAAAGCACAATCAGGACTCCCATCCTAGCCTTCCACACTTATGGAAACATGTTTTTCCTGTGGCTATCCAGGGTAGTGTCAGACAGAAAAATAAAGAAGATTCAAATCCTTTCCTTGACTGCTGTGATTTGGCCCAGAGGAACCTCACTGCAATTGAATGTGCCAGGTAAGTGTATTATGGTCCTGTTTATTTAAAGCATGTACAGTTCAAGTGTGTGCAGTTTTGGGCACCACAATCTAAGAAAGATATTAAGCTATTAGTGAGTGTCCAAAAGAGGGCAATGAAAATGGTAAAGGGCTTTGAGGGGAAGATGTATGAGGAGGGCTAAGGGCACTTGGTCTGTTCAGCCTGGAGAAGAGGAGACTGAAGGAAGACCTCACTGCTGTTACCCCTTCCTCATGAGGGGAAAAGGAGGCACTGATGTCTTCTCTGTGGTGAGCAGTGACAGGACCTGAGGGACCTGAATGAGGTTGTGTCAGAGGAGGTTTGGGTTGGATATTAGAAAAAGGTTCTTCACTCCAGAGGGTGGTTGGGCACTGGAATAGGCTCTCCAGCTTCACAGCACCAAGCCTGGCAGAATTCAAAAAGAATTTGGATGATACTCGTGGGCACATGGTGTGACTTGGGCACATGGTGTGACTCTTGGGGATGGGCCTGTGTGGACTAGGAGTTGGATTCTATGGTCCTTGTAGGTCCCTTTCAACTCAGCGTATTCTATGATTTTGTGATAATTTCTGACAGTCATTCTTTCATCTTTTTTTTTTTTAAATTTTCTTTCTATAGAGAATGTGGGAACTGTACAGAATAGATGGTGGTGGGTTTTGGGGCCCTTTGCACTAAATGGATCCTCTAAATACCATCTTGACAGGATGTTAGTTTTAATTTTATCTTTATGTTCATATTATATTGACTTCACTTAGTTTTGCAGTTTATTAAAGTACACTGGAAAGCAGGAATTAATTTTGTACTGAAAAATGCATTTGTGCCCCATATATAAACAAATTCTGCTGAAGCTTGTGCTTCTGCATGATACAGCCATGCCAAACTTCTGCCAAGAAATCTTGCCTACGCCTGATCTCAACATGAGTCTCTCTGTCTCTCTGTTTCTGCTGTAAATAAAGTTACTCATTGGTGAACATCCCAGGAAAACTTGCTGTGCATATACACAGAGAACACAGAGCCTCAGAATAAAGAGACAAAAATAGGAGAGAAACAGGTGATGACCAGAATGAACCGGATGAACTGAGTATGAAATAATAGAACTAGATTTCTTTTCATTCCAGGACAATACTTCTTTCATTAGTGAACTGTAGAACTGTATGAAAGAACCAAAAAGTACAATGTTATCAGAAAAATGAAAACAAACACACACCCTATCTGTAGTTACTGGAGAAGTGAAATGTTCTCTTGGATTAACAGATTGACATATATCTTTCTTGTGGATGTTGATGAATGCTATTACATGGAAAAAACCAAACAGTTATATTTTATTGATTGTGAAATATTTTCCTAACTTCAGCTGAAGAAAAGAAGTCACACATAAAAGTCATGACAGTGAAGTCAAAAGAGCTACTTGGATGCCTGGGGTCATTCGCTGCTGTCTTCAGAAGTGGGAACTATTTTTCTGGACTTTTTACTAGACTAAAAGAATAAATCCCAGCTCATGATTGCCCAACAGTAAGTAGACTTATTCAGGTTGATAATCACTGTGGCTTAATTAGGAATCTAGGTTGTGCAGGTAGGGAATGGGAAGAATTACGTTCCTGCATACCATGTTCCAGAGCATCTCATTTAATTGCCTAATGGTTGCCTAACTACATGCACTGAATAATGTCTCAGTGAAGACTGCCTGCCAGAGGAGGTTGGTCACGTCCAAAGTCAGGAGTTAAGAATACCAGCTTTGCCTCCATGACTTTTTGGCTCAGCTCAGCACTGGTATTGAGGACAGCCGAATTTGGTGTGAAAGAAAAATAGCTGGGATCTTTTGTATTCTGAAGATCTTTGAAGATCCATTAATTTTGTTTATGTCTTGTCAGTATGGCCTTGTGGCCTCCCTTCCTCTGTGTTTTTGTCCCACAGTATGCCACCAAACACAGTATTAATTTTCAGACTCAGGATGGGCCCTTTTCTATTATCCTTTCGTCATAGGAACAGTGTGGTTTGTGGTGACTCCAGTTTCACCCTGGCTTAGGAGCTGCCAATACACCAAGCAGCTTATTCAGTCTTCTCTCTGCCTACCAGTCAGCTTCCTGCTAAGAGACAGTGGCTTGACATTGTCCCAGCTGACTGCACCCCACACAGATTTCACTTGTGCTGGAAGACCTTAAAGATGATATTTGCAAACCAACAAGGCTTCCTCAGTATAGGTTTCCCTTTGAAGGTTTTCAACCCTGATGGGAAGCCAGATCATAGGAACCCAGTGGGCTTCTGAATGGGTTTCTGACCTGCACAACAGCAGTTTCCCTTCCACTTTTGCTGATGCAATCTCTGCATCCTGAAATTTAAATTTTGATTTGCCACAGGCAGCTGTCTCTATTACAGCATCAACCCATTCATCTTCAGCAAGTGGGTGGACTTTCTTTCTCTATTCCCTTAATAGCAAAACTGCATTTAGCCACTCTATATTCCTATTACTCATAACTGTTCTAATAAGACAGTATTTATTTTCTTTTCTAGTTCCCTGGTTTTGGTGAAAAAAAATATTTTTCAGTAAGACTTAAACCTGACACTGATCACTGTTGTGAAAAAAAAATTGATGATCACAAAAGGCGAAAAAGTTCTTTTGATTAAAAATACACCTGAGATTATTGCTTGTAAGTCTGTTATTTTGTTGAATTTTTTAACAGTCCTGCCATTTGGAGCCCATGGATAAAAAAAAGGTATTAATCCTTATACCAAGTCCAAGGTATTGTAATCTTTTTTTGGGAGTTTATTTTCAGTCAGCATGATTTCTCAAGAGCTCTGATAAGGATGAGGAATATTTAATTTCAAACTTACTGAAATCAAAGTAAACCTTTCAAGTGAAACCTGAGCTCTGTTGTTGCAATGTAAGTTACTGGCATGATGAAGCTGTTTTAAAATTGTTGTTGTTTGTTTCAATAATTCAAACTCAATAGGTAACACAAATGAAGCAATCACATTTCCTCCTCAGCATGCCACCCCCAGGATATTTTCTACCCCTTCCATTACAAAACTCTTCTTTCAGGCCCTTGGGGTATTCCTGAAGTCAGTGTTCAACCATAAGAGCTTTCTTGGTGAAATTAAATAAATCTACATGATATCAAACTAGGGTTCTCTTCACAAGGACATTCCCTCCATACGTTGTTCTGTGGGAGAATCTCTATCAACTGCAGTTCTAGTGATTTATATTCTAAGATTCATTTATATTTGTGGTTCCAGATAGGATTTCTGAGCTGTCCATTTAAGACCTCGCTGCCCTCCTTTTCTTCATTTCATATTCCCAAGCATGAGGAGCCCCTGATCAAGGGGCAACAGAGTGCAGCCAGCATTGAGGCAGGTGAGCCACTACCTCAGTTCTTCCCACTTATAATCCATTAATTAAAGTGCATTTGTGCAAATACGTTTGGTTCTGCAATGCAGGCTTTGCAGTCAGAGCAAGCAGAAACGCAGATAGCTGAGGGGAAAGTAAAATCTTACGTGGTCACAGCAAAACCCCTTACTGGTGTTTTTTGCCTCAAACAAGCACTGCGATGTCACTGCATCCGCTGTGACATTTGAAGTTCTTCTGTGGAAGTGTAATCAATGGATTATAAAAATGCCAGTGTTCAGGTTATAAAGCATAAATTGGAAAGGTCCAAATAATGCTCTGTCATTCAGCTCAGTGTTTTGTAAAGTGTTTGCGCTAATATGGAGTTACGAGTTTTATTTAAAATTCATATTAGTGTGCATTTCAAGGTGACTGCACTTTTTATTCTGAAAACTTCTTCTACATTATTTCATTCAGTTCTATAAACACTTATGGAAAGCACACTCTAAAAATAAAATCCTTTTGCACTTCCTTCGTTTAAATTGTTCTCAGTGAAATGCTGATATCAGGAATGAGGCACCCACATCCATATGTTTACATTTATAGCAATTCTCAGTCACTTTTCTAATGTTAACTTTGAAATCATGTTATTTGAAAAACCTGTAATTACTGACAGAGCAGCAGTCTGTCTTCATATTCACTGCTCTTATTACTTTTTACAGCACCTGAAAATACAGCACTCAGGGCTGAGGCACACAACTCAGGCAGACAATATAAATAAAGGGACTTACTTTTCTCTCGGGCAATCACAGGTCACAGTGACCACTATCAGGCTCTGTATAGTGTGGGTGAGAAGATTCAAAAAACATTCACAAAACATTCACAAAATGAATGTTTTATTCTTGCTACAGAACCATACATTGTCTGCCTGCAGCAGACCTCTACGGCTCAGGAACAGGATGAGTGCCAAGGGGAGGTTACCCTGCTCCAGACACTTCTCAGGGGATATTTTTGCCCAGTCATTCATGTTGACAGATATGTCTACAGGGGGTAAGTCCAGTCGCCTGAATGGTCACTGGTGGAAGCCACGCAGTGCCAGCTGATGCAACTCCTCAGGGTGTGGGAAGGGATGTGAGGGAGGTGCCCTGTCAAGGGCTTGGTGGATGTGGGGAAGAACATGGGGCTGCAGCAGTTCTGTCATTGGGAATTGAGATGGTACAATACTGGAACAAACCACAAATCTTCATGTGTTTGGAAAACGCAGTCTTGTCAATAAACTTTTTCTATAAAAATGGCGTCCCCTCCCTTGCGTTTCTCAATGAGAAACACAGACCCTTTTGTGAAATCCGGGTTGTTTCTACATAAAAATACATCTTCCTACATCTTTGTCCTTCTCAAGCTAGCTGTTAGTTGACTTTTTTTATTGAAAGTTTGGTAATCTAACAAATGCCTTGGGCATCTGTGAATAAAACATCATAGGTATACAGATCCTATGAGTTTCCTTATATAGCATGTCAAGTAAAGGGTCTCTGATGCTCTGTGTAAGTAGCTGCTTCCATGGCAGTTGCTGAAGTCTCTCTTTGGGGTCCACTGTGATGTATATAATAAGTAAGAGCCACTTTGTGCACTTGAGAACTATCAAGGGTTGTGTACTGCAATTAAAATGTTTGCTGAAAGTGTACAAGATGTTCAAGTTTGAAATGTAATTATACTGTTGAGGTGGAAAAAACTTGTTCTGATCTCTGCTAACTCTGGAAGCAGTATTTAAAATACATTTTGTATTGACTAGATGGTGTCTATTGTGTCTCAGTGAGAGATGGCTTTTTGCAGTGCTGCGGAGTAGCTTGTTCTTGCTGTACAGCTTGAGAGTACATCAGAAATACAAGGTAGTCACCTAATTACAGAGCAGGTACAGTGTTATTAGTGATGCGTGGTTCAAAATGGATCCATAATTATGTATGAAGATCACTCCAAGAAACACTTAATTGCATCACTTATTGCTAACAACTTACAGCTACCAGCATGCTACTGAGTGATAACAGCAGTTCTTCCCCACACACTACTGGGTCGTATAGTATGCTAAACCTCTGCCAGGACAGGGATTGAGGAAAAGAGAGTGTTTGTGTCAAGGACTCAGCTATAGCTCTTTAGAAGAATATGTTTTGTCTAAAGCTCAGTGGAACTGCTCACTTCTTTTTATTGCCCCATAAATGCCCTCTCTTAAAAGCAAAACTTCATTAAATAATTCTTGATATGCTTTGGGTTTTTTTTCCTCAGTTGTCAAATGTATAGATATGAAGCAAGTTGTAAACCACTGCAGTTATAAAAGAGACTGTACATTCTTAACAAGGGTTTTGAAAATTTTATGGAAAATTCATACAGCTGTGTGTTCAAATTCACATATTCTTATGGGTTTATGCAATTTCTTAGCACAACTTTTTTTTTTTTAAGAAACTAAAAAGGTCAAATTTTTAACTTACCATTTCTGTAAAACAATCATGAAAAAAAGACATCCATATTTATCAGATTTTGAAAAATTTCCTGAAATTCTTAGGTCAAATTTCTGCTTTATGAAGTATATTGAAGTCTATTGTAACAACTCTGGAAGCATTAATATAAACATCCATATAGAACAGCTTGGGGCTGATTTCCAAATTAATAATTCCCAGGTTTTTTTTTTTTTTAAATTTAAAATTAAAATAAATTAAAATATATTAATCTGGTTCACAGTTGGTTTAAACTTGCTCTTAAGAAAAAAGAATTTTTGTGATTGAAGAGGAAAATATTGGATATGCATTTCTAGATATTCCTTTTTATTGTCTTGCCTCAGCTCAGTATTTGCAAACCCATGATAATGAAGACAGCCCTGTATGACAATGTTAACTTGAGTTTTCACTTTCAAAAGCAGGAGATAGAGACTGAGCTGTATATATGAATTACTTAGAAACTAACTTGCTTAGAAACTTCTTACTGGGAACCAAATGAATTTAAAATTTATATTACTTTTCCTAAATGATTATGATTCAGGTCTGAATCTGACTTTTTGGCTCTAAGTCCTCACAAGAGAAGCTTGAGGACATGTCCTGGTCCACCCTACAGGCAGGTGTCAAGCTATGTAAAGTACACACACAGTGGCATGTCTTCCCCAAGGAAGTCAACATCCAAGACTGGAACCTTTGCTTATTGCCTCTGGGGCTGCCGTAGGGAGGCCTTGTCATCCAGATTTTCTTTTGCTTGACTGTTTCCTTTAATTTTAATTCACATCTCTGTCTATGAATTGAATATAATGTCCACCTTATGGAAATGGGAAACTTCAGGAATTCTCTAGGATATGTACATAATACAAAAGCATACACACATGGACACATTCACAATCAATCCCATAACTTCACTTCTCAGTTTATTCTGGAAGTTAAACTGTGTCTTTAAACAACGGCCTGGGGAATGAAAACAAACAAAGAGAACCTGATGGCTGTCCAGATGCCTTCTCAAAGGGTCTTAGCAGTGGGGAGAAACTCCCTGCACAGCTGACAAAATAGATGATCCAATGATGAGAGCTGCATATTTGGATCTTACATCTGGGAAAGTACTGCGGGTTGTGAGACCCCACATGCTGCAACCCAGTGTCTATTCCAAGGGTAAAGGCATGGGTGGCACGGGAGACCTCTGTGTTTTCTCTCAGACTAGAGTCAGCAGCCTAGAAAACGAGAGAAATATTGCAATAAGATTTTGCAGACAATTAGCCTAAGGCAGGGAAAGCTGCCGGTAGCTTCTTACCAGACACACTCCTGAATAAAGGGGGGCGGGGGGGGTCGCAGGGAAATTTGAGTCACATTTTAAAGTTATTTAATAATAATATGCAGAAAAAATATTTCTTCTAAGCTACAAAGTTTCTTCTAATACGGTAGAGACAGGAGCTAATAACAGCTGTTAGGAGGTTTATGTATCTCTGTAGTAATGTCCCTGAAAATGTGTAATGTCAAGGAGTGCAAAAAATCAAAAGTGAAAATGTCTGTGAGAAGAAAGGGAAGCAGAGAATCCTCACTTTGTGCCACTCTGCAGAGTGAGGCTTGTGTTTGCACACCAGAGCCCTTATACATCAGTGACCTAAGGAAAAAAGTTGGTGACTGAGTTGAGTGAGCAGGAATTGTGTTATAAGGTGGACAAGAAATGTACTATGAAATAGCAGTCAAATGTATAAATCTGTGTGACAATAAAGGACTCTTCTCAACATGATGTTGTGGACATGTTTCTTGGCATTTTCCCACAAGTGGGAAAGTGCTGTTTCCTGAACTGGCAATTGATCTACTCCCCAGTGTTAATGTTAACATGCTTGGGACTTTACAGCTAACTTGGTGGCTTTCCAATCAGTAAAAATGTTTTTATTACTGTATTATTGAATCCAGATTCTGTCACCTTAAGTCATTTTGAATCTATGATTCTATGATCTTACATGGTATCAATTTAATAAAAAGGCTCATTATTCTAATTCTGCCAACTTGCTCTTCATGGCTCTGGCTTTTCTGCCTTTAGCATCCAAATCAGTTGCTTTGCCTCCTACACCTTGCCTGACTGCCCATTGCTTAAAGAATGGGTGAGACAAGATCCTGTTTTCAATATCAAGGCCAGGCTTTACAACATCCCAGAGCATTTGTTAACATCTATCTTATGTGGTAAATCGAGTTTTGCCTTAAATGCCTGGATGGGGATGGTCTGGGAGCTGCGGAGCTGCCATGTCAGGAGTGGGGGATGCTCTGTGCCCAGGCACTTGGTAGGCAGGAAGTAAGGCAGCACCCCAGCCTATGGGGGGCAATAGGAGTTTGGTTTCTATTTAAAGACAATTTCACCAGATATAACTAAATGCACTTTTCAAAAACATTTCAGATGGCCATGTCTGGCAGATATTCACATGGGGGTCATTATTTCTTTCATCGTCCCCACCCTCACTTTTTCCTGCCTCTGACAAATTTCAGTGTTCCTTCTCCAGACCAGAGGAAGGAAGAGCAAACCCATGAAAATATGAAGAATTTTTTTTAGCATGTTCAAAACAATTCATATTCTCTACTCCTGGAATTTTACCTGATTTTTTTTTCCCCCTAACATTTTATGTTTTCCAAAGGAAATGCTCTCATTCTACTTGCCTCGAATTTCCCATCTAATAACTTTTGGTCAGCTTCAACCAAAAATAAAAGAGAAGTCTTGGTCATAGTTAAGATTTTATTATTTCTGTTAAAGAGAGTAAGGAGAGATAACCTAAATTAATGTCTTCAGTGAGGAAAGATAGGCAGAAGGTAACTGCCATAGACTGTAGGTCAGTCGGCACAGCCATATTTCCCTGCACAGCTGGGAGCAAAGGAAAGCTTCCTTACATGATTAGGCACAGCACCAGGCACTCTACCTGCTACAGATTCATATCCAGCTGCCTTGGGTCTATTTGCACATCCTCACACTCATATGATTTGGCATTATCAAGAAAAACCCAAGAACTTTTAGTATTAGTATATAGGAAAATAACAAACTTTTAAAATCTGATGTAAGGAAGAAAAAATTAGTAGTAATTTTGAGGGGGAAAATGTCAAATTAGAGAAGCAGGAACTTTTTACCTGTACATATTTATTTTCCCTGGTCACATGCCCTTTTTCAAAAAATTGATTTTAAAAGTCTGCTATTCTTGTTTTTAAGTATGTATGATTCTTGCCAATGTCTTTTAGCTGCTCTAAAACTTTCAATCTGTGCACAGCTAATAGAAACCGATGATACCAAAAGCTGGTCAGGCACAGAAGGTTGTGGTTATAATTACAGCAAGGAAAATAGACAGAGAAGGAGAAATAAATGTAGTAAACACCTGAATTACAAAAAATTATATGTTTTCAGTGGAGGTAAGACTTTCCTGGATGGATGATCACAAGGCAAAATGTACAAAGAATTACACAGGAGAGTCCAGGCTTGTGAGGATAACATATATACAGAACTTCAAAAACATTTTTCCTAGAGACCATGTAAAGTTTAAGTAACACAGTGAATACCAGATGGATGAAAGTTCAGGAACTTGTGTGTAGTGCAGATCAGACCATCTGAGATGAGTGAATCATGTTCTGTTCAGGTTTATGAAGTGTGCCATGTGTGCACCCCTGCAGTCACTGCCCATTGCACGTATGAAGCAGATGTCCAGCAGGTTCCATAAATACACAGTTTCTATACCTGTCCCCTCAAACATGTTACAGTCAGAACATTCTTCCTAATCTTAAATATTAATTCACCATGAGAGGGCCACAGCCACAGAACCATAGTGCAGCATAGGAGGAGGGTCAGAGACATCAAGGATGTCATCAGTGTCCTAGACATTTGCAACAACAGGAAATTTGTTACGTGGAGATAACCAGGAGGACAATGTTGGTGAGTAGGTCCTTTTTTTATACTGCACAGCAAGACAAAACCCCACTAACCTACACCTGGCAGTCTGACCCAAGGAGAAACTGCTGTTACTGAAAGTTTAACTGATTTGGAAAGGACTAATGGGCAGACACCAGATTCCCTGCCCAGTGCAATTTAGTATAAAAGTTGCCAGAACCACTATAATAACTATTTTCAAGCAGTGTTTTGTCTATGTTATGACTACTCTGTTCACTCTTTTGTTTATTTCTTCTGTTTTTCTCAGATGTGGTCATCAACACTATTTCTGCAGGAAATCGTGCCTTCTTGTGCCTTGTTTACATTGCTGAAGTACACAGCTAAACTGGTGACCCAGTGCTTCCTCTGAGATATGCTTCTATCTATAACACTGACTTGAATGAGTAAGCTTCAGGAATTCTGCCTTAGAAAGATATCAGAAAGATGTGCTTTACTGGTATATCTCAAGTCCACTGACTACTCATGAAATTCAGTTTCATATATACCAACTCTTTCCATAACTTTGGGGTTTGTTGGTTTTAATCTCAGCTTTGGGTCCATTCCTGTGAGAAGCTAAAGGACAGCTTTTGAAAGTTTCACAAAAAAATTGTGGCTTTTTATCTCAAGGAATGCAGTAAGGAACGTGATAAAAATGAGGAGATAGCTTGAGAGAGGAAACATAATGCTGAAATGCAAGGATTATTAAACAGTGTTGAGAAAAGAAATCCATGGGAAAATGCAATGAAAGGTTGCTGAACTACACACATATAAAATCCAGAAGCAGCTAACATATCAAACAGATAAGAGTTCTCCTGTAAATGGGGACCACAAAGCCTCTGGTCATGAGTACAGGTGACCAAGGAACAAACATTTCACAAGCATAAATAGAGATTTCAACCTTTGTCTCCATTCTGATCAGTCTTGAAAGTAAGTATTATTATTTGTGGGGGATTTTAAAGGGAAAATGGAGAAAGAGAACTTCACCTGAGGTGTAGTGTTGATCAGGTCAGATTAGTGAGTTATGAGATTAAACCTTGAATTTAATCAGGCAAAAGAGAATTTTAAATATCTCCCTCCTCTCCTATCTGAAATCTCAGTTCCCTTTTAGCAAGGGCACATTATTGGTTCATGTTCAACTTGGTGTCCATTAGGACATACAGGTCTCCATGTGAATCTTTAAGCATAACTACCATCTACACAGTATCTTCTCTCTTAACCAAGACAGTGTGAAGTTGGGTGTTACTTCTCATTTATGCCAAAACCACTTTCTGTTGCTCTGGGAAGTTAAAGAGATAGAAAGTGATTCCTTGTACTTTGTGTACAGAGCCCATCCTCTTCATGCTGCCAGGGTGATGTAAAGGGAACTTGGTGAAACTAAGTGAAGTCCATTACTTTAATTGCATGCTGATAATGAACCACTGCATGGAGGTAGTTATAGTAATTTTAAAAGCCAGAGTGGCTTAAAAGTTGCTCTTGCTAAACTCTTTTCTTTCTGATCTCTTCCAGCAAGAACAGCAGTGGTTGTCAGCCAAATAGTTGTGCCCTGTCAGAGCTCTGACCTTATATGCACTCTGTTATCAGAGGACTATTTTATTATTTTACCCTGTTTTAACTGGTGCTGTTCAAAATTACCTGTGAAGCATATCTCCTACTGACACACTAGTCCCATGGGATTACTGTGTAGTTTGCTTCATCTTCTCTGCAGGGACCACTGAAGTTATGACAATCTTCTCTGGTACTACAGATGAGAGCCTTTGATGAGATCTTTTTTTGTTCAAAACAAGGATCCTGTTGATTATTACCTGTTTTCACAGCAGATGGGAAAAAACCCAATCTGGAATGGTTGTTTTTCCTCCTAAGAGGATATGAGACATTATTTTGGGTTGAAATTATTCCAGGATCCAGTGGATAGTCTGTTTTCTTATTAAAGCATAGCTGGGAAGGAACTGAATATAGAAAGGCTAGGAAGAATAACTCACTCTGCAGATGTAGCTTCTTTTTTTTGATATAAACATGCTTTTTGTTCAAGTCACAGCAGGACACCAATGCAAACTGGGTCCTTAAATGCCTTTGCAAATCACAGTGAAACTCTAAGTGAAAGTTAATGGGTTCCATGCTTCAATATGCTTGTCGCTGAATATTTCCCTCACCACCCATTCTAATATAAATTTGTGAAGGGGAAATTGAGGATGTTACATATTTAGAGTTCAGTAAAGCACTTGGCAGTGTGTTTCATGAAATCTTACTGTTAAATTAATTCAGATTGGCTTGGATAGAAGCATACTCATGTGGGCTGAAAACTGCCTGGCAGATTGTAAACATGTGGCAGTGGTAAAAAGTCCTCCTTCTCCAATGCTGAGAATGTGTGTCGAGTGGCATATACTGTAGGGACTGCAATAACCACATCCCATTATATTATATTATATTAAAAATATAAACATCTTCAATACTGGCTGAAAAGAGAGACACAAATCTAGAAACACTGGAGTGTTTGTATATATATAGTTTTGCAGAGGTTTATTAATCTTTTTGAGATCTAGAGATCAGAAGTCCCAAAAAGAGTAGAAATACAGGGCTAAGAGATCAAAAATTAAATTAATTTGAACATGGAAAAAACTAAACAAAGAAAAAAGAAAAAAAAAAAAACAAACAAGAAAAAGCCATCCAAGGAATCTAATAATAAAAAATGCAATGAGACGCAAAAGACTGGATTTACTGACAAAAAAAATAAGCCAGTGACTTCAGAATGTGTATACAAAATCATGACGTAATGGACTCATTTTGTTGTGATGTTAGCTATCAACCATGCTGATCAGAAATATTTCACTGCTATTGCTTGAAGTCAACTTCTTTCTCCTATGGAATGTGAAAAATCAAAAGGTTCTTCTGTTATGTGGTGGTGGAACAGCAATTTGTATGGTGAAGTTCTGAGCCACTTCTTGGCATTGCAGAGATACAGTGAGTAACACAGATGCCTTCTCCCTATAGCTCCTAGATGACTATATCCTGAGACTGCAGTGCTCATATTACCTGAAATGTATCCAAGGAAATTCAGAGAAGTAAAACAAACAAACAAACTGAACTGTGCTTGACTGCTGCAGCCAAACCTGCAGAATCTTCTAAAAAATGAAGAGTTACCAGACGTTTTCCTCCTTATTTAGAGCCATTTTATTCAATTACAGGCTCACTGAAATCCACTGAAAAACATAGGAGTAAAAACAACCATTTTGTTTTTATTTTAAAAATAAATGTTATTGAGAATTTCCTTATCATTCAAAATGTGTATTTTGTAAATATAACCCCTGGACTAAGGAGTATGTTGATTAAGAATCATTCTATAATCATTTCACTGTAGTTTTACTCTGACACAACCTTACCATATATCAGTTGTTCCATAGGAGCCTCCCAAATATTAGAAGTTCAGCTTGTGGTAAATCTGAGTTCCTCTTCAGTGAAAGAGGAGTAATTTACAGAACATTGCACAAAAAAAATGGGTACCATTTTTTACACATTGGTAACTGTGTAGCATTATGACTTAAGAAAAGATATTTTATTTATTTGCACTCTGATTAACCTTATTTCACCACGTACAAAAACTTGTTGCTGCATCCGTATCTTGGAAGTTCCATAACAACTACAAAGGATGCAGCTTTTTACCATCAAAAAGTTGTGTTAAGAACTGGCAGGTGTTTCAGTGTAAGCTTTTACTGATAGATGTTGAGAATGCTTTTCCTTCCCACTTAAAAGAGGTGAGAAATGGAAGTGAAAATCTGAAGTCTTTCTGGCTGATGACTTTACACACTGTTTCCATTGTCATGAAGGGAATGGACCAAGTGGGTTCAAAACTAAGTTAATGAGAAATGCTATAGCCAATTGAGTATCTTGATCTAGTATGGCCTTATTTTTTATCTTCTGACCGTTTGTTGCCCTATACTCCACTCAAATCTCAACCATCTGGTTGATAAAGGATATTTGCACACAGTTTCATAACAAACAGACCTCCAATGTATTCAGCTTGACAAAATGATTGTGAAACAGTTTTGGAACTGAACTTTAATCTGAAAAAAAACCAAAAAAGTGTGCCTAGATTAGTCTACTAATTAATGCAACACACATTTATATTGCAACATTACTACTTCTACTTGCTTTTTTCAGATACATGGACAATAAACACATGCATTGGCCAAATTACCAATTTGCTTTTAGCCTGGACTGGCAAGGCAGGAAGGTTTTGTTTTTAATCATCATCCATTAATGCCTAGCCAGCTGAAAAGAACTTTGAATATGACACCCTTTGCTTTGCAGCACTAATGCTATAAATTGAGAATAATTAAAGGCAATCAATGATGAGAAAACTAGATGCTGGGATGCTGCAATTTATTCTCAGTGTGGCCCTATATATATACATATATATTCTCAGAAGGGAAAAAAAGAACACTTAAAATCCTAATTTTTTTGTTTTGAGTTTTTTTCTGGTACTTGTATCATCCAAGGACACAGGAAAGGCAAGCAAAAGGGAAAAAGAAAAAGTATATACCAAACTGCAGAAAGATAAACAAAATGCAAATAAGCAACTAAACCAAACCAAAACGAACACAACCTTAAACTGGACCATTTAGACATTATTTTTCCTAGTTAGCACAGATTCTTCTTTGACATTCAACATTTTGCTTATAAACATTTATTTTCATTATTCTCATGGAATTATTTTCTTTTTGCTATTTAAACCAAAGGAACTTACTATCTGTTTAACCAGAAATAACGGTTTGTCCTTGTCTTTATAGACCCATTTGGAAAAGTAAGGTACATGCTTAGTCACTCCAGTTTAATCTTCCTGAGTGCCTTTGGGAACCAGGAAACTGAGGCTTCAGCAGAGCTGCTGGACCAAACACTGCTGGAAAGCTGCACAGACAGCTGAACCTGGAAGAAGAAGAGGGAATGTGTACAAGCCCATCATCTGGCTGTTAGAGCGGGGGAAACACTACCCCTTGGATCTGCATATTGTTTTGCAATTACCTGGAATCATCAGGAATTTAATCAGATCGAAATAGGCAAAACTGGTTTTGCCACAAATTCAAGAGGGATGGGAATAAAGCTTATGGATCAGAAAGCTTCTGAATGCCTCCATCATCCACTAGGAGTATCTTAAAAATGTTAGACTTATAAAACAGTACACATTGTTTTATGAGTTGCAGCTCTTGTTTGTGCTATAGGATTGTTCCTCTGCTCCTCACAGCCTGCAGAATCATCCTCCACGTCACATATTCAAAAACATAATTTGGAAAATCTGAATGTAGAAATGGACAGATTTCAATCATTACTTTAATGCAAATTTTGTTTGTTGTTTTGGATTTTTTTCTTCAACAGCATAATAAGGTTGTCAGTTTTTATTTGCGAGCTAGTTATTATACAAATCAATTTGCATAAAAGGCAATTTTAAGTTGAGAAATATCATCATATTATTATATTTCCTAGATAATACCATGGGCAATTGGTTTTGGTTTGCAATATTTAATACTTGGGAGGTAACATAAGATCCCTGATAAAAGCTTTACCTCAAAAAGAAAATTAATATAAGTAACAAAGAAGAGTAGTCTATAGCCTAGAGTGGTCCAGATCAGTCAGCTAAATAAAAATAACTATGCAGTATATGTTTTAAAACAGCCAGTTTAAAATCATACCTGTAGGGCAACATGATTTAGCTTCTGTTGATAAGAAGGAGCCCTCTGAACTTGGGGAACAAAGTGCTGCATCATGGATTTCCAGTCAACTTTGAAATCAGCCACAGATGCAGACAAATGTTGTTTAATACAAGCTTTCAGCGTATAAGAGACTATTTTGCTCCATAATCAGTGTGGTGGGTATTGTAAGTGCATCTGAAAGGCTGTGTTTGATTGTGATTTCCACTCTTAAGGACACATGCTGAACTGGAGAGGGCTCACATTAAGTACTGGAAATTGATGGACTTAATCTGTCAGTTGACAGTAACAGAATTTAGGTAACTGGCTCTCTAATCTGGTGGAGAAATGTGTAACTCATACCCTGGCTGAAGCAAATTCTGAACACAGCCAGCTCAGATATGAACCATACCTTTGTTAGCAGTGAGAGCAATTAGCCAGCAGATTCCCTGCATAGGACTTTTTTGTCATCAAGGTGAATTTTTATTTATGCTGTAGTCCAAACGAGAGAGTCATTTCTGACAGAATGTCAGAATAAATTATCATAGCTGTTACCTTATGATTAAGAAGTTTAGTGATCTATAAGTCTTCTTAATATACTTTCATTACTGATTTTTAACATTAGTTAATAAAAAAAAAAAAAAAAAACAAACAAAAAAAACACCCCAAACACAACTTCCTAGGCTGTGCATGAACCAATTTAAATTTAACAGACACCTTGCTTTTGAATACAATTATGCAATGTAATTGGAAAGGAATAGCATACACAAAATTTCAAATAACATGAAGAATTTTATAAAATTAACTTAAATAGCTGTTTCTGACACATTTTTACCAGATATATCCATCCTTAAGTAGTGAGAAATGCTGCTCACAAATGCCCTGGTTACTGAGGACCACAATTAGTTTTGTCAACACAGTCATGGACAGAGATTATTCCTCTGCAGCAGAGCCTATACTTCATGTAGTTTACTCTCAGTCCACCATGATTTGTTTTGAGGTCCATCCCTGCCATGCATCTAATGCAGAACTCAAAGGCTAATCCCTAAACTCCAGCAAATGAGGTGCCAAAGTGCTCTATGCAAAAGCTGTGTCCCCTAACCTGGCACATTTCTCGCCTGGTATGGCACATCCTTCCCATCACTGACCTTGAGTGATCAGGTATGTGACCAAAGATGACAATATCTCATGCCCATAGAAGGCGAGATTTAATTAATTTGTGCATGTCACATGTTAGTTGAATAGCACTGAGAAGTATAAATATTTGTTGTTTCTGTAGGAGTAATGCATAGTGTCCCCCACAAGGGTGGCAGCTCATAGGCAAAAACTAAAAGTCAGAGATTTTAATCTCTCCTGCACATAGATTTGATGATGTAAATATGAGATGGGACATGAAAAATTCTGCAAGCAAGTGGGAAGAGTGGGAGTTGGGATAAAGATGGACAAAGAAGTGCAGAGTAATGCGGTTACAACTTTGTGAGATATTTCAAAACATTACGTTTGTTTATCTTCAATGTCATAACAACAGGACAGCTTTCCAATAATGCTTCACTAAACCATAAACAAGATTCCCTTCTGTTATCCAGGAATTTAGTTACAGGCCTCTGCATGCTCATGCCCTGTTTGGGTTAAAACCAGGCAGAATTTTTACCCCAGACTACTCTGGCAGATTAAGGAATTAAACCCAAATTTTTCCTGTCTTAGACTTGCAACTGAATTAGCTCAACAGGTAAGGGCACTTTTCCAAATCCTGGAACACCTTTTTGTGGGAATAAAAGTATTTTTCAGATACCAGAAGCTGAGTGTGTATTGGAGTGGCAGGGACATCTCACGGCAGCTCTACACACCAGTTGCCCAGAACAGCTCTGTGTATGAGAACAGAACAGTGTATTTTTACTTGCTTAACTCATTGCATGAAGCTAGATGATGGGTAGAAAGCTCTGCTTAGCTGTTTCCAAGACTACTGCTATGTTAATGAAAACAATTATCCACAAAAGAGACAAAACTCTAAATGACCTTAAGAGGCACAAAAATGAACATAATTACCAAAAAAAAAAATAATTCAGAATAAATTTTTAATTTGTAACACATCTCGAAAGAGATTGCAAAGGTTACAAAACTCAAGGGACCTCATCAACATAAGGAGTTGTTCTGAGCATAATTATCTGCGCTGGGCTTACAGGGTAGGAGTTACGGTACTTCTGAGGAGCTGTGCATAGCGAGGTACAACGGAGAGCTTCGGCTGGAGGCAATCTCCCTTGTGGGAGCCCTTGTGGAAAGAAGAAGCACATGGCATTTTCTTCTCTCCCTATCTGTGAAAGAACTACATGCCCATCATCCTGTGGGACTGAGGTCTGAGAAAGTAGTATGAGAAAATGCCCTTTGGCAAACAAGTGAAAGTGCAGCCCAAGGATCACTCAACCTCTGCCGCCACAGACACAATGCAAGGTTACTCCAGCACATTGTTTTGGGTAAGAGAACCCTTCCTGTGGCCTTCTACACAGGTGAGCAAGGGTAGTTGTAGGAGGTGTAGGAGCAATGGCTTTCGTGGGTCATTATTTCCACTTGTCCTTTGGTTCCTCATTCCTGTGAGTTTCTGAAGGTCTTACTGTACTAACTTTGATAGCATTTGTTTGTGGAGGGGTTCTTGGCAGGACTCCTCCCATATTGTCCAGATGAAAGCTCATCCTAGCTAAGGAAGAGAGTGAGACTCAAGAAGGCACATGTAATTCTTCACCTCTATGCTTCTGGTGGGAGACTGAAGCTCTCTTCCTGCATAATCGGAGGGGATGATTTGGGGCTACGTGTTATTATTGTTCCTAAGCAACTCGCTTACTGTGGGAACCCCTGCTATGCCAGTGTGCAGAGTTTGCATTATACAGTGTCAATTTTGTCCTAGCAGTTTCTTGATTTTCTTTCTTTACCCTACCAAAATGGAGGCTTTTTGGTGTTGTTTTTTTAATAGTCAGTGAAACACACAGTGAAAGGTGTGTGATAATAGAGGCTCCAAGATAGCTGTGCACCCATAACAACCTGTGTTCACATTTAAAGCCTTAGCCCCAGAGTGTTTCTATGAAAGCAGCATAGCACAGGCCTATTTATTACCTGCCAATTCCATTTCTTTGAGTGAAGTTGCCTCTGAGCCAGAGTATTTTCTGCAAAAACATGTTCCTGCGGATGGATGTGGGAGTGGGTGGATGGGTGGGTAGGCAGGGTAAAGGGACGGGTGTGATGGGAGGACAGTGCCTAGATATTACAGAATTGCTGTAGAAAATATCTTGGCTATTTACTCCTCAAAGCAGATGGTGCCAGTTGATTACCTCCACTGACAGGAACTGTACCTGTTAGTGAGGGTGTGAAGAAACACTCTGCAGTGAGAGCTTAGGGAAAGGCAAACTATTGCTAAAGGTATTCAAGGAAGATCCTGCCTCAGAATGAATAATGTGTGAAGGTTAAAGGGCTGGGGCAGGGTGAACTCTGTACAACACAGAGCTGTTGCCCTAAATTATGGGGACTAGTCTGCTGCATGTTCATGAGCAGATGTTATGTCTATCCCGTAGGAGGGGATTTGCAGAGCTGAGAGGCACTAGGTCACAATGCCAGAGAAATTTCATGTTTGAATTCAAACCAAGGTGACCTGTCCATCCCACAAGCCCAGCTCTCTCTGCTCTTTTGATTCAGCATCTGCTTAAACTGCTCCTGAGCAAGCAGCTTAGGACAGAGCTCTCATCTGTGTGCACACCCTCCTTCCTCTGCAACCATCCAAAGGGCTTTGTGCATCTCTGTCCCTGAGCAGCTCAGCATTGATCTCTGTCGGATCAGCCCTTCCACTGCACACAGTGGGGTCAATATTTTTCTTGATGTGCTTTCTGAGAGTGCCCTCTATAATAAATAACTATAATCAAAATGGCCTCATCGTAGAAGCTTCATACTGTTTCTGCAGCTTTATATTTGATTGCTTTCATTTCCACTGTGTTGGTTTTCCCAGTGGCTTTAAGAGACTTATCTTGGATTTGCACTGACTCAGGGAAAGCAGAATCAAACTCTCTCTGTAGGATGTGGGGGGAGATTTTGAGGCTGGAAAAGGAGAATTTCTACAGTGCAGCAGAAGAACACATGCTGGGGTTTTTTTCATATGTTGGCTCCTGGAACTTCACTGCAACAGTAAATAAATTGCCTCAGCAGTTTCTGAAAAATGCCCTTTATTGTTTGCTGGCCCCTTGAAGGGCTAAACATTGTCACATTTGTTAAAAATGGCAGCAAAAGACTCCTGGGAATTTCATCCCGATGCCTGCAGCTTTGATAAGTTTTCTAACAGTCTGGTGTAGTACAGCACTGCTAGTAAGAACCACTGTGTTTGTGAGGCACTGAAAAATAACAAGAAAATGCACGTAATCTTTATTCTTAACAGGTTAAGTATATATTGATATATCAGATATTTTAAAAGTGGACAAAATGGAAGAAGACTATATGTACTCTTCCACTGAGATTCAATAGGATGTCATTTACCATTTTATTTTTTTCTGGAGATGCAGAAGGATAGTACCTTCATAAAACATAAAATTCTGGTTATAGCCTAAGTCCTGAATATTTAATTAAATCAGGAGTAACTCTGTTGTAGAATCAGTCTGGGGAAAAAATTGGTACAATTTGGCTATTTTGAAGAAGTTGTCACTAATTATGGAAGAGAGGATTCAATTGCCTGTGCTATATCCTTGAAGGAACAGTATTCCACTATAAATATTTCAGCCTGTATTATAGTTGTAAAGCTGTTGGCTGTAAAACCTAGTTAGTGTTGTTTACCTCCTGACAAAAATTTCACTGAATTTGAGTTCTGTGAATATT
This sequence comes from Dendrocincla tyrannina, assembly GCA_035047865.1. Classification (NCBI taxonomy): domain Eukaryota; kingdom Metazoa; phylum Chordata; class Aves; order Passeriformes; family Dendrocolaptidae; genus Dendrocincla; species Dendrocincla tyrannina. Next base: position 63,701,815 of record JAWWMP010000132.1, read on the forward strand.
TTGGTTTGTCATCTGCCAGTATTTATGCTTCCATTTCCAGTGAGAACATCAAGAATATAATCATAGAATCGTTTAGGTTGGAAATGTTCCTCAGGATCATCAAGTCCAACTGCTAATCCAGGACTGCCAAGTCCCCACTAAACCATGTCCCTAAGTGCTACACCTACATTTAAGAGACATTTAAAGGTCTTTCAAATACCTTCATGGATGATGACTCAACCATTTCTCTGGGAAGTCCATTTCAGTTCTTGACAACCCTTTTGGTGCTGAAATTTTTCTTAACATCCAAACTAAATCTCACCTGGTGCAACTTGAGGCCATTTCCTCTTGTTCTGTCACTTGTTCCCTGGGAGGAGACATTGACCCCCAGCTGTCTACAACTTCCATTCAATTGTAGAGAGTGAGAAGTTTCCCCATTTCCCCATGAGTCTCATTTTCTCCAGGCCAGACAACCCCAGCTCCATCAGCTCCTTCTAATACTTGTGCTCCAGATGCTTCACCAGCTCTTTTGTCCTCCATCTTCCAAAATAAAATATTATCTTCTGGAATTGAGATCAATTTTTGTAGACTGTAGGAATATGTCAAGTTTGCATAAACACAAACATGAGTCAAAAGATTTTTTCAACTCTACACTTTTGATAACAATTGCAAAATTATCTGCTGAACTTTGAGACTCCCCATTGCAGTATTTAGGCAATTCTGAAGCTATTTCAGTCTGTGGAACTGTGGTGTGGTTGAGCTTCATATTTCTTTTGCTCTTCTACCTTCCCAGGTAGTTATGACAGATACACGTACTTTTTACTGCTGATTTTTTTTTCCCTGCAAAGAAATGTGTGAGCTTTACACATGTTTGTCTTTACCCCATTTTAGGAAGAAAGGACAAAGTTATTCCACAGGTGGTAAATGTACCTACTGGAATTCCACCATGGGAACAGTCTTGCAGAACTGTATTAGACTGATGATCAGGCTTCACATCTTTTCTTTAGAGTCTAACAACATGTTGGTTGCCACAATACTACTATCTACTTGCTATTTGTCTTATTGTTCTGGAAAGAATAAAATCTGTATTAGTCTATCAAGTAAACCCTGCTTACTCAAAGACCCTATAGTTTAAATCCCAATAAAATAGGCCTCTGAACAGAAAGAGAGGATAAAAAGAACAAAGGAATAATACCAAAAAAATAAGCTGCTGCTGAAGAACTGCAGGACTCTGTCTTCACTAAAGCTTCATTAGCTACAACTAATGTGACAATAATAAAACATCTGCTGCCATTGTGGTAGTGAGAAGATATTTCACTGTGCTTCTCAGGAACTACGAGTAGCAGACCTGTTGACTGAATATGCTGAAAAATCTCTTGGGTATTAATCAATCTCACTCACTTTTGAAATGGATTACTTTTTAGCAAGAGGCCTAGAAGTGAGAAGCTTTTTTCCTAACATCAGTTCCATGAGTCATTCCATTTCCCCCATATGGGTTAATATAATTTAATTTCCCTCTCTTCACCTGTCATAAGAGAACCTGGGAAAAAGGGTCACTTTTCTCTGCAGTTGCAAATTAATTGATATAATTTGTTTGAGATCTCCTTCTTTCATGGTGCTTTCTTAAAATTAGAACCAAATTAAATGTGTGCCTAGCCCTTGCAGAATACACTCATTAGGGCTAAATTATGCTCAGTTGTGATCTATGTTGAAATTTGCATGACACGTCTCTCCTGGAGTGAGACTAAAAAGGAATTTGAAACGTCTCCTATGCCTTTCCAATAAATACAGTCCATTAACCATTAAATCAAATAAGTTGTGGTCAATATTTAGAACAGATGAATGTGTAGATTTAATGAATGATGCAGCTATTGGAATAAAAGTCTCAAGTACTTACCTAATCTGTGTTAACTAAAGAGTCCGTGTCTATTAAAGGATAATTAATGACAAGAACATTATTTTTTTTTCATTCTCTAAATTGTAATGCAGCGGTCTCCACAGTCCTCAGTTTCAATCAAGACAGGATCCTTGATTATGACAGTAAATATTGTGAGATATTGATTGGGAAAATATGTGTGTTTAGTATGACTGCTGTGAACATTCAAAATGATTAACACATCTGTGTATATGCAAAAAGATAACAGGAGTATATGTGTTTTCAGGGGCTGTGGCAGCAGTACCCACTTTTGCAAACCCACCATGGCAAGTTCAAGTCTTCTGGTCTCTCACAGGTGAATGTTTTCAACCTCATAAGCTGCCAGTGGGCATTTGAACGTCAGACCAAAAGGTATCTCATATGAAGTGCTATGGGTTGTTGCCTGTAAATGGGAAAGGGTCAGCAGAAGGCTCACATCCCACAAGAAATCATGTGTACGCACTTAACATGTCACATTGACAAAGCTCCACTAAAAAAAAGGGGAAATCTAACAAGGTCCTCCCTACTGGGTTCTTTGAGCCCAGAATATTGTTCCAGGGGACCATACAATTCATATAGTTCATTGTACATGTGAAAAAGCAGAATAATTTTTTTTCCTGGCTTTTTGCCACCTTTTTTTTTTCCTCTTGGATTATTTTGATGTATTCTTTTAGAATTTGCTAATTCTAAATTCTTTGTATTTGCTTTTAGAAACAAATCCTTCTTCATTTGAAAAGGCTCTATGAGAGAAATTTTGTATGTAAGTGTAGAAGAGAGAAAGCAAGAAAGAGTCAGAAGTTGCTTTCTCTCTGGATCCAACAGGAAACAGCTTCTCAAGTAGCTATCACAGTAAGAGAATAGCACATCTAGGTTGTCTCTGTGATGATATAGCATCAATCCCACCTGACATCACTACAAAGACAGTTTCTAATCCCAGATAGCTAACATAAAAGCTCCATAACCTTGTGATACTATTAAATGAAAGGCAGGTCATATATGGGTTATGACTAGTCAGAACCATAAGAATTGCTGCAGTGAGACAGAGAGTAATTGCAGAACCTTTGCTTTATACAGATACAGCCAAGTTCCCACAATGCTTCATTTCTTCCCAAACAATGTTCACTCTCTAATGATAGAAATGTAACAACTGAACTCTGAGACTACTGGTATTGTCATGTTTTATAGATTTTTTTTTTTTCCTCAAATGCATATACAGATATGTATTGGATTTTTGTTCATCAAGCATAAGCACTGTCAAATGTATCTGCACTTTTTTAACTTTGGAAATTACAGCTTTCTGATCAAAGAAAATGTTCATTTTCTTTCCATCATGAGGAGTAATACAATATTGGTTCTCTTCCAAATAACACATCTCATGTCTTGTTGCTTTGCTCTTTCCTTAAGACACATAATTTAGCATAGCAATCTTTTCAATTAAGGCATGATCCGAAACATAACTGCTGTTGGGGAAAAAAAACACCACACCAAAACCCAACAAAACCAACATTGCCTTCAGGCTCTTTCAAGCAGTTTTATGTACAGTTATCCTACAGTGGTCACACTTGCGTGACAAGGCTACATTGTAGGGACAATATATACAATATGGCATTTCCTTAGGATATTAATAGTAATTTTGGATAGTAAGAAAGCTACCTTTTCTTCTCCTTTTTCTTCATATTAGGTCTGGCGATCAACTGTAAAATGTGACAGTGATTAGATGTGGCAGCTTTTTCCTGTACCGGTGTTTTCATGCACCAAAACTTACTCCCTCTGGTTTGTTTTCTCTCTCTCTCTCTCTCTCATTTTTTTTTTTTAATATGTCAGAAATATTTATGGCACCTTTGGGAAGAAGCCATATGATCCACATTTCTGACAACTGCAGAGGAGGAATTTCTGTCCCCTTTTATATCTGTCTTTACAGCTTTTGCCACGATGTGATAACTGAGAGACCCTTTCTTACCATCACACTATCATGTTAACAGTGTGCATGGAAAATGGTAGAGAGACTTTAGTTTTCCACAGAATGTGACAGCATCACCCAAATGTGGGCACTTGTTCAGCCAGCTGGTGAGTCCAAGCAAAGTGGAGTCTCTAGCCAAACAACAGCCCTCACTGGTGGCCAATGGGGTGACAGTGTGAACACCCAGAGGGCAGTCTGCTGAAGATATGGAAAGGATAAGCAAACCCTCAGGTGGAGGGAGGCAAGCCTGCCAAGGGGTACAGACACCAGCTTTTCGACAGGTTCCAGGAGCCCTGGATGCAGCCTGTGCGCTCAGGGGGTGCCTGAGCACAGCGCAGGGATCAAACTACTCGTAACTCCTCTCCAGGTGTGGTCCTCCCTGAGCGGCACATCAGCGAAAAGTTGGGCTTGCTGCCGCTCTCGCCTGCGATCCGGTAGTGGACCAGCCCGACGCCGCGATCCCTGGATGAGCCTGTGGCTCGCAGCCGCTCGTCTGCGCATGAGTCGCTGCGGGAGGCTCCGCGGCTGGAGTATTTGAGGGGCTGGGCAGCGGGGGAAGATGCTCAGTGCCTGCGGAGGCCGTGCGCCCGGCGGAGCGGAGCCGCGGCGGGGCCCGCGGACCGCGGCCTGAGGCGCCCGAGCGCGGCCGTCGGGGCATCGCCGCTGCAGCACCGCGGACAGCGCACGGCGAGCGCCGCCGGCCCCGCTCCGCCCAGACCCGGCTCCCTCGGCTCCGGCCCCCGCGCCCCCCAGCTCTGATTCTCGGGTACCTCCACCTTCCCCTCTGTCTCCCGAGTCAGTCGCTGCGTGCCCCGGCGCCCCTACCCTCGGCCCCGCTTCTCCCTGCCCCTGCTGCCCCGCTGCCTGGCTCCGCTGTCAGAGAACCCCGGCCCCGCTTCCCCTGGGGTCTTCTCCCCTCTACCCGGGCCGGCCGAGCAGCCCCGCTCCCCTCGGGCCTCTCCCCGCACCTTCCACCCCTCTGCCCGGCCCCCCCTGCCCCCTGCGCTGCCCCCCGGCCCCTCCGCCGGCACCATGCGCGGGCGGCCGCGCTGGGCGGCAGGCGAGGCTGCGGTGCCGGCGCGGGTACCCCCTTCCTCCTGCCCTCGCCCGCTCCTGGCGACCCGCTGAGAGATGGACTTGGCAGGCGTGCTGCTGGCGCTGCTCCTCGTGCTGGTGCTGGTTGTCTCTCTGCTCTCCAACCTCCTGGTGCTGCTATGCTTCGTCTACAGTACGGAGATCCGCAAGCAGGTCGCCGGGGTTTTCCTGGTGAACTTGTCTTTCTGCAACCTGCTCCTCACCGTCCTGAACATGCCTTTTACTCTACTGGGCATCCTGAGGAACCAGCAGCCCCTCGGGGGCTGCGTCTGCAAAGCGGTGGGTTTCCTGGAAACTTTCCTGACTTCCAACACGATGCTGAGCATGGCAGCGCTCAGCATCGACAAATGGATTGCCGTGGTGTTCCCCTTAAGCTACACCAGCAAGATGCGGTATAAGGACGCTGTGATACTGATGGGCTATTCGTGGCTCCACTCTCTCACGTTCCCCTTGGTATCCTTGTTTTACTCATGGGTAGATTACAACAGCGTTTATGCCTCTTGCACCTTACACCTGAAGGAAGAGTCGGAGCGAAGACGGTTTACAGTGTTCACCATTGTCTTTCACTCCACCAGTTTCATGCTCTCTCTGGTGATCTTGTGTTTCACCTATTTAAAGGTGTTGAAAGTTGCCCGGTTCCACTGCAAGCGGATAGACATTATTACCATGCAGACTCTGGTTTTGCTGGTGGATATCCACCCCAGGTAATGCGTGCGTGTTCGGATCCACAGCCCCGGGGCTCTCGCGGTAGGTACCCCGGGCGGAGAGGTTGTCCTGCCTCCCCGACACTTCCTGCCTGCCCCGGCCACATGGCGAGCGCTTCTGCCTTTAGTTTCTCTAGTTTCAGATACTGCTTTGTGCAAGGAACGGTGGCTTATGCATTTGTAGCCTTCTCTGTTTAAAAGCTAATCCGGCTCGCCGGGTGTTCCCACTTACTGAGCTCTCTTTAAGGGGGAACCGCAGTTTGGTGAGTGCGATCGTCCCGAGGCTCGGCCAAACTGGGACAGACCTCCTCTCCCCCGGGGGGGCTGCTCTCCCCCAAACGGGGGCTGCCCTTCTCTCCCTCGGGGGACTGCCCTCGTCCTGTCGGGGTCTGCCCCTCCTCCAGACTGGCGCTGCACTCGTCTCCCCGGGGGCTACTGTCCCCTTCCCTCCTCTTCCCTTGCCAGGCGCAGGGGCTCTCGGGCCGGGAGACAATCCTTCCCCTTTCCCTTAGGCTCACGTCTCGCCTCCTCCCTTCTTGCCTTAACTCCTCTACTACCTTTTTCCCTTCGCAGTGTAAAGCAGCGCTGTCTGAACGAGCAGAAACGGAGGAGGCAGCGGGCTACCAAGAAAATCAGTATTTTTATAGGGTCGTTCGTGATCTGTTTTGGTCCTTACATTATCACCAGGTTGGTATCCCCTGTTGGGATGGGGGACTTTGCAGGACCGGGATGCCCAGTGGTGGGCAGGTGCCGGGGGGGGCCTGCATCTAATTTTGGGGTGCCAGAGCCTAAGGGGCACCCGGCGCCGGTTCCGAGTGGCAGAGCACATGCTCGCACTCACAGGTGCACACACACACATGCACATCGCTCTGGCTCGACCCCCGGCCCCAGGGTGCAGCTCTGCCAGCCTCTGGCTCTCCTTCCCTCATTGCAGCCAGGTCTGGGCTTCTCTGCCAAGAGCAAGAGGCTTTTAGGACAAGTACCAGGAATTAATTACATGCCAGTGGGAGATAAAAGCAGTTTAAAAGACTCGCCACCCTTCCTTATTAGCACAAACCTGAGCAATAGAGAGGAAAGCAGACAGACTTTCCTGATTAGCTTAAGTCATTTTTATTTTATTTTTTTAAAATGCATAAGGCCAAGCTTGCTGCTATTGGAAGCTGAAGTGACATAATTAAAATTTGCCCAGGCTGATAATTTGTCAGATAAGCTTTCTGTCTGGAAACACTGATGTCTGTAAATGTATTGCTAATGGTGCAGCACAGCCTTGTGATGAGGTGTAAAAGTTATTTCTCAGGAAAACTTATATTTAGACTGTCAAAATGTATAGGAAACACCATGCTCCTGAACTGGACAGAGTTATAGGCATCCATACTGGGGCTTTGCCCCTTTTTCAGAGCTTAAGCACCATTGTCGTTATGTACTTGTATAGTCTTTATGCGATATATGGTTTTTATTTTTTTACTATTTCAGTGAGCTGGAAGCCAGTGTAATTATACTGAATTGCAGCACCTGAGGATTTAGCCTTTCATCTCTGAACTAAAATGGGCTATGTCTTTCACAAGTGATTTAAAAAAATGTTTCCCACTTCACAGTGTGTCAAGACAGTCTTGAAGAGGACTGACTTCTCTTGAGAAAGGTGCACTAGTCTGCAAAACCCTCTGGTGAGGGGCTTCTTCAAGGCTGCTACCAAGTTGCCAGTGTCTGCAGCCACACCAGCTCACAGAAATTGGCCAGTTTTAGTGCTCTGACCTTAAACAGTCACACACATCTAGGCCTTTTATGGTCGTTGTCACTGCCCTTTTCTTACATGAGTGGGGGATAGATTAAGGCCAGTGCACAAAACAGACAATGTTTTTTGATCTTTAGGGTGACATTTGTTTCAGTCCCAGTTTACATGTTGAAAGAGATTCCTGACTAATTGCCTGGATAACACATCTTTATTCTGCATTTGGAAGGATTATTATAAATCTTAACATTACATCACAGAGTTAAAAGGTTAATTGATCATTGCAGTGCATTTTGAGTAATTTTCTGTTCACTTTTGTCATAATCAGGATGTAATTACGTTAAGCAAAGTGGATTTTGACATCTTCTTTCCATCTGAACCAAGCTCAGCAAATTCCTAGCATGGCCACATTTTTCAGAGTGGAGGTATTTCTCATCAACTGCTAAAATAGAAGTTACTTCCCTCTTCAGATCTTGCACTTGGTGAATGTGAGATGGTGAATTTTCTGTGTGTGACAAACGAGTACCTCCTGAGTCACTACAGAGAAGGCTGAGGGCTGGTTTATGGAAATTGTGTCAAGATACAGCTTCTGTCTCAGTCACAAGGACTGAGCTGATTCAGTATTTGGGAACAGCATCCTGACAGGCTCTTTGCCCCAAAGACAAGACAGCAGCAAGAGAGCACAAGGTAAAAGGTGGTGATGGAGGTGAAGTTGGAGGACTTGCTGCCATGCCTTGTTTCTCCATTCTTCCTCCATTCTGGTTTTTAGTGGGGTGGCACTTAAGAAATCTCTGGGGAGGCAATGTGAAAGACATTCTCCCTGTTTTCTTGCTCCTGGCCTGGTGACTCAGGTTCTGTTGTGAGCTCAGTATTTGTTCCTCATTTCAGAAATTTGAATGAGATTAGGATCATTAGCAATGTATTTGTCTGTTCACTAAGAGCCAACAGATGAATTTCATCTCTTTTGTAATAGCACTGAAAACAAGAAAATGATACTAAGATGCATTCAGAAGGGTATTTCTAAGGCTCACTTGTTTTGGCCAGACCCTTTATCTTATTAAAATCTGTGTAATTTCTTGTCTGTTGGCTTCAGTGCAATTGAATTTTGACCCATAATGAATTAATGGGAACGCGTAGTAACGCATCTGTTTTCATGACTGAAAGATACTTTACTGTTCTTAGTGTCTTTATAAAAACATCAGTTGTGTAAATATCAATTTTATATTTCTTGTATTAGGATGATACACAGGATGGGGTAAACCTAAGCAATTATGTAGCAAGTGTAATTTATTGTACAGTTATTTCTCACCATTTATGTCTTCCTGTTCTCTCTGTTTTGAATTCACTGGAAAATTTTCCAAGCAGCTTCAAACAGAAGTCATCTGTTTTTTTTAAATGCACTTGTCATAGGAATGATTTCACTTTTACTCATACAAATAAGAAATTTTCCTGTCAGTTGTTGCAATGTTCAGTCCTAGTGGTGGTAAGTCAACTTTTCTGTGAGGAGGCATCGGAACAGCTTCAAAAGTGAACACCCTGTAAGCTGGGAGCTCTACCCTTTGGAAAGAGGACAGAAGGTTCTTCAAGCCTTGAGTGAGCTTCTGATCTTACATCTTCAAACAGTGATGTTTTAGGGTACAGCAAAGGGCTGTTTTATCTCACTGTACTTTTTTTTTTTCTTCTGGAATAAATAGAGCAAAGTATTATATTCTTGCTCCTGCAAAAGGTTTTATAAAAGATATACAGAAAATAAAGACTTCTCACTCTGTTCTTTCTGCCTTCCTGGAGAGTTTACCCACTGCAGATGAGTTGGGTGAGACATTTGCTCGAACAGTCTGAAGGATTATTCTCACTTCTGTGGAAAAATTGTTTAACTTAGTTGTGGTTTTTCTCCCCATTATTAATACATCCGTCTCAGCTGAGGTGCTGAAGCCACTAATCATCTGTGAAGCACTGACGGGAGACACGGGTCTGGAGGCAGCTGAGTGGTCATATAATGATGATAAAAGTGTTGTCTCCTTGTTTTCTTTGGCCAAACTTTCAGTCAGCTAAGTGTACACAAAAACTTTCATGGGTAAGTAGATGGAGATGTGCTCCTAAGCATACTGTGGGATTGCAGGTGCCACTCAAATCTCTCAGATACTGCCAGGTTGTTCTTCTTGCTACAATGATCTGACATGAATCCTCTTTGCATCTGTGATAATTCACTGCAGTGGTATAATGAAGGTTCACTGGTCTGTGTCTGAGGGGATGGATTCAGTGATCTAGATGAGGTTTCTGATGTCATTTGAGATGCTGCATGGTATCCAGATCCTTTACCTGGTCTGGTAGATATGCCACAGGACCTTAAACAGACTCACAGCTTCCAGGAGTAGCAGCCTGATGCTGATGGGACTATACCTAAGTGTCTCAAGTGTCACTAGACAGCTCTACTTAGGCTGTTGAGTTCAGTGAGTCTGGATACCAGGAGACACATGTGTCTGTCTCAAGCTTGCCATGGGAGAGTAGTCAATTATATCAACAAATTTTTTACCACTTACCAGCACAACTCTAAATTCAGAAAGTGAACAATAAGCTGCAGCATTTTTTTTTTTCCTGTGCATAGAAACATTGCCATTGAAAACATGCTTTTTCCCTCTTTCTGTAGAGGGAATTGTTTTCATCTCACAGTGGCTTTGCTAAGAAAGTTCACTTTGCCTTTATTGAATGCAAAGAGTAAGTAAGTACAGGGCCATTCTTCTGCAGGGACTGTGTACTGTAAGAAAATAAGTGTTCAATGTTTCATGAAGCATGAGTTGAGCACTGTGCTCAGTGTGAATATTAACACTTAAGTGTTTCCATTTCTCTTTAATGTTTCACAGGTTGATAGAGCTCCTTCCTTTTGTTACCATAAATTACTACTGGGGAATTATAAGCAAGTGCCTCACCTACAGTAAGGCTGCATCAGATCCATTTGTTTACTCACTTTTGCGTCAACAGTACAAAAAAGTTCTGATCAACATCGTCAACAGGATACTTAAGAGGGACCTGTATCCTTCATCGGGCTACAACAGTTCTCTTGACACTGAAAATGATTACTGCTTGCACAGAACAAACTAACAAAATGAAAGCATTCCCCTTCGATAGAGACAGGTGTTTGCTGCTGCTGGAAAGCTGCCTTTTCCCCCTCACGCTGACAGTGGTGACAGTGTCTCCAGGGTGTGAAAGCTGCATTAATGCGATACAGTTCATCGTGGACTTTCATGAAAGGCTCTTCCCTGGTCTGCAGCTGAGCACAATACATGGCAAAGCCTTGTCCCTGGTTGAATGGAGTTGGCTTGAGGGGTTTTAAGAGAGCCTTTCAAGGCTTTAGAGAAGCTTAGAGAGCTTTTAATATTTCATGTCTGAAGACTTGGTATGCCTTGGAGCATTCTACATCAGTTGTGATACTCCAGTGTCTTCTGGGACCACAGGAATCCCCGGATTGGAAAGAGAGGTTCAGAGTCTTCTGTGCTGTGCATGTAACTTGGCAGCCTGGGATCTGCTCTGTTAGTTTTGAACTTTAAAAATGAGTCTTTTAATTGATTGATTTATTGTATCGGTGCCTCAAGTGAGTCAGCACTTTGAATCTGAGATTGTTGTTATTTATTACTAGGCATCATGATTGTAACATAGCCTTTAGGAAGTGGTACATATATTTGATATGCCAGTATTCTATCAAGCATAACCAAAGCCCACATATCTGAGTTACTAATATTTAGCACTTCAGTGGTATGTGATTACAATAATTACAGCAACAGTAATGAAGACATATATGGAATTTAGTTAAATAGCACTGTAGTTCCATCACTGAGCTAGTAGTCCTGTTCAAACAAGCTTTAATTCAGGAAAAAAAAAATCAGTTAGTAGAAGTGACAGGTACCACCATGTTTGAGATATATTACTTCAGAAGCTATCTGTTTTCAAAGGAAAGGCTAAAACATATTAATTCTTTTTAAGGGATATATAATGTGTAAAATATGTCACTCATTGGTTATATATGGTGTAATAATATTGTACAACATTTTCTTTAATAATGATCAGTTAATCTGATGATTTTAATTGATAACAAGAGATATGTGAGAGATATTATAACAGACCTGCTGCCAAATGCCCAGAAATATAAAGCTGCTTTATTATTATATTTTTCTCTTTTTTTTTTCTTTTTAAATCTAAACAGGCTTTGGGAAAATGTGGCAATTATTTTTAACAATATTCCTTTGATTATATAAGATGTTTATTAAAATTGAAAAATTCTATGGCATTCAATAAGCTACTATTTTCTAATTGAGTACATAACAAGAAAATTAAAACAATTCTAAAGTATATTTTAAAAAAATAAAAAGACAATAGAGAACTCTTATTTTTTTGTAACAATGGACTTGACCCTGTGAAGCATTGAGAAGGCTATTTCTGGTCAAACTAAGCATATAAGCATGTGATTAGGCACAAGTGTAATTTCCTTTGAAGTTAACAGCTCTATTTCCATGCTGAAAATTAAGGACACACTTCACCGTTTTGTAAAATCAGTGTTGAGCAGTCAGCATGTTGAGAGAGTTTTTCCCACCATCTGCAATGAGGAAGGAGTGTCTTGTTCAATCCCACTGAAGTCAAGGAAAGGTGATGCTGCATAACAGATACAATGTTCTCTTACCTCCTGCTTTGAATCCCTGGGGCCTTTATGATGTGCTGCTTTTTTTTTTATTTTCTTTTTTTCCCCTGCAAGTACCTTAAGCCTCTGTGCTGTGCATCTATAGTTCTGCCTGTGTTTAAACTGAATGTACTATAATGGTTTTGTCTTCTTAGTAAAGTATTTGTACTCTCTTAAATTTTGTGTAAATACAATATTTCAGAAAAAAAAAAAAAGTTGTCTGTGGAATCTTTCCAGTTCTGCTATCTCCCTGTCTGTCTCCCCACGCCTCCCCCTCTGCTGTGGCACTAGAAAAACCTGATACTTCAGTCTTTCATTTCAACTACAACGTAACTCTATGGGGGGTGGGAAGGATGCTAAATTTTCTGTAACTTTTTAGTCAGTTTTGTGCCAAAGAGTTTTAATAGACTACAGTGTCTACCCATGAATAAACATGATACCTAATGATACCTACAATTGTTAGCTTACACTTGGTTTCCTAAACAAAATTGTCCTCACGTTGAGAAAGGAATATGTTACATATAGTTAAGTGTATTAAATTGTCACCTCCCAGACATAAAAATGAAATAAAGCTTTATTATTAAAGAAAATGGTAGAGGAGGGGGGAAAATAAACTTTAAAGATATTACAGTAATAAATTTTTAGAGCTATTAAACTACAAGCTGCATTTTAAAGGTATAAACCAGAACATAGTTAAACTGCTACGTCTGCTATTAAGTTAATTAATGTACCTCATTTATGCCAGTTGAGGGTGTACACTTCAAAGTACCACTCAACCTTACAAAGCATTGAACATTTCTGGAGGTGCACAGGTCTAGATGAAAAAAAAAACCAAACCAACGAACCAAATAAGAAAAGAAATATTTGAGCCTGCGCTGGGTGTTGCAGAGCATCTTTTAGATTTTATTTCCACAGAGAATTAGGAAGCTAAGGTCTACAGGGTGCTGCAGACCAGAAACTAAGGAAGGGCAAGGAGAGCTTTAGTGCTCCCAGTGCTGATTTGCAATGGAGTTTAACTGCCTTGTTTAGCACTACCAAGAGGCACCTCCCTCTGCTCAGTGTGCAGGTAACTTGTCCTTTCTCTCTTCTCAGCACCCCCTGAGAACCACAGAATGGCTTCCTCTACTTTCCTAACCAAGTGGGAAACGTTCAGTGAGAGGTCTCTCTTTCATTCGCCTGGCTTCCTGATGTAGGCAAAACTCATTAGGTTGGTGCCTCATTCACCATGCTCTGGGTTATTCAGGAATAGGAGCAGATAGGGGGAAACCACACTTTGCCCCCATTTTTTTGGAATGGTGCAAAAAGTATCATCAGATTTAGTGCTACGTATGTCTTACATGATGGGAGCATCCTCCAGAGGTTAGGGATTCACTCTTACTGACATTTTGACATTTTAGATAAAACAGGGGACACAGTCCTGATGGTAGGGTTTAGTTTGGATCAGAAGATTTCCAACAAAGCTGAAGTGTGATATCCAAAATGGCCTCTTGCCATTAACACACTTGCCAGCTTGAAGGTAAAGCTCTAGGAAACTTCATCTGGAGTTCCTCTCCAGTGACATGGGATGGCTTTTCCTAAGAAACAAGAGCCTGGTAAATACTTGGCAGGTGTGTTGCGGTGGTGGAAATGCCACAGGGGTCAGCAGGAACTGCCTGGTACTATTATTTCCCTAGCAGAAGGTGCTGCCACCCACCTGTGGCTGCTTAGGGGAAAGGATGGCCAGTTGTTAAAACGGCATGCAAGAGAAGCTTCATCTTTTCAGAGCAGTAGGGCCCAAAAAGAGCTCCAAGGCTGTGTTTTTTCAGCTCCTGGTTACAATTCAAATTGACAAAGTCCTCCTCTTCTCCAAACTTGCATTTTGTCAGCAGAGACTGGAGTTGAGAACTGCACCTTTCCTGGATGATATCATCCATCTCATGGTAGTCAGGGTATAAACTCTGCAGCACAACAAACCTTGAATTAGCCTATTCAACTAAGGAGGCATTGAACTTTAACTCTCTTTCTTAACACACCTTCACCAAAATATTTACAAGCCCGATGATTTGGATATTTTCAGGCAAGATCCAGTATACCTTTTGAATCTGCCTTTTCAGAGAGGGAGAGTCTTTGTGCCCCATTTCCTAGGTGAGTGCTCTGACATTCCCATATGATAAAGAGAGTTGTCTCTTCCAAAAGAAAATAGGAACTTTTTGGTTTTTTGCTCAGCACCTCTGTTGCAGCTAAGCTCTGAGACTGACAGACTGAGTTTCTGAGGCAATACAGCCAAAGTATTTCTTAGACTACAGATTCCCAAAAGGTTTAGGTATGAACTGGCACCCAGCCTGCTAAATCCTGACAGGGTGGATGTGCTTCATTCCAAGTAGAAAAGCAAAACTACTTTCTTGAGTAGTGTGATACTGTGAACTTTAGTGTCTCTGAGCTTAGATGGCAGCTGAGCGATGAGGACCTCAGATTCTGTGAATTTTCACTCCACAAATTCCTCAGCCTCACTGAAGAGCAAGCATATTATTCATCTGGGTAAATCAGCACCTAGAAACTACTCTAAATAATCTGCGTGGCTCAGTGATTACTGAATACATATTTACCTTGTCTTAACATGAATAATGCAGTATCGAACTTAAATTACAGAGCTAATTACCATGTTAGGCTTATTACATGGTTAAATAAGTTCACAGTTGGAGTCTATGAACTCAAAGGTCTTTTCCAACAAATAATTCTGTGACTCTGTGAGAATACAAAAGTTCTTTAATGCAAGTTCTTGTATATGATCAGAAAGTGATCATGTTCTTTACAACTGTGGGTTAAAATTTGAGCTCTTTGAGAAATTTAGAAGCATTGAGCCTTGTTGAACAAAATGACCAGTGACAAGATATTCAAACTCATCTAGGTAAAATGCTTTAAAAAAAATAAAAACAAAAATCAAGCCTGAAACCCCAGCTGAAGAGAACTATCTGCTGTGAGTGGGAAGGTTTGACTGTGCCACCTGGAAGGCATATTTTCTGTTGTATTTAGGTTGCTTTTTTCCCCCCAAATAATTACATGCACTTCTGCACGCAGAACGAACAAGCAACTGTGTGTCTGTCTCCAAAGCACATAGCATATTTCAGGATTGTGAAGAGCAAATAGCTTGTTTGGTCTGGTTCAGGAGGACACCTGGTTCATGGGAGGTGTAAATTACACAAGTAAATTAGAGGTTTTGCTTTTTATTTTTGGAAAGTAGTCCAATTAATATTTAATGGCTCAGCTGGAGACACAGCAGAGATGACCTTAAGAAAGGTTGTAAATATATGAGTATATTTCAGTGCCAGAATCTTTGGGGACCAAAATGTCACCTGGCACAATACATGCAGCCAACTCCTTCTCTGAGCTGGAGCTGCTTTTCCCTATAGCTTCTGAATGTGAAACAGGCCAAATGACTGGTCTCATTTCTGCATATTCCTGGTTCTTCCCCTTTAATGTCAGATTTTCCTTGCCAGGACACGAGGGTGCATGATGCAAAACTTGGTGCTTCTGCTCTTTTCTGTAAGTGAGCAATGCGTGAGCTGCTCCCAGCCAGGCTTCTCATACATTCTCTATGCAAATGAAGCATATTGCAAAGCAGGTATGTTAGATGTTATAGGGTCCATATGGTTAAAGGTATTTTTGAGCGTTGAGATCTACAGATCATTCCAGTCCACTGACACCACTTTTTAACTAGAGATTCCTTCAAATGTTATAAACCACACCTGAAACATCTTCATTTCAATGTCCGTTTTCACACAAGTGAAAGTTGTTGAGCAGTCCCCTGTGGACTGTAAAGATGCCCAAAAAAACCCCAAAACTTCTCTTTTGTGACATGATCTAAGTTATTTGTTGTGCATGTTTCATACATTTCAGCATCCTGCTGTTTGCATGTGCAATATACAGGAAATTTGGAGAAAACTATTCAGCATATGCTTAAATTTCCAAGTTTCCTTTCCTATATCAAAAGGATTGAAATCTCCAAGTGCTTTCCAAGAAGGCTCATCATGCTTAACACTAGAGTAGTTATACTTAACTCACTTTCTCAATTTGATTTTTTTCAACCAAAGGCCTAACACTCAAACTGTATTTCAATGAAGCCTGGCCATAAGTGGCAGACTCATTGCCACCTTCTTTTCACTTTTATAATTCCTGTCTTTACATATCCAACTACTCTGTCTCTTTGCTTGCAGCTGTCAGCCCTGATGCACATTTTCAGAATGCTTTCTGTAACCAAATAAATTGCTCAGTGCCCTTGCTCCATGGCATGGGGCTGGAGATCGGATTTGTGTGATTTGGGTGTGCACCTTAATGAGAATATTTAAACATGTTTTAGGTGTTCTGTTGCATATTTGTCCTTTATCATGGGAAAACAGAATG
This sequence comes from Dendrocincla tyrannina, assembly GCA_035047865.1. Taxonomy (NCBI): domain Eukaryota; kingdom Metazoa; phylum Chordata; class Aves; order Passeriformes; family Dendrocolaptidae; genus Dendrocincla; species Dendrocincla tyrannina. The sequence continues at coordinate 63,718,246 of JAWWMP010000132.1, forward strand.
TTGATACATGACCTTTATTTTACAAAAGACTGCTGATCACTCCTTTCAGATGCATAGCTCAGACTGGCTTTCAGCTTGATATCTGGCTTTTCAGACAGACCCTTATTCTTATGATTCTTAATGAAGTCTGCTTTAGGCATTTAAAATATCTTTCGGACTTCTCACACAGTACTCTGAATATTTCATTATCCTTTTACTCTAACTAGCTTGCTGAAAGTCAGAGAAGTACTAGAACTGCTGTTCTCAGGAGATCTCAGCCACAGACAGATAAAAGACCACACAGCCAGGAATGGATCAAATTGTATGAAACATGGTTTAGAAGCTACTTAGGAATGGAAGACAAATACTGTCAACCTGAATCTGTCTGTTGATCTTTTGCTCATAGTTTCCCAGGCATTTAAAAATGTGCTTCTCAGAGCTGACAGTGGAGTTGAATTTTTGGGAGAAAGATATTTAGGATACAAGAATAGAATGCTCCTCTTTCCATCCTGAGGAACTTGCCATACCAGCACCATGCAAAAAAGGACTGACATACACATTTTTGTGCTTTTCTAGATGAAGCTTCAGTGGTATTCTCTTGGTGAGAGAGCTCAGGCTGGGACCTCTCTTCTCCTTGGGGAATGTCACCTTGGTCAGGCTGGAAGTTAGGTAGAAATTTGAGATGCTGTGTATGAGAGAGGGCAGACTCTGTGTACATGTTGGTGAAGTTCAGTAGGCAGGGCACTTATCACAAAGGAGGGATGATGCTTCTGCTTCTCTTCTGAAGGCTGCTTGTAGCCCATCTATGTACTACATCCCACTCATTTTGTGGGCAGAGTCATAACTGAGGCAGAAAATACATTCAGAGAAAGATATTTACTTCACTGAGTTCAAGTGGAGGTAAGCAAAGATTTTGATGGAAATTTTTCATCGGTAGAGTCCAAGTTTGAATTTTCAGAAATCTTTTTGAAATATCCTTTAAGATCAGCAGAGTTAAGAAGTCTACTCACTGAATTAAACATATTTTTTTAAAAAAATGTTCGGTTCTTGTATATCCTAGCAAACCAGATTAATGGAAATGGAAACTAAGGGGTGTTTTCCATCAAATGACAACAAAGATATCAAGCAGACTGAAAATGCAGATGGTATGGCTGTAGAGTAGCCTGCACTCCAGTCCTTTCACAGCTGTTTACACCTCTGAGCCCTTTCTCCTGAGCTTTATCATGCCTCTGTGCATACTCCTGCTGTCCTCTCTCAGTTGGATAGCTGTGGCTTGCTGAGCATGTACAATCACTCCAGCCAACCAAATTTTGCTCTTCTAAGCTCCGTTCTTCTAGACCTAGAGGAGCACTGTGCCAGTGGTTCTGAAAAGTGATTCAAACCCAGTGTATGTTCCTTTCTTCTTAAAACCCCTGTTTATTCTTACTATTCATAAATCCCCTCCTACTCAATTATTTTAATCTCTGGCCTCAGAGCTGAACAGAGATATGAGGAGCATTTGCTCTTTGCATCTCTGCTAGCCTGTCCTCCCTTTGCAACTGTGTGGCGGTTTGACTCTAGATAAATGCCTGATGTCCAGCAAACCCCCTTCAAGGCTTTTCCTCCCCCCTCGCCTTCC
>JAWWMP010000132.1:63719942-63768270 GCA_035047865.1 Dendrocincla tyrannina
TTCCAGAGGCTTCCAACAGAAGCCAATTTTCCTCTTATATATAAAAAAAAACCTATCCAGATAAACCCACGACAAACTGCTGGAAGCTCAGTCAATTCCTGTGCTCTCTCCACCTTCATCACCCTTGTAAAGTTTCTCCCTGCCCTCTGGTTTCTCATGTCAGCTGAAAGACAGGCTATTCAGAGCCCTTCTTTCCCTGATGCATTCCCTTAGGCTATTGTGATGGTATTCTCCCTTTTTCTTTTTTTGTTTTTTTTTCTTTCTCCCCTGTGATTTTGGTTTCCTGTGGGGTTTCCTTGTTGTTTTTAATCAGTTTTCCTCTGACAGCCTTTTCAGTTTTTAATTCTGTGTAGCTGAGCAGGATTGCAAAATGCAAATTAAATAAACTAGGAAGAAAACTGTGCCCCTCAATTTTTTTTGTGCTCAACAAAGAAAGCAGGTAAAGGAATTAAACCAAGAATCTTAGTGAATCTACATTATCCCTTGGGACTACAGCCTACCAATTTCTGCAGTCAGTAGCACATAGAGAATAATAGTATGACTATTGTCACATTCTTTCTTTCAGATAACCATTTATGGATGAATCAAGGTATTCAGCATGAGTTCCTCATAAAAATAATATTCTTACTGTTGGAGCTTCAGCAAAACTCCCCACCTGTTGTCCCAATTAACCTTCTGAAAGGAAGATTGGATGAAATGCAACCTACCCCATGTGGATGCATAGTAGATTTCTCTAGGCTTGTTCTGCAATGGTCAAATGCCTGTAATTGCCCTGGCAGTCCAAAACCTCTATGTCCAATGCTGATGCTCTCAGGTTCAGCCCATGAGTGTTAACCAGCTTTTAATTTTCAGTTGCACATGATATGAACCTGCAAAAAACCAGATAAATGGATCCCAGGACCTTTAGCCTTGTAATTTCCCCTACTGCCATGGCATTGATTTGATAAGTCTTGAGGGTAGCTGTTGCTTGGCAACTGGAAGCTGAAGAGGACCAACATAAGGCGGAGTATGTAAATAGCTTGCTCTGACATCCTGGCTTCCTTCACAAAGGAGAGATGAAGGTTGGACTTGTGTTCTGGTACAATGCAATTTATTTCAAGGAGAAAGAAGGAGTGATTGAGAGTTGTGTCTACCAAATAATCTGCAGGAAAATGAAAGAACTCAGGAATTTCTCTGGATATCTGTTCTCCAAACTTGTCCTGCTTAATGGTAGTTTAAAGGAAGGTCCTGAATAACCAAAATTTTGACAAGTAAAGTTAACCTTTTTGGTGAGCCACTAGTTCTTTTTTGTTCCCTAATGATAGTAAAAGAGTAGAAGATAACTCAGTGATATGAATAGTTGAGGGAAGTTAGGAAAATGCAAATTCCCAGTTGTCATAGGGATCTCAGTGTCACTGTAGCTCAGGTTGTTAACGGTATGACTAGAATGACTGATGACAGTCTTGGAGCTGCTAAGGATCTTGTCCTGAAGCCTTGTAGGCTGAAGAAACCTTTCTCATAGAGTTCAGGTTGATATGTGGATGATAAGACATCTCATATCTGTTCAAAACTCATCAGTTCTGGACCAGGTCTCCAACCAGTATAGCATCATAATATTAGTAGCACTCAATTAATTTACACTGATAGAGGTTTTAATCCAGAATGCTGGCATTTTAGGAAAGCAGGGAGGAGGATTTGACTGACTATGAAGCTGGTCTCAGAGTTTAGCCCATGTGTGGTATTGTTCCCATAGTTTAGCCTGTGGCTAGTAATTAAGACCCTATAGCCTTTTTTGTTTACTCTCCCTACTGCCCTGTGTTTGTTCTCTTGAGACATAACTGTGCCTTGGCCTGTACTATACAAGCTGTATTTTCAGACCCCTGAATATCCAGTTAGTCATTTTTTGGCCAAGAAAAAAAAAACATATTCAGCAGCTCAAATTATTTCTCATGATGAGTCAATGCTTAAACCTCCATCCTATTTGTTACCTCTCTGCAAATTCATTCCATTTTGTTAATGCTTTTCCTGAGATGGAAACACTCATGTTTGTAATGTCACTGGATGCACAACTATAGCATGACTGAAGGATGGCACGATAGCAGTGCTCTGCAGGAGTCTGCAGTTCTCCAGTAAACCCTGGGACAAGCCACATGAGGCAGCCCTGAAACAGTGTCACACAGCACCACCACCCTGCCCTCCTGTTATGACACACCCAGAAGTGGAAAGTAACCCACGTTCCTGTTAATAGATCCCTTGGGATGGGTTAGAGTGAAATGACACTGAATGATCAGTGTTTGCAAATATATATGTAGGGTTTATTTTAGAACAATTTAGTTTGAAAGGAAAACAAGTGTGTAGCCGTTTTGCTTGTTATTATCTATACCAGTACAGCAATATAAAAGCATAAAAAAACAGTTAAGAAAATGTATAAGAAAAAGATATATATATATGTATAAGGAAAAGAAAGGATAAATGTAAAAACATATACAGTCACCAGCTGCTAAATTCAGCAGTGAAACTTGGTAGTTGCAGCTTTAGTGTCTGTTGGTTGAAGTGGTGGTCACAGTCCTGTCGAAGTGATGGTCTTGATCTTGTGGGGGATCTGCCTCTTATCAACCTCTTTCTTTATCTGGAAATCCAGTTTGTAGTTTCAGGTATGCACGCCCTTCTGCATCTGGGATAGTTGGACAATAACACCACAAGGTCCTTTTGCAAGCCAAATAATGAAGTATATTCAGGGAGGGGTGGATTTTGCTGACTGAGCAGCTGTTCCTTTGCAGTTTGGTACAGTGGACATAAGGCTTTTGGTGATCCTAACAATGTTGAAGCCATTTCAGTCTCTGACGTCTCCCCAAGGAGTATCATTAACTTACATTTGAAATAGATATCCATATCTATAAACTAATGACTTTTTTACAAATAAGGGAGAGAGGATGCTGTGTACGGGTCTGGCATGAGTTACATTCATATAGATGTTGGTAAAGCTGAAAGAACAACTCTGAGGTTAGCTTGCTCTCTGCAGGGCAGGCAGGCTATTTGTGGTGCCCTTGTAGTGCTGGATATTGTGCTGCTGGAAATGCTGGCTGCGTGGGATCCTGCATGATCCCAAGGATAGCCTCCAACCTGGTCTCCTCACCTTTGCTATCTAACCAGTAGCTTTAGTGATTGTCCTTTGTGGGCAATTCTTTGATCTGAGCATCATGAGTGGAGCATGCCTAAATATCACAGTCTAGAGATATTGACTGCCAAGGATTGTCTGGGAAAAACAGGCCCTGCAGTTGTTTTATATTTGGTTTCTGTAGTTTCCACTGACAGATACTTTGATACACTGCTAGATGTTTTGTAAATCATTTGAATAAAAGAAGAAAATAAAATTTGAACTAGAATTTCTTATCTTTTAAATGACTAATTATCTTCATAGGCCGTGTCACTCTAAAGAGTTGGAACCTTGATACAGAAAACAAATACTAAGACAACTTAATATTATTATGGCCCTGATATTTAGTTTGATGTAGAATCTCAGTATGCTAATTCGTAATTTTGAAGTGACTATATACCTTTGAAAGCATTCTATTTTAACTACTTTAACAGCCTATTTCTCCTGGTTTTAAGTGAAGCCTGGGTCTTGATTTGACTCATAAGTTTATTTCTGAAAACAAAGTTAAAATCTTCAGAGCTGTCATGATAGTGTCATCGGAAATGGCTATTGGTTCTTGCTATCTGAGCTGAACTCCCAGTTTTCTGGAGACTGTTAGCCTTGGAGGACCTGATTTTATTTTGGAAAGTGCCAAGAATCTGCCTTCAAAGCATCAGGGTTTGTTAAATGTTTCCCCCATCGAGTATCTACAAACTAAAGCACTCCAAGTCACTTTTTCAAAATGCTTCCCAGCACCTCTGCAAATGTGCAAAGCAAGCCCTAGAGAACTTCTTTTGAGTGTTTTGGCATTAATGTTCTGTGAGACAGGGAGAAGAGATGAAGTGAAATGAGTCTCAAAATAGGACTGTCAAGTTCTTTTCTGGTAGAATTTACATTAATTTTTAATATTCCATCTGTGATCAGAAGAAAAGAAAGACCTTTAGTTCTGAGCACAGATCTTTTTTGAGCACACATTTTCCCTTGTAGCTGTTATATATTCAGTTCTATGATTCACTGACTTATTTGTATTATTTTTTTTGCTTTATGGCAGAGTCACCTTTGAGCCTCATCTTGAACTAAAACCACAAAATATATTACCAGTAACCCCTCAGCAGCAATCCTGCTTTGCTGCTTTACATGTGGGAGTAATAAGAGGCAGCCTTTGAGAGGATAACAAGGTCCTTATGTTAGCTCTATCTTTTTAATGATTAAATTTAAATAATATTGTGTGCTTGTTGCAGGGTTTGGTGATCAGTGCATGCTATTTTGCACATGTTCTCCTGGATATAGAATCATATTTATTACTGTTGTCCCTTTGTGGTCTCATTCCACCATCTGGTGCCAGGTTCCCTTCCAGTTTTTTGTATCACTTGTGCCTTTGATCATGACTGAATTTTAACTAGATATCATTTTCTCCTGTCATCAAAAGAAACTTTTTGAGTGGCTTCATTTCTTGCTGATTAACTCAAACAAGCACAGAGACCACATGAAGGGTAGGCTAAAAGAAAGCCATGTATTCAGTTGGATCTTTTGAGGATGGTAAGGCCTTGTCCTGTTTTAATTGCATTCTTCTGCATTACGATAGGATCAGTTCAGTGAATCACTGGAAGTAGTATAAACAACTAATTTTGTGGGTCATTGACTTAGTTACTCTGTGACAAGTCAGAAGATGAAAACAGAATTCAATTATCACTGACAGTATCTGTATTGAATTTAAATGATTTAAATATATTTCAAGAGCTGCATTCTTTAAACATTTATTATATTTAAGTAGGAAGGGAAGAAATATGCGTGATGGTAATATTGATAGTGGGGGAAATAAACTCACCCACTCATCCCTTGGTTTTGTTTCCATCTTATGAGGAAAGAAATTGGCAAAACAGATCAACATGACAAAACAAACAAAGAAACAAAACCAAAATAATTAAGGACCAATTTTGAAGCCACTGTAGTAAATTTAATGTTTGGAGTATGGCTAGAGTGCTTCACTCTGAGAAGGTCTACTGGAGCATTATTCCTCCTCCCTTAGTGAGCTAGTACAAATACATACTTGGTCAATTATAACCAAAAATAAATAGTAGAGGTTACAGGTAATTTTTTAAATATTTGAGACCCATAGACAGTTGCAGTCCATGATCCATTCTATGCTAAAATTTTAGGGTACAGTGTAGGAAAATGGTTTGTGCTCTTTATAGTCTCTCCATCAAATTTTCAGTGCTTATGTGTGACAGTTTTTAAGGCTTGTTTAATCTTGTGGGTCATAAGGGGAACAAATTGAAAGCTGAGATAAAAAGCACTGTTGAAAAAACTCTCTGTGAGAAAGTTAAAAGCTCCCCAAGAGTAATGTAGATGGTCCCAGAAGGCACAGCAAGACATCCCAAAATATCTGTTTCTCTTAACAAGTGCAGAACTCAGAATAGTCTGTGTATCTTTAGAGTAAATTAGCCATTTCTCTTATCCACATGCATGATAATTTGAATTAGAAATATTTGTTTGGAGAACAAGTCTGTTTTCCTTTTTTAACTTAGCAGCTAGAAGCCATGAGAGAAGGTCTCGTGGGCCTTTTTCAGATCTCTGCTGTTGCATAAAGCACAATCAGGGCACAGGAAAATAAGGTCTTGCAAAGATAGGTCGAATAGGTTTGTGGTTTTTTTTTAATTATTGCTATTGCTTTACAGTATGTTGTTAATTTAGTCCCTGTCTTAAGACTCATTAAGGTCATTTCTCTGCCCTGTTTCACGGAAACTGATAAAAGGGGATTAAAAAAAATGGAAACCAAAATGGGGATTGGTTTCTGCTGTGCAAATGAAAACATCTCCTGGGTTATATTAAACTACTGAAAAGTCCTAAAACCGCACCTGCTGACTTTGTACCGGAGCAGATGTGATATGCTGCCAAACATCATTCTGCCAGCTTCACCTAATAGGGGAGAGAATAACAAGCCATGAAGTAGCATTTTCATCTAGTCTCTGTCCTTCAGAAGTTATCTAGACAGCACTGCTTCTATTTATTGTTCAACCTCCTACCACCTCCTATCAGAGTCAAAATAAAAAAAGAACCAGGTAATGAAACCCACTCTGAGTCTAATATATACCTCTGCTAAATTTCTCTGACAAGAGTAAGAATCATGAGAATGCAACCAAGTTAAATGTGCTGTTTAATCCCATTTTGAGTATCTGCCAAGGACATAAAACAGTTTTGGTATTTAGCCTTGTCTGAGGATTTCTGGATTGCTTCTGTACTGTGGACTGTTGGCTAACAGAAAGGTCAGATCAGAAAAGACATAGTCAGCAATAAGAGCTAGTGGAATTCTTTAAATTTATTGTAGTGATTCAAGTGCAAATTATGAAACCCAGGTGATATTAGATCTGCTTAGCACTCTGGGCTTCGTTTGTTCATTTTAAAGATTCTTTTAGAACTTGGGTGAAAATATCATATTTAAGCCTGAGACAGAACTTGTCAGCTCCCTGGAAAGACTAGAAGATTTACTAAAACCCAGAAATAAAAATAGAGAGGTTGAGAAATCCCTCTGTTCCAAACCATCCCTTCCCTAGCTGCTTTTAATACTTTTAGGTTTGGTCATGCAATGGTGCAATACCTGCTAGTAGTATCATTTGATATAATGTCAACACGCAGCCAAAATATTAGAAGGGCAAGTGATATACAGAGTGCTAATACTGGGCTGAAAAACAGTCAAACAGGGTCGGAATGCTGAAAATATTGTATGAGTGAGAAGAGCAGTAGCAGAACTACTGTTCCCCTCAGAAAGGTGCAGGTCTACAGGGGAACTCAGAGATGGCAACCATGCCAAACCTTCATAGAAATACTCACTGAAAAGTCTGGGATGAAATCCAGTAGAAAGAAGAAAAAGAGCAGGCAATCTAAGCTAAGAGTAGAGTGAAATAACCCTTCCAGACCTTCTGTTCTCCATGCCTTTGGGCATGCAAGCATGGAAACTTTTATAGATAGTGGTGATAAACTGATATATTTACCGTTGCTGCTAATTACCTTAATGTCATTCTTAGCCCCCTATCTTTCCTACTTATGTTGTGAATTTTTTATCCTGGTACCAAACAGGCATCCTGATTGAAAGGTCTTTGGAACTGAGAAACAAAGCTTGGAGCTTCTCAGCTATTGAGAGTTTTATTTAGCTGGTGCAGTGGAGCTTGTCAAGGATGTGATGTTTGTGGGTGTCAGATCCAGGCAATCAGGACCTGTGGGTGCAGTTATGGCTACTTGCAATTGCAGGTTCAGACAGCAGTGAGGATGAGTCCCACAGTGGCACACACACACCTGTGAATACATGCACGATGCCAGAAGAGCTGGCTTACCACCAGCACTCACATAAGTCTAAGTACAGAGAGACCGGTCCTGTTGCTCCTCCCCAGCTATTCAGGATTGAGGTTCACAGCTGAAAACCCATATGCTCCCCCTCTCACGTTCACATGTATGCTCACATTCACAGATTCCTCAAATATCAGCTCAAGCTCTGATGTCATATCTTCAATCTGGGCCCTTTAACAGGTCATTGAACCACACCTTGAGTCTTTCCAGAGAAGTATTCTGTTTACCTGCTAATCCAGACTAAAGTTTGCTAGCAAACTACACAAATGCACTCATGAATACAGGGTTATATTCACTTGAGAAATATTAACACACCCAGGTCTCTCCAGCAGCTGACGCTTTGAGTTTACAGCTTACACCTTGATCTCTCTGGTTGATGGCACTTCGTCCTTTCAGCATGCACACCTCGGTCAGAGAGAGAAATTACATAGTGGGGCAGGGTGGGAATAAGGATTTAATATGAAAATAGACTAGATTGCAGTGACCAGGCACAGGACTGGGTCAGAAAAGCATACAGCCCAGCAGCCTCCCTACATGCAGCCACTCCCTTTATTCCCCTCCTCTCTGATTTTCCTACTCCTGAGCCTCCCTGATCTACTCTGGTTCTTCCCTTTGCTCCTTCCCCTGATCAGGCCATCATAAATTTTGCATGGTCCCTAAAGTCACTTCTAATATTCTATAATACAAAAGGCAATCAGGAAAAGGAAACATTTTATGTTTCTTATCAGTGACAAAGTTCAGCCTGACCCTATTTAAGGCCGTGACCAAATTTTTCCTTTAATGGCCCATGAGGCAGTGACCAGTGTCCCTGTCAATGTCTCTTTCACCACCTGCTCTTTAATTCCTGAGCATCTGTGGGTTTAATTTATCACTTTCCTCATTATTTATTTATTCTTTATACTGAAGAGTCCTTATACTGCTTCCATTTGATTCTGTGGAATATGATGCAATGGCCCAAAGGCTGACTGAACTGGAGTGTGTGTGAAAATCAATGCATAGACATGCTACAAATAATACTAGATGGATACAATAATCTTGAGAGCAAGAAATGATATAAGGTGTGCCACAATCTTTTAATTCAGGAAATAACAAATGAACATTTCCAAATGTTACCAAATCAGTATTCCCAGTGTGATGTGACTTTGTCTCATTAGTAATTGAGACTAAATATGGAGCACAGTATGAAAGTGGAGGATCTCAGTAGGGATAATAGCACTGGTGAAAGCAGGTGTCAGTGGTTTGCAAATAAAGGGGTCTTGTATTTGCTGGTGTTTTAAGGTATGTGGCCCCAAAGTACGTGGCTGCAGAAAACTGCAACACAGATGTCAGCATTTCCAGGGGCTTAGGGTCAGCTTGTTTGCACATATAATGTTTGCAGCCTTTTTTTGCTGTGAAGAATTCATCCACATCACTTTGGTTAGATCTGGGCAGCCTCTTGTATTCCCTGTAATACCAAATACACATCATGGGTGCACAGCAAGCCTCGGGCTCAGATGCACCCACAGCTGTACCTGAGCACATCAGGTACAAATGTGGCAGATTGGTGTTCAGAGCAGACTGTAGGGGAGCTGGGCAGAAGATGAAGTATTCCTGCCCTTGGAGGTCACACTTCCAGAGCTGGCTTGGTACCTTTTTTTTTTCTTTCTTTCCCCGAGACTCTAGACATGCTGCTGTTTGACCAGGGAAAAAAAAAAAAAAAAAAAAAAGGCAGCTAAATAGCATTCTTGTCCTTGGAAGTTTGTTATTTGAACCATAATAGGCTTTGGTACTGTTTATTCCCAGAGCAGACTCTGCAGTCTCCAGATCCAGAAGGAAATCCTGGAGACTAAAACCCATCCTTCCTTGCAGAGCCTGGACACATAGGACATACTTTAATGTTGACCTTCCCAGTGCACCTCTTCCAAGTGAGATGAAACATCAATTGCTTTTCAAGACACATACAGCTCTCTCCTGCCCTGCCAGCCTCTTTAGTGGTTTCTCTATGGGGGGCTTGTGTGATTACATTATCATATAGCACCATAGCTCCTTACTGATCTCTGAGACTGATCAGCAGGAGCCAGAGTGCTCTTCTCCGCTCTTGTGTAAGCAGGTATCTGTCCTCAAAGGAACATGCACTGCCTGAAAAGATGGGATGCTTTGTTCTGTTTTGGTCTAGAATTTTGAAGAAAAATTCTTTTTTTTTTTTTCCCCTGTCATACAGGATATTTTTTTATATATAGGTAAGAAATGAGGAGTTCACATCCTACCTAAGGTAAGCTGCTCTACCATACCTGTTGCGTAGAAATAAAAACATACAATACATATTTCTCTAAAAAAAAAAAAAAATCCAACAGAACCCCTCAAACATGACAATAAAAAAAAATTAATGTACAAAGAACTTTGTATAGATTTACCATCCAGTTAAAGCTTATAATGCTGTTCTGGGATCTTATCTACATTTTTGTGAAATTATTCTTTTTTAAGAATAGACAGAAAATACTGGCATCCCTCCAAGGTTGCTTCTGTAAACTGGATCTTATCTTAAGTAACATGCCCAGGAGGAGCACACAGAGAGGGATCCTGGTGGGTCTTCTGTGGGTTCCCATTCTTGCTGTGTCAGAGAGGATTCAGCTTAGAGTCCCTTAGCTGTCATGTTATGTTTTGAACTTACAGTTGAGTGTGTAACGAAATACTATCCTTTGGAAAGAAAGTTGCTTTCAATTGTTTGCTTTTCTCTCTCTCTTCCCCCCCGCCCCAATTCTCTCCAGGCAGTTGCTCTTGGCTTCAGTGAGACATGCTTTAGTGAAGCTCCTCTGTTCCTTAGGGAAGCTGCTGGGAGAAGACCAAAGGCGTCGGACCCGCAGCAGAGGAGCAGTCGGGCACAACAACCCTGCAGGGACCCCCCTTTGCTCAAACTGTTTATGAAATTGTAAACCAAGCTGCAAGAAGGAGACGGTCAGGAGGCAGAGGGGAGGGGGAACTCATTCCTCCTCCCTCTGTGTCTCAAAGCCTTTTGCTTTCCAAGCTCAAATGCTAGCTGAAATCTGACGCCTGGACTGCACATACTGTGAGACTTGGGCATGCCCTTGCAGTGCACTGATTTCCTCTGCAGCTTGGAGAGCCAGAGCCGCGCTGAGGCTCCAAAAGAGGAGTCACTCCATCAGACAGTGAGTGCCACATCACTGTGCTGCTTGCCTAAGGGGCTCCAGCATGGTCCTGAGGCTGCTGCTCCTCCTCGGCGGGCTGCTTAGGGCCACCGAGCCAGCCCCGCACTGTGAAACCGGCCAGGAGACCCTAGGTAAGGCTATTCACCCTGAAAGTTCCCCTTCGTCTCTTTTTCCTTCTCATGGAGATGAGCAGAATAAAGGTGAGGGAGATGGGAGCTGTCACTCTCCTCTAGACATGAGGGGGATCAGCTCTTTGGAAAGCTGCACTCTGCTAGATGAAACTGGGGTTGTGCTTGGGAAGTGTGGGTGGGAAGGCAGGAGGTGTGTGGCTCTGCAACAGAAAAACAAGGCTGTGATGTAAGGGAATATAATGATTCCCCATCACTGCCTTTAAGACTGTCTGTAGATAGGTCTTTCTGTCACTTTATGGACTTCCCGCTTGTTAGGACCCCCCTCACTGTCGTGGGGAATGCAGAAGATCTGCCTCATCTTTGGCCTTGCCTTCTAGGAATGTGGTAGTCAGATTGCAGGAAGATGAACTTTTGACCTTCTATATGCTTTTCTGCTTAAGAAAAAAAGCTTTTCCTCACATTTAGCTTTAGGTCACTTATTTCAAGTCCAAAATATGACATTTATTAGGGTCTGACAGCTGTAAGGGTGTGTTTTAGCTTGCTATAAGCAATATGGAGTTTGCATGAGTTGATTGGCTGGAAAAGCAGATTACCCTTTAGAATAAAGATTGAATACGCTGCTAAATTAATTGAAAAATTCTGATTCAGTAACCAGTTGGCTAATAAAAAATATTAACAGTGCCTTTTAAAAATACATGGTGTTTTTTATCGTGTGTTTAATTAAAATTTCATTTATGTGTAGACAATGGAGACATGAATTTCAGTGTAGTGACAAGGTCTCTTCCAGGAAAACTATTTTCAGAGGGTTTAAACTCAAAATGAGTCAGAAAAATTTTATTTTATAAGATTACAGGAAGAGATAAGTTAACCTGAAGCTGACCTTAATGTTGCCCAAAAAATGCAGCTATATTTCAGTGCTTAAATATAAGCCATAGACTGTCACTGGCATTGAACTGCTACACAGTGCAGTCCGTGTGCCATTTACTGCATATAATTTAAGAGTACTGTTCCCACGAACATCAAAGTGAGGTCTACCACAGCCTAAACAGATTTTATTTTGGGATAAAGTTGCACAAAGAGAAGTGTTGTAGAATATTTACAGCCAATTACAGAAAGAGGCTGTGTGGTTTGCAGCATGCCCTTTCCCTGTGAGGTGTGATTCTACTCCAGTTCCAGCTGATCAAAGTTTTGCCATGGGATATTAATCCTAACAACCACAAGTGTATGGATCACTGAGGGGTAACTCTGCTGTGGTAGAGTGTTTTGTGTGTGTTGGCAACTGTGCTGTCTTTAGGGGGGAGGACTTGCAGAAGGGCAAGCAGTGGAAAAATACCTTGGATCTGATGGGACTGGATAGCTGAAAATGCTGCTAGAGGGATGGGTAGAGTTAGGGAAAAGGAGCTGTCAACACCACCACATTGTGTGCCACATGAAGAAGGGGAACACCTCACTCTGGAGGGCTGTTGGATCAGGCAATAAAATAGCAGCTTTCACATTAAGGGATGTGCCAGATCTCTCAAGGTTCTTCCTTCTCTAAAGGGTGGGAAAGGTCATGGCAGGCCACATGAAAAGAAAGGGGACTGTGGTGATGTTCACAAATAGACCTTGCAGGGGTCTCCTCTCAATGGTCAGGGCAGTAGGTTATTCCTTCAGCTGTAGCAGTGGGATTTTCCCCCGTTTTGGGATCCCTTGTGTAGGTCTTGGTGCATCTCAATGGTCAGACCTGTGGTGCCTTGCAAGAGGAGACCAGCCTGGAGCTGCTCTTGCAGGAGAGGACAGCAGGAACCAGTGCCATGGCCTGACTCCCACCGAGGCTGGAGCTGCTTTCTGCAGGCTGCCTGTTATTCTCAGTGATATTTGTTCTGCAGTGACTCATTTGACTCATTTGGCTTTTTTTTTTTTTTAAATAAGAAGCCAAAATGAAACATGATTTACAATACCAAGATCCTTTCAAAATGCTTTGTGCTGTTCTGTTTAAAAAAAATAAGGAAATGATTACTGTAATCCAGCTCTACAGTATGGCACAGACATCATACACTGTGTGGGGAGCTTTTTGAGCAGAAGCTGAGAACCATGGCACTGAGAGAGGGCAGATCCTTTCTCCCTAGCTGTGTCCCGTACCCCTGGGGAGTCAGTAAGCCACTGTCTACCCCAGTGATAGGATGTTACATCGCCCCCTTGTGAGGCAGCACTTCCAGACCCTGATGAGTTTAACTGCCCGCTTAGCCTATAGTTTGGGTGAGAAAAGCACAGCTTAGCATGTTTCCCCTGAGAGAACCAAATAACAGAGGTTCCTCTTTTATCCAAGTTGCATTTGTCTCTGTTGCTGACTGATGTATTCCAGAGATAATTAGTTAAATGCAGTGCTTTATCATAATGGACAACAAAACCACGTAAAAGCAAGCTGAAGCCACATGCCTTCAAACAGGTGACTTTCCTTGCAGCTGGGGCAACTCTGCAGTTGCAATACCACCGGGATCAGGCTAAGGTTGAATAGATTCATAGAATCATAGAATGGTTTGGGTTGGAAAGGACCTTAAAGGTCTTCTATTTCCAACCCCTCTGCCAGAGGCAGGGACGCCTTCCACCAGAAAAGATGCATCCAGCTTGTCCTTGAACGCTTCCAGGGATGGGGCAGCGTTAAAGCCTTTAACAACAGCCATAAAGCCTTTCCTTTCCGGATCGGTTGCATTCAGGGAGTGCTTTATCGAGGAGTTTTGGAGCTGGGGTGCACCGATGCTCAAGCCGCGTTGTGAACACAGGGAGAGCGGCGCGGCGATGCCCGAGGCTCGCCCTAGCCCGGGACCGGGTGGCCCTGGGCGGCCCCGGGCAGAGCCACCGCCACCTTCCGGGGCCGCGCCGCCGTCTGTGGTGCCACCGTGTGGGCTCCTCGGCTCGTACAGACGGAGGCACGGGAGCCCGGCTGGCGTTTAAATGGAGCAGGGATGCCCGAGCCTGTTGCCACGCTCCCGGTCCCTTCCCAAGCATTGGGAGGGTGCTTCGGGGACGTGGCACAGCTTGCCAGGCGTTAGAACCATGGAACCATTAAAGCTGAAAAAGACCACTAAGACCTTCGAGTTCAACCATTAACCCAGCACAGCTGTGTTCAGCACTAAACCATGTCCCTAAGTACCACATCTACAAGCGTTTTAAACAGCCCCAGGGATAATGACTCAATCCCTTCCCTGGGCAGCCTGTTTCAATGCTTGAAAACCCTTTCTGTGAAGAAATTTTTCCTGATATGCAATCTAAACCTCCCCTGGCACAACTTGAGGCCATTTTCTCTTGTCCTTTTACTTGTTACCTGGGAGAAGAGAGAGACCCCACCTCGTTACAACCTCCTTTCAGTTTCCCTCCCTGAGTCTCCTGTTCTTCAGGCAGGAGTCCAGAGGACTGGAGCTGTTTGACCTGAAGCTGTGGAAGTAAGTGAGCAGCTGGAGTGCTGCTCCCGGGATTACCCTGGTTGGCACACCTGTCACTTTTGGGTCTCTTCCTCTCCGAAGCACCTTAGTGTTTCCCATCATTTTGGCTTGCTCTGCCCCATCCGAAGGGTCTCTGACTTTAACCACCGGAGATGGGAGGGAGTGGGAATGTACAAGGGAGAGAGATGAGGAGTGAAAAGCCACCAGGGTGGGAGGCAGGGGACTGGTACAGTACTTCTCCTGGAGCCCAGAACAGATTCTGTGACACTGGCTCCTCTCTAAGCTATGGCATTGAGTAAGGCCGATTCCTTCTGGAAAGTCAGACTGTCAGAAAAAGTGGCTTCTCATATAAATGTTACACCTTTCCCCTCTTCTCTGCAGTTCACAACTCCACACCTTTCCTGGTGAAACTTGTGTCTGTGCATGGCAGAGCCTCTCCAGGTGCTGCTGCTCCTGTGAGTGTGACTGCACTGACTGACCTGGCAGTGGGCTGGGGTCTGCCCTCTGCCCCAGGCCAGTGGTGCCAGCTGGGTCCCTCATCCTGCTGTGGCTGGTACAGGCAGGTGCTGACATGGAACATGACAGGACTGTGCTGCCATGTGTGAGAAAGCCCAAGCTCTAGGATTGTCTCCTGCTGGACCAGCGATGAACGTGTCCAAGTCTTGTCAAAACAAAATAATGCAGAACTAGAATTTACATCATGCTCACTCACAAGATGAGAAATTCCAGCTCTTTTAAAGCCAGTTGTCATCACTGAATCATGTGAGCTGCTCTGGATTCCCGCCACTGGCTCTAGTATTTCTACACAATTATTTTAGCAACACTGACCTTCAGCTACATTTAACATGGGAAATGGGATCAGAAACAGCCACTTATGTGGAAAAAGTAAGTTTATATTGAAAATACAATACACAGGTATATACTTTTACTGCTGAAATGGTTTATGCATGATTTTAATCTGAAGGCAAAGTTTTCTTCAGAATACTTGTTCAGACATCTTTTAAGTGTGAGGGTGTGGATACATAGAAGACAAACAAAACTTAAACAAAACCCCACTGTCCAAAAGCACAACTAGGCTTTTAGCAAGACTTAGTAACACTAATTCTTGATCCCTTGCAACATTTCTAGACAGTGCCTTACCCTTCACACAGTCACAGCGTTTGAGGATGCTGGCTGGCTGATAGCTACTGTGGTCCCTTTTGGGCTGCTGACACCATGGGAGAGCCATGCCCTGCTCAAGCGTGGACCAAATGTTGGATAAATGTCACAGGTGTTATTGCCTGAGGTAGGGCTGAGCTTGGAGGTACCTTGCAGGAATCACACATTGTGAGCATAGTGTTTGAGGTGGTGGGCCATGTTCCCAGTCTCTTTGCTGGGCTTTTATGGCTACTGAATTTTGTTTGGAAAGAATCACCCTCCCGGTTTGATGCAGCTGTCATAAATCAATGCAGTTAAGGGACTTAAGGTTGCTCTGCACACAGCAGAAATAATACAGAAATTTCAATCCCTTAATTTATTCTCTTGTAACTCCACTGATTTAAATTGCATCCCAGTTTTACGGGGTTATAACAGGACAGTCTTATTTAGGAGACAATATGAGATTAAGACACATTTAAATCAAAGTTGTCGAATTAACTTTCAATCTTTTGTAACATAAAAATACCACATTTGGTTAAAACTCAATTACTTACAAAAGAATCAGATGTGATGTTAATTACAATATTTTTCATGCATCTAAACTAAGGAATAGACTGAGTTATTCTAGGGGGCTGCATAGACTGTTTAAAGAGGGTGGAATTATGTTTTGGCAAAAGTTTTGGAAAGGTTGTAGTAGAACAGACAAACCCCTCAATTTTTCAGACATGATCCTCTTTCCCATGGCATTCTACAGGGTTGGGCTTAATCAAAGCAAAGTTTCTGAGTGGTAGGTTGGTGGCTATAGCATTTGGTGAATACGACATCCTTAGGCAGTGGGAAGTGAGCTATAATGAGTGTATGAAAGTAAAGCTATGGAGGCACCACAACTCCAGATTACCAGGTTAATAAGTGTTTTCATCCTTCTCCAGGCATCCTGGCAAGATATTTGATCCTTTAGATGATACCTGTAAGATTTCCCGACCTGTTGCACCTTCTCACTGCAGCTGTTGTTATAACATTATTGTCCCTCTGATATGAGCTGATTCCTTTGCTGACCAGACACTGAGAGATGATCTCTATATATCTCCAGATCATGCTGGCACACAGAAAATCCTTGTTCAGCAGCAATCTAGCCACACATGCAGATCAGTAAGCCTTCAGCCAGTTTGTCAACTCCTGGCCCATTTTGTTGTCATTGTCTTTGTTGCATTTTGTTTTCCCAATGGGTAATTTTTCCCTTGCAAATTGGAAAAGATCTCAACTGAGGCAAGAAAAGGACACTTAATTTGAGAATTAGGTTTCTGTTCAAGATTTTCAGCTCCTGATTTTCAGCTCCCTGTTGCAGCATTCGCTGTTCAGAGACACAGCCTGGGTGACACTCGGGATTTCATCATAAGAGGCACCAAAGCAGGTGGTGGGGACAGAGAGGCAGACAGAAATACTCTTCATCAGTTCTTTCAGGTGCCTGCAACTGCAGACTTGTTTAAGTTGCATCTGAAAAACTAGAAACAAGGGAGAATTACTGGCCCCCACTGAGGCTGTCTTTGTGCCCTGCTGCATGGCAGGTCTTGGTCTGCATCTGTAGAGATTTGAACCTGTGGTCCTGCAGACTGTGAGCTCCCATCATCCATGGAAAAGCTTCAGCACTTCCTCACTGGCCCCAGAGCAGTCCTGCGAGAGAAACAGCCCAGGAAAAGCTGGCTTCAGAACCATTACTGTGGCAACACCTTTAGCAGTTCAATAAAAATGAGTATTTAACCAAATGCCAGGCAGCAGGTGGTTTAGAAAGAAGGGTGATTAGTAACAAACACTGGCTTGAGTCTTCCTGCTGTGATCTTGCTCTGCAAAGTGAAAGCAGATGATGCATTAATCCCTTTCAGGTGCTTTGAGGATTCTTTATGTGAGGGAGCAGGGCTAAAGCAGAGATGTACGTTGCTTCTGCCTTTTGCAAACACGTTGCTTTTCTGGGTGGTTACTGCAATTGCCAAAGTGGAAGATTAATAACAGAAATTCAGTCCTCTGCTCACAAAGGATTTGATGTGTCCAGAAAATGGAGTTAACCACGTGGCTGCCTTTTGCCAGCACTCCTCTCTCCTTCAGTTTTCCTGGAATTCCTTCTCTGTGGCTGTGGATATTCTCCAGTTCTGCTCTTGCATGTGTGCCTTGAATGTGTAGCTGCCTTTCCCTCTGAGCTTTCTGCTTGACCATTTTCCCTGTCTAAGCTTCTCAGCTCTCTTAATCCTCTGCCACTAGTCCCCTTACATCTCTACTCTTCCTTCAGCCTCCTCCTGATGGTTCTGATCCATTTTAGTATTATATAATGGATCTTGTTCTGTTCTTGTCCTCGTGCTGTAGCTGGGAACTGGTTCTGGAAACAATCTGTGCCTTGCCATTTGAAGGTGCTGTTCCAATGTTTTTCAAAATGGTACAGGCAGCATTCGCATCTTACTAGTGATATTAAGTTTTGTTTCTTTAGTGTTACAAGGCAGATTATCAATGGAAGACTGACTTAATGAACCACGTAGAACAGTAAGGAGAGTAAGACAAATATAATAAGGAACTGAAATGCTTTGTTTGGATAAGCAGAGCTTTTTACTCTAAACAGACTAAAATGAATATATATGTCTTCCATTTTAAAAAATGTATCATACAAAGCCCAGAAAGCTGGTAGGGAGTGTGCTGGACTGTACAGATCAAATAAGATGAGCTAATTTACGTTGTAAAGACCTATGCACCTCCTACAAGTCTGCCTCACTGAATGATTTAGGTATTTTAGATTTAAGAATGGCCCTTGGGCTTATTCTATATCATCAATCGCATGAGTCTCCTGTTGGCTTTGCTCTTGTAAAGGCAAGTGGCCAGGCCATGGCACTGGAAGTAGCTGTTGAGCATTGTTGTCTGGGTTAGGGTTAATCACAGCAGCTTGCTTCTTTCAATGCTGAATCATCAAGGGGAAAAAATGTAAGCTTGGCAGTAAAATATGTATGTGCTGCATTGTAGATTTTCAAGCTTGCCTTTGCAAATTGAAACCATAAGCGTATAATATAGAGAGGGTTCAGAAAGCTTGAAATGGCTTTTCTCCTCTTTAATAAGTTATTTTATCCATAATGTTAAATAGAAGCTGTGCTACTGAAAGGACTTTTGTAGCTCTGGTGGAATAGCTTGAGTACAAAAATAAACATAAAATATTGAAAAGGCTGTTCTGGGTCAGGAAGAAAAACGTTTCTCTGTACCAACCTGTCTCTGGAAAAGACTTTGAAAGGAGGTGACACTGTCTTCCTTTGAACCTCTGCCCAAAAAATGGAAGAGGTTTACACTCTTTCAAGCACAGAAGAAGCAGTGACTGAAGCCTGCCAAGTGAATTGGGAGACCTGAGAATCTCTTTGTAGATCAGTCTGTTGTTTTCTCTTATGAAAATGAGAAAGGGAGAGGCTGAACTCTTCTAACATTGCCAGAGCTTAGAGAAAATGAGCTATAATGGGTGGAGATGGGGATTTTCTGCTGATTTCTGTGTGCAGAGACCCAGGCCTGTGGTTCAGGACTGCAGGAACAGAGTACACAACTGCAGCTTGCGAGCTGGCCTTGGAGAGGTTCCTGCTGCTGGCTCTCCAGACAGGCAGGCAGGCTCTGGCCCAGCTACATGTATCCTCACTTATTTATATAAGCACACATACTAGAGAATTATCTTTGGCCCTTGCGGAGCTGCATGCTCCAAAACATATGTAAGCATTGGCATTAGGAAACATTGGGGAAGTCCAAACACCACATCAGCACACATACGTGTTTAAGACAGGCTATAAAGCAAGGTTTGGTATAAACCAGACCTTTTCTCCCTTGCTTTTATGTATATTGACTCTTGATAACCTGAAATCTCAAGCTGTTTCACTCCTAGGTGTTTACAAGAAAGCTGTGGCTGATGTATAGGTCATATGGCAACTTGCATGATGGGGAGAGGTGGCCTCTGACAGCAGAAGAGGTTCCATGGATATCTCTAGCAGGGAGACACAGAGAAAACAGAATGGTATGCTGCAAAAGTGTGAGACTTAGTTCTAATTTTGGGTGTAGGTCTAGGTGTAGGACCCAGGAGCAAGGAGCCTGCTCTGCTAGTCAATGGGTGAGTCTTGATAGCTTTGATTTTGTAAGGGGAATCCTGGGTCACAAGTGGTAGAAAAGCTTTATCCACTAGACAGGGGTGTTGTAGATTCACCCCTGCTTTTCAGATACTGAGATTAATAACTTCAGTTGCCATGGAAAAGATTTATATGAGTTTGGGTTCCTCATCTGAAAAATAGATTTATCCTCTTCAGTAAGCACCTTTGTTAACAAGTAATAGCCATGATGATGAATAGATTGCCTCTCCCCATATAAGTACGGTAAAAACACCCAAGTTTAGAAGTGTAGAAATCAGGTAGCAGAGAGTTTGAAACCAGAACTGCCTTTGCCTCTCCTGTGCTAACATCTCCTCCGGCTCCTAAAAGGATCCAGTCCTCCAATGAACCCAGGGAAGAGCTGATGACTTAGTGAAATTTCACATATCTCTTCAGTCACCATCCATTGCTTCCCGATGCATCTCATTCTGGCCAGCTGGGCAGAAAGAGGCATCTGCTAAGAGCAGCAAGTCAGCTGCTGCTCAGAGAGCTGGAGCAGGGAGAAGCAGCAGCACCATGCCCAGACCCCGCCTGCTGCATTTCCCCTTCGGTTTCCTCTGCTTGTTCCAATTTGTTGCGAGAACACCTTCTTGCTCCAGCTGAATAAGCAGAATCCTGAGACACCATTGAGAACTGGCTTGTGCCACATATCAAACTGACTGATGGCTATAACACTCCTGCACAGCAAAAGCAGTTGGAAAGACTGTGTATGCCTCAGTTTCATTGTTTGATCATTGAATGTCAGAGAAACAAACGAAAAGGACATTTGTAGTTTGGTACTGGAGCCAGTAGAGGGGAAAATTCCTCTTACCTTTGAGGAAATGTGAGCTGTTGTATAAAGACCATTCATACTCCCCAAATGTCCCATGAAGAACTGTGCTCAGCATGCATCACCCTCTAGTCTAAAATAATAGTTATAATACATTCTTTTTCTGCCCAGGAGAGAAAAAAAAGGGTCAAATATTTCTCATCCACCCTTCAAGCTAACAAAGGGGATTCATTGCTAATGACCAGTTGATAAACAGAGATAGTGTCACTTTGAGCACTGGGATGTGGCTGAACTCAAGCCAGTCACATCCAAGTCATGTTTTCCCCTCTGTATGGAACATTTCGCTGGCTCCAGACTTGCGTCCAAGGCATTTCAAATGTGAGTGTGATGGCATTAGGGTATAAGACTATCCAGATTCAGGAGGTAGTGACATGCAATTTTATCAGCAAGATTAATTACTGGAGCTCTTACTAACAAGAGATCACTTCTTTCTCTTTCCCAGCTAGCATTGTACAAAATGTTATTTCTTGATTATCCCCAGATGTAACATTACATACAGTATCTGGCTGAGAAAGCTTTTTTAGAAATGCCTTGACCTTAATAACTAACGCACGGAGGGGATTGCGCCTAGCTAGGGGAAACACTGAAATCCTATAATGGAAGGCGCTGTTGAGGAACCAGGTATTATTTAATGCAATTAGCATAATGTACTGAGTCAGGAAAGGAGTTTGTATGGATATAATTTTTTCCAGCTTGCTGCTTACCAGAACTTGTTGGTGTTGGAGATGGACTGTTTCTGCTAGTTCTGATGCCTCATTTATTTTATGAGGTAATGTGGCTCAATTACAATTCATAATATAGAACCAGACTAATTTCCAATTCAATGTCCCCCTCCAAGATAAAATCCTAGGGTTAATTTGGTTCTCATTACAATGACTTTATTTTGGCTAAAAAGCAATCGACTCATTAGCAACACATATGCAGATGATTACATTTAAACAAATATGCCAGGAGTAGAAATTTAAACTCTCTTTAGCAGGAAAAAAGAGAAAACATAATGAATTTGGTCTTACAAGGACAAATGCTCAATTCACTGAGCAAGAAGCTAGATGTTTGTCCCCGCAGTGAGAACTAGGAGAAATAGCAGCAGAGCCAGATCCCAAATACATCACAAGGGAAGTGAACCTGTTGGTGTTGAAAAACCTTGCACTTAGTGGCTTAGCTCCAGTGAGGCACTGGGGAAAACAACTCCAATACCTTGGTAGCAATATTTTTCTTTAGTTGCCAGTATTGGAGAAGGACAATATAGAATCATTTGCTACAGGAGTAAAAGAGGCCTCTCCTGGGTCATCAAACCATGTTCCTTCAGAATCAAGAGAGCTTTGTTTATTTGAACTAGTAACCAGGAATCTGAGTAGATCTTACTGTTCTTTGCAAACACTGGGGGAAGGAATGCATCAGGGAGCGTAGAGAGTTATTTAAGCTAAAAGACCATGCTGGCACCGCACTACATGGATATAAACTGGCCACAAATACTTTCACATAGAAAATTAAAAGGCAATTTCTACCAATTAGAAAAGTGAGCTTTTGAGAAAACCTTTTCATGAGAGTAGCTGGGGAGGGAAATAATTAGTTTTAAGATGTTATTATGATATATATGATAAAATGCAGTGACTAGAGATAGGATGAAGTAGGAGGGGGAAAAAGTAGTCTCTTCCTATCTACCAAAGGCTGAATTGCTTTACAAGAAGTTATGCACAACATCATGTGGGACCAACAGATTTTTTACGGGAGATTGGTAAGACACCTAGTTATGTACAGAAGGACTTCTATGGAGTTTTAGTCTAAACCAGATTAATAAAGACCTACATTTTGATTAGTGAAATCTCTGAGGCACTGAACTTAAGAGCTTTTAAGCATGTCTAGGAATATTGTCTAGTTGTCAGTGCTGCGCGGCTCAATATCTTTTTCAAGCATAGGCCTGATTCCTTACACAACCACACTTCAGATGTGTTGTCCAGTTCTTCCTTTTTAAAGTGGATCAAGGACTGCCTGGTCAGTGGGCTTGCCTGCCATGCCCTGTACCTAATCCTGCAGTCTTTTCTATCTTCTTAGTAAACTTCATTTCCAATTTTTGCCTGGGTGAGGGTATCTCTTTCTGTGTGTGGATGGGGGTGTATGAGGTTCCTCATGCCAGCAACTGGTGTGAGACAACTGTCAGAAGACTTGTGTGCCTGAGGCACTGCAACTGGAGAGACCAGTGAGTGTGTCTTGTGTTTTTTTGTCAGTCTGTGCCATTGCTAGCAAATACCAAGCTGCGTTAGCCGTGGACATGACAAAATATTTGGGAGCTGGATATTTGAGAGACTGTGATCCTGGGCTAGATACTGATGAGACCAGAGAGCCTCAGAGTTGGATACTTTAGGAATCAGAAAGTCCAAGCCAGCTGTTAGGAAGATCACAGTGTCTGGGTCTTGGCTACCAGTGAGATCCTAGGTCTGGACCAGCTACCAGAGGGACCAACATGTGTGCCAGCACATGAGGCAGCTGGTAGATGAATGTATTCAGGGGCCAGCTACTGGGAACTGAGCCTAGATGCTCAGGTTCCAGTGTGTCTATGCTGAGCTACTGGAGAGATTCACCTATACATCTTTTTCACCAATGGTCTTTCATCCTGTTTATCTAGAAAGGAGAATGGGATGTTTTGTATTTTTCTGTACTCTTTTTATTTTGTGTATTTATGTAATATGTGCCTGCTGGGAATATGTGCTTGTCCTTGGTATGTCTGGTCCTCAGGACACAGATCTTCAGCAGCCTCTGTGGGGATGCCAGATTGAACAATTCCTAGCACAAGGAAGGCACTATGTATATCTGCCCTGTAATGATTTTTCTTTTCCACTTTATTTGCAGGTCAATGCCAAACAGCACAGAAAGGTATGATGTGTTTTTGCTCACTCTTCTTGGAAAATCTCAAAACCTTAAGTATTTCTTCATTGTATCTTGACAAGAATTCTAATGTTGGTGCTATAGTAGGTCTTGTTACAAAAGAAATGTACTTTTTCACTCAATGTAGTATGTTGATGCTGTGACAACAGTATTTGTTATCAACCAGAGTCATTTTCAAGAGAAGGAGGCTCAAACATAGAACTCATTACTATAAAAGCTAGTAATTTTATGAAGAGATGGATTTCTATTACTCCCTTTTCACCTCTGAGTTGGTTGAAGATATCACCAACACTTATCCTTCCTAAGACCTCTTAAATGGATTTCTTTAAAAGTATTAAGTTTGTGAGAATATACATGTAATCACAGTTATGGGTTTGCTTGCCTTTGGTTAAGTCTCAGAAGAACTTTTGATCTTCTTAGACAATTTCAATCAAACTTCACACAGGGCCTGCAGTTTCAGAGATATTAAACCCTACAAATTTTGTGGAGCCAAACAGAAGGGAGATATCTTACTGGTACACTCCCCACTAAAGAAAAAAAAAATCTATATGATCTCACACTTCACCAGTGAATCCCTGCCCTTGAAAAGGCAAGGACAGGGAGGAGAGTGATATCACAAATACAGTTTTATTCAGGAATCTGAGCTTTTCCCAGGTTAGACAACAGCAAATTCACACCTCAACAGAGGATTTTTCTCTTTTAGGAGCTCAGTAAGCTCAAAATATATTCATAATTTATATAAAATAAGAATTAATTGGAAAGTAAATTGGATGGGTGGACCACTAAGTGGATAAGGAATTGGGTGGATGTTCACACTCAGAGTTGCAGTCCATGAAAACAGGCTGAGAGAGTTGGGGTTGTCCAGCCTGGAGAAGAGAAGGCTCTGGGCAGACCTTAGAGCAGACTGCCAGCATGAATGAGGCCTATAAGAGGTCTGGAGAGGGACTTTTGGCAAGGGCAGGTAGTGATACGAGAAGGGAGAACGGGTTCAAGCTGAAAAAAGGCAGGTTTAGATAATATATTAGGAATAATATAGTCTCACTATGGAAGTGGTTAGGCACCGGACCAGGCTACGCAGAGAAGTTGTGGCTGACCCAACCTTGGAAGTGTTCAAGGCCAGGCTGGATGGGGCTCTGAGCAACCAGGTCTAGTGGAAGGTGTCTCTGCCTCTGGCAGTGGGGTTAGAACTAGATGATCTTTCAGATTCCAGACCATTCTATGATTCTATGAGTAGGTCTCAGCCTCTCATTTGGAAACCAGACTTTGTTAATATTGATGGGTTTTTAACTTTGAAGGTTTTAAAACTGTATTTTACATGAAATCCCACATGGGCTCAGTACTCTGGTGTTTTCTGGCCGGGGATTTGTCCTTTTTTTTTTTTTTTTTTTTTTTAAGTATTGAATTAACAAAATATATCTTATTTAGAAACAGTGGTTATCAATCAGATAAGCCCTAGTGCCTCATCAAATTGTCAGACGCCATTTGAATTCTGAATGACATCTACTTGCATCAAACTGTTTGAAATCAATCTCCAGATCAAGCATGCTTCTAATCATCTTCCTATATGTTGTTTTAGACATGAAATTCATTTGAGAGTATTGCAAACTGCTTCCAGACTATCTGAGAACAAAAGAAATAAGTTCATTAAATGGGGTATTTGTTATGTTGTCTTGGAACTATTCAGAATAACTGTGAAGCAAGTTATTTTTCCTCTGTTCATCTTCTTCTCATAGCAAAATGTGTGGATATTGCCTTAAGTTCTTGTACTGATGTTGCCTATACTCAAATGGCATATCCTAATTTTCTGGATCAGAAGTCTCGAGAAGTGATCGAGTACAGCTCTGAGTACCTGCTCATCAGTGTGCTGCACAACTTGCTCCAGGGAGAATGTAATCCAGACTTGAGGCTCCTGGGCTGCTCAGTGCTGGCCCCACAGTGTGAAAAGGACAAAGTTATAAAGCCCTGCAGGCATGTCTGTGAAAACCTCAAAAAAAATTGTCTCCCTGCCTTTGATGCAATAGACATGGCTTGGCCCTACTTCTTAGACTGTGATCGCTTTTTTGCTGGGGAAGAAGAGGGATGTTTTGATCCACTGGCAAAGCTGAGAGGTAAGGAAGGAATCTGTGCCAACACATCTTTTCTAGATGAAAAGGGTCTCATCTCACTCAGCTTGACATATCTATGGCACTAAACCTCTTCACTTGTCATCTTGTTGTCTTTAAAGACACCTGTGTAATTCATGTTGTTCCACCTATTTTAAAAGCTTAATTAAACTGTACTCTAAAATTATCTGTTTCTCTCCTTCATTTACAAAGAGATCAAGACAGACAGCTCAGAGCAAGATGTTTAGATGCATTTAGATAAGCCCTGCCCTGTGTGATAGCTGTCTATATATTTGAAATATTGTACTTTAAAACTGAAACTTTAATGCACTCATAAATTCCTGACAGCTTGACAAGCTTAACAGCTCATTAAAATATTCTCATTAATGATTGTCACAGATTTTTGTTTGGATGAAGAAGATCCAAATAGCTGAAGACAGATGAATCTCATGAAAATATAAATTTGATCCACCAAATTCAAAGGGAAAAATCTGTACAGCTTGTAACTAAAATGTGCCAGCACGCCAAAGGCCAAATTAAAACTGGAGGCTGCCAAAATATTTATCAGTGTGCATATGCATTAGTAGGATTTTGCAAACAAAATATACCAAAATAAACATTGTAGGATGTACTCTATACATTTAAGGTTTTGATTGTGGCTGTATTTTCTATAATTCTTCAACTTATAAAGGTATTTTGCCAAAAAGGTGCAGGCTTTCATACAATTCTCTGAGTACCGTGGTCTTAAACACTGTGCTACAATTTTTCTTTACAGGAGAAGTAGATGTTGAGGAAGATTTGCCTTCAGACTTGCCAGCAACTTTTATTCAGTTCAAACACCATTCGTATTCCCAAATGGTGAGCACGTTGAAGAAGACTGCTTCCAAGTGCTCCCACATTGCAACAACTTACAGCATAGGTCGCAGTTTTGAAGGGAAGGATCTTTTTGTGATTGAGTTTTCAACCAAACCTGGACACCATGAACTGCGTGAGTTATATCAGTGTTGATCAGGTTGCCTGCGGGGAGACCATTTTATCCCTGTGCAAACAGGTCCTTTTAATTGGACATTGCTTAAACTGTAAAAAGCATTGATTCAAAAGCATTTCTCCTTGCTTGTATTCCTGAATTACAGTGATACTCAATGATTTACTATAGCAATTACAACCCAGTAGCAATTTCTTACTGTTATGACCTCTGTGTACGACCATGGTTGGCATTCTTTTTTCCTAGATGCGTGACCATGTACTTGATTGCAGTGACATGGCTCTTATTTATTTGTATCCAGTGTACAAAGAAGTAGGGATAGTTTTCTGTTACTGACTTACCCACCCTAACACTTCCTCAGTCTTCTTTTATTTATCACTGTACTGTGAAAACCCCCACACTTCTTACAAGAAATACCTGTCCCTAGTCTAAACATGGACCTTCACATCCTAAAATACATACATCTTCTGAGAAGGCCTCAGATACAGAATGTCATTGACATGAAAAAAAAAGGACAATTCAGTACAGAAAACAATCCTCCTGCATAGAGATTCAGGTCAGTGAAATACCTCAGTGTAACAGGTGGATCATACCAGGAATTTATGATATCACAGCACCTGAATAGATGCTGTTATACTATACATAGGAGATAAATATATTAGGATATGAATTCTCACAGCTTTTCTGCAGAGGGGAACAGTGGTGATGTCTATTTTGTATATTTGTCACTTGAGACAGCAAGGGCCAGATTTTTAAATGTTCTAAATTCTTCAAAATTCAAATAATTTTCTTGGAGAGTATTAGGTATTGTTTTCCATTTACCAGTTCCCAGATCAAAAATCATACCTGACTGAATCTGGTGGACTGCTATGGGCACTGCTGCATACTAAGGGTCTTATGTTCCTTCTCACCAAAAAAGCTCCAGTATAAACATAGCATCAGCAGTGTGGCAGAACTGAACGATATCTGACTTAATCGTGTATTGAGATTATCATCTCAGGTCAGGTTACTCTGTCCTCTGTGCGCTGTACTGCAGGGGATGCAGAGAAGACATCAAAGACTGGTAGCTGCCTTGCATGGTGTAGAGGTGTTTTGAGGTGCCTTTAAACTCGATCTGGTCCTGGCAGATGTCTTTCACAGAGCAAAGATCTACACTACATTTTCCTGGCCTATCATACTTCCTCTCTTTTTTAAAGAAAATAAGTTGCACATGTCTTTTTAAGCTCATACTCCATTTGCCAAGAAAACACAAAGCCCATGAATCAGGCTTTTAAATGAAAACTGTGATATGGCATGAAGAAGATGGTAGTTTAACATATTACCTAGCATTTCCTTCTAAATCTGTGGCTTCATGCTGCTCAGGACAGCACAAAAAGAGGTGGAAATAGCTCCAGAGCTGGAGATTTTGCCAGCCGGAGCAAGTGGTATAATAGCTCTGTGCCAGGCCCCCTCCAGTGTCTAGTGCTCAAGGCTGGCGAGGACCAAAGGTAAAGATGAAGGGATAGACAGAAAAGGGTGTCTCCAAAGTGCAACTATTTTCTACCTTCCATTAGCCTGTAAGGAAGGATGGAAACTGAGAGAATAACTGCAGGGAATTGTGTAATTATGTGTTTCTAATAGTCTTATTCCAAGGCTATTTAGCCTGAAAGCCACTTTTTATGCACAACCCAATTTCTGTTCCAAATAGAAGGGTAATATGTTACACATCTGCAGGTCGTTTCTAGGATCTGTGACAAAATTGAAGCCATCCAAGGTAAGTCAGAGTGCCAGGGGTATATTTTGTTCGTTCCCAGCCATGGCCTGACTTTTTTGTTTGCAGCATTTTTTGTTTACAATTAATGATGAATCCAGCAAAAGCTGAGAGCAATGACTGCCTCTTATGGTTTGGGATCCTGGTAGATTGGACTTAACTTTATTTCACAGTATTTAAACTGTTGCTGAACTGATGTGTAATGGAGGGAAGTTCACCTGGAACTGGTTTGCTATTTACAGGAAAGTGTCCATGAAATTAGTGTAAATAAAACTTTCTGACTCATCAGTAAGCTATTTGGGTTACTCTGCTTTTGGAAGCCTCCCAGGTACAATCAAATTAAAGCATCTCATTACTTCATATTCCACAGTCAAGCCAGAATTTAAGTACATTGGCAATATGCATGGAAATGAAGTTGTGGGGAAGGAACTTCTAATATACCTTGCACAGTATCTGTGTTCGGAGTATCTTCTCGGGAACCCTCGCATCCAAACCCTGATTAATAACACCAGAATTCATCTCCTGCCTTCACTCAACCCTGACGGGTATGAACTAGCTGCAGAAGAGGTAAAGTTTTCTTATAAGGAGTTGTTCAGCCCTTTATGTTTCTAGAATTCCCCATGGGAAAGGACAAAGTGGGAGGGGAGACTTGCATAAAGGAGAGAACATTAAAATTGGCAGCCAGAATCCCAGGTGGGTTTGATGGTGGGTTGCTTTCCAAAGATGATGTGAACAGAAATAAGAGGAAGTCAGAGCCATATTTGTCATTTTTGCTGCCTGCATGGGATGATGTGGGAATGACAGTGTTACTTTTTCACACATTTAGCACTCTCTGCAATCAGTTCTAGAACAAAATGCCTACAGACTCACTGTAGTGATTTAAATTGTTTTATAAGGAAATGCATTTAATACCATGGAATAATGTCTCCCCTCTTTTCGAAGTACAGGTATAATGAACTGTGAATATTTTCTGTACTGTCACAGTTTCATAATGGATGGCAGTTTTCAGAGATCAACTCATTTCTAAGGAAACTTGTGAAAAGAAAAATTCTGTGTTACCTGACATTCTTCTTTTCACCTCACTGTTTTCATTACCATCATTAGCACAAAACTAGACCTTTCTTTTTCTGTGTTGCTCATGTGGTGAGTTCTGTCAGTTGGAAGAGTCTGGGATTATTGCACTCTGCCTGATCCTGCCTTGGGGCTTCAGCTCTATTTTCTTTTTCTCCTCTAACCCACTCTGCATGCTGCTCTGTGCTGAGCAAGAGGCTGCTGTGTTCCTCTCATGAATCACATCACTGGTGAGTGAAACGCTTCCTGAATGCTAGTTAGTGCATTAATAGTCATGGGGACAAAAGTGATTAATGAGTGTGTTTTTTTACCAATATAGACATTTTCAGTTTAATTCTTTTAAAACTTTCCTTTGATTAAAATGGCATTTTAAAGAATTTCCACAAAGTGCTATTTTGAGACAGGAGGTTATTCTGAGGTTGTCTTCTGTGTTACAAATTAGGGAGCTGGTTACAATGGATGGGTCATTGGACGACAGACAGCCCAGAACTTGGACCTGAACAGAAATTTCCCAGATTTGACATCTGAGGCTTACAGAAGAGCTGGGATTCATGGGGCCCGTCTGGACCACATCCCTATTCCACAGTCCTACTGGTGGGGTAAGGTATGAATTACAGATTTTATAAATCATACATACTACAGAGCAACTCAGGAATTAAGAAACTGAGAATGCTTGGTCTGAAGTTATTTGCTGGTAATGAAAATGTGTAAGTAGAACTCAACTGGACAGGCTCAGAATTGGTATGAGAATCATGGTGTAGGTCTGAACAAAGAGACAGGTATCACAAATCATTCAGAAAATTTGTGGATAATTTGAACTTTGCTATTTTAGATTAAGAATAATGACTGTTATGCGGGGGCCACGAGTGTGTAATGATTCATCATTAGTGATTTAAACTGTGGTGCATGTTGGGACTTTATGGATTTGACTGTCATTGCACTGAGCTCTACACAGATTTGATACAATAGTGGTTTCTGCCTTGGAAAATATACAGAGGCTTCACATAAAGTTGCGTGGCATCAGCATCCATAAAAAAGGATGTTTATAAATGACTGTAACTAGATAGAGCAATGGAAACAGCTTGTCAAGCTGCAGTGGTGCTGGAAGGGAGAATTCCTACTGCAGGATGGGAGCAGGATGGAGGCCGTTCTATAGGGTCTTGCAATCATCATCACTAAGCTGTGTTATGTCCAGGAATGTAACACTCACTGCTACCTGTATCACTGGCAGCCCAGCAGCCCACACCACTAGCTCTTAATGGAATTTAATTCCCCTTGAAAGCAGAAGCACAGGAAGCTAAATCAGTAGTTCTCATTTGGGAGCTCTGCTTTTCTGCTTTTCTTCTGCTTTTAAAGCAACTTTATTCTAATTCATTTTTTTATTGCTAGCACAGAGCCTCAGATATGTGGGGAATAAGATTTTTTCAGCAACTGGTGTGTAAGTAGAAGATTTGAGAGACCACACTTCAGGCTCCTGCTCTGCTGCAGGTGGTCTTATATAAAGCCATGTCTAAATCCCAAAGACATTCCTGATGCTGCTCCAATATTCTGGTACCCCATTTTACAGTAGTGAAATCTGGATAAAAGCACCTCATTTCCTCAGGATAATGCTGTGAGAGCTGTGGTAACACACAATGCATTAGACCACTGATTTTTGACATAACTAAGCTCAAGAGGTTTATTCTATTTTATGTATGTAATCATACAGATCCCAACTCATGTCACTGAATTTCTACATGAATATAAGGTCACAAGCTTGAAAGTTTTCAACTTTTGACTGAATAATGACAGATAACAGTGAGCTGGTAAATGCAAGTGGAGTACAGAGCCTCAGATGGGAAAGAAGGATTGAGAGCTGAGAGGCAGAGCCTGAGGTTAATTGAAAACAGACAAAAAAAAAAAAACAAACAAAAAAAGGATTTTTGGAGAGAAGTCAGATTTTGATTCACCGCTGTGGTGAGTTGTGCCTACCTG
The DNA here is from genome assembly GCA_035047865.1 of Dendrocincla tyrannina. NCBI lineage: Eukaryota > Metazoa > Chordata > Aves > Passeriformes > Dendrocolaptidae > Dendrocincla > Dendrocincla tyrannina. Next base: position 63,750,983 of record JAWWMP010000132.1, read on the forward strand.
GATGCCAGGTGTCTGCCAAAACCACTCTATTGCTTCCCTCCTTAGCTGGAGAGGGGAGAGAAAATGTTACTAAAAGCTCATGGGTTGAGACAAAGACAGGGAGACACTCAAGACATTCCCACTCAGACATTCCCACTCAGGAATTACTATCATGGGCAAGACAGTATTGACTTGGGGAAATAAGTTATATTTATTTTATTTATTATGAATCAAATCAGAGCAATGAGATTTTAAAAACATTTTTCCTCCTATCTCTCCCTTCTTCCCAGGCTTAATTATACACCTGAATTCTATATGCCTCCTTCCCCTCAGTGGTGCAGGGCGATTGGGAATTGTGGCTGCTGTTTGTTCATCACATGTTGTCTCTGGTGCTCTCTCCTGCTCAGGGGGAGGACTTCTCACACTCTTCCCCTGCTCCAGCATGGGAAGCAAAGGTTGAAGATCTCCCTCCAGCTGTGCACTCACACTCTCTCTGTGTCCTGAGGTGCAGGGTTGAAGATCCAAGCAACACTGAGGAAGGACAAACGTGTCTTCACCCCCATTTTGGCCAGAGCCCCATGCAAATTGTGAGCTTGTCTCACACTGTGCAGAGTTCATGTAAATCTCTGGACTTTCTGTCCTGGCCTCCTCCCTTGCTCTTTGAGTCCTGCTTCTGCCCTGGTCCTTCTGCTGATCTGTGAGATGGTCAGTGGTAGGCAGCCACTTGCAAAAGTCATTTCTATAACCATGTATTTAGCTTTCCTAGATGCTGTGCAACATCACAGTTTATAGAAGGATGGATGGAGACAGCCTAACATTCACAGTCACCACCATAGCTCTGCCCCAGCTGCAGTGTGCTGGTCACACTGGGTTGTGTGTCACCAAAGACAAGGGAACAGGGAGCCTTGACACACAATACCCCCTCCCTGAGCTCTGCCTCAGTGCGTGCAGACCTGGAGTTATAAATACATTGCTTCTCCTGAAAATATTTTCTTGTTTTTAAAGAAGAAATAAGGTGATCATCCAAGGATTCATTCCTCAGAGCACCAAAGCTTAGGGAACTTCTTGGATGCTCTCCTGAGCCCAAAGTTGATCCTGACCTAAACAACACCCAAAGCATGTCCAAATCCATATGTTTTGCAGAACAAGTGAGGGAACCAAATTGCCTGTGGCCTTGATGGCATCACAAAATCTCCCTGCTGACTGTAGTTCACATACATGTATATGGTTCACAATATAAAACTGGCAGTAAGTGGTCTCGTGGCCTCATGCCCCCCTCCTCTGCCGGTGGTATCACAGGATAGCCAAATCAGCTCTCCCATAATGAGCCTCAGTTTTGCCATGCAGATGAACCCATGGCTCTCACAGCAGTCAGATTTGCGCATGCAGTAGCATTAGATTGAATGTTTCAATACCAGCCTCTCAGCTTACATTTACTTAATAGTGTTTGTTACCTGCCTTATTAAAGTAATTATCTGAATATTGCAGGGCACTGTATAAAGATCAGAAAACAGAAAGCAAGCTCTCAGCCAATCCCCTAAGCTCAGGAGAGCTCCTGCTCCCCATAACCCTTGCTGTACAGTACGTGTTGTTCCCCACTGTTATGAATTATTGCAATAAGTGGTCTGAGGGCTCAGACTGAGAGACTTCATGCTTCATCGGAAATAAAGTCAGTTCAATTGGCTTGATTCAAACAGAATTTAGAAGTCTGTGCCAGTGGAGGCTTCGCATAGTCTTTAGGAGAATTAGTCTGGCAGCTTCTAAAAGGGAAAAAGGAAATCTTTGAAAGCCATGGAGACAGTGACTAATTGCAGTATAATCTACAGAAATGACATTCAGGTTTAAAAATGGTAGTGGCCATTCTCTGTACTTTTGCAGAAATAATTTAGCTGTTTTCTAATTGTGCCCCAAATTGTTCTCGTGAGATGGATATTTTAAAATTGATCTCATATAATTTAAAAGTAAGAGCCCTGGTTAAAAAAAAAAATAAAAATCAAAACCCACAAAACCCACATTAAAGGAAAAGTCTATGAATAGTCAAAGGCCAGAGTGATATAGATAGCATCTGCTATCATCCGGTGGAGCTGAACTAGGATGTGCACATTTCAAAGCCTTAATCATTCTGTACATGATGTCACTGAAATGCTATTAGGATAAAAATAGTGACATTGAAACTCCTGATTTTCCACAACATTCACTTCAATAAGACACTGGCTTTGTGAGATAGCACTGTCTTGGGGCTTATGCAGGTATCTACTAAGTGAGTTGCCTAATCAGGATGAACGACTGAAATTAGAAGCTCTAAAATAAAACTGTGCATTTCATGCTTGCCCACTGAATTGCAGAAACAACTTAAAAATCTTCTTATCAAGGCCCAAGAGGTCTGTTTGAAAGCAGGGCTGATGCTCTGTCAAGCATTCCCTCTCTGGCTGGGCAGTGGGAGCTGGGGCAGCTGCAGCAGGGCAGGGACCTGATGAGATTTTGGGGCAACATCTTCCTCGGAAGTGCTCCTGCTACGGGACTTGGAGGGTGTGAATTTGATGGCAGGTGCTCAGCCACTCCATGAATTCCCAAACAGGGATCCACGGGGCATGCAGTGACATTTGCAGTCCCTTACAAGCCACCTGGGGTATTCTGCTCTTCAGAAGAGATGGTCTCAAAGGATAAACTGGCACAAACTGGCTTGTATCTATATGCTATCCACAGACTACTGCTCTAATGTTTCACTCTACAGCAGTGGCAACACTCAGTTTCCTATTTCTTCCCAAGTACGAGGTACAGCCTTCCACAGCTACAGTGGCTAGAGGCACTTGTTCAGCTCAACAGCTTCAGAATGGCATTTTAAGGAAACCTGAAAACTAGAAGGACTCAGTTAATAACTATGGCATCTGAAGGGAGGTAGCCTTCTGCTTAAATTAGTAATGGGCAGGGTGATACTGAAATCACTCCAGGTAAAATTATATTTAGAAATAGCCTTTTCCTTTGCTTTCTGCCTCTTTGCTGGAGCTATAATACATTATGGTGCACTTTTACTTCACAGTGTTTTTCTCTGCTCCACACATGGGTTTGAGCTACCCACTGCATCCCCAAGGATGTGATTTACCAACAGCAGATTAGGGACTAATTCAAAGAAAACAGGAATTAGTATTATTGCAATACTACTAATGTATAGGTCTTTAGGGGGGTTATTCAGTTAGTTTTTGCTTGTTTGTTTGTTTTGTGTAGTTTTTTCTCTGCACATAATTGACTTGATTCACTGTTACTAGTCCTTAGGCATTTTGGAGCCCTGGTTCTCTGGTTTTCTGACAGCTGGTGGACTCAAATGAAAGGGTGATATGCAATGTTAGCAGCCCAAAACAGATCCTGGACTAAGTCCATTGTAACAAATCTTTCTCGTTTTTACAAAACCTGCATACATGTTCATGTGCAGAGTCCAGATGAGCAGCCTCTGCCCTCACCAGTTTATCCCCTGGTAATTTCGCTCAACTGCAAGGAAAAGAATCTCAGTTCTCCAGGGGCACTCGCATGAGTCTGGGCTTGCAGGGACCGGCCACCAGATGACACTGTTATCCCTAAAAATGAACTAACGTGGGCATAAGGCCCTGAAATTACTCCTCAGAAACAGGGGGTGAAGGAGCTTCCTGCATTCCGAGGAAGAATGGGTGACTGAGCATCTCCTGGAATTCGGTGCCCTGTCCCTTAGGCTGTGTTTCTGAGGAGGGACTGTCAAAAGGAAAAACAAACAAACAAAAAACAACAACAAACTGGCGACTCATTTGCTGCGGTTCACTGCAGGTAAATTGCAGGCATTACTATTCTTTGTATGCAATAGTTTGCATTTATTTGCAGATGAACCTGGACCAAAGGATGGCAAATATATTTCTAACAAGTGATGAGAATTACAAATTGATTGCCCTCCCCTCACTCCAGTTTATCCATCCACAGTCAATCCTGCTGATTCAGAAATGAAGTTAGACAAGGCATTCAGTTTGCTACTAGTGGTAAAACACCACAAGTTTTGCAGCCTAAAATGCTGCCATCATCACTTTGAACTGCTGAAACTGTCACTGTAATGAAAAGTTATTCTTCTACCCAAATTTCTCTTTATTCTTCTTTTTTCCTTTTTTTTTCTTCCCCCTCCAGTTTTTCCACAGCGAACAGTGTCTCATTGGTTCCCTGGAGCAAACTGACTTTCTCCCCTTATTGACCTTTGGGATGGAAGAGCCAAAGAGCCTCACTGTACGCCTTTTCACAAACTCCATCTTCCACTGGGCTTCATCCTGTCCAGGATCAAATCCCTTTGGAGTTGCATGGCTAGTCACAGCTTTTTTTTTTTTTTTGTCCTGGATTTCAGGTGGCCCCAGAGACAAAAGCAGTCATGAAGTGGTTGAGGTCTATCCCATTTGTGCTCTCTGCCAGCCTCCATGGGGGTGAGCTGGTTGTGACCTATCCTTATGACTATTCAAGGCATCCTATGGAAGAAAAAATGTTCTCCCCTACACCGGATGAGAAGGTAAAATGGTTCTTGCACTATGAACATACTAGTGCGGTTTCCATGAGGAAACATTTTCTTTTAACAAATAACAAACTAATTTATTCAGATTGTGTACATATATGTACGTGTATATATATATACACATATTAAATATGTAATGAAACATGTTTATATACATGATGCAAGTGTATACACATACATGTAATGTGAGATTAGCTCCGTTGGTTAGAACATGCCAAGATTGCAGGTTTGGTTCCCATATGGGCCATTCACTTAAGAGCTGGACTCAGTGAACTCACGGGTTCCTTCCAAGTCAGAATATTATGTGATTCAGATTTATACACTCATTTAAAGTGCTTTAAAATAAAAGATATTTTACACATTATCGGTTTAGTCTGGAAAGATTTACCCATCTTTTGTGAGGCCAAACATGACTTCATAAAGCATGGGTTAGGAAAATCCAGGCTTTTAATTTTTAAGGGGAGTAGGCTGTGATATTTTTACCAGATTTCCAGAAAAGAAGGAACAAGCTTGACCAACAGTGTTATTTTCTGTTGAAATCTATAGAGGGGAAAACACTAAAACTGGCTGCCATATGGTGGCAGCCTTGTAACATTTATTCCAGGTCAGTTGAACCAGAATGGTTTCCCCCTCTCATCCTGGAAAGTTCCCCATTTGGGACACACTGTAAATCTTCTGTGAAATTTTTTGCCATCTTCCCTATTTCCCTTTGGTTTACTCAATCTAGTATTCATTGCTGACATGCCCACTAGGAGAATAGCTAGCTTCTCAGACTTCTAGCACATGCTAAAAGTGTCCCCAGTCTCTTAAGAAGAGTGGTTCTTTATATAACAAGCAGCAGTTGAAAAGAGTCAGAAGTTGATCTTTGACTTGAAGCATACATTACCTTTGAGCTTATCTCTGGGCTGACTTCTAAAATGACAGTTCTCACTAGTACATGTTAAACATTAAATATTTATGAGTGTTAAACATTTTCTATATCAATCCATTTATTCTGAGCTGTCTATTACCTACTTGACTATGCACGTATGAAAATGATTTAGCTGTAAAACTAACCAGGCATTGCACAGTAAAAAGACCTATGTGAGAAATATCTGGTGGATGCTAATGAAAGCTACAGAAGCTCTTGGTGAGGAATAGAGGGAATCATAAACCTGTGCATTTATACCCCATTGCCTGGACTAGGGCTATCCTGGCTCAAGCATAAATGGTGAAGGAATACGGCCATATGTGCCTTATCAAGCAGCTCACCTGTGGAAAGGAGGAACAGCAGTCGCTCCATCATCTCCACTCAGGGACAGCATGTGCATTTTGAGTGAAGGGATACAGTCACACAAACAAAGGGCTTCATCCCAGTGCAGTGCACAACCCTAATGGGTCCCTGGTTTGCAACTCAGTAAGACAGGGGACCTCCTACTGGTGACTGCTGCACAGTCAGTGGCTGCAAAGTCTGGGAAGTTGGCTACAAATGTGAAAGTTTAAGGCACACAGAGTAGGGCTGGGGATTTCCCCAATTAAATCCAGTTTTTCAAATAACTCAGCACAGGAACCTTAATAGCACTATCAGTATCACTTCAAATTTTGCACAGAAAGTTATAAAACCTGTGTCTGTGAAGTGACTTGCATTTAAGTATTGTCATCTGCAGCTGCTGCCGCCAGGGAACCTGCATCCCAAAATGCAGTTTTGTTTAGCTGCCATGCATTAGCCATAACCCTTTTTTTTGACTTGTGATCTGTCCCATTTGCTATGCAAGAGGAAACTTGCAGCCCAGGGTGAAATGCTGCAGTGCAGATAGTGGGCAGATATTAAAAAAATCACATTCTGAGAGATATATTCAAATCAGGTTGTCCTGTTTGAAAATACATTTGGGTGCTGTGACCTCCCCATGTCCATCATGGTGTGTGTGGTAGCACAAGGATCCTCTTGACACCTCTTCCAAGACACTGCAGATTTCAGGCCTTTTTAGGCTGCATCGCAGCCTGGGCTGGTACCTGCTGAGACTGAGGAGTCTCAAAGCTGAACCATGTCCTTACACTCACATTCCCGCTTCTGGTTTTCAGCCCACCTATTCGAAACCTCCCCATTTTTTGGCTTTTGTGGGAGATGGATGTTTTTAGCAGGCCCTCACTTTGTGTTACACAAGAAGCTGCATTGATGTCTCTGCTCACCAGAGCAGAAAGGCCCACAACAGGTCCTCTCCCTTTGGTGAGTTGAAACACGCCCTTTTGTCCCCCTGAAAAACCCAACTTGAGACAATTAGTGGGGTAAAAGTGCAGGCCAATATAACAGCACTGACCTCATTTTCCCAAATGAAGCATCATGCTACCAAATTCATGAGAATTCCTCTGTGTTTTTTTCCCGTTTTGTTCCACAGTATTAGACTTTGAAGTTTTTTTGAGGTACATGACTAGTCATATATTAGCTGCTAAATGATAAGAAATTTCTTGTTATCCAGAACTTTTAATTTTTTTCAAAAAAGGTGTAACTTTTTTTTTTTTTAAGAGTGGATTTCACTTGCTTTTGGAATTTTCACTTTCTCTTCTCACTACGACTTGTCTTCGTTCACTTGCACTAGTGACCAGGCAAAAGCCTTATGTCTGTGACTGTGAAACAAGAGAAGACTTGGTCACTGGAAACAGCACATCTGCAGGTGTCTTTGCAAAAGTTGAGGAACATACTCCTAAGTCACATGGGCACCTTCGAAACTTTTTAGCAAATGCCTTCCAATGAAGGTTCAGAACCATGACCCAAGTACCAGTAGAAATTAAAGATATTGAGCCTGGCACTGAACTGTTGGCAGTAAAAGTTCTTCTTAACCTATTTGATTAACATCCACTTCTTTTCAGCAGAACTTTGAAAGACACTTCATTTTCCGGGCTGAGCAATACCTAGAAACATAGAAACTCAAAGGAGCTGCAGAAGCATTTGATATTAAGTTAGAAGTTTTAGTGTCTGGTCATCAGAAATGTCTTGGTAAATTGTCTTTACACTTACACTCTATTTCCACCTTTCCCTGGTGACCTACCTGATCTCATAACTGACTCAGCTTTGTGATTATCAGAAACAATCACAAATATTAATCAATTGGTCATTTTAGTCTTTATCCTTGATGAAAAGATCAAGGGTAAAGTTTTAGGATTACTTCTAAAACTAGGATTTTAGCCACCCAACTTCTTGCACACATTATCTTAAGCAATATGCAATGAAACCCTTCATGATGAATAGTAGGATCAAGTAGCGTCTGATAACTGCTGTAATTTCAATGTTGAAATCTGAAAGTATTGCCTTTGCAGATGAGGTTCAAATAAACAAAGAGGAGAGTGGGGATTTTTGTACAAAGTTGAAATAAACATTGGAGAAGAAGGTCAAGAACGTGATTCAAATAAATGGTTTCTGCAGATCACTGTCTTCACCACACGTACTGTCACTGTTCCATTCTGTGTGGTGACTGCTCTGCCCTTCATCAGTATCAACACTCTTAAGAAATCAGTGGTGGCATTTTACATTGCCACATCCTTTCATTCGCTTTTTAGGAATGGTTTCTGCCCCACAAAGAAGTAACTGTCATTGAGACCAAACTTTCAGGTTTTCCTGTGTGAGTGATAAGTATAAAGCAAATTGACACTTTATTTTAAACAGCAGCAGTCAACATAAAGATCTAGTTGGGCTGAAGGTGATATAAATATTTTTAAAAGGGTAAAAATAGCAAAATCTAAAACATAACCTAAAGGAGGTCTGTAAAAAAGATGGAGAGGGACTTTTTATGAGGACAGGTAGTGATAGGACAAGAGAAATTACTTCAAACTAAAAGAGGGTAGATTTAGATTAGCTATAAGGAAGAAGTTTTTCAGTGTGAGGGTGGTGAGACACTAGAACAAGTTTTCCAGAAAAGTTGTGGGTGCCCCATCTCTGTAAATGTTCAAGCCCAGTTTGGATGAGGCTTTGAGCAATCTGATCTAGTGGGAGACATTCCTGCCCATGGCAGGGGCATTGGAAATAAATGATCTTTAATGTCCATTCTAACCCAACCCATTTTAGGATTCTATGATAACAGGGAGAGCTAATTTCAACTTTTAAACCTGGGAACCTGAAATACAGCCAAACAAGCCCTCTGTTTCTGCCCCGGAAGATAGACTGAAGCCAAGTATCACAAAATCCACTGGTATTTAAAATGTCATCTCTGGCTAAATATATTGGATTGCAGAGAAGGACCTTAGAGAAGAAGACAAATGAAAACATCCTAGTAAAAAATTAAAACTTCTTTGCACAGCAATTCATCGCCTCCTTCAGTCTCAAGGGCCTAGGGTGGCTCTTTGTGTGGGCTTCCAACAGCAGTAGTTACTGGCAGCAGTGACAGCATTTACAGTTTGTAAAAGCAAATGTATTCAAAAAATTTTGTTACAGGTATTTAAAATGCTGGCTAAAGCCTACGCAGATGCACACCCTGTCATCTCGGACAAATCTGAACTACGTTGTGGTGGAAACTTTGTAAAACGTGGAGGTATCATAAATGGTGCTGAGTGGTACAGCTTCACTGGAGGTAAAACCACTTTACCGTCATATCAAGTGAGGTAAAACCTCTATGTGACCTTTATGAGATATAAGGGTTTGAACAAAATATTTTTATTCTTTTCAGTTTGCTTAAGGTCATAGCCCTGCAAAATATAACTTATAGGGGATTTACGTAGCAAAATGTATTTTGGTAACATTTATATTCAGATAATATGGGATGTATTCAGCCCCATTGTGACCTGAGGAATCTTACTAAGTTATGCAAAGGTCAAATTTATTTTGATATATAATATAATTTTGTTTTTCAAACCTGAAATGTACTAATAAATGCTTAATGCTATGCTCTCATTCCTTAGTCGCATGAGTGTGAACCCATTTTGCAGACTATGCAAGTGGTTGCTTTTTCAATCTTTTTAAATAAATTCTTTTTTTCAGGGAAAATTACAACAGAGACAAACATCCCATTCATTTTTGATTTAGTTGCTAATTTGATTCTCCAATAATAGTATTTCATTTTCCTTAGGATTCCTGCAATACTGGCATGGATGAAATATCAGTGTTCATAAATTTTCAGCAGTGTTTCAATTGTGTTTTCAAATAGGACTCAGCTGGATCCCCAAATAATTATGTTGAAACTAGGCATTTAGAATGTTTTGGGGCACGAGTGAGAATTAGGTTTAAGTATCTTTGGCTTACATTCTTACCAAAATTATATCCAATATCTTTTGTACAGAAACAGTTTTGAACTTAATAATGACAAAAGGTCATTTCTGTTCTGGTGACCCCTGGCAATCACCTCTGATAACAGCCGATTATCTAATTACTGTGATTAACCAATCTTTATCACTCTGTTGCTACATCTTGGTCAGGAGAATAGTAATTTAAAATTATGCTTTTCGCCTCAAAGGAGTGTCACTGTCATTAGTTAATTTGTAGTTGAAACAAGTTGTGGAATTTTGAATTTGTTGAATTCTTTTTATATATTAGCATACACTTTTTCCAGTATAATAATCCACACCCACTGGGACAGGACTCAGCTGACTGCAAGAGCAAAGCTCCTGTTAAAGACTTTGTGACTTGTTCATAAGCTTCCCTTTTTCTTTTTAAACCCATAGGTATGGCAGATTTTAATTACCTTCATACAAATTGCTTTGAAGTTACTGTGGAGGTAGGATGTGAAAAGTTTCCTTTGGAGGAAGAACTCTTCACAATCTGGCATGAAAACAAAGGTGCCCTTCTGAATTACATGGAAATGGTATGACTCTGGTTTTACAGACCTTCGTGCCTACAGTTTTTTGTTTTCATTCTTTGTCAATATTTGTTTCTTTACTGTTTCCCCAGTTAGCTATCGAGGTAGTGCCGAATCAATCACGACACTCCACCAGGGTCCTCAGTGCCTCCGTTTGTCCGGCAGGACATACAGAAAATATTTTGCCTTTACTGCAGGAAGAATTGAGATTGGGGACCGTAAAGGCCTTGAAAACAGTGAGAAAGAGAATTATCTGTGAATACTTTGGGCAACATTATACATCAATTGTCCAACATTTAAAGCTAGAGAAAACCCACACATTCAGAAAAGTGTGAATCAACCTTCCTCTTGAAGAGTAAAGCAACATGATGTGCTATCCAGAGAGCTTCCTGAAACCTTTTCCTTTCAATAATCTGTGTTTGAGTCCCAAACCCTACTGTCCCGCAGCAGGATTTAGGTTCAGCTAAAATCTTGCTAGAAGTGCCATTTACACACTTCCCATTTTGATTTCTTTATGGAAATAGTTTTTAAAGATCTGAAGCCATATTTTCTACAGGAACAACTGTGTGTCTCTGAGCATTAAAACATGCCATTTAAAACTAATTTTAAATAATAAGTTTAAGCTCGGCAAAAACAAATACCTCACTGAGAATAAGTAAGTGATCACAGAAACAGAAGTTACTCATCTTTCTCTCAGCCATTAGCAGATTAGCTTTCTGTCATACCTTATTTTGATAGAGTACGCAGTATTTTAAAATTGTTAGGAGTGTTTTTATGGCCTTTCTAAGCAACCTCTTGCTGCTTGTGGTAAGTATTATCATTCAATAAAGTCTACAGTACAGACCACCAAGCTCATTTCGTTTTACAGCTGTCTGATGAAAATGAATTTTAGTGAATCCAAATGGAGCTGGGTTAAATCCATATATATTGCAATTGAAGTCTTCAAGATGTAAAGATTTTATAGTGTGAGATACTGTAGAAGTCTGTGCCGGAAAAGCTTTTTGAGTAAATGCAGGACAGTAAGCAAAACAACTTTGTAGATAAGGATGACTGAATTACCCCCGATAAGGATTAAGTCTGCCATAACCAATTCAAACTTTTCTTATTCTGATATATACCAGGCAGTTTGGTGTGTGTACAAGTCTACTTGGCTTAACACATGAAGTAGAATTCATTTTCCTAAACACTGATCCCTTCATCCCAGCAGAATTAATATCAAAACACTTTCCCAAACTCATGTGGCACCAACTTAAGGGAAAACCTTATAGTACCTTTACTAAAGAAAACCAAAACAACATTATTAGAGAAATTTCAATTTTGTCATTTTTATTCCAGCATGTTGTAATTGCAAAATTATTATTGAAGTTGGATGAGGTCATACTAGTTTGAGCATGTCTACACTGTGAATTAAATTTGGATCCAAGATGACTCTTCTGACCAGATTTATCCGCTATCCATAAGATAAATCCTCCAGTCCATGCTGAAAAGCAAATTGCAGTGCTTCATCATAAGGGCTAGTTTTCAAGTCCTTATACTGAGCTGTTCCTAAACCTTCCAGTGAATTGCTCCACTCAGTACAGAACAGCCATTTAACAAGAGCAGTGACAGCATAGCCTCACCTTAAATAAAAAACTGCTTCGACTAGACTAGATTTTTTTTCCCAAATTTCATATTATAAATTAAAATTAGATATTTAAATGTTGATTTAAAAATGTCTTTATATTCCATCAGAAAAGCAAATATATTTTCCCCATTGTTTTGATGCTTTGTGATTTTTTTCTATTCTTCTTTTGTGACAAAGGATACTGGGGAGGGGAAAATGACAGGAAGAGAAATAAGGAGGTGAGGAAGCGAAGCGAAGAACAGCTCAAATTGATCATAGCAGTTCAGAGAAAAAATCAAAATGGAATTATTTTTTACTTTAAAAGGTTATATAAACTTCCAAATATGAAATATTTTCATTTTGGAGCATTGTAGAAAGAGAACCTTAAGAGGTTTGTTGTTTAAATACCTGTGTTTTTTTTCTGTTTTACTTTATTGAGCTTCAGATATAGTGAACTGTTTGTACACCTCCTTGTATGACAGAATTCACATTGTTATTTAGTTTGTTACCAGGCATGTTTCTCAACAGCTCAAGCAGCTCAGTATTGTGCTTGTAGAAAAGGAAAAGAGGATGCTGTCATGATATTCTTACAGGTAGTGAAGTGTAGGCAGCATAGAGGTGATGAGTCCCAAGTACCTAAAGTGATGCCTTCTCATTGTGTACAGAGCATTGGATTGGCTTTTAAAGCCTTTTCATTTCTTTGTGGTTCTGGGTCTAGTGCAGACATTCAGAGACAGTCTTGAAATATTGTGATCAGATCTCGAAGTGGCAGTGATATGTGCAGAGCCACTTACCTCCCCCGCAAAAAAGCCCTGGTTCCATTATGCCTTTCTCTCAGCCCTCTTAGAGCTCCCCAAATAGGGAATGTAATTTGAAGGGGCTCTAGCAGCTGAGAGCCTCTAAAATAGGTTGATCCTTTTGACAGTTGTTTCCTTCCTACAGGCGTTTTCTTGTAGAAGATGAAGAAGTGATATTTTAGTAAGTGACTCCCATGTAATTTTGCTTTGCCTTTACCAGGTTCATCGGGGGATAAAAGGAATTGTGTCTGATAAGTTTGGCAACCCAATAAAAAATGCTCGCATTTCAGTGAGGGGCATTCAGCATGATGTCACCACAGGTAATGTTTTTAGTTTAAGATTTTTTCTGGTGCAGAGAGAAAGTACTGAGAGCTTAACCCACAAAAATCCTGTCATGTTTGATATAAATGGCGTGTTAACAGAGAACTTAAGGCTCAGCTGTGGGTTTGCTTCTAGAATAACAAGAAAGAAGACATGTCAAGTTGGCTGTTGAATTTGACATGTCTCTGGGATGACAGAGTTCTTGCTGTGAAAAATTTCACCTGAAATTGACTGCAGTCCTCCAAAGCCGATGTCTAGGAGAATATGGCAATAGCTCTGCTCGGGGGCTGTACCTCAGTATGTGGAGATGCAGAGCCCTGATAGAGTAAGTTAGCTGAGTGTAGATGAGTAGGATCCACTCTGACTTCAACAACTAGAATAATTGCAATAATTGAAGGGTCTTCAAACTTTTTTTTTTTTGTTAATGTGGAAATACATAAATATATGCAATTTTTGGACAATAGTTATATCAAATGCAAAAAAGCCTAGAACAGTGAATTATGTTCACTTTATACCTGCCACCAACTGGTAAACATGTATTGAAGAATATGCAACTGTTAATTTTCACAGTCATAAAGTTCTGAGCTTTTAGGCTGTCACTGAAATCAATGCTCTCTTTTTATTATTGATTTCAGTGAGAACAGAGTAGGCCATAGGAGTGCAGAACAGAAGACATGAATGGTAACATTTTGCTCTAATGATGGTCGTTGAATCAATTTGGAAAGCCAGAATGGCTCATAATGTAATGGATGCTTTCCAGCTTCAAAAAGAACTAGCATTAGAGGGGATACAATAGTGGAGATGATGCAGATTCTTGAGGCTGGTGGGAGACTCTGGCATGAATTAGGGTCTTTTTCAAATTTTTTCCCAGACAATGGCCTCCCATTGACAGTGAACCTTTAAAGGATTAAGAATTAAATAAAAATGTGTTTACACTGAAGAAAATAGGAGTATTTGCTCTTGAGTTAGGTGGGGTTAAGAATGTCATATGATTTGAAAGTTTTTTGATTTCACTGTTAAAAAAAGACTAAGAAACTCCATGAGAAAATAGCATTAATGCAGCATTTACTGAGCTAGGAGACTTACCACTCAAAATAAAGGAAATATAAAATGAAGAATAAATTTTTCTGTTTTAAAAATCCCTGCTTTTGCCTGCAGGCTCTAACCTTCAGCTGGAGGAAATTTACACCCATTTTACACTAATGGCAATTTATACCAGCTGCAGATCCAACTCCATAGTCTTATGTGCTAGAATGTCTGCAAAGTAATTGAATGTAATTTAATAAAAGCAGGGATTTCTTAGCTCCTTAGACATGCGAAATATATATATTGCAGCCTGGATTCTGATTTCACTTTCTTAAGTTTCACATAGTTTTAAATTAATTTCTATGGGAGTTATTCTTTGTACCCTTGGGAAAGCAGAATGAAGGAAAGTTTCCCTTCACTATGATACAGGAACACCAGTTACTGACATTTTGTTATGTGAATTTTACTTCATTAGCCCCCAAAGGCCAGGTTCCCACAGGTGGAGCCTCTTTTAGTCATCTAGAGTTTGCATTCAAATATTTTAAAAATCTGAGATCCTTTCCTAGCCTGGCCCCTAAATGCTTGTGTTATCTGTGTGTGCACGGGGATGTGAGTGTGTAACTACAAAAGGTGCAAGACAGAAAATCAAGTTTTGTTGTTCCTTTACCTTTCCTAAGCTGCTGATGGAGACTACTGGCGCCTCCTGCCTCCAGGGACGTACATAATCAGTGCCCAGGCGCCAGGATACAGCCGGGTGATGAAGAGGGTCACCATTCCTGCCAAGATGAAACAGGCTGGGCGAGTCGATTTTGTGTTGCGACCTGCTGAGGCTTGGCCCAACAAGCTCCTCCGCCGCTCCATGGAGAACATGTACGACCCCTATGACCCACTGGAACTTTATGACCCTCATGCCCAACATGGGCAGCCTGAGGCCCGGGGTGGGTCAGCAGCAGGCAGGGAGAAGCCCTGGTGGTGGTCTTACTTCAGCTCTCTAGACCTGCACAAACCTCTGTGGCTGCTCAAGCAGCGCTGAAGGGCATCACGATGCTCTGCTCAGCTCACTCTGCTGCCCTCCCACCAGGTTCCGGACACCCTCACTGCTCTTGGCAATATTTAAATGTTTCATTTGAAAATATAATGTTAACTCAAGCGCGCTTACTTCTTTTGTTTTCTCTTCACACACATATTCAAGTCAGTTTTTGTATATTAAAAAAAAAATAGTGCACGTCCATCCAAAGGCCAGATTTTATGCAGTTTTTTTCTTGGTAAAGCTCTGTGCTTCTGCCCATGTAGTTAATCATCACATTCATTATTTATTAGGTCCTAAGTACCTGGAGGAAAATATTCCTGACCCTTTAATGCATGTTTGTACATGTTTTAACACATAAATGATTGCATACTAAAAACAACTTTCAGAAACATTCAGAAAACTCTTTTCCCTTTTTACATTAGCGTATTAAGTTTAGTTCAAAACTTCTTTTAATAACAGTTCAACATCTTGAGAGGGTTTTTTTTAATTTTTAAAAGCTTTTTTAAATTTAAAAATAGGGTTTTAATGTATTATAGCAAAATACTGACAAATGCCTTTACTGTTGGAAATACATCCTATGACATAGAAAAATACATGAGATAATTTGTGAAGAATTTAGTTTAAAGTGTGACATATCACACTAAGGTTCTTAAAATCATGCACTACTCTGAGCCTATGTACTTGCTAATGAAACTAACTCATAGGCATCAAAGAAAGCACAAATTTCCTTTCAAGATAGTTGGGTAAACCAAGTAGTTGTGCAAGATGTTGAACTCTCTCAGATATTAGATGTTATGTATTTTTGAGGGTGACCTAAAAAAAAAGCCCTTATTTTTAACGAAACTCATAGGAGTCCACTTCCTTTTGACTTGAAGGGTTAATGAACTCTATATAAGGACTGTATTTCCCCATCTAAATGCCACAGTGTGTGAACTGCGTGATTTTTGCAGCTGATGTACTTTCTGCAGGAGCTGCTGGATGAGCTGTGTGGATTGCCCTTCGATTTCTAAAACCTTTTTTGCTCATCTCAGGTAAAGCAGCCCACATTTCGTGAATCCCATAGTCCATGTGCACATATCTCATACTATAATTGCCTAAGAAGACCCAAGAGATGAATGATCTTAATTCTGCAACCAGATGCTGCACATGGCTAAGTACCTTATTCCCAGTTGTAACCTGATTGAAGTTAGGAGTCTGTTATTCATGTGCTTGAATGTCTGCAGGACTGCAGACTATGTTAAAATGAAAGAAAATGATTTCATAGCATTAACAAGTATTTATAATGTAATTATATGGGAGTGAATGTACTGCGTGCACATGGATAAGTGTTCCTTGCCCAGGCTTGCCAAGTTAAAGAAACTCTGAACCCTAAATATGCCAAAGAAAATTGAGCAAGAGATACACTTCCAGACTTTATTTCCAGTAATAGGTATTACTTCTGTTTTCTGTGGTCATTTTTTTCAAAGACAGCTTCCTGTGAGACAGTGGTGAAGCTAAAAAAATCAGAACAATATGCCAAATTGCTGACTATTAGCTGTGCTTTTTAGGCACCTAATAAGGCCTTACACACTTAGAAAGACATTTGTTATAAGTACTTCCGAGATTCTCACAGACCTATTTAGAAATTTTTTCAAGTAACCACAGTAAACCCAAGCCCCCTGAAATGCAAAAACAGAATGACCATGAAGAAAATCCCCTTCCTTCCTGGAGTCCTGATTTGAAATAGCAGATGGCAGTAAAGACTTGGGAAATATGATTTACTGAGTAGATTGTAAAGATATCTTATGTTTGAGACAGTCTGAAAAACTAGTTTGCTGTACTACTATACCACTAATGTGAAAATGACGTGAGAGAACAAAAACAGCCTCCCTCTCTACCTCACCCATAAAAAGAGGTGTCCAGTAGAGAGAAAGTTAAGATCAGACTTCTGTCAGTTTACACACAACAGCCTGTATAGATGGCAAGAATTAAGCTGCATTGAAGTAATTGTAAAGTTCTTGAGGAAAGGTATGCCTGAGTCTTCTGGAACTATTTCTTTTTTTTTTTTTTTTTTTTTTTTTTCCCTAAGAGTAAATCTTCAGTTTTCAGTTCCTTATAGGTGGAAAAGACTGACAGAATGACCTGTGTGGCTCTCAAAAGTCTATTTGATTTTAGATGAGGTTTAGGACATATTTATTGGTGCTTTGAGAAAAAAAAGGGAAGGGGAAGGGGAAGGGGAAGGGGAAGGGGAAGGGGAAGGGGAAGGGGAAGGGGA
>JAWWMP010000132.1:63768370-63833001 GCA_035047865.1 Dendrocincla tyrannina
AGGAGAGGAAAAAGGAAAGGAGAGGAAAAAGGAAAGGAGAGGAAAAAGGAAAGGAGAGGAAAAAGGAAAGGAGAGGAGAGGAGAGGAAGAAGGAAAGGAAGAAGGAAAGGAAGAAGGAAAGGAAGAAGGAAAGGAAAGGAAGAAGGAAAGAAGAATTGGTCAAAACCAGCCAAATAACAATGCTGACAAAATTAGTATCACCTTTCCATTTTTATTTGAGATTAATATAGATTTAGTTATATATATATATCTAGGAGAGAAAGTATTGTCTTCACTTTGTATCCTGAACTGGATTACATAAATCTTCTTCAATATTTATTTAAATCAAGCAATGTGTCTTTAATACCAAATAGGGTTTTTTTTTTTTTAAAAAAAATCATATTTATATATTTATATATAAGAGATATAACCCAAAACAATCCACCCCCAATTATAAGTTGGTTAAAAGGTTTGTAAGTTGTGATACCACTTAATCAGCTGTAGGCAGCTCTGTAATTAATACCTGAAAATGAACATGGTGATCAGCTCTCTCTTGTACCTCACTGGAAGATGCTCATGTGCAGTTTAATGGAACATAAATTTAGGAGCATATTAAATACTTGCTTAATAGTGAGAAGGATTAAAATGCTTCTGTGAAATACGCCCTTCTACAGCTGAAGTAGCATAGGGGAAAAGTGAGAACTAACCGAGGTTCTCTGGCAGACTCCATTGTTCTTAAACCCTGCCTTAGAGACTGGGCTTGGTCTTTTTCCAGTGCTACTTTGGATCGTGACAGGTTCAGCAGCCAGACAGTGCCGTCAGAAATTATAGCATGTGTTCATCAGACTTCCTCTCCTTTTAAGTCAGAGTCTACATAATTTTTTTCAATTACTTTCCAACCACATATTGAACAGTATTGATGTATGTTTTTGCAACATCCGCCTTAATAATTAATTTCCCAGTCTCCACATTTGTTTTAGAGGGATCTTCTTTACCATGGAGCCAAACATTTTCTGCACAATCACACTAATAAATGTTCTGATCTGCCAACTGTCCAGACCTCATTGCCCTTCCAGCAATGAATCTTCCCAACAAGTCAAAGCATGCAAATCTAACTAACAGCGCTACAAAGAGCAAAGTGAAAGCTCTCCCTAAGTCATATGCGTAATTTCTCTTTCATTATATGGCAGAAAAAAAGCCAAGAACACTTACAAGTATCAGCAGTTAAATCACAAGCTGTGTGCGTGAGTCATACAAAGATTTGAGTCTGTTTGTTCCATTCATAAAAACTTTTTAGATCAAAAATGGCAATAATAAACAAAGGCATAAAAGTTTGCAGCTGTTGGCATCTTTGTCTCCTGTAACAAAATGATCTTCCAGCCTTGGGCCACCCACATATAGGAAGGAGAATCTTTATTTTCCTAAAGACAGAAAAGAAGAGAAGAGAAAGGTGTTCTAAGCTAACTGCTGAAAACAAAACTTTAAGTGTCAAAAATCACTGTCTAATAGAAACTCTTCCTGCTATCATTTTTCAGTGTTTATGCAGTTTTTCTCCTCTTCATGCCTCAGCTTAGCAGCTAAAGGGAAGCACTCCAAAATAGTATTGCAGTCTGTTCCAAAGTCCTGTGAACCAGCTGTTGAACAGTTTGCCAAGCCAGTGCCGTTTCTTTGTGACCATCACTAGTATTGCTCTGCAACTGAAAAACAAGTCGGAGATGTCTTTAGCAGTTACAGAAGCAGCCATCAAAGTGAGACAAACCTGTATGTCTCTGCAGTGATGCCTGCAGACAGACTGCCAGATCTCTGTGATGGAGGGCATTCACCCCACAGCAGTGAAGCACAGGAGATTCAGCCTTTAGGAGACGAAGAACAACAGGGATTGGAGCTGTTGGAGTGTCCTGGATGGAAATGTGAGCTGAAGCTGGTACACCTCTTTACATATCTCCTGTCAGATATGCTCTTCTTGACTGTGTAAGATCTGCCTTTTGAAGCTTCCACAGTGTAAAAGGAGTAGATGGGGAGGTTGCAGTATAATTCTCCTCCTGTCTTTGTCTTTGCAGTATCTTGGAGGAGAGATCCCCTTTGACATTTGTCTTTCCTGATGTCATGTAGTCTCAAGTCGTGCTGCCAGAGGGCTTCACATTGGCTTCCTTGGTGGGGCAGCCAGACCTCTGTGAGGAGATAAGTTGCCTCTAGCCATCCATTCTCTTTAGGGGTCATCAGATGGGCTTCTCTGTAGCAGCTTTTTGGCGGCCATGTTGTTTCTGTGTCCAGGTCTGCTTAAAGGAGGATGTGATGAATAGGGGATTTCCCCAGTCTGGCAGCTCCTTCTGGCTCCCAGGGGCCCCCAGGGTCACACTAGTGTCAGTGTGGCCTTGGTGACGTAAGAGGTTGAGCACCTCTGCAGCACATTGTCAGCAGAAATCTCATTGTAATACCAGGACTGGCACAGAATACCTTTATGGGCAGAGTTCAGAAGCACAACAACACTCACCCATCTGGTTCAGAGATGTTAATAGTGCATAAGGCCAGCTGGAAGGTGTGGTCATGTCACTGAACAGGAAAATTTTTTATTTTTTAATAAAGAATTTTGGCAGGTGTTTGCTACTGCAGTGTCTGTGTAGAACTGAATTATGTAAAAAGATGTAGCATTTTTAAAATATTTTAATAAATTCACATGCATATATTTATATCTTTGAAATACATATAATTTCAGTATATAGGTTCTTACTTCAAAAAAGGCAAGAACAACAAGAACAAAAAGCCATCAGTATACATCTGCAACTAATCTTTGTTATCAGAGATTCTTTTAAATTATGGGAGAAGAGACTCAGAAGTTAAGTATTAATTTACGGAGTTATATCACCTTCTAACAACAGAGTTAAAATAATAGTGGTAGTGGATGCTGATATTGTTTTAAATTTCCTTCTTTCAAAATAGAATTTAAAATTTTTTGTGCACTTACTAATGTAATGCACATGCATCCTTTTCAGTTTTCTCCTTCTGCAACAAGATACATACTCTTTATTTTCATGCTTCCAGCATTGCTCTATGCTGAGGATTTTTGTTTGTTTGAAAAATAATAATTCAATGAAATTGACAAAAAAGTCAATTCCTTTCTGATGAAGTCGGGATATTTACATTTTCATGATTCACACAGAAGCACAATTTTGAAATACCTGTTTCCTCCAGGAGGAAAACTTCATTTTACAGCTTGTGATCAGTAACATTCTAAGGAAGATCCTTTTAATTTCTATTACTTCCCTTTTAGGAAGTGTCTGAAAAACAGGCTTGTTCTTTTCTACCTCATTAGTAATTTTGATTAATTAGTTATTTTTTATAATGGGATAAAAGTCTTGAAGTACAGTATTTTATTTGGTCTACTGTTTTAAGGAAAGTTGGGATTTTTCTTCTACAATGTTAATTTCTCAGTAAAAATTCACTGAGCAACCTCAGATTATTCAATGTAATACATGTTATGCAACATACACCAGGTACCACCACTTATCCTATAGCTACATGTATAGAAATACCAGCAGTGGTGCAAATTATTAGAAATTAAACCTTGAACTAATTAAGCAGTAGATTTACAAGAAGATGTAAAAATATAATTGTAAGCTTTATCTCAGAAGTTCAATATGTAAAGGTTTAAAATCTTTGGTGATGTGTCTGTGATAACATATTTAAGAAAGGGCAAAAAACGTGCAACAGATGTGAGGGACATGAGTGAGTATATGCGAGAGGAACAGCCCTGCAGACGCCCAGGTCAGTGCAGAAGGAGGGGAAGGAAGCGCTCCAGGCACCAGAGCAGAGCTGCCCCTGCAGCCCATGGGGATGACCGTGGTGAGGCAGCTGTGCCCCTGCAGCCCATGGAGGACCCCGGTCCAGAGCAGCTGGATATGTCATGAAGGATGATGTGACCCCATGCAGAGCCCACAGAGGAGTAGCTCCTGGCAGGACCTGGGGTCCCCGTGGGGGTCCCACACCAGAGCAGTTCCTGTAATTGTATCCCATGGGAAAGACCCCACACTGAAGCAAGGGAACAGCATAAGCATAAGGAGCACCAGAGCTGAAGTACTGTGGACTGAACATAATACCCATTCCCCATCTTCTTGCACTGCTCAGAGGGAAGGAGGTAGAAGAGTAAGAAGTAAAATTGAGAAAGCCTGGAAAGAAGGGTGGGGCAGGGAAGGTGTTTTTACTTTGGTTCTCTTTCTCTCTGTGCTACTCTATTTTTGATTGGCAATAAAGTAAATTGATCTTCGCCAGGTCTGTTCTGCCTGTGACAATGAGCGGTATCCTTATCTTGCCCCACAAATATTTTAATTGTATTTTGCTTTCCCTGTTTTTGCTGAGGAGGAGGAGGAGCAAGAGAGCATCATGGTGGGCACTTGGCAGCTAGCTGGGGTTAATCCACCACATTGTGCCTCCATGTCCCAGTGACCTTTGCACTGAGTGACATGCCTTCTATGCTGTGAGCAGATATTTAACATGGGTTTCCCTAACCATCAGAGCTTTAAATAAAAAGATATTGTGATGATGAGGACAAAATTTGTTTGTGAATCTATATAAACAGGTGACAAGTGTCTCCAAAGGAGTTGCTGGTGGTCCTTTCAGCAAACTGGATGCCAAAAAAGATAAGGAATTGTGCAAGACTATGCAGGGAGGTGATGATAGTGTGAGGATTGGCTATTATGGCTTCTTGGTTTTTTCAACCACATGGAAACCAATGGCAGTTCTTCTAGCATGTATTTCCATCACCTTTTGCTTGACTATGAGTAGGCCAGCTGAAACAGCTCTATGCTTACTCTTCTTTCAGGTATATCCACAGCTTAGCCTGGTCCCCACTGCAGTGGTATTAGTTTAAGTGCAATAGCAATGATCCCTTTTAAAATGATGATTTCTGCTAAAGCTACACGTTTAACAGCTGTGCAGACAATACAGACAATACATAATTAACAGTGAGTAGACTGGTGAAAACCATGTAAGTTAGATTAATAAAAAACTACTTCAGAATTCACTGCTTTAATCATCTTTAACAGGAATAAAGATAGCATTTGTCATCAGAAAATAAAGTTTCATAGATATAAATCACAGACAAGTATCCATCAATAGAAAATAACGTACCACTAACTGAAACAAAAATAAGACAGCATAGCTCTTACACTGACATTAAGTAGCATTTTATGTCTGTAATAATATCTTGGTTAAATATGTATTTGAACTATATAACTCACTTTTAAAGCAAACATTATTAAGTCAAACCTTGGATGTCTCAGTCAACCTTAATGTCAGTCACAAATGTAGTTATGAAGTAGTTCATAAATCTACTAAAAAACCAAAACATGTAAAAGGAGCAAGTATCTGGGAGAGAGATCATATATATGTTCGAAGACAGGAATGCTGGCAACACATTTTTGTACATGAATACAACCAAGGGAGAAGGTGACTTCTGAAAACAATAGTTTGAATACTGGTGGACTGGGTGATATGACCGTATGACGTAAATCCATTTAATGCTAAGGATTATCAGACATGGATGTCTTATTATAGTTTTATCATCCCTCAGCTTTTCTTACAAGAACGAAGTTGTCACAGACTTCTTACCCAGGCTGGTTCATTTTGACCATAAGAAGTCTGGGCAGTCATGAGTAGCCCATGGACATGGTGGTCTTTTGAGAGCATGCTGGTGTGGACAGAACTGAAGGGCAGCTGCTCAAGGGAAGTGAATTAACTAGTCCAAACACTAACGTAACCATTTCCCTCAGAGAGGAAGAAAAATGCACTTCTGCAATGATAGGACTGTGTTCAAAGGTGAATTCTTGCTGGACTATCTGCAAATTGTACCCTGTGCTGAGACAGTCCAGTGGAGATGAATGCAGGAAATGCTGGTCTGGATCACACCACTGGTCACATCAGTGCAGTGCTCCCTGAGACCGGTAACTAATCCTCCCCAGACAGGTGGGACATGCCATGGTCAAGGAGCCTTTGCCTTTAAAGGAGGGTGGAGGCTTTTTTATGGACATTAGCAACTTCAGGCAGACAAAGGTTATGTGATGTGGCTGCATTTGGTTCACATTTCCAACACTGCAAAGTGCTGCTGAACATAACCTCAGCCACTTTCCCCATGCAAAGATGTTTAAATTGAACTGATATATCACTATCACTTTGTGGGGAATAAAATAAAGCCAGATGGTTGTGTCTGTGCTCAACTGAACAAATAAAATAGCCTCTTGCCAGGGCTCGGCTCCGGGATGGCATCATGTCCTGGTACCAGGGCTGGGACAGAACTGAGGCAGGTCCTCAGGTGCTTCTGCATCCCTGGGCCCATGACGTCAGTTTCTTGGTCTTTCAGAAATACCTTGAGCCCTTATTAACCCACAATATGGTTTACTCTTTTTCTCACCCACACAGACAATCCTCTAAATGAAAAGCTAGACTAGAAACAGGACTTTATATGTAGTAAATTAAAAATGTCCCAAACCAGAACTCCAGATGTAGAATGCTCATTTGGAACATCTCTTAATTTATACACATACACTCATACATATATATATGTACACACACATGCACAAACACATACAGGGAGACATATTTTTATAGAATGCATATATAAACAATAATGCTTATAAGTTACATAATATACTACTTATTATCTTGTATTGTAATCAGAAAGTTATTTTAACCGTTAGGAATAAAAAATTAATATTGCCTTTATTTAATTTGGTTCTTATTTCTCAAGACTTAATAAATATGCCTCATTTCAAGTCAAATAATAAAGGCTCAAAAACAGATGGGTCACAAAACCTACGGTATTTTTCTTCATTAATTTCTTATCAACTAAACCGAATGAAATATTGATGTCTCCAAAATGTGAATAGGTGAGTTTTCTGCCAAAAACTAGCACTAGAACATTAGTACAAGTGATTTAGTTGGGTCTTTTGCTTTTATTAATATGAAAAACCAAACTTTGGCAGTTCACAAGGTGCAAGCCTTCAGTAACAGAATTACTAATGAAATCAAAGGTGAGATCTGAGCAAGTTAAAGCAGCAGGAAGGCTTAGCGGTTGGAGGTACCAGGAAGAAAACAAAACAGAGAGAAATGGCAGTTAAAGCAACATTGTTGTGTGGCTAATGTAGTACTCAAGGCAACACTTCTGCCCTCCAGTAGGTAACCAGGAAATGAGAAGTTTGTTTTGACAAAATTTTTATTTTTTCACTGTTTAGAAATTAACGGAGAGCAGAGAAACATATCTAAAAAAACTGAATGCAGTTCTGTCTCTAGGAAATAAATCGCTGCAGTCAGTTGAAATCACTAAGAAAACATTTGTCCTGTTTGTGTAGAGGACATGTGAAAACCTATTTCTCACCAGAAGTCCCTGTCATTTTAGGCACAGAAATTGGACAAGTCCAGATTTTAAAATCTCAGAACCCTTGCTCAGCTACTCCAATCGGTGTACCAAAAGCATGCAGGATACTTTACTTCTGATGTTAATAATTCTCACTCAAATGTCTATTTGTCGGCTTGCTCAAAAGCATCAGTCATGGCTCAGGGGTACAGCTCCTGTTTCATTCTCTGCTGAGATTTACAAATTGGGTTTTCTCCTGACTACTTCCTGTGAAAGGCTTGGTCCAGTCAGCACTCACATTGCTCCTCAGAAAAACTGCAGTTGCTGTGTCAACTTGCACCTAAAATCCAGTTAGGGAAGGTAGAGCCTTCAATAGCCCAGTGTTTAAAGTATGGCTGATACATCCTCAGCTCTTCCTCCATAAAAAGTGCTTTGGACTTATATATTCCTTCCCACTGGGCTATTTTCTAATTATTAAGCCATTCTTGGTAAGCTACTTGATATTTCTTGTGGGTATTTTTTGTAATAAAACATAGGCTTTTGGAATCCTTCCAATCATCTGACCTAAAATATCTGCTCTATAGACGATCTAGCCTTTAAGTTTGTGGGCACTATCACAAACACCCGTGTAACTTTCTACATAAACCAGAAGAGAATTCCAGTTTCAAATGCATCTTACTACTACTTGAATATGTTTAAAAGAGGAGGGAAGACTTCCTTAAAGATTGCT
This sequence comes from Dendrocincla tyrannina, assembly GCA_035047865.1. Taxonomy (NCBI): domain Eukaryota; kingdom Metazoa; phylum Chordata; class Aves; order Passeriformes; family Dendrocolaptidae; genus Dendrocincla; species Dendrocincla tyrannina. The sequence continues at coordinate 63,776,428 of JAWWMP010000132.1, forward strand.
GTCCAATAACACCATCCATATATGCTCCCAGGCAGCTTCATCCTGCTTGGCAGTGCTTTCCCTGCTTCTTCTCGCTCCACCTCCTCTTATGCAGACTCTGCTTACTTCATTGATGAAAAACACAGCAACATGATATGGTACATTCAGTCATCTGAAAGATGCTTAGGGATTTCTCAGAAATTTCCCATTATGGGAAGAAATGCAGCAAAGGATAGTGGTGGTAATCTTAACACGTGAGTTTATATAAAGGCATACAGTTTTCGCACATAAAAAACAGTGTCTCCTTTAATATAACCCCTCAAAATGTTATATAGTTGTGGATGTCTACATGAGCTGTTTAATGTTAACCTTCGTGTTAAACTCTTGTCAAGTACTTTGCTTCAATTCTACTCTGAGAGGGTGATTATCATAGTTTGCAGACATTTTAATGTTCTTAGCTTTATTCAGATGATATTGTAATTTACTACCTAAATAAAGCTAAGCCCCACTGCTGAGACTAGGGACAGCTTTCAAAATCTGTGATGCAGAAATCTCTCTACTGGGAACTGGCCACTTGCCCCTCATTGAATGTCAGTCTGAAAGCTTTCTCGAGTAGGAGTGGGCTATTGAATTTGAGCAAGACATAAAGCAGATATATATTGGCTCCTAGATTCTGAGAAAGCTTTTCAGGCTACACTAGATTGTGTGATAACTTTTATTTCTTAAAAGACACATCCTGAGTAAAGATCAAGGCCTCCTCTGCTTTCCTCCTGCCATTGCTAATATATCCATTCAGCTCCTCTGATGCTGCAAAAGTGACAAACTTGTGGCGCATCAAAAAAGTGAGGGAGAACCAAAAGATCTCCCTCAGAAGATCTCAGTGCAGCTTTGCCTAGACAATTGCCAGCATCCACATGTACTTGGCTTAAAGGTAACTTGCTAACTTATTACCACTCAACATAGTAGTTGAAATATAGCTATACCATTAAATACACCCTCCACCCTTAACAATGAGTGATAACCTATTTGAATGGGGAGGTAAATGTAGAGATTTGGAGGTGACATAACACAGGACAGTTTTCTGCTATTTAATCCATGTTAAAGATGCAAAAGGGTGGTGCAGGCATGCTCCTGACAGTTTGGTTTATAAAAATAAATGTTGTGGTTAAGTGAGTGGGAAATACAATGAGGAGCTGAGGACCAAATAGGAAATGTCTCCAAGATTGCAAAAATGCTTTTGCAATCTTGATTTTCTGTGTGTAAAGCTAAGTTTCAGCGTGTGGACTAAGAAAAGAGACCACACAACCCTTTGAGACATATGGGAGTAGTCATTATAAGAACTCATAAGTATTGGCTAACATGCCTTAATAATCAAATGAAGTAGCTAAACTATCTTATCTTGCTGGAGAATAGATTGGCTTCTTATGCCAATTACAGAAACAACACTGAACAGCTTTTTTACTTTTATCACTTATATTTAAATTCCCCCAGTTGTCATCACCTTATGCATTTCATTCCTCTGTAGACAATCCCACATAGATAAATTTTGGAATATTAAAAAATATTGTATACATTTTCCTAGAGCCTTTCAAGTATCTGACTGTCCACATCAACACTGACCTCAGAGAGGTGGGCCAACAAGTTGGCTCAATTCTTATTTCCTTAGTGGTAGGGAGACAGGGATGTCTACACTGGCTCAGCGTTGTAGGATGTCCTGCACCAGCAAAGGCAGCCAAATGTGAAATCTCTTGGCATAACTAGCAATATTAGTAGTAATAAATCACAGAACATCTGCTCAAAAGCTTTGTGGCAAAAACCCCCACCTCTCAGAATCAACCAAAACCCCCACAAATTCACAGGTACCACTGATCTGTCCTGTCTTTAAAAGTGATGAAACTCTATGGAGTCTGGCTTACTGGCTTCCTTTGAAATTGCCATCTTCTTTAATGACTGCAAATTGACTCCCAGATCAGTATGAGCAAAGTAAATATCCTGGTGACAGCAGAAAGCTGTTACAGCACAGAGGAGCAGTGGTGAGTACAAATAAATCTGTGAACATAGGAACCAAGGATGTCTGGTGTCCTACTGATTTGTGTCCCAAGTCAGAGCACGAAGAAGATGCCCCATGTCCAAACAGGAGTAAACTCACTGTAAAGTCACCTTCTCAATGGGAGCCTTAGCAGGACTTTTTTCTGTTGAGATCTTTCTCCCTCTACCAAATTTTGATTTCAATTGACCAAAAGTCAGTGACAAGTACAGATAGTTGCACGGGCATGCAGGCAGACACAAATTCCCCCAAATCCCTCCGTGTCAAGCTCTTTTTCTGCAGACGCCAGCCTAACGCTCTTGTAAAAGCAAACATATCTGCCCCAGATGAGTGGGGTGAAGTGTTGTTCCCTTCTGGGTGCAAGAGTGCTCAGTTGCTGAGAAGCAAATACCAGTCTACAAGTGATGAACTATGTGCCTTAAACAGCATTGCCAGTGATATAAAAAAAAGCCAGAATGAGTTCCTTCACTTTACAAGTAGTGATAAATGCAGTAGAAGCCACTTAATTAGTCTATGATAAATTGAATGCCCAATTAATTGTGATGATTGCCTAGGGGACAAAACCCGACTCGAGGCAGCCTGATGACGCCAGAGTAATGGCACACTTTAGTGAACGTTGGAGAATCTCTTTCCCTGCCCTTTCTGCAGCTGTTGGTAGCTGAATCACCGCAGTTAACTGCCTGGGATGTATTATCTATTTCCTTGATCCACCTTTGCCCCAGTTTGACCTTTCCTTCATTTTATTCTGGTTAAATGAATCAATACTATCATAATAAAGTGTTTCCTTTTGTCTTCCCAGTAGCACTGCATGGTTATACTGTGGACTTAAAATACAATTAATTAAATATTTAAGTGAGTGCAATGGGCTTCCTTTTCCTCCAAAGCAGTAGGTGGGGACTGGGAGGAAACACATTAAAGGTGAAGGAGTTACCTGAATGTTAAATCAGTGTAGATCTGAAAGCTGTGCTTCATAAATTTATGTATAGAGCTGTGAAGCATGACCACCATATGCAGGATTGTACCCATTTGAGCAAAAAGGTAGTTTTAATATGTTTTTTTCTAAATTAATGAAAAAGACCATGCAGACTTTGCTCTTCCAGTTTTAAAACAGTAAATGACTTCACGGGGCAGAGTCAGGTCCCAAATGTGCCATCTGCCTGGTTGCGGTTTGTTTACTTCATACATGATTGAGTGTAGTGCTCATCTTGGTTCCTTTTACATAATGATGTTATGATAACTACATAATTAATGTTTCTAGTATTTAGCAGATAATGAGATGCAAAAAGAGAGAGAGAAATGTCTGATGCTTAAATAGAAATTCTTAAATGCCAAGTAGAAGCCCATATTTATTCTGAGATATTTAACCTATAATTTTATATAATGATATTTAGAATTAGCTTACAGTAATAATAAAAGTGGTTCATGGACCTTTTCTGGGATGTTAATGAGTGTATGAAACAAACCCTTTAGGATTTTTTTTTTTTCCCTCCCAGATGTTAATTTCCAAAACTTCCCAAAATTTCAGCAGGAAGCAGAATAAAGTGACATATAATCAAGATAGGCAAAAATATTTCACTTTATTTCAGGAGCTGAGGAATGTCCTGGAAATCTCATGAAAAGTTTATTCTGGAAAATATATCTGCGTTTTTTTCAGACTTTCTACTCCTGCAAACATTTGAATGCTTATTCTCTTGCCCCTTATTTCTTATACAAATGTGGAGCTTATACTCTTGCCCCTTCTTATTTGGAAAGTTAACCTCTCTGTAAATGGAACTAGAGTTTGAGCAGAAACATATGGAGAAAATACGTGTTGTTCTTCTGGTTCCATGAAAAGTTATGAAGTGGAGGTGAAGAATGTGAGCTTAGTGGGGGAAGAGGGGGTCAGTGAGAAATTTGTCCCTGTTTCAAATATTTTCTCATCAGAGACTAGATTGGGCAACATTCTTCCCAGGTCAGAATCATGGAAATGTGTCTCCAGTGATTTGAGTTTAGCCTCTCTCGGGATGGATTTCTGTCGGGAATTCTCATGTTACTTAGTAGTGTTTGAAATTGCAAATGTTCAGATAAAGGGCTCCATACATTCACAAAAAGCAAGTTCTACTGGCTTCTGTAGCAGTGCACAAAGCTGATGTCTGCTATTAGGAAAGTTCTTTACATGAATAATTTTGAAGTGGCGTTATGCATTATTAATGGAGACAGATCTGATGGTGAAGCAAACCACATTTGGCAGCAAGAACATTTACTAAAAATGTCATTAAAGAATTTAGGCTGTATGCTACCAAGTATTTTGTAACTCCCTTCACTGACTTCTTGGCCTCTCTTTTTCTTTCATGTCTGGTAAGTAGCTTGAGGTGGTTGATGAACATTGGAATTGAGGAAGTCTGGCCTCTCGCTGCTGTTTGTCTAAAGGTTTGCTGGCTTTGACACCTAAGAAAAAGGAAGCTCTAATACAGTCCGTGCCTCATTTTGTGCATTTAGAACTTTCCTAAGGCTTCTCTTTCATGTAGGTTTTATGGTGTCAAGAAAGAAGCAGGTTTTTTAGCATAACCAGCTCCTCAGCAGATGCAAATTTACAGCTTTTTTTCTAAATGAGTGCCTATTTCCAAAATTTAGAAAATCTGAGATCTCTTCCAATCTACCCCTGAAAAATTTGCATCAATACAAGGAGAAAAATTTTGCTAAAATCTTCCACCAAATGATAAAGAAAAGCCGAAAAACCAGCAGGCTTTAATATTTACTTAGAGTGACATCACAGGACTCATTTCCTAGAAACCCCACCTGAAAAAGGAAGCTGTGTGAGTTGTACTTCAGCAAATACTGAATGAATCCCATTCAGTGTCGTCTTTGAGAAAAAGTGTATCTTAACTGCTGCATCTCTTGCCTAGGTGGCATCTCTATTTGAAATGTGAGGCAGTGAATTAAAATGGTTATGTTTGGAATGACTGGTTTACTTGGACAAGAAGTTACCACCCAGGTGATCTTTGGGACAGACTGGAATAATCAGAAATATAAGTCCTGCTTATATAGTGCTCATTTTTATTTAAAAATAGCTATGGTGATCCCATTGTCCTTTTGAAATTTACTGATATCACAACAGAAGTACCTAGGAATTTTTTTTTTCCATACCACGAACTGTAGATTATAAATAAACAGTCCTACAGAGCAGGAACCAGAAAATGAGGATGTACTTCAAATTAGGGCCATATTCACCTTCAGCACCTGAAATCAAACAGGTGGAAGTAAAAAAAAAATAAAAATAAATTGTGTATGTATATAAATTATTTCTTTTTTCCCCACTGCATTTCTTTTTACCCATTGTATATTTGATGGCTCTGTAAACCTGGCACTGAGCTCTCTACCCATTGAATTTAGGGCAAGAACATGCAAAGGCTATACGGTCTGAAGCTGGACATCTTCAGTTCGGGCTATGAGCTGGCATTCATGACCTGTAGATAATATGGCCTTGATTGCCAAACACAAAGTTTTAATCATGGACTTTCACAACTCCTTAGGGACTGATGAAGGGCTAAGGATTTTCTTTCAGCAGCTCTATGACTTTCCCAGGTGGATGAAATGTCTCCCCTTTCCTTCTGGCTTACAAGCAGACCTTTCCTTACAGGTAGGTCCCAATTTTTCCAGTCTTACTGAGATTTGGTGTTGGCCTAGTTAAACCCTCCCTGGATCTGACAGAAGCTCCTACAGTGAATACTACCCTGTGCTTGAGGATGCTTCATAGGGACATGAAGGAGTGGATGAAACTCCTGTCTGAGTGTCTTCCTAAGGAAGGGTTCACTTTGATCTATGTTCCGTCAAAGTACTTAAATAACTGTTATGCCAGAGGGAGATGTGTCATTGCTCAAGTAGGGACAGTCCAGCTGGGACCAGCTGCAGGGGCTGTCCACCTTTACTGGGGAACCCTAGCTACTGGGAGGTGCTTGCATGACACCTGCACCCACACCTTGTAGAGTCCAGGATGATGTTCTCCACCTTCCAAGCACGGCAGCCAGAACCTCACTCCAAGTGGAGGTGTTTTGGGGATTGGCAGGAGCAGAACCGGTGGGGCATTAGGCATGTTGACAGAATGTATATGTTTCCAGTGGCAGATGAAAAGAGCTTGGTGGTTTTGAGGAGTGAAATTTGAGCAAATGCACTCCAACGCTACAGTCTATTCAGGGGTTTAAAACCCTCTGTGGATATTGGCCTATATAGAAAGCTGCTGGACTGTGCTTTTACATGAGATCCTAAGTGACTTTGTAAGCCTTCAAGCACTTCCAAATCCTTCACTTTCAAGAACTGTGCTCTTTGTACTAAAAATTTAGTGTATAAAGCCATATCATAGACTGAGGGTTTGAATATACTCAGGAAAGTTCCACATAATGGCATCTTAATGCCTAGACAAATGCAAAATTAATATACTGAAAATCTCTGGCAGCAGTAAAAGTAAAAGCAGTACGATTTTTTAATGTTTTGTTCAGGTTTTTTTAACAGCAAGCTCTACTTCTGAGACAGGCAGAGAAAAAGCTTCTCAAGCTGTAAGCTCAGCATCCCCAGAGTGAATAGGGTTCAATGTAGCATGGATAATTTGTTTGCTTTGCAATTATTTTCCGTCAGTGGAGACAAATTGATTTGTACAATAAAATTGACGGTCACTGCAAGGCAGCTGGCTTTCTAAACTGTAAAAGAATTTGACTAGGTTAAGTGAGTACGAAATTTTTGGAGTACTGGGATGTCCTTTTGTACTGGTAAAAGTTGCAACAATTTTAGGGCTTGCCAGTGATTGCTATGTGAAATTCAATATCAGAGAATGCCAGAATAGTTATTCTTAATACCACTGAGAGCAGGACCGTTGCCAGTTTATTAGTGGCCTGCTTTGAGAATTATTTCCACCAAAGCAGAAATTGAAATGCAGGAAAAGAAACCGAGAGTAGACCAGATGAACAGGTAGGAAGGAAATAGCAGTAATTGCCTTCAAACTGCCGTCTTAATTATTGAGGGAAATGAGATATTTAACATGATCCAGAATCAGGGATGCTTGACAACAACAGAATTTCTGTCAGAGAAAAACAAGTAACAAAAGCTTATCTGGAAAATAGGAGCATGATCAGAGAGTGAGGCCTCTTTCCAGAAAATGCTGGTAGTGGAAATACAGATAAAATTACCAATATGTGCTGCGACTGGAATAATTGGGTGTTTGTCCAAATAAAAATATTAAAACTTATAAAAATGAAATGGCTATTGGCATCCATTCTTTCATTATTTTTTTTTTATTATTTTTTAAAAGACAGAGAGTCAGTTTAGCTTCTTGAAAGGCCTGGCAAAATTTTATTGCATGCTTGATGAAATGTTAAGTGTGATTAGGAATGCTGTAGTACCTGGTAGCTGCCTGAAATAAGGCTTTGATTCCACTTTTCACAACACTGGGCTAATCAGGACATTCTGTCATATTCAATATAAAAGCTGAATATGCCCCAGAAAAATGTTAGACCTAAAAGCACAGTAAATTGCTCCAGTTAAACTTCACTTGGATGTTTCAAGTGTTAAACCTCATTGCAGACATCAGGATTAGATTAGTGATACTGTCAGTTTTGCAAAAGCCCAAAATCAGCACTAAGTAAAGTAGAAGTTCGCTAAGATGGGCTAGTCTCTCTTTGCTTAAACTTAAAGGACCTGGGAAAAGCTGATACTGTAACAGTTCAAGGACATTTGATTGGGCTCAGTACATAAACTCAAGAAAGCCCTCTGAGCACCGATCAAAGTGCAGCTCTGGAGGCCAGTGGCATGATCTTTAGGTGTGAGAAAAAAAGGTTTTGAGGAAGAAGGTCACATGTTTGAAGGTCCAGACAATCAGGCTTTGGCTTGACCTCTCTGCCTATCTGGGAGCAGCTCCCCCCAGCTACTCATGTGAGCGGGGTTCAGAGGTTACCAATTACTTAAGGAGGCTGAGAAAGTTGTGTGGAGCTGCTCTCAGCTGCCATTACACATTAACTTCAGGCCACTTGCAGGTAGGCCATGGTGCTTAATGCTTCACTGCCAGTCACTGCTGTTGTTCAGCTCTCTCAGCAGTGACACACGATCTCCCTGTCCTGCCAAGCAGGTCCTCTCGTCTGCCCTATGGCACAACACTCCAGCACACACGTCTGTGCACCCCCACTACATGGAGGTTGTTTTAATTGCTTAACTGCTGTCCAAGTAATGCTTTTCTCCGTTGTTTTTTTTTTCATTTTTCTCCTTTTTTTTTTTCCTCTCTGAATATTTCAGTGCCATCAGCAGAAATGAGTCGGATGTTTTAATTGGTTGCAGGTATTGAGATTATTAGAATGATTTCTGACAGCTTTTTCTTACAAATCTTAAAATAATGTATGTATCTGCACACACTTCCTGACTAACAAATTAATCAAGGGTGACTTAAAATCTTTTGACAGCAGAAGTATACAAAAGCACCTTCAATATGTCTTGCAAATTATAGGAAAAATTCTGAATGTCATACAAAAGCTCTTAATTTAAGAGCTTATATAATTTTCCAATTTTAGAAGCTCGATTTACCCTTAGAAGTTATCGGGGGGTGGGTAGATCGTATGAAACGTGCTCCTGGAGAAGTTCTCATGCTTTCTTCTGAATCTGCTCTCTTGAGTAATGACAAACAGGATATTGAACTACCCAGGACTCTGGTTTGATCCAGTATGGAAAGTCCTATTCTTTCTGTTTCACAAATAGGATTTGGGAGTTTAGAGTTTTTGCTTTGTGGAAATCACAAAATTGAGAATGATCACACTTCCCTAATGCAAGGCATATTTTCAGTCTAAAAACAAGCCAGTTTCCTTTCAGAAATAAGTCTGGATTTTATTACATATCCTTTAACTTTCCCTGGAAAATGAGTGTGTTTCTGCTTGGAAATGCTCACATAGGTGAAGAAATTTTCTAGAAAATTAAGTGAGCCACTTTGAGATTACTGTGAAACACAAGAGCAGCCCAGCCCTAGTTTGTGAATGTCCAATTTCACGTATACTATCATTATATACATTCATAGTTGTTGGGGGTTTTGTTTTGTTTGTGTTTTGTGTGGTTTGTTTTGTTTCTGTTTTCTTTTCCTCTAACCAGTTGATTTACCTTGAGGGTGAAAGGTGGTGTGTGTTAAACAGTGTTTCACAAAGCAAATATGTGGTGCCAATAACTTCTTGTATGCCATGTACACCTATGTGCTTAGTGGAAGGCTCCTTTCCACATAGCAAACAGGCAAGAATAAGGACTGGTACCTTCCACATCTGGACAATAGAGTTGGAATATCCTGGTCACATGGCACATCGTACTACATGGCATAGATGTTGACATATGTGAAGAAACATTTGCTACATTTTACTTTTTTACAAAAGCTAGCCTTTTATCTGTCTTTGATTTTGACATGCATTCCCCAATAAAAATAAATTTTCCTTCCTTATAGGCTTTTTCTTAATATCATTTTATTTTTCCTTCCTTTTACGTTTACTTTTCATTTGCCACCATGTCTGAAAATTGTCATTCCTTGTTTGCCAGCACATACTGTTTGTATGGCTGCAAAATTTGCAGATAGACCTTTTGATATTTTTTTTTATTTAACTTTAAAGTATTAATTTTCCACACCCAAAAATTCCACTGTTAAGAAAACTATAACTGGATAACCTTTTTTTTTTTGAGAATTTAATGCTGTCCATGTGAGTTTAGTAGTAAGAGAAGTATTGTGTCCCCGTCTGCTCGGTGGGTTTAGGGGAAGGTTTTTTGATTCACTCGGGGTGTCGCTTGGAAGAAACAACAAAATTCTCAGAAGGTTCAATAACAAACTTTCTTCCAAGTTTTAGAACATTAAGCTAGAATAACTTGTGTTGCCTAAAATTGGATAAAGAATCTTCTAGAAAATTTTGAGTATAGAAAGGTAAAAAGCAGCTCTTTAATTGTGGTGCCTTTGGTGCACAAAATATATTGCACACCCAGCAGTATAGGCCTTTATAATTTTTATAATAAATCTAATTATAATATCTGGGCATTACCTCATTGGTTACACCCATTCCCAAAACTGTATCTCCCACCATGCCACCCTTACCACACCTCTGCAGTTTGAGCTGGGAGTTGCAAAACAACCACTCCCTCATACCCGTTCTTCTCATCATCTCTGTCCTGCTTGGAATAGCTTCAAGGCTTCTGAGTAACTTTGAATTGTTTATATGAAATGGTGTGACCCTATTATGTCTTCTTCAGAGTACATTTTCTACAGATAAGATGTTTTTCACCTTGGTAAAATCTTTGTCCATTGGAATTCTTGACAAAGAACATTAGGCAACGTTTTCAGAAATCTTGTACAATGGTGCTTAAAAGTGCTATACTAAAAGAGTTGAAAGAGCTATACTAAAATTTTACATAATATTGAGTTTAAGGCATCACTTGGCACATTTAAAAACAACATCCAGACAAAGTAAGGCACTTCATAAACTTTAACTTAACAAACTTACACTTAGCCAACTTGAACTTATCCAGACACAACATGGTACTTACTAGGGGTATTGACTGGATTTTTTTTAGTCTGGCTTATGATATATTTGAAGAAGAAGCAGTTAGGAGGAAAGAAAAAGAAAGGATAGGAAGGAAAGGAAGAAAGATATTACCACTCATGGATCCAGTGCCAAGACTCGATTGTTGCAACTTCTGTGTCTTTTGGCCAAAGTGATGGTGACGGTCTTGATCTGTCAGGGGTGAGAAAAGCCAGTGCAATGTCTATAGCTATTATATAGTATAATGTAATAGATATTTTCAATAAGATTAGTGATAAAAGAAATTATAAGGATGATGTTTGAAGCATTTTGACCCCGCTTTGGACATGCTTGTCCCCCTTAGGATTATTTTTGGATTTCAATCTGCACTATCAAACTGCAATTCAGAATATTGCATAAATTTCAGGAAGAAGACTGCAGAGGATGATAGGGAGTAGAATAGCTAGGAAAAAATTCCTGGAAAAAGAAGGGCTTGTCAGGAGATTTTACAGCTCATTGCTCACTTGGGTTAAAGGCAGAGCAGGCCGATTGCTGCAAAGAAGGAGAATGAGTGAAAATTGGCTGAGAAAAAGACTGGAAGACTGGATAGAGGAGAAAGAAAGCTATAGGGAGAAAAGAGAAAGTACATGAAACTTCAGATGTGTTTTTGAGGAACATTAGAGGCATAGACCCTAAAATATAGCAAGTAGAGATCTAAATTAAATGCTTGACAATAGACAGAAGACATTATATCTATCTGGTTTGCATTACCCTCTGTAAAACAAAACATTTATTACATTACATACCCTATTATGCATTAACTCAATATTGAAAGTAATACTACTGCAAAATATTCTTCTGTATTTAATGTAGGAACATTTTCTAGTCCTTTATTTAAAGTTATTTTGTATAAAAGAGAGAAACTGCATTCCAGGCTTTTGTGAGTAGTGTTTGGAAAAGCAAAGCAAAGCAAAGCAAACCAACCAAAAAAACCCCAACACTGTGACATTCCAAATTCTTTAATGTGTAAGTTTAACACCACTATCATTAACTTAACGGAAAACCCCCTTATGCCCTGTGTGAAATTCAGTGTGTTTTAAGAATATACTTTAAAGAAACTTAAGTCAAAAATCCCAATGCAGCACAGAAGCAAAAAAGTGTTGCAGAGAGAAATGTTTCTAGCAGAAGTATCAGGAGTAGCAATTAGGGGAAAATTTGGAAATCTACACTGATACAGGTGACAGGGACTTCATGAATGTAGCTATTCATCAAAGAAAAAAGCCTGAATATACAAGGAGTTTTTAAACTGTTGGATGTAAATGCAAATACTAGACCTAATTTGGAGGTCTTACAGAGATTCTGCAGTAATATTCTGGATGGCTAAAGCAAAGCCATAGAGTACAGGGAGAACAGCAGAGTGTATTTTTGCAATGTGTAATTAGAAGTTTACTTTTTATCAGTGAAAATTTCATAGCTGAGCAATGACAAAAATTATTAATTTTTTTAAATTATTAATTATTAATACTACTTTTTAAATATACCTATTGAAATGTGTACCCTACCCCTTCTTTTCATTAATATCCTCTCTGTGTCAGCTGATCCTGGTTAAGCTAATGCAAATTAAAAAAAAAAGATCACAGTGGGCAAAGCACAACCAAAAAGGTCAAAATAGTGCAGACTCCTGAATGATGCCCTGTCTTGGATGGGTAGTTGAATGGTGTTGGGAGAGCCAGGGAAGGATTTATTCAATTTGTCAGAGTGAGGGATTTGGATGGCATCAAGCTTCAGATCAAATGAGTTCTTTGAAATATTAACTAGAGCAAGTTTGTTGCACCTCACTGAGACATGCTGATAGCAGCTAGCCCACAAAAAATTGCATTTTATTACAGAGTGGCTCATTTCAAAATACCCCAGTGAGCCACAGGAAGAGAGCAGGAGGGAAAGTGGAGAAAGGCTGAACAGATTGAAGCTCTGATTTAACTGTATGTCATGTCTAGCTGGGGTGAGAAATGGTGCCATGCACACACTGGCACACAGAGAACACATCAGGCTATATATTCTTTGTGATTCTGAAGGCCAACACACCAACAATTTCATAGAAACATCCAGCTCTTGGACAACATCACACAGATCTGATATCTGTAATTTCTCAGGAGCATCATGATGACAGGAAAACTTATTAAATGGGATAAACAGATGCAAAATAAAACATATGTTTCCATAATGAGATCTGAAATCAAGATGTCTGGGTTCAGCCCCCAAGTCTGCTATAATACTGAATGAATTAAAATGAAACTAGCTCTTTCACTTGCTGCCTTTTTTGTCAATTGCCTTTTAACTAAAATATTTTTTACTACTGTCAGATCTTTAGCAGCAGGGTTGTATTTAATTGCAAATCTATAATATATTAAAACAGTTTTAAAAGATCAATACCTTCATTTTCTTTTTCTGTATTTTGAACATATATAAAGAAAAAGCCCTATCTTGGTAATTAACAAGATAAAAGGTAACACCAAGTTTTTCTACTAGATGCCTCACCACCCTGATGGAAGGTTAAGAATCATACAGGTTAATAATACCCTTCTTTATGCTGTAAAATCTAAACTTGCCTATTTAAAGCAGAAGTACATTTTTTTCCTTGACTATGTTTATATTTCATCAAAGTATTCACTATTTTGTTAAAAGAGCATTTTGAAAGAGGTGGGGGCTGATTTCAGCAAGAATCTTGCTTCCTTGTGCCATGTGCAGTCTTAAACTGTTTCAAGCAGTTTTTACTGTTGTTTTTTTTGGTTTTCACTGGTAGTAACTAACTAAGCAGAAACAGACCTGTGATGACAGTAATATGTTACAGTGGGTACTACAGAAGGAAAGAGTCACAAGGAAGGGAAGGGGGGAAGGGGGCAGATACAGCCAAACTGCTTTATTCTGCAGCATTCCCAGGTTCAGAACAGTGTAATGGGATCCATCCCAGGATATTTTAGCTCCTTCCTTGGCAGGAAGAAACCATTCACATACAGTGTTATAGTTCCTAAATGCACAAAAGATGTAACTATCTTCAGCAGCCTCAGCAAGGACCTGTGGATGTCAGCAGTAACACACAGGGTTTAAGAGCTTTTTTTTAATGAGTATTTGCTCTCCTCGGGTGTAGCTGCTTATGCCTGTTCAAGCATTTCACTTTTCCTCTATTTGTTCTGTCTTGACCACTTTTTCCTACCCTCTTCTAATCTGTGGGACTTCTCATCCCTTGTTTCTCATTTATGTCTTCTGCCAGATGTGACCTGGGCTGAATTCAGGGGATCAGATAGACTGGAATGCTCAGATTACTTCAGAGAGGCAAAAATGAAGTTGTGCACTGGAAATCTAACTTTGTTCAGCATTAATTGCAATGATTGCTCCAGCTCTGCCATTTGGAGAGGCTACTGTGTGTAGCTGCACGTCAAGGACACCCTTCTGAATATCACCATCCTCCCAGTGCAAGCTGAGCATCTGGTGTTAGCACTGCATCTTCTCCTAGAGGGAAGAAGTCAAGACTTCAAAAGAAGGCCAGGAGACCCTTTCTTAGCATGAAGCAGCCATAGCTTTCTCTGCCTCTGTAATTCTCCATCATGTTCCTCCTGCAGCTCAGTCTGGCTTTTGGCTTCCTCAGCACTCCTCAACAGTCACCCCCTGCCTTGCTCTCCTCCTGATGGCAGTGGTTATGCCCTACAGTAGAGATTTTTAAGGATTATCTACTACCCCTGCTGGCTAGGCCAGACAGGAGGGCAATTGCTAGAAGTAGCTGTCTCCTCCCTGGCTGATGCATTGTACTTGCTTTCTCTTTTATGTGTGCTGGCATGATTTGCAATGTGTTACTTCAGTTGCAGTCGTAACTAAGGCTAATAAAATGCTATTATGGTTAATTATATTCACCGGTGAGGCACTTAAACTTTACATGAAATGGCATCCCAGTAGGCTTGAGTTTTCATAACACATGGCAGTTGGAATAGTAAGGTTTGAAAAAAACATGTAATTTCATTAGAGTAACAAGACAACCACTTGAGTATTTTTTTTTTTTATGACATGCTTAATGGTGCTGCCATATGGGTAGCTTACAAACAAACAAAAAAAGCCTGTTGGAAGGCTAGATGATGTAAGGGACACATACATCTGGCAGAGGATATCCCAGCATGCTTCAAGCACTTGCAGTTTTAATAAGCACTTCTCAGCACCTTGTGCTTATGAAAAAGTGCAGTGAGGTGATATTCATTCATGCCCATTTCGAGAACTGACTTTTATTTAAAAAAGAAAAAAAATAGGTGTGTGAGGCTGTTATAAATTCTCTTCAAGACATTGGAATGTCCTGTTCTATACCAGGATGCTCCTCTCTAATTTTATTTACTAGAAGACATTTATTCCACACTGGTCTCAATGCTACTATCTTCCAAGCAAGCTCCATAGTTTTGTGGAGACGACCTTTCCCACCATTTGGGTGGAAAATTATTTTGAGGTATCATCTTATTAATGAGATGTCTAATGTTAAGCTACTGTAGGTAGCTTGAACCTAGTTAAGAGTATTTGTTTCTGAAATCCAAAACTGTGTTCCAAAGGTCTACAGAGGTGCGGATAACTGTAAATAAAATCATGTTTATGTACATGATCAAATCATTCCTATCTGCATAGGTGTGGTGCCCCCATAGTATGAGGGATTTTTGTTGTGCACACTTCATAGGGCATTTACAGGAAAGACTCTACAGTTTATGATGTGGACAAACTTCTGCTCCTCTTTACCTGAGGTTTGTTAGAGGGTTCATGCATGATCATATTTTATCCCTTATCAGTTTTTGTTCATCAGATTATTTGACCTCAGTTGGACAGATAGTTCTGAAATGCCAGGCTTATAACTTTTCTCAATGTTTTGAAAATAACTACTGTGACTTTGGCAAAGTTGATGTTTGACAATAATTCTGGCAGATCTTTACCTGTAGAAAAGGTAAATAACCAGGTAAAGTAATTTGCAGGTATCAGACAAACTGTTCCTGTTTCCCAGAACATACAACTCCAATCTAACATGCAATTGGAAATGTATTTTACAGAAGGCAGCCTGCTACTGACTTCTGGCTGAAATTATATGTGATGATAAATAACCACTACAAAGTGTTAATCTCCAATGTGGCATGCCTCCATCACACAGTCTGGATTCTTTGGGTATACTGTAATATAAGCTCTTAAACACTGTTCCAGTGGAATTTTTATTGGTTGTCCAACCTGCGAAATATTTTTTTGCTGTCAGAGTTTTGAGAGGTTCCAAGCAGGTCTGTCATTTGGGACTGCTCAATGGATATGCATAGAAAACAAGGAGAGGAATTAATAGGAGAATTAAATCCTGTGGATAGGATTGCATTTGTAGTGAATATGGAAGCACAGGATTAGGCAAGTACATATGTGAAGTAGAGGAATTGTAGGTGTTCTCCCTGGGCACTGGGGGATAGGGAAGGCAGACACGGAAATATAGCCAGGTGAAACAGGTTACTGGGGTGAAATCTGAAGAAGAAAATTTGCAGAAGGATAGGAAAAACAGACTGAAGGGGAAAGGGAAGGAAAAGTTCTTCTCCTGCCAGCACAGCAGAAGAGGTGAGGATGGAAAGGACCAAATGTAGCAGAAGAGTTAGGGACACTGACACCTCGGAATCACTGAGTCATCAGAAGAAGATGAATCTGTGGTGAATCATCACAAAGCAGGAAATCAGAAATTTCTGTTCACTGTGAAACAAAGGAAACCAGTCTCGCTTTTAGTTTCCCTAAGCTACATTTTAAATAGGTAAATTCAGGGCTTATTAAAGAGCAAAACCAGTAACACCAACCCGAGGAACTCAAAATGAGAGCAGCTGTTATGCAATCTCCCATGTGTCTCATTCTGTCCTGGGACCTGCCATGTCTGATGTGACCTGTAATAAAAGCACCTCTGAACTTTCACTTCTGAGCTCCTATTTAATGACAGACTACAGCAGTTTGGGACTGTGTGATGACTTTGTGATGTTGACAACTGGAGATCAAGACTAAACTGCTAAATTCTTTTTAATGACAACCAAACATAAGATGCAAAGTGTCTAGAGGTAACCTAATTTGCCAACTCTGCTCTTAAAAATATAATTTGCTAAGAAGCAATCCACAATATACATATCTATTTTCTTCTAAAACACTTCTTTAAAATGAAAAAAAGGACTAAATCTTGGCAGAGGTTTTTGGCTAAAATACAGGAAATATATTATGAACAGATTTTTACAGTATGTTTCCACGTTATTTTTACTGTGCACTCCAGATCTATGCAATATATAAAATAATATATTTCCCCTTTATGTATGGAAAATAGTCATCACCTTTATGCTTTCATTAAAGCCAGAGAAAACATAAATTTCCAGTATAGTTCAGGATAATAGTTCCAAGTAAAGAAACAGCTGAGTCCTGATACTGTGAAGGTGACATTGCCCAAGACTGACATTCTCACTACAAACAAGCTTAACAAATTGAATCATTCAGATACTCATTCATATTTTCAAAATATTTTCTAGTTATTTTGTTTCCAAAGACCATTTGAACAACTCCAAAGCAAAACTCTTCAAACAAATGTGGGTACTTCTTAAGTTCTTTCCTTCCTTTCCACTGCAATAAAAGACTAATGTTTAAAGTGAGTTTAAAAATCTGTGGGTATAGATTTCTGAAGAACAATGAGCAAGAGTTGAGCACAGGATATTTTTGAGCCTTTTTAGTGTGCTTGTATCTTACAAGCATTATTGTTTGTGGATGCTTTCTTTTTCTGTCCTACTGCATTGTGTATGCAATTCAGGTGCATATGGACAATCACATGGATGCTGATAGCAGTCTCCATTTCAAAAATAAACGAAAAAAGGAAGTAAAAAGGGCAAAGATTCTGTCCTAACCCACATAGAGGGCAAAATATAGAGGCCAGACAAGGATAATAAAAGTGTATGATTGACAGCTGACAGTACGCCAGTGAAAATTTCTCTCTCCCTTAGGATATTGTTTTGATAATCTTTGTCGATTTAATACTTTATGGAACTAGAGATTTTTTTTATTTTTTTTGTCTGTATGGATATTTTTTGAGGGGTGGTGGTTGCACTTGTCAATTGCACATCAAAATAGAGTAGATAGACAGAGAAGTGAAATGTAAACAACAGCTCCAGGTTTGTTTTTCTCTTTGGGGTGTTGGGGGATGTTTTTGTACATGAAGGTTAAAAGAGCACAGTAATAGACTTCAGCACTTCTTAAGGACATTTGACCAATGCTCCAATACACACTCCTCTGATCACAGAGTTATTACCTGGTTTTGTATCTTAGAGTCAAAACAGTCTTTTCTGAAGTTTGACTGTAAGGCAGAATAATGGGCTTACCTCTTTATATTTAAAGACTATACATTTGCCTAGAAATTTGTATATCATTTTATGTTCATGAGTCCATCAGTTTGCCACATTTCTATCCACTTGGTCGTTGTCTGTTTTATACATCTGTAAAATTTTTGTGAGCATGCCCTGATGTTCGTGCCACCTGACACCCAAAAAATAAGTGTCCTGGTCATTCTGATACGGCCAGTCCATGGGACCAGTTCGTTGCCTTCAGGCTCCCCCAGTCCCAGCCACCATGACTTCCTACCACTCACCAATGACACTGCTTTCTTGGAGCAGTAGAAGCAGCTGGTCAGATTCAGGGTCCTTATCCCCATTTGTCTCTTGGCCACTCTTTAAGCTCATCAAAGACTTGTGACTTGCAAGATGGTTGAAATAATCAAGTCTCCTCTCCTGCAGTTATGTAGAGTCTGAAATGCAGCAGAACTAAGCATCAGAAAAAAAAGCGTCAGAAAAAAAAAGCTGCTCCTGTGGAATTTTGCAGATATGGTTCCAAGTGAACTGAAGAGACAGATCTGTTGAGTCGGTTGATGCATTTTGTAGAAACATAATCAGTTTTTCTACTGGAATCAGACTTCCAAAAAATTTTTTGTTTTAACTTCAATGGCATAGTGTAAAATGTTCTTTTTTAGCATGTAAAATATAATGCTCATCTTGCAAACAAAGACAGCTCTGAATATTAAGATACATTTTTTTCCACAATATTAATGAGGAAAGAGGGCTCTACAGGCCAAATAGTTTTGCTCCTGTAACTCCACTAATTTAAGATCATTTCTTCTGTGGCACAGATGTCCATTGCATTTGGTAGGATAACACCATTGTTATTGATTGGAACTCACTGAAAAGTTCTGTAGATGATGATTCATAAAGTATTTCACTTACTTATATTGAATCAGCTTTAGAGTAGGAAAGGGTGGGTGAACACTTTCCTGACTGTGGATCAGACAGGGACTACCTTGAGCACTCTTGGGCTTGACCCCAACTCTGATATGATAAAATAGAAAATTAAATAGACCACTTTCTAATATTTATAGATATAATGTATCTTGGTGGAAAAGGGCCTTTGAGTTATTTTCCTTATGAAAACAATGTGCTATTTGAAGAAGGAAGAAAAATTACACTACACAGTTTCACTTCAGGTTAATTTATCACAGAGAAGTTTTGCCTTGGTTAGCTGAGATGAAGGTGATGATGCTTGAATACATTGCAGACATGTAGTCTTGGAGTTTAATCCTTTAAAAATATGTCCAAGTAGCCTTTCATACAGGCATTTTCCCACTGAATGCAGTGAGGCTGCACTGGCACATATGATCTGGTGGTTACTTTCACACAAAATGTGATCTGGGTAGATTCTGACTGATTTACTGGGCTCTGAAGAAGGGTGTAGGAAGTTTTCTTCTGTCTGAAGTACACCATGTACAATTTTGCTACTCATATGCTATTGGACATCTCGTATCCTTGTAAATAAAATGTTGTCTTCTTTTGTGCTCTTAGCCCTTTATGTCCGGCCTGTGCCCATTTCTTTGTGTCTGGGGATGACCCTGTATCATTTTTCTTTATTTGCTTTATGTAAAGGCAAATAATAATACTTGTCAATTTATTTGTGGCTTTCTCAGCTGCATGGTTAATGCTCTTCTGCTTGATAGGACATCTTTGCTTTCTGTGATTACAGTTCTGCTTATGCCCTTGAGGAAGAACATCTGCTGCTTCCCACTCATCAGTTACATTTCGTCCTCTCATTTCCTCGGTGTTATTCTGCACCACAGTGATATGGAGGTCTCTGATGCCCTTTGCAGAAATTTTCCGTGGTGATCTGTATAGCAAGGTCC
Organism: Dendrocincla tyrannina; assembly: GCA_035047865.1. Taxonomy (NCBI): domain Eukaryota; kingdom Metazoa; phylum Chordata; class Aves; order Passeriformes; family Dendrocolaptidae; genus Dendrocincla; species Dendrocincla tyrannina. The sequence continues at coordinate 63,796,181 of JAWWMP010000132.1, forward strand.
TCAGTCATCTTCCTCACTTTTCTCCTCTTCATCAGCCTGTTGTGCTGTTGTCCTCAATCTGAGTGATGTATTTACTTCTCTGATTCAGCTGGGAGAGAAAGGACAGAAGTGTGCAGGGAGCTCCTAGAACAACCTGCCTTATCTGGGAACAAATATGCAGTGGAAACCCAAGGACAACATGCTGCAATGCCCTCACCAAAACTAGCAGCCTAGGCTGTCAGAGTCAGCATTCATGACTACCCAGTTAGAACGGAAGATAAAGCAGGGAGGAAAACCCCCACCTTCTCTTTTTGGACACTTACCAGTGAAATTCTGCCAACCTGGCAAGTTTTTCCCACCATATTTGTTGCCTTCATTGTTCACTGTTGCATGTAAATCAGCTGAATGACCTTTTTGTTTTTACACATTTAAAATTTTCCTTAGAAGTGATTTCTTGATAACAACATGAAACAACATTGTGTAGTAGGCAAATTATTAGGGTTAAAATATGTATTTTTTTAAATAGTCAGAAGTAACTGTTTGGGGTTTTTAACATTTTTGTAATGTTTGCTCTTTCTTAATATCTGTTTTTATACATAATGCAACATTTTAATTAATAATTGATAAATATTTTTACATTTCCAGAGTTGGGTGTGGTGAATCCCAACCACAGAGACTATGTAAAAGAATTCATGTTTTAACAAGAACTAGAGAGAATATTTGAATATTGTGTACACTTTTGGTCACTGCAATGTAAGAAAGATATTAAGCCGTTAAAGAATGTCCAAAGGAGGGCAATGAAGATGCTGAAGGGCCTTGAGGGGAAGCCATATGGACAGTGGCTGAGGGCACTTTTCTGTTCACCCTGGAGAAAAGGAGACTGAGGGGAGACTTTATTGCACTTACAACTTCATCATGAGGGGAAGAGGAAGGAGAGGCATTGATCTCGTCTCCGTGGTGACAAGTGACAGAACCTGAGGGAATGGCCTGAAGTTGTGTCCGGGGAGGTTGGGGTTGGATATTAGAAAAAGGTTGTTCTCCCAAAAGGTAGTTGAACACTGGGACAGGCTCCCCAGGACAGTGGTCACAGCACCCAGCCTGACAAAGTTCAAGAATCATTTGGATGATACTCTCAGGCACATGGTGGATTCTTGGGGATGGTCCTGTGCAGGGTTAATAGTTGTAGTCAATGATCCTTCCAACTTAGTATGTTCTGTGATTCTATGGGAGAGGTCACTACTCATAGCCAAAGGGAAACCAAGTAGAGGACAAAAAATGATAGAGCTTCATACGTATGTTCTTGGCTTTGTCAGACTCGCTCATACAGTGCAGAACTAACTGAAGGTTGGCCTGCTTGAAAAGGGGCTGCCATCCCTCAGCAACCCTGCCAGTGCTGAAGTCAGTGGAGTAAGCAGGACAGTTTGTGGAAGAGTTTGGCCGTCTAAACTTCCAGAGATTTCTTCTTTCCCTGGCTCATCAGTTCAACACAGTGATTTTTTAAATGATAGTGTGGCATTATTGTAATAAAACCTGGGATACTATTTAGGATACTATTGCATTGAGATCAGCTGGCAGGTATGTGTACATCACCCAGGGTCTGAAATGAGAACTTGGTATGAATGTATAAGGTGAATAGCTTTCAGTGTTAAGGATAACTTTTATTACAAATAATTGTGCACAACTGAAAGAATAAGGAATTTTTGTATATTGGAAATATCAATTGCTTGGTGCAGTAGCCAGTTGAATGTGTGTTGCAGGATTAGAAGGACTGTGTGATATTCAGTATTTTCCTGTTTTCTAGAAGAGGATTGACAGAGTGTTTTAAAAAGATGAGATCCTTTGCAGGGGGAGAAGAAAAGCAATCACTACCTTATATGTTTAATAAGAGGGGGATAAACCTTAACATGATGGAGGCTGGAAGGGATGTGAGGGTGACCTGAGCAAAGTGATACACACAAAGATTGTTATACTTGAAGTGCAATCAATGCTAAACTAGATGTTAGGGGAAAGACAGTTACCTGTAGAAGGTGCCACTGGATATGAGACTGATCAAGTCCATGAAAGAAGCATGTCAGAAGAAGAACAAAACCAGGAACAGTGAGGATCCTTTGAGAGAAATTATGAAAATTACAGATTAAGCAAAGTACCATACAGGAAATAGATGAGAAGTCATTGCAGAAGATTCATAGTACAGGGTAGACAGGCCTGTGAGCAGTGTTTCCCTGCCATTTAAATGCAATTCTTTACATGGGCAGTGGATAATCCAGTACAGATCCCCAAAAATAAGAACAAGTAAGAAAACTATCCATGAAAAACAAGCCTGAGATAGACTTCAGTCTTCATCCTTTGCTTTACTGAAATGAAAGCATAGTCCTATAAAAATGAATCTTGCTATAGAGACAAAGTGGAAAACAGAGCGGCTCTTTTGAAAGCATTCTATCTCCCTTATTTCACCCAAGAGGTGACAAGCTGTAAATGTGTTGGTACTGGAATTCATATTTCAAGAAGAAAAGATGTTTAAAGGTAGGAAAGGTTGCAAGAACAAAAGAGTAACTGCTGAGACTAGTCGCTGTAATTGCAGAAGTGTCATCAGCCAACCTCAGCACCAAATAAATTAGCAAATATTAGGAAAGAGAAGAAATGAACTGGGAGGAAAAAATATGGTTGAGGCATCAAAGTAGTTAAGTAAAGAAAAACAGAAAGAGAAGAGGAACTGAGAGGTTAAGCGTGGAAAACTCAAAAGATGATGAAGTGTAAAGGAAACAGAAGGGAAAAAATCAAACCAAATGAAATAAAAGGAGAGAAGAGAAACAAAAATAGAAAAAGGCAGTATAAAACCAGATCTATAAACAAGGTATAAAATTATCAGTGGCTTGCTACAGAGCAGTCTGGAAGCTTTGCTCTTACTGAAGTGAGGAATGATGATGGTGGGGCTGAGGGGGATGACAAGAGGTGCTGTGCCATGTGGGTACTGATGTGATCACCAGCATCTGTTGCCATCCAGTGACTTTGCTTTGTGTAAGAGGGAACAAGGTCTTTCCTTCCCTCTCTGCATTCCCTCCCCTCCACTTTTGGGTGGGGAGGGGGGAATACTCACTGATGAAAAGATTGTTTTCCATACACATGCACGTATACCTACACACATATATGCTCAAGATTCCTGGAGTAGCTTGTACTGTTTTCTGAAGGGAGACATGGGAAAAGACACAAGCTTAACTAGATTTGGGAGTTCTTTTTTGGAGGAGGAAGGAGGGACAAGGGACAGGCGAGTGCTGACATCTGGAGAGTGGTAACAGCTGTGAAGGCCTCAGGGCCTGGGACTTTTGTTTCTGACCTTAGGGAGAAACCGGAGAGTAGTGACCACATGGAGTGGTTGCAAGGAAGACTGAGGGCAGAGGGGAGACAGAAGTGGCAGCCCCTTATTTTCGTACCCTGGAGCCTTGCTAATATATCTCTGTAAAGAGGCTAGTGCATGTTCATATGAGAAGTTACTCCGTTCTGTCTGAAGTCATGTTAAAAATAACTCTCTTTGGGCCTTGGGGCATTGCACTATAATGAAGTTAAAAGGATAAATGCTATTAAATGTCTGAATAATGTTGCTAACATAGCTTGTCTTCCTGATCATTTTGTTAAACTGCAGTAACATACAATCATGTCACCATTAATACTTCCTGCATGTGCAGGAAAGAAGAATACAAAGAGTATGAAATATCAATTGATTCTAAGATGGTGTGTTTTGTATTGAAACCAGATGGATAACTTATTCTCTCATGTGGCTGGTGGCGGGTACTGGAAATATCACACATTTTTATTGTTGAACCAGAGTGCAAACTATTCAGAGCGATACGCCTGCATCTGTTTTGTATTATACTCTGTGCCTGGCTGCCATCATTTTATGGACTCAATATCTGTCCAACTATTATTTTTATTGAGTCTCATAACTCCATAGTTGGTCCACCTGTAGAGCCTGTGAGTTATCAGGTTAGAGTCTTTTGCCATTGTCATGTGTCCAGTTTTTAAAGTAGAGTGGTTTCCAACTGGACTACTAAGAACCAGAACTGCTATTCTTAGAGTTATTTTTATTTTAACTACACCCATTCTTTTATCATTGCAGTCTACTGGAAAAAGTCTGATTTCCAAAAAAAAACATTTTTTTTTTGGAGAACAGGAAAAGGGAATATGTACATTCTTAATCTCCTTTTTGCTACTATATAATTATTCCCACACTTGTTACTTGTTTATTGCTATCACATTAAAAGCAGTAATAGGTGTCCAATTTCTGGGTTGTAAAATCTCCCTGGCATGCTCATGAGGCTCACAAAGACAGTGTATGATTATTCAGACATCAAAGGAAGCTAGAATCCAAATTGTCCTTTGAAGATAAATAGCCATCACTCAGTACATTCTGGACAAGACCCTATTGCTACAGCTTTTGCTTGCTCTGGCTAGAATTGACCTGAACGATACCATTTCTTCTTGGTCTTCTCTATCATGTATGCCCTTCTACACTTTTTTTTTTTTGACATCTGTCTACGTCCTTTTTCTAATATTTATTTCCCCTGACACATCCCTTTTTATTTCACAGTAGATATGTCTCCATGTTGCATTTCTGCCTACTGGTCCTTTTCTGATGTACCCCTGAGCTGATATCTCTTCCTCTGTCCAGTGTTCCACTCTTGAGTGCCTCTTCCCCTGAAAACATTGCTTTTCCAAACTTGCTTCCAGTTCCAGACATATTCAAGATGACAGCTGATCGCAGGCTACAGCACCTGCAAACTCCCAAGTTTCCTCCCACTGATATCTGGAGCAGATGGTGGACAGACACCTCCAAGGCAAGTCCATGACCCTTGGGTGTGCTGATGGTGCCACAAAACATGGTGGCTGTGTGAGAGTGTGTAGCCTGAGCACCTGCGGGGTGGCCCAACACCAGGATAGCCCCAGACCATGAGAATCCCTAGTTCTCCACATGAGAGCTCCACCACGAGCTGTAAAGGAACATGTCATTCCTCGCTGGTCCACCACTTCCCTCTACCATACTCATCACATCTCTTTACTGCAAACTCTGCCAAAGTAGTTGGCAATGTGTGGCTGCTTCAAAACCATGTCAGTTCCTATACAGAAAAGGGTAAGTTGGCCTTTAGAGGCTGCAGCAATCCCACAGGTTGCAATATATCTGTATTTTCAGCCACAAAAATGACACTCTGACTCGTTTTAAATTAATTACTCTGATCTAGTTTCTGTATTCAGCTGATTTCATAAGTGTTTACAAACCAGCTTCAGAAGTTCCAAAATATTTTGGCAATTTTATGACTAGAAGTACAAGTCTGAAGTTTTCAGAGAAGCCTATGGGACTAGACCTTTTTCTAGAACTTTATGAGAACAAAAATGGGAAGGTTGTGTGGAGCACCACTGTGTTATTAGGCTTATTAACTTGTCTTTAATGCAGCCTACAGCCTTTGCAATCTGCAAAAATAACATCTGGTCCATGAAAGTTTCCATTTGTGTCTTTTTCTTAACTACATTAAGCAACTAAATATCTATATCTATATAATGCAATGAAAATAAAAGTACTTAAGCTAAAATAATTTGATGTCAAATTAGTTACATAACTATATAAAATATCGTAATTTTTACAGCCAACAACCACTCTAAGATTTTACCCAGAATTAAGGATGATGATAAACCTTAGTCATCTACTAATCCCCTGTAACAGACCATTATCCATGCAGTAAAGATACCTATGTGTTAATCTCTAAACAGACATAGGTTTATGTTACCCATGAGCTCATGCTGATTCAAAGATGATTAATTACGTCAATAAAGAACTAGGTCCCATTAAATACAGTGTGCTTCTTAGTTTTTTGGGGGTTTTTGGTTAGTTTGTTGTTTGGGGTTTTTTTAAGATTTGGGCTTTGTCTTTTGCCAGTAGAACTGAACAGCTTCAGGTATGGTGCTCACTTGTCAGATAGGCTCAACAGATATTGAGCATTCACATTTGCTCATCATACATGTGTGTCCTATCACCACTGCAGACATGCTCCAGACAAATGTCTGAAAGAGTAGAGCATCTAGTCATACCAACATTAATATTTAAATGGGCAGCCTCTTATCATGTAAGGCAGACTGAGTAGCTGTCAATGATTTTTTTCTCTCATCATCCAAGAATTAAATTAAATGGTACTGGGAACACTGACAACTTTTGAAACTGGTGGGTGGGATTAAATACAGATGGCTAAAGCAGTGAAAAAGGACCTTGAAATGTCTGTTTCACTGAACTGACTGTAATGGAAAGTTACACTGAGCGGCTAAATTTAGGGAAGTTGAATAGACTTCAGGGAGTCCAGACTGCTGAAACGCACAATATCTTATATTTTAATTGAGAAATGAGATCCTTTCACTTAATTTTTGATGATAGGATTTTATTCTAAGTTAGTTGTTCAAAGTTTCTTAATAGCTATTTAAAACAAGAATTTCCAGAGGGTAATTCAGCCACTGTTTTAGCCACCTAGACCAGAGGAAATAGCCCTCTAGAAACTCCACCTCTCTCTGATGGTGTGACCAGTCGAAATTGGCCAAATGCCAAGACCCAAAGGGCCCAGGACAGAGGCCCCAAAGGCCCCTCCCGGCCACAGGGGAGAAAGGGGAGGAAAAAACCCACAAAACCGAACTTCAGTAGAACTAAAACAGTTTATATATATTTACATATATATGCATGTATATACAGAGGAGAAAAGAGAAAGAAAACAAGTTTTCACTTCCCTCTCACCAAAACAACTGCCATTCCTGATCTCAGGACACCTCCTCCCAGCCCGGCTGGCTGATCAGCAGACCCACACCTACAGCCCACTCCCACAGCAGAGTGACCGCAGGGAGCTCCTCTGCCTCCAACACTGCCGGAAGAAGGATTGCCCCCTGACCTCCGACTCCCCCTCTTTATATCTTTGATTATGTAAAGAAATGAGATGGAATACTTCTTTAGTTGTGACCCAGTTACCAGGAAAAACCCAAACCAAAACCAATACAAATGGGTATAGTGAAAGCATGGACTGTCGGAGAACACTGTCTTAAAGACTGCCAAAACAACCAGGATGAACAGTTTATCAATGCCAGAAACAGACAACTACCTCAAAAACACAGAAATTCACGTTTTAGAAGATGTTCGGTAGCATAGGTAGTGATTTATTGTATTAGTTAGATAGATACTCCCCTGTAACTGTATGTTTTATTTTGATTGGTGGTGGCTACCCAGCAACCTATCCCCCATTGGTTGTTTATTCCCTGGTTTTCCATTGGCTGGCTGGTGATGCTAACTCAGCGTCATCACAGCAAGCTGGCCACTCCTCCCTTTCCCCATAATTGTATTACTCCCTCCTCTCTGTCCCTCCCCTCCTTCCCCATATTTGCCGTGTCCCGCCCCAAACTCCTCCCCACTTCGCGAGCTCCTCCCTGACCCTATTAGAGTCCCATACTCTCCGAATAAAGTTGTTCCAGCTTCCCTCCCCTTGGCTGCGGACCGTCTCTTTGTCCCTCCCTGCGGTACGCGGCAATGGACAACTAGCTTGATTAGCCAGCTAATTTAGAGAAAAATATGAGTCTAGGGTGTATTTTATCACTAAGCTTTTTGTACAAACTCTTAGGTAAAGCTCAGAAAAGGCAGGGTTCAGGGAAATGTGGATGGATAGGAGGCTGCCTTACCTTGGAGACAGGAAATGGACAAAGGGCTCGATTCTGTTGTGGTCCTGAGAACCCTAGAAGATGTGAACACAGTTCTTGGTTGGTAAATGAAAAAAAGATTTGCACATATACAGAGATGCACAGAGTTAAATAGTTGTATCAAAAAGGAATGTTTCCTACTATTTAGAATGAAAATTTAGAAGATATATTTGATATCCACTCCTCTTCAGACTCAGTGTTTCAATACCACCCTCAAGCATGACTTTCAGGAATACACTGCGTGTTTGCTACCTGTATTGCTCTGTCATGTTTTTCATAAGAAAGGCCTGCCCTAAACAGCACTGAAGTTAACAAGCATAAATTTTTATCAAAGTAGAAACCAGAGAGAACAGGAATTGCTGGACAGTCCTTGACAAAGACAAGGTTTGCTGGGCCAAATCTAGGGACAATGTGCATTTCTCTCTGCAAAAGAAATTACAGCTAAAAGTCAAACCCATCAAGGTTACACAGGGATTACAGAAAACTGATGCAGTCTTCAGAACTCCTGGAATAGATATACTTCCTTGAAAATTTTATTCTTATATTAAAAAGTCAAAACTTCAGTCTGGAGTACAACTAAAAAAATTCTGCAGCTAACTTAGCTGTCAGTCTACACAAAATACTCGAATGAAGGAAAGTAACAAATAATTGAATGGTCCTTAAGCCCTGAAAAGTTATGAAAGTTACTAGGAAACTAAATTCTAGTATAAACTAAAATAAATAGCTGTGAAAGCTATTGGGGTCTTTTACACCACTACATTGAAAACTGGAGGTAGCTCTACATGTACTGCAGGCTTCAACACTTAAATATGCACAAATAGAGGTGGAGACTCTGGCCTTAGTCAGTGGGTTGGAAAGGTTTGTTTTACTTATTTTGGCTATCTTTCCCTGGAACTGACTGTAAACCATATATTTCCATTGTCAAAAGAAATATACACCCACATGATTTTCTTTTCAGTTACAAGCACCCAATTTACAAACTCAATACCTGCCCACTAAGACTGATAATGACATAGGGGTGGAATAGTTTGCCTATTTGCTTAGACCAGAAATACCTTTTTAGAATTGTTCATATCTACTTACTGGCAGGATGGCAGAGCTGTAACAAACTGCACCTTGAAAAACTGTGCAATTGAGGACATCAGGAGTCTCTGCTGTGGATGAGCCACTGAGGTGCCATCCCCAGGTGCAAATCCCACATGCGTCCACTGCCCCAGTTGTCAGCAGGATGGGGAAGTAAGGAGATGAAAACAGAGGAACAGAAGCCCCTGGGGAAGAGTCAGACTAAGAAAAGGCATGAAAACGTCTAACTGTTGTTTCCAAGTGAAATGTCTCTCCTTCCTCTCACAAAAGATGACTTCCATATCCTTTCACTATCAAAGGCTTGAAACAAAAGCTAAGGCAAGCACATGGGCAGTTTAAAGGTCAACACTGTCATCAGCTTGGCTTTGAAGTTTTTAGCATACAAAATTAGTGCAATATTTAATGTGAATGCTTCAATACTAAGATTATTTTGCTGTTAAAACCTTCATGGTTGACTTTCCCTTTATTGGTCTGTCTATCTCATAGTTCAAAACTTTATGCTTTGGGGGAGGGGGAGGTGCCTTTTTCCTGAAAATTGGTGGCCTCTTAATTTTCTGCCTAAAAAACTTTGTCTGAGTTGTACATTATGTAACTCAATTTAAATTACAGCCAGACAAATGATACTCTTTCCAGTATTTTGATCTGAGTCAGGCAAACAACAAAATACATGGAGGAAAGAAAAAAAAAGGGAACCTAAAGCTCATCTCATTTACAAGATAGCAGTAACCGTCTTAAAAGTGATTGGCTTATTATGTACACTTTAAGCATCCACAGAAAGCAGCTTTCCATACCCACAGTAAGGTCATTAGTGAGGGAGGAGGGAGGCAGAGAGAGTTAGCTGATAGCACAATCATCTTCTCTGTGCAGACAGTGACCTGGAAGCACTACATTTAGAGAGATTTCCCTCAAAATAATGAATCTTGGTACTCTAAGGAAGAAAAGTTAGTTGCCGCAGAAAAATGAGCAAAGTAGAATACTAGCTTTGAAGAACCAACTATATTTATACCTACATATGTGTAGATTTTGCTCCCAATGTTAAGTTCAAAAAGATATATTGCTACTAGGTATGACAGCAAAAGTAATATTGCCACTATGCTCCATTATCATTCTGTACAAAATCAATATCAAAACAACCCAAGTCTAGACACATAAATGTCAAACTATTTAACAAGGAGCAGTTAGTGCAGAAAAAAAACACTTAAATGGCAATTGAGGTAGTCTGATGGATCTTAAAGTAGCTTACCAGGATTTATGTAAGATAAAAAGAGTTTAACTAAGCATGTAGAACAAAGCCTGGGGGCTTATGGCTAAGAACAATATTAGAAGAACATCTAAGCTCTTTATCATACCTGTCAGGTCCCAGTACTTGACTGTTCTGTCAAAGATGGAAGACCTTCTAAATCTCCTAATTTTCTTCTTGATTTTAGGTTTTAGGTTATCTAATAAAATTATCAATCACCTGCTACTCAAAAGATAGAGTGCCCAGTTCACAAAAGTGCATTTGAGTTATTCCTGCTACTCATATGAAATCTATCATTTGCAGAGTGCTTTCTCCACTTTTTACTTGTCATTCCCTATTGAGAGCTGGCAAGGATATATCCTCTCAGAAATGGATTTTTGGAGTAAACCAGCACAAGCTCACACTTAATTAACATCCTAAAATGGCTAAACACTGACACTCATTTCAGTCAAAGAAAAAAAAAGGGTTGGAAAAACTTAAAAATCCAGAGGCATTGACTTAAAAATGACCAAATATTTAGTTCTTAGTCTCTAAAAATTGTCTTTTAATTCAAGTGGCTTTCTTTTAGCTTTCAAATTGACCTAAAATACAAAAAAAAAAATTAGGAACAATTAGGGTTTAGGTGGAGAAAACAGTTTGGCATGGTTCACAATTCATTTTTTATTGGTTCACAGTTCATTGTTTCTCTCTGTGCAACTAAAAGCCCTTTATGATTCAGTTTTATTCTGATGTGGACAAAAAACAAAGCAAAAAACTCATTAATGCAACAGAAATGAAACCTAGTTGGGGTAGTGCAGTGCTAAAACAAACCCCATACCTTAAATTCATAAAGAACTAAAGGAGATTTTATTGTCTAAAACATCTTTCATTTCACAGCCTTCAGTATAAGTAACTAACAGACTGCTGCAGAACAGTGAACTCTGTGGAAATTTGTTGCTGATTTCCCTGATTAGAGGAGAGGGACTAGTCTTTACATAGGAAAACTTACCCAGTAACTTAATAAATATGAACCTCAATAGAAATTTATAATAACCTCAACATAAAATATTCTGTATTTTGGGAAGTGTGTGTTATTTAAGATAATTAAGACAATTTAAAATATTCAGCTTAAATATCTCATTTGAAGTATTCAGCTTGCCAAAATGAGAATGAAGCAACTCATGAAATGGCTGGTTCTGGAGCAACCCTTGTACAGTGTGAGACTTTTGCTGTAACCTGCCCAGATGGAGGAGATGTGGTGCTACAGTAGGTAAGACAACCTGCTTGAATGGAGGAGATGTGGTGCTACAGTAGGTAAGACAACCTGTTCTAGGTTCAGGTGTGCTAAGTGTGGCTCTGGGAAGGTGCTCAAATGGTCAGCTGTACAAGATGCACAGGTCTCTCAGGACAAGAAGTGAAAAACCTCAAGGTATGACAGCAATCACTTTGATCCTCTGTGCATGCTGTCTCCAAAAGCAGATAGTTCTCATATATACCCAGATTTGTTACTTGAGCATTCAGGTTGATTTTGGCTTTTCAATTGAGTAAAATCTTCTGCTAGATTATGTTTTTTCTTCAAATCCTACCACATAGCAAAACTGAGAAACTTTTAATTAAGTGCAGTGCATTTTTTCAAGTGAACTGTCTTATCTCTATCTATCTAAGAGGCCACTAGAGTTAGGAAAAAAAGACATAGTTTTAAGCTGCACTAGGAGAGGCTTAGGTTGGACATCAGGAAGAATTACTTCACAGAAAGGGTGATTAGACACTGAAATGAGCTGACCGGGGAAGTAATGGAGTCACTGTCCCTGGAAGAGTTTAAGCAAAGACTGGACATGGCACTTATTGCCATGGTCATATTGATAAGGTGATCATGAAAATAACTAAACAATGCCTGACATCAATTATGACAGCAATCCCATTAAGTTAGTAGGGCAATTGCAGTCTTAATGTTAGGAAAATATTAATGATTTTGCAATCATTATATTGTCTCAAATATCATTGTACTCTGTTTAGGACACCCGGGCATGTTGAGATGGAACTCGCTCTTTATGACCCACTGTCTTCCTTGGCTGGTATGTGACTTCATGAAGGAAAACAGCTTGATTTAAAAGGGGTTATATCCACCAGTAGAACAGGATTTGAGTGTTATGTCATGTGTGTTTATACTATGTGAACGCCAATTTATACCTGGACAAACAGATTTCAAACTTCACAAGTCTCATAAAACTGAACTGTCCAGCCCTAAAGCCAGCTGCAAAGTCTTGGTGTAGTTATTGTGTTAATCTGGTGAGAAGGATGCATCACACTAGAAAAGTAAGTTTGCAGCTTGTAATTTAGGTCTTCCATTTCCAATTTTATCCTCTTATGGAAAAAAAATCCTGAGCGTAAGGACTAAGGGACCCTCCAACCCTCTTCTGCCTCTCACTTTGGCTGAAGACCCTCAATTAAGGCTCAATCCATGTTCTGTAACACAGAGATAGAAGTGACATTAAAGGGGACTACCCACCCTTTCTGCTCATCCCTGAGAAAATTTATGTAGATAATCATTGCAGACTGTTTGCTGCTTCCTCCTCTACCCCATACCCTCAATTATTTCTACAGCAGGATCTCTCAGCTGAGCAGAAACCCACTAGAGCAAGGAAGCATGCTCCCCATCTGTCTTGGTAGGTAAAGAAATGCTCCTGCAGAAACTTGATGTCAGGTCTCACAGGGTTGGGGGTTTAGAGGATGGAGAAGAACAGCTATTATTTCTCTACCAAAGAAACTGACACAATGAGTTGTTCAATGATTTCAATCTTCACTACCTTGTGTTTGGGCTATGATTTTCAATTCTGCCAAGAATCTTAATCATAAATCTTGAACCCTGTCTGTTACTTCTACAAAATCAGTTTTAATACACACATATTAATTCTTGGCTAATCATATGTATTTATTATCAGACCAAAGCTGTAATTTGTATTATGCTCTGGTCTCTGTGCTCCCCAAAAATGTTGGCAGCTGGCAGCTCAAGGTGGCACCACCTTTTGTGCCACAGATTTGCACAAACATGTGCTTTGATCATAAGCCACTTTGGGTAAAAGTAGAGTATATAACTGACCATAAGAAGTCACAGACATACAGCATGGGTGCACTTAATGTCATCTAGACACGCAGTTTGCCAAAGACAGAAGTTTAGAATTAGTGCTGGAAGTTAAATGTACTGACTATTTCTAAGTGGAACCAACCCCTTAAACACTTAAGAACTTGCTTAATTTTCAGCATATGCCACAGACTTCAAAGAAGGGTCAAAGTCCAATAGTTTGAAGTACTGACAAGCAAGAAATGTCCTGGAATATTGACTAAAAAGGAAATATTAATATGGCAAGTGTTTTTAGGTGCTACTTCTACATTTAGCTTTTCAAGTTTCTGGCATGTGTGCAAAATTTCCATTTGAGAAGACATGTGACGTTGCCTATTTAGAATGAGTTTGAAAAATGGTAGAGGGCACTGGTATGTGTTATGTCCTTTCTTTGATTAAGTATGTGTAATTGAGATAATTACTCTCTGACAACTAAACAAGGCTGTTGAGCAAATATTCGTTAAAGAAATAATCTCCTGGAATAAAGTCCTATTTTAACATTTCTATCACCACGCCTGGTTTACATATGTAAACAAAATAGTTTATACTTAGAATATACCCAGACATGGTGTCACTGGTTTCTCCTTCCCTCCAAAGCTGACTTATAGGGCCTCAGGCTTATGCTATTGCTCTGTGAACAGACACTTGTGTCAGAATGGGGTATTTGTGACAGAAGGAACAATGATGCATTATTATCACTGTAAATGTGAGAAAGAATAAAGGGATCAGAATGACTGAAAACAGTAATTAAAATGTCTTCTACCCTTGTATGTGGCAATCATGATTTAGCATCCAGGGCAGACATAAACATGACTGTAATAACCAAGAAAATGTCAAGAATTACACAAAACCATTTCCTGAGGTCACCAGTTTTGTAACACCCACACATCACAGTCACCCTGTGATTGCAGTCAGTGTCTGCTCTTTATATTTAGTTTTCTTTTGTTTTATTGTTTATTTGGTATTAGATCTTGAGGCAGAGAGTTGGACAGATGAAAGGAGATGGAGGGAGGATGTGAAGCAAAAGCAGGTGCAGATAAAATATTGAAATAGCTCAAGGAAGCAGCATAAGAAATGCTTGAGGGCTGCCTGAGATAGCACTGCAAGAGCAAGAAGGAGTGAAAACTCTGGACAGTTCCTTTGTGGGAAGGATCCACCACTCTAAAATTCAGTCTGGAACACCTCCTTTTTCTGTATTAAGATAGTGTGTTTTAATCCCAGACACATTGTGTAAATGACTTTGACCTTGACCTTGACAGAAACCCTAGAGAGAAAAAATCTAGTCATATTGCTAGTTGTATTTTTTGGTTTGTTTTTGTTTGTTTTTTTTTTATCCTGAGGTGACAATATCCCAAATGGCAATCACTGTCCTTTGCTATAATTTTTTCTTAGGTAAATAGCCCACACAAGTCTGTTCCTTTTACTCTTAAAAGGCTGAAAGCAAAATCTGTATCAAATTACTAAAATTTTTAACTATTTCTGATGAAAAGACTAGATTATAAATGTAATAAAACAATGAAATACAATTAACTAAATCTCATGTTTCCTGCCAAACCACAGTACCCTTGTTATGACCCTTGAAATAGACCTGACATGTGTAGGGGTTTTTGATTCAGTTATAAAACAGCAACATTCCTTGGTCAATAAAGCTGGAGGGTTGAACAAAAACAAAAAACAAGAACCACAAATGTTATCTGGGACTTCTCATTTAGGACTCTTTTCATTATCAATCACAGTCTCACTGTCCCCTCAGTGAGAGAGTAAAATGATGGGATATTTCACCTTTCCAGATGACCAGACCCCTTTGCTTTCAAGAATGTCTAAGTGAGAATACATTGCAGCTGGTAGCACTATTGAGAACAGTTGGATAATCTTTCACTCTCAAACACTGACAGAGTAGCTTCAAAGCATTCTCTGTCTATCTCTCATCCTTGCATGTCTGACTGTACCATAGGCAATGTGACAGCTGAACATATGGGGCATAGGTAAGAATGTATGTGGATGGTCAAAGCTGGATTCTGTCTCAGTGAATTGCTGTTTGGATTTGTGCGCACACACACATGTATTTCTAAGGCATGCTGGGAGTGAAAACATGTAAAAGTCTCGTTTGCTTTTACACCTATAGGTATTACAAGATACAGGGTTTGAACTCCTTCTGTTAAATAACTGGTTGCATATGGGCTGTTTTCAACTGGTTTCTAACAGTAATTAGTAGAGCTGACATTGGTAAGATTTCCAGTTTTTCAAGCAATTATTTGATTGTTTAGATTAGTTTCCTGCTTGGGCAGGGGGGCTGGACCAGATGACCTCCAGACATCCCTTCCAACCTCTGTGATTTGATCATTTTGTAACTAACATGGCAGTGAGCTGTAAGGTCCAACTGTGACTGAAATTTTAAGGTCTGTGTGAGTAGCATTTGGTACTTGTGTGAGTTCAACAGGCTGGCCTCCCCCAGCTCTGAACGCTCACTGAGCAGGAGGAAGAGAGGGCATGAGCAAATCCATCGCTCCAGTATGTCACTGCTTCTGATTTTCTCACGTTTAGAAATGCAAATAATAGGATCACATCCTACCAGAACAAAGTGAAACTCCTTAGAGATTTCATATAAGACAAGTTCTTTTTAGGATTACCATTGCAATGATGGCAACACAGTGACAGCAACACATCTAGACCAGTAGCGTTTCTAACTAAAAGACATGATATCTCTTAACATAGAAAAGACTTTAAATTGTTCTCAGTATCTGCTATTTACAAGGCTGATTTCAGATTCTAAAGACAGAGCTCTTTTAGATCTCAGTGAATCAAATTAACCCTAGTAAGGCTTGGGAACTTCTTAAAGAAGCTCATACAAACAAAACTGGGGTTCAGCATCTTACTTTACATCTTATAATCCTCTTATCTGCATAATTGTGATGATTTCATAAATGCTATCGTTTCTGATAAGGGAGGAAAAATATTTATAAAAAAGTTAATGCTGCTTTTCCTGTAAATACTAAAATTGTATGCACAACCCCCTACCCCCCAAAATATAACAAACAAAAAACCCCCAAAGCAAAGACAGACAAAAACAAACAAACAAAAAAAAATCAAACAAACAAAAAAAACAACTCACCCTCACCAGTAATTATTATACTTCTGCTATTTCTTCCTTTGAAAGAAGTCATCCGTAGTTTTTTGCATCAGCAACTGGTAAAAATGAAGTAATCATGGTCAACCTAGTACATGCTGGGTCATTCCCACCACACCTTCTGCAATGTAGCAAAATAGTGAAATTCGTGGGTGGTTCAGAAATTCACCTTCTGATTTTGCTCAGATAAACAACACAGACATTTCTTCACATTTTAAAATGAAATATAGCCCATAGGAGAGCTGGTGTGCTGTGTGAGGAGTATGGAGCCAGCAGGTGCTGACCTGGTGCTGGGGAGCTGCATGGGCATGTGGGAGAGAGGATTCTCAGCACCATGGAAGCAGACACAGCACTCAGTGTGCATATGAGCCACTCCAGGTCAGCTGGCTGTGGAAAAGGGTCTCTGTCCTGGGGTAAATTACAGAGGCAGTGTAGGTATATAGCCAATAGAAGCATATATTAAACTGAGGATGGAAAGGTCCTCTTAAATCTACATTTAAGAGACATTTAAAGGTCTTTTAAATACCTCCAGTGGTGGCGACTCAACCACTTCACTGGGCAACCTGTTACAAACTTGTTGGTGAAGAAATTTTTCCAAATTTCCAATCTAATAATCTTACAAATACTAATCTGAGAAAAGTTTACTATCTGTATTTTGAAATGATGGTGATGGTACCCTTAAGTTACATTTTAGAGAAGTCAGAATATGAAATTATTTATCTGCTAGAAAAGTTTCTTTTGCCATGAAAGAAACTTGTCTCATGTTATCCTTCACTGCCATATCTAATCTAGTTTTAGAAGCCCCAGTTAATGTCTTCCTTTATTCTTGAAACAGCTTCATAATTTTTTTTCTTAGCTTTAGTCTAATTTGTTTGTTTTCCATATGGAAAGGAAAAACGTTATAAAAATAGGTTAGTATTTTTTTTAATTGAATTTTTCTGATCCCTCCTTTTATATTCATATTCCACAGATGTTCTACCAAATAGGGACTTTCTCATTGATTTGAATATTAGGAAATATTACAAAATGCTAATTCTCTCTGTGAATACCACTGAAGGAACAATACCAAAAATTTCTTCTCACAATAAAAAAGAGTACTGTGAATTATAGTCCAATGAGATAAAAGTCTTCAATCCTTTTGCTATTACTACTAGATAAAGAGGTAAAAGTGATTTTTTTTTTGCCATTGTTTTATTCAAGACCAAAATTTAAAGGTGGGAGATACTTTTAAAGTGACAGTGGATTTTGTAATTTTTCAGATTTCCTTTTTCTCTAATAAGTGGGAGGAAAAAACCACAAAGAAACAACAAGAACAACAAAAGTTATTTCCTCCAGCCCTGTGTCTCCAGAGTAATAAAACCAAAAAACAGTAGAAAAAAAATCTAAAGGATTCCAATTGCACAATCATTTGACATAAGCAGCTTGTTTTCTGGACTGCTCACGAATAGAAAAATAAGTCAAATTTGTTATTACAAATTATTCAATCTTTCATCTCACAGTATCATAACCAACAAGACCTCTGGTAATGCAGACAGTTGTGCTCCTTTATGATAATTATTAAACTAGTTAATTTGTAGAGTTAGAAGCTTTTTAGAAATGCTCACAAACAACAGGCTTGAAAAAACATGGCAGAGTTAAGACTAGATTAGGAGTTGTCTCATGAGATTAGAATGGTCAAATGGCAAAGGTAAAAGATTGTAAAGAAAATAAAAATCTCTGAGCAGATTGAATGGAATTAAGGCTTACCAGGTGAAACAAGTGGCAAAGGATCCTTCCAAGCTATGCATTGGCATTAACTCCTTCAGCAGGTGCCCAGCAGTCATGCCCTTGTCATCTGCCTGAGTAAGACCTCTAGTTGCAAATCAATGGATGCTGAGAGAGGATTCAAGGCTTCATCACTGAGGGCTTTCCTGTTTTCTTACGCTACTCTAAGCACGTGGTTTTGGTCTTTACCCCACGTCACTATTAATGGATTTGTGCTCTGAATGCTGCACGTGCTCCCTGACAGCCACCAAGGAGTGAAAGCGCAGGGGTTTGGCAATGACTCCAGAAGTCTGGGCCTGGGACAGTGCCCCAGTGAGGATGCCATAAGGCTATGGGGGGCTATAGGGACACCAGCTCAAGGCCCAGCAAAAATCCAACTATCAGTCCTGCAATAAGTGACATTGCATCTGTGGACAAGCACTGGGCAGATATCTTGGCCCCAGAAACAGCCACCAAATAAAAGACACTCAAAACCATCAAACAAATTGTTGGTTGGCTTCAGGAGTCATGTGAGAGGTAATGAATGTGATTCCACCTCACTGTTCTACCCTCTTCTACTCCAAGCACAAAGTACAAAATATAGCTATATAGATGACCAACTCACTTTAGAAATTATCTCTGCCACCTAATAACTAGAGAAGTCAGTTATGATGCTGGAAATCTCTGCTCCAGTTCCTGCTCCTCCAAGTAATTGTGTAAGCAAGTGTTTGGAAAAGACTCTGGAATAAGCTACAACTCTTAGACAGCGCAAGTGTTAATTTTGACTGTATTTCAGATCAGCCCCAGAAGATGTGGTCTAGGTCTATCCCATCCCATCCCATCCCATCCAATCCAAACTGTGTGACCAGCGGGCCACTGGCTCTTCTACAACCACATTCAGGGTGGGATCAGAAGTTTTCTCTGGGACCTGGTTGCTGTTCTGGCTCAGTTGAGTGAACACTTTATTGTAGGTAGTATCAGTGTCTTGCAACTCTTGCATACAGCAGAAAAACTCCAGGAGACTCCCTTGGGAAAGTGTGTGTTACAAGACTTGGCCTACTTGTCTTTGCTGATGCTATTGCCTATATTGTCTTCTACCCATATGATCACCAATTTATTGCTCTCTCTCAAGCAGGCATTTGTCTTTCATGTTTTACTGGTTCAATGAGCCACAAGTTGGAAGGGAGTTTTCTGTAGACAGCAGGACTATAGATGAGCAGAGACCCAACTGTACGTGGAGTTAAGAAATCCATAGACATTTCTTCCTGATATCTTCAGCTCATCATGAAAGCTGTAGCTGTATTTTACCATTCTTTATTATAAATATCCATCTCTCATAATATTCTTCCCACAGAAAAAAATACAGGAGATTATTTTGCTTTAAAATTATATCTTAAATATTATAGGCATTCACAAAATAATTTCAAGTATGTTCTTTCACAATTATTAGCTATAATTTGGTGTTGGATAAATGAAGGAACTAATAAAGATGACTGTTTTTCATTCCACACATTCAGTAAATTGAGCTTATATGATAACTTTCATAGGATAAATGTTAGTTTAAATTATCTGCATTTGACCTTTAAGCTAGTATTAAAATGCTAAACCAATTTATGCTGTTAAAATGCATTGAACAAATTATATGACAATAACTCTTATCCAATGTGAAGCAATTTTGATGATCTTTAAAGATAGTGGATGGTATTTATGATAACAGCTCTAAGCGCCTTTGTATCACAGCTGTGGTGAAGCTTAATGTGGCAGGAACTGTCAGATTGGATCAATACATGCTTTTCAGGCTTCTTTTGGTGCCGTAATCCAGCCTCTGCAAGAAGTGACCTCATGAGCTGCCTAAGCTCTTGTTGTTCTTGTTCTGTTTTGTTAATTGAAGAATATCAAGGCTTATGAAAATGACAAAGCTGAGCAAAAGCTAATTATGAAAGAAAAACAATAAAGCCAGGGGTGAGACTAGGTCAGCTTTCAGTGGGAGTCCAGAGCCTACTCTATTTTTTCTGCTGTCTGTCTGCTGATGTTTGACAGAAGAAACTAACACTTCTTGCATACTAGATTAGTGAGTAAAATTGAGCAAGTATTTTAGTTTTTTCAAAAGAAGCCTTTGTTGCTTTAGAAAGAAAGCCATCAATTCAGCAAAAGGAAGCTGAAGGTGACAACTAACAAGTTGTAGACAAATAAACTGCTTGACTTTCCTATTTATTTCCCTCTCATTTTACCTGTGCCCCTTCTAACACCCAGGTCTCCGTCTGCCTCTCCACAGCCAGGCACAAGGGCTGTGGGATCGGGCCCTTTAGTGATACAAAGGCAGTAGCACCTTGACTTATCCAATCTAACAAGGGCTGCAAGGATAACAGAAAGAAAAGCTTTTACCATGAAGGCGGAAACATCCTCAGCAATGAAAATGAACAGTGTTAGAAACCTCAAGGGAAAACATAGCCTCACTGTTAAAATGAATTTTTGCTTTAATTTAAAAGCTTTTTGTATGGAAGTGCCAGGGCAGGCAGCTTAGCGTGTTCATCTGCTCAGGACTCAGTTGACTGTAAGCAAAACTACGACAAATTCCTAAGCTGGTGTGTAAGAGACTCTCTAACACCTGGAGAGAGTCACCAAGTGACAGCTGCAAATGATTGGCTGCACCTTTTCTTAAGTGTTTTAGTAATACACAATAGATTATCAGCCATTAAAAAAAACCATCTCACCAGGATCTCAGTCCTTGCACAAGGTCTAATATTCCAGCAGGAATTCTCTGCTTCTCTAGGTCTCAAGTTTAATTATCACAGCAATTTCTCTGCCTTTGAAAAAGCTCTGCTACACCAAAGCCAGATGTATTTCTTATTGGATAATAGCTCCATATACCTTTCATAGAAAATATTGTGCTGTGTCCAGCTGTACATTATATATTTGATATGGAGACACTAAATTAAAATATAAATGAACTATGTAAGTGACATGTGGTTGATTTTAATGTTAGAGAAACCTAGAAATGAGATTAAAAATTTAACCCAAACATGTCAAGAATGCCTTATTCTTTCCTAGAGGAGAATTCTACACTGCAGGAGTTTAGGTGTAGGTTTTTAATTATGGACGACTAATATTTTCAAGCTATCCGTATAAGATCATGCAAACTTATTCCAGAGCCATCTATTCTGCATCTGAAGTACTTGGATAAAATGTCACTACTGAGATACAAGCACACCTTCCCTTCTCTTACCCTTAAAGTTAAGTATGCAAATGGAGTTCATTCTTTTCCTTAAACAGCACAAAAACACAGTAAAAGGAGTGCAGTCCCAACAGACCAGCAAATTTACCTGAAGATCTCCCAGTGTCATACATATGGACAGGATAGTGTATTCCTACTTCATATTATAGGAAAAATAATCCAGTGTTGATGTATCATTACCAAAAGATGCTTAATCATATTGATCCACAAACACAATGAGAGAGATCTTAAAAACAGATAGAATGATAGAATGGATCCTTTCTAATAACTAAGACAGGAATCTTTGAGTGCCGTAAAGGCCAAGCAAATAATACTGACCCACAGGGATTTTTGTCCAGAAAAACAGAATATTGATTCATGGGTACAATTAAAATTTAGAACTCACAGGTAAAACTTGTGGTTTAAAATTTGTTTCTTTTTTGTTGGGTTTTTTTTTTCCAAAGCATTCTGTGACTTTTCAGGGGATTTCTTCAAACAGAGGCAGCCATGGGTGCAGGCATTTGGGAATTTTTCCTGTGTGCAGTCCTTCTGGACAGGCTGGGTACTCTCATCTGCAGCAGCCCTGGGCCTGATGGCTTCACAGCCCCATGAAACAGGGAGGTAAGGATTATATTGAAGAAAATACAATTGCAAAAAATAAGGTAGAAGGAAAAAGCACAGACTGCAAGGCTACAAAAACCATCCAGAAAGCACTCCTGCCGCCACAGTGCTGTCCTCTGCTTGGCAAACCCAGTCCCTCTCCTTGCAGGGTGTCATGGGACATTATCCTCAGCATCCCCCAGACAAGACTGGCCCATGTTGGGCCATGTGTGTGTCTGCAGCCATGCGGCCATGCAGTCCATGCGGCCATGCAGTCCATGCAGGCATGCAGTCTGGCTCGGCAGCTCCCTAGGGCCAGCTGCAGAGGGAAACCTGGCCTTGGTGTTGTCACAAGTGTGTCTCGCAAGTCTGAATATCTCTGGGAGAGGAGTAGTGCCCATGACCCAGCTCTGCCCAAGCTCTTCCTGGCTGTGACCCTCACAGCCTTCCCCTGGGATGTAGCTACCAGCCCACCCAGACTGGACTGCAGCTTGGGCTCCCCAAACCCTGCTTTCCCCCAGCGTTGCAGTGGCTGGCCACCATCAGCCTCAGCATGTTCCAGGGCTGGATGGCCCTGCTTATGGGTGGTTTTGTAGCTGCAGCTTGTAATGGACAATTGGCTGGGGTTGGGGGCAAATCTGCTCCATCCCATCTGTGACAGAGCAGCCCATTCACAGCAGCCCGCTGAGCAGTGCACCCACTCAGGAGAAGCAAGGGGAGTTCGACTGGGTTTTGTGGGGGTTTTATACTCCCTCCCTTAAACCAGCTCAGAGAAACATAAAGGCTAAGTTTGCTGCAGCACAGACTTTGTTCCCCCATCTCCTTCTGTTCCCTATCCCTGTGGGGCTCCTTGCTGGGGCTGGGGACACGTGCCTTGGGAGTTCCCGCCAGGCGCAGACAATCCTGTCTAGGAATTTTGGCTGTGGCTAATTCACATTTTTAGGTAAACTCACACTGCTTGTCTGCATCTCGAGCTTGCAGGTTAAGAGCAGGGTCAGGTTCCAGTTTCCATCTGCTGCCCCCCACTGCAATCTGTCTGGGGGACCCATCCTCCAGTTGCTTGAGGAAACCATTGCCTTTTTTTAAAAAGATTAAAGTTTATTATGAATAATGCTGATTAATGGAAGGTTTAGAAGGGTCTACTCATTAATTGAGTACTTTTTTCCTAGACATTGCCCAAATTCAGAGCTCTCCCAAACTCACAGTAAGAGTGGTGTTTGTTGCCCACTATTCATGGGCTGAAGAGAAATTACTTCCAATCTAAACACATCTTTAATCAAAAAGCAAATATTGCTGCATGAATCCAACATTGGTCACATCTTTTTCCAACATGACAGGAACTGAACCCAGACAGACATTTTTTTCTATGCTTATTAAGAAATCCTTTGAAGCTGGTGGTGACCCCTGAGAAAGTTTATGCAGAATAGCCATGCTTAAGGAAATCACATTAGTGTCTGAAAAAGAGGCACATTTTAATTTCACTTCCTTTATCTTTGAGCAAAGAAAGCAGCAGACAATAACCCACAACATGAGACAATGGAAGTGTTTTAAATTGGTAAGTCAAAGCTTTTCTCTCTCTCTCTCTTTTTTTTTTTTTTTAATGCAACAAATAGCCAAATGCATCAATT
Organism: Dendrocincla tyrannina; assembly: GCA_035047865.1. NCBI lineage: Eukaryota > Metazoa > Chordata > Aves > Passeriformes > Dendrocolaptidae > Dendrocincla > Dendrocincla tyrannina. The sequence continues at coordinate 63,819,608 of JAWWMP010000132.1, forward strand.
AAGGAAGCTCCAGGAGGAAGCAGAAAAGAGCATTAAGCAGAGAACACCAGGAGGGAGAAAGCAACATGTTAAGGCATCTAAGGAACTGCAGAGAAAAAGAAGTGTCAAATGAAATATACTTAGCGATGTGAAGCATACAGTCACCCGACATTGCTTTGCATTATAAAAACTAGAAGATGGCCAAAGAGGAATTTAAGATCATGTAAAATGGAATGGAATTTATAAAGAATAGGAATTTCTGAAGCATGAAAAAGCAGCCTGCAAAAAACTCGTAACATACAGAGTTCTATTGAATATGCTGGGCTTTTGGATTCTTTCTTCTTAGTGCATACACGCACATCAAATTTAAAACTGTCTTCCACACCAGATCCTGGATCCTGATTCTTTGTGCACTGCAATCAACAGGACCACTCCAAACTACAGCACTGAAAGTAGACCTTAGAACCCTCTTCTGCACACCTGGGAGCTGTTTAGCCAGGGATGCCCTAGTGACCCAGCCCAGGAGAGGAAACACTGCACATTTCTAATCCCACTGCCTGACATGCATGTGGTCCCACTGTAGCATGGCCAGCAGTGTCACATGGGGCACACAGACTAGGACAAAGGACAAACATCTAGGTATTTTATAGCTCTGTGGTTTTCCCTTAACACAGACCTGTTAGAAATGCAAGTTTTTTCATAATGGTCATACTGCCTGACCAATCGTTTGCATAAGGATATGCATGCTTAGTTAAATATATATACTTAATACTATATTAATTTATAAATTTGTAATAATACTCAAGAAGCACTTCAAATTATATGCAGTGGTAGAGGAGTATATTCTTAGTCTAAATCCAACATTCTAAATTTTTTACTATGTACTATAATAAAATCACTGCAGCGCTTATTAAAATGAATTGTATTTTCTTATGCGTTTAGCTTAAAAAAGCTTTTTGTGATTTGAGGCAGGATTTTTTTTCCTCTGTAGACATCAAAAATGAGATATAGTATGGTCAAAGATTTTAATATATTCAGAGTAATTTTTAGTTCTTTTGTGAAGCAAAGCTTTATAGAGTTGCAGCAAAAATCTCTCCTAGTTGTCTACATGCACTAGATTATTTGGATGTAAACCCACCAGCCACCAGCCAGACCTCTCTGAGTGGACTCCACTGGTTTTGGCTAACTACTACATACATTCCTCCTCTTGCAGGTTATCTAAACTCCCTCTACAGCCAGCAAAATCACCTGCAGAGGACAATTCCTCCACCATTTTCTAGAGCCTAAACAGCTATCTTAGATTTGACCCCTAACTTTTCCAAATGAATGGCCAATCAAGACAAAGCCCTCCCTTGCTGTAAGAACCTGTTTGAACAAAGACAAGACCAGAGGAGGGCTACCAGGAGGGAAAGTGAGAATGCACATGCTGCACACATGCATATGTGCAGCAAAAAATTTTATAATGTTTTATGTGGGAATTATAACCATGAAAAACAGATGTTCTTCTCACATGTACCTTCAACTTCTCATGTCCTTACCCCATCAAGGATTTCTTTTCCACAAAAGTACCAAATGGATAGTAAATCATTTTTCTATAACTGGCAAAGAAAATGAGGATTTGTACAGCTGAATTTGCACTGGTTTTCTGCCTGTGGACCCCTCCTGATGGGGCCCTGGTTATCACTTGGCCTGGTTATAAACAATGGATCTGAGTTTTAAAAATTGATGCCTGGCACATACACTTTCACACAAGAGTATTTTTCTTCATGATTCTGAATGTTGTGTTTCTGCTTAAAATCTCTTCAATAGCAAACTATAGCAGCAACCACCAACTGCAGGAAAGGAAGAGAAAGCTGGTTATTGTTTTCTGTCTTTTAACCTCTTCCTCATACACAAAAGCAGGAGAATGGAGCATTATTCAGAGCTGGTTATTACAAAGTAAATGCTTACAAGTAAAGATGTACCAAGACAAAATAAATGCATTTGTAAACTGCTCATGGCTATGCCACAAACAATACACTTGCCTTTTACACAAGTAACCCTTCATAGTGCATTTGCTCGCCATGTCTCATAACCGCAATACCACTGTGAGCCATACCTTTTCATGACTTTATTATTGGTAATCTTTGTTAGCCTGTCTCTCTTCATCCGTGATGTCAAAGTTACAATGTGCACAAAGCTGCCAGGCTCCCAAGTCACACCTGGCCCTCAGAACATATCACACCTATGTGTTCGTATTTAAACTGGCTTCTTGTCACATTTTTGCCTGGACTCTCAAAATGCTCTTTCCAATCTATGAAGCTTAGCACAGAGTCACCATTTCTGTGCAACAAACCATTTCTGCCTTTCTGCCCCGTTTGCTCTTTAACAGTATCTCGCAAAGGTTGTCTGGGGTCAAATTGTCCCAAATTACATTGCAAACTAGAACCTCCCTTTTTTTTCAAAATTTTAGAAATGGGGGAAAGGAGAGAGAGATGACTTCAAAATCAGATTGTAAGTCCAGATGCAAGTTCTTTAAGTCACTTTTCCAATATTCCAGACTCCAAGCTCCAAATTACATTTTGCAGCCTGGGATAAATTCATGGTCCTCAAATTTGCAGCTCTGGACTCGAGGTTGGAAACTACTTAAAATATTTTGTTTAGACGTTAGCAGAATTTGAAAGTCTGTATAAATGTAGTCAAGACCTCTCTGGGTAAATGTAGCCATGTAAGATTCTTTGGGGTGGGAGTTAGGTAAGGATCTTTTAAAATAAAACTGACATATATCTTTCTCCACATGTAAAAGTGACTTCGAAAAAATAAAAATGATAGTTTATGCTTTTTTCCCCTGCTGAACAGTCTTCAAAGTAAAAGTTGATATTTGTACCAGTATTTTCCAGTGTGTTTGCTGAACAAAGAGTGAGTTTCAGTTGTACATATTTGAAGTTTTTCTGTGCCTTGGTAACATCAGGCAATTGGTCTGCGTGTGGGGATTTTCTATGGAAACAATTATTTCTTCAAGGGAACCTATGATTTCTTCAAGACCAGGAATAGGAATGGAAATGTTATGTTGTGTTAATCTCTGCCCCTATGCACGAGAAGGCAAAAGCTGGAAACCAAGCAAGAAACAGTGACACTCTGTCTATGACTTACCTACTTAGAGGTTACCATGCAAGGAGAGACCCAAGCATGTGGGTGCTGAAGTATTGTCCATTTCTGAAATGCTTTGTGAGGGTTTGAGGGTTTGCTTGGTTTGCTTTCTCTGAATCAGAGCAAAAGGGTGCTTGGAGCACCAAGATAAAATTGGCAGGACTTGATCTCCCAAAACATCTTTTCTTTTTGTTTCCCACTTTGTCCATTCCCTGCTGAGCAGAAATATGTTGCAGCAGACTGGCTTGTCAGGCTGCATGCAGTTAGCTCCCCAGTTCAACAGATCTAAAAGATCTGAAGTAGGGAAACACCAAGAGTAAACTGGTCATTTATAACTGTGGCCATCGATCCCTTTGAGAGTGTCCTGCTCTGGTTCTGGATCTGGCCCAAAAAACTGCATGACTTGAGGAATCCAGAGCTTCCTGATACCCCATAAGCAAAAGTCCTACCTGGTTCCTAAATAAAAATGGAACACCACTGTGGTTTTATCAAAATCCACCATAAACATCAGCAGTGCCTGTTACACAAATGATAATTTCAAGCACCTGGCTAAGTCTGTGTATCCAGGATCTGACCCCAAAACATGTGGGCCCATACTGCTTTCCTGTAACAGCAGGATTTGCCAACTACTTTTGAGTAACTGGTAGGGAGAAAAAGAGAAAAAAGAGTAAAAACCACTAAAAAAGAGATTCATTTGAATCAAAGTCAAAACCTTCAAATTTTAAAGGTGATAAGAACAGGCTGTGACTGGTCTGTCACTTATCATGGTAGACAGAAACCACATGTTTCTCTGGGCTCCAAGATTGCTTCTCTGCTCATTCTTCTGACTCTGGACTAACAGCAAAAAAGTCGAGGGAAGTCAAGATCACAAATTTTCCTTTCTTACTGTATTTGAGCCCTTTTAGTGGAGGAGTATAGTGTTTTGCTAACTCAGAGCTCTTGACAATCGCTGTAATCTGCAGAAATGGGATTTCAGTCACTAAGAAAAGTGTGTGCAAAAATAGTCAGGTACTCAATAATTTATGCACTTCATTCCCAACAAAACAAATGTGATATTTTTCTTAAACTTAGGATCTACAGCTGTACTTCACATCTTTAGCAAGTGTCATGTAACACACACATACTCCCTCATTTTCCCTGCAAAAGCAGGTTGTATCAATGCTATGTGCACTGTTGTAGAAATGAACTGTGAGGACAAAGTACAGGACTTGATACAATTTTTGCCTTGTCTTTGCCTCACAGCTTTCTGGAGCTACAGAATGACATGAAAGCCACCTCTTCAATAAGGGAAATGATTAGTGTACTTCTGAAGTCAATAGAAATACACAAACAAGACCCAGGAAGGGTCTTTGTTCAATTTTAAAACTACATATGTAAAGAGAAGGCTGTCAATTGATAATGGAGACTGCTCACACTTGTGTTTGAAGAAAACAATTTAAATAAAATGGTGAAAACAGCACGATAAGTCAAATGATTACTTATCACTGAAAAGGTCAAAGTCCTAATGCCAGTAAGTGCCAGGTGCATTCTTAAAAGGCCAACAAGATGACTCTGATTTCAAAAAAAACCCAAAAATTACTTAGACTGTGCAAACAGAGCTTGTAGGAGCATTAATATCATCTGGTTTTGCAGTTTCAACATGTTCTGCTCAATTTCCTACACTAGAGATAGTTTATGGACCCTAACCCACAATGTATGGTCAGCATCCAGTACACTTCATGACAGCAGATACCTGGCAGGTTCCATGCCTGCCACTGAAGATGCCCAGCTGATTTCTTTGATCTCCTTTTTTTTGCATTCAGGTCATGTCTTTTGGAGGCCATGTCTGTGTTACTGTACACCTATATCTGTTTTCAATTTGAGTTAGGCAGCATTGCTTTATGAAAAGGGATTTTTTTTTAAAGTTTCATAGGCCCCCAGGACATCTCAGTTCACAGAGGAAAAGAATATTCTGCTTTTGCTGCTTTCCAAATCAGCTCCCACTCAAGCCATTTTTTCTCAGTTGTAATTCATTATCGGGGGCTCTACACACGCTGTATCCTCCTGACAGCTCTGTCTGTAGGGTTGCTGCAAAAACCACACTACCCCTAAAAGGCCCTCTCTTCTTTATATGGCATGAATTACTGCTAAAGAGGTCACAGACAAAAAAAAAAAAAAAAAAAAAAAAATGAAGGATAGGAGGCATTTTGCTACTCTGAGGAAGTAACTTGTGAAGAAAATGTTTTTCTCCACTGCTTGGGATGACTAGGGAGCCTGGTGGACCCCAGTTTGTTGATGCTCATGTGAACATGGTAATCCCTGAGGGCTGGTTGTGCTTCTTAATTCATCGTGCAATGAATTTGCTACTGATGGTGCAGATTTTGTCCTTTCCTTCCCATTGCCCTCAACAAAGCAGGGAAAATTACTCAATTAATTGCCTGGCGGTTGCAGGGGTTGCCTGGCAAGGGGGTACTGCCCTTCTGCACAAAACTAGGGATATAATTTTTTCCCTGTGAGCAGAGAACATTACGGCTGTGTGCTCTGAGGCAGGGAAGTGCATGCATGCATGTAATAGGCAGCTGATCATTCCCATGACAGCTGCTGCAGGGGGAGAGGGAAAGGTGTGCCCATCGCCCCGCGATGCTGCCGCCTGCGTGTGACCCCAGGAGGGAGTCACACAGGAGACCCTGCGCCAAGGGGATTTCTCAGCCCATGACTTGTTCCCAAATGAGGACTTCCTCCACTGGATGCTTATATTCAAGGCAACGAGTCATGTGCTCTTGTTAATTTGAACAGTGGGATTCACCAGATCTGTGATGGCTGGCTGTTTGAAAATGCAGTGCGCTTCCAGCTCTGCAGCATAGGGGAGCTATCATTTAGGTTTTAGCTCTTTGGCAGAAGAAAGCTGTACACGAGGATGAGCAGGTTAGATTTGATTGGGTAATTACAAATTATTTTGCATGAATAGAAATGTCACTGCTAATGACAGCAATGGTGTGCTCCAAAATATTTGGGAGTAAATATGTTTGGTTTTACACACCAGATGCACATAAATATTTTTAAGCATTTGTATGCATTTAGTGCGTTTAAGCAATTTATTCCGTACTATATATGCAAAGTAGTAACTCTCAAGGCTTCCTCTTCCTGCAATCACCAAGCTAGTCTGTATTAGAAGACTGTAAAAACAAAGGTGTCTACCACCAATTCCGCTCTCCACTTCTCCCTCCTCTCTCTCCTGCTTTAATCAGAGATGAAAGTACTTTGACCTCTAAATTAAATGGTGCAAAGCAGCTTTTAGTACTGAGCTCAGCTTCTCAGGAACCTGAGCAGCTATGTCCATGCTAGCGGTTCATCTCCAAGACTCAGCAATTGCCAAGAGATCCTGAACTCATTGTGCCAATTACAAATGGAAAAATGTAGTATTTATTTTTACAGTTATGTGTAGAAGCAGTTAAATGTAGGACTTCATGAACCTACAGCTGAATTTTAAATTAAACTGGCTGCTTCTGCTTCACAATGGATGCTTTCCATTCATTTTGTGGTGGATGAGCTTTCTCACTACTATCACTGAGATCATTCTTCTGACCCATTTCTTTAAGAAATGTTGTCAAAAAGATTTACAATTTCTTCAGGCTGAAGCTTCAAAACTTCTGTGCAAAATACTTGCCATATAATTCTATAATTAGAAAAAAACAAAAGAATTATTTTTTTGTCATTCCAAAAGCTGTTTCTAAAGGACAGATGGAAGAAGCATTTGAGTGAGAAATGGTAGTTGACATAGAATCTTTTTAGATGTCTCTAATTAAGTTGAATCCATCATAATAAATTCCATTCTGGAATCATTGTAACTCTGAAAATCACACCCTAGATATAGCAAAAGTATCCTAAATTCTAAAATTTTTAACATAAAACATAGAGATACCTGGGTCTATCATTCACCAATACTTGCTAGCAAACTACATACTAAGGAAAACAGAGTCTTATTTGGTAGGTCATACCATCTCACATTCTTTTATTTCAAATAGTGGTTTTACCACCCAATTTACCACACATTGCTTGAGCTCCTACCACTGCAACTTCAGATTCACTAGGAACTGGGCTTGAGTTGGTGGAAGAACTCCCAGTACAGAGAGACACGGGCTCAGCTCATGGTACAATTTGAAGCAAGATGCAGCATGTAGATTTATAATTTCATTTGTACTCATTAAAGCATAAGCAGTTGCTCATTCTTGGCATACAAGATGGATGTTTAATTTGTTCTGGGAATAGGGAAATTAGGCAAATAATAGCAGCCATAAGTGAACACACATTTTGGAAAGGAGACTACGATATCTTATAAATTCCTTTTTTACACTTTAAGGTTGGGGGTTTTCAAGTTGTAATGGCTCTGTTTTGGAGGAGAAAAGAAGAGATGGGTTTGGAATTGTTTCAGTACAAAACCAACTCAATGCATTCAAAGGAGTTTATATTTTATGAAGGTGAATGAAAGTGCTCTGGAATAGGCAACAAGAGCACACCACAGGAGGAAGGCAAACCTGGTACAAGTCTTTGTTGTGTCTCATGGCCTTGACCTATATTTCCTACTGCCCTGGCTCCTCCTGTGCTGTTTGGAGACGAGCAGACCTTAATCCCCTTCATGGACCTTCCCACCAGTTTTCAGTGCCATTCTGTAGTTGTATTTCCACAAGATTCAGCGCAGACACATCTCTTTTTCCAGTGCTGTTTGTGTAAAGCTTTCCAGTGGCTTCAGCAGGCTCTGAGATAGGTTCTTGGAGCAGGGTACCACTCATTTTTCAGTCAGTAGCAATCCTGTCTTTCATTTCAGTGATTCAGAAAATAAAGCCCTTAAAGCAGAAGTTGCCAGAGTATATTGAATGCAGAACTATCCTTTTAGTGCTCTTACTTATTCACTACAGTAAACAATGCCATTTAGTATAATTTCCAAATCTCAATTTAGGGGGGGAAATCTTCTCATTTAGCTGTTATTCTCCCTCACAATGGAAAGCTGCCTCAGAGCATGTTACATTTCAGAGGAGCCTGTGAGACTTTGCTTTAATGGGAAGCTAAATGAAATGTTTAAATTTAAAATCAACAACAGAACATGTTCAAAGAGCTATATTTATAGGGTTTAAGTGAAAAATGCTCTGGCATCGCTTTTAAATAATGCTGGCAAGCAAGGGAGGAAAGAACACCACTCATTGATTCTTTGCATGGCTTAGTCCACAGCCTTAGCCAAGGCTCATGTATAATGTGAGTTGTTGGCTGTGATATTTTGGTTGTAGTGCTAGTGGAATTCACTGTAGGCAAAGGCTCGTGATGCTAAACAAAGTGGACAAAAGGCTTTTACGGAATAATAAAAATAACAAGTCTCCATTTATGACAGAGTTAAACATCCTCAGTGAAGACATTACTCAGTAAATAACTCTGTGGGAAAACCTGTAAAATATAAATGCCCTGGCAAGATGGGGAAAGCACTGAGGTTGATAGAAATGCTTAAAGTCAAAAAAGGTGAAAAAGGACATTGTGTCTTGCTTGGAGCTCAGAGCTCTTTGCTGAATTACTTCGCTTGAAGCTCTCAATTTTAGTTCTGCTCATGTAGCCAGGGAAACAGGGTCCCTGTTTCAAGTATGTTGAAATGACGTCGTGTTTCATGTTCAAATAAAATAGTATGGAGCTTGTGTTTCTGAGGTGAACGTGCAGAAGATTGCTTTGAAGTAAAACCAAATATAGACAGACCATGGGCAAAGAGCAGAAAGAAAACTGAGAATAAGAAATTAATAACATAAACTGTTTGATGCTACCTAATTTTTCACTAATCTTTCAAGTTTAGTGAGGAACACTGCCAGAAGGCTCAGGCTGAGGCAAAGCTGAGGTTATTATCTGGTCCCCACATGAAACCTAGTAGGGCAAGTACCTGCTACCAGCTAAAGAGGTACCAGGCTTTGTGTATCTGAGCAGAAGTATCTCAAGCACTTGGTCAACAAGTGTTTGCAGCTATACTATATTTCCTGTAGCCATTTGTATTCTTTATCCCTGTTTTCTACCAAAGTACAAAAGAGAAGACAGTACAAGGAAGTCTGTGTGAATGGTTTAATCTGAGTTAAGTGATGAGCTGACACAAAGTCGAGTATTGTCATCACTAAAAAAGGCCAAAGTACGAAAATATCTTAGGAGAAGATTTGAAAGTGTTTATGCTTTGCAAAAATTAAAGTGAATCCAGTTTGCTTTGTAGAATCTTTTATTAATAGTATCTTTTTCCAGGTTTTGTAAAAAAATTTATCTAAAGAGCAATTAAGATTAAATAATTAATTAATTACCACTATAAATACAATTTTGTGAAATAATGCTGAAAATGAAAAGTAAATAAAAAAACATGGGGAAATATGGATGAGGAGGCAAATAGAAGTTTGGACGATACTGTCAATTTTTAAGTAATAGGCATTTTGTTTTCATGAGAAATGGAAATGGAAGTGAAATTAGTCTATAGTCATTTTTCAGTGCTTCATTCTTTTTTCCATAGTGCTGACTAAAGATATAGCTTCATTATCTTCCTTATAAACATGAGATCTCCAGGTTTACAAGAGAAGTTTAAGCTACTTAAGCATTGTTCTCTAAGGCATGAGTAATTGGTTTGATCACTGTCTGCTATAGTTGTAAAGGAAAGGTTTTGCCAGAAGAAAGGAGTGCACCTGAGTGCACACCTGCTTCTCAGTCTGCCAGAACTCACTTTCTCAGACCACATATTCAGTGTTGTCAAATGTTGCATGTCCCACTTCTGTCTCACTGAGAGGACCTTCAGTGTCACTTCCAGTGACAGAATCGGTATAAACCATCAAACCAAACACAAAGGCCCAGTACTGAGATTTAAATCTGTCCCTTTTGGGGTTAGGCTGGGAAGACAATTTTACCTCTACAAACACATTTAAGAGTTTGAAACAATTATCTTAAACTGTGTGTGTCTGTGTGTGTGATGGAGAGGATAAGGAAATAAACCCCCAATTTCTATTATGATTGTAACATTCCATAACATTCTATTAAAAAAAAGAAATCAAAAACATTCCTCCTTGCAGTAACTGTTTCCCTCCTAAACTTAAAATTGTTCTCCAGGCACCAGGAATTCCCCCTGGAACACAGGATCTACAAAGCGATGTTTCTGGTTGCATTCTCCATGGAATTCAAGAAGTACTTAATGATGTTCCTCATTGCCAGGCTTTGGAAAATTGTGACTCTGTGACCCCTAGCTCTATAACCAGCCAGCCAGGAAAGGGATAGAACAACTGGTTTCAGAAAGGTGGCAGAAAGGAACTAAAACAAGTTTTGTTGGAGTTATGTTCCCACAAATTTGGATGCACTGGAGATAAGTTTGGATAGGAAAGCAACCCTGAGGCCCTGGAGGTGAGGCTAGGTGGCCCAGGGGAGGTGGACACAGACCCATCTTCTGTGATCCCCCTCAGCACTTCCCCAGCAAGGGTTGGTGATGCTGGTGCCTAAGCTGCAGCTGCACCAAGTCCATCTTGTTCTGAGCACAGTCCCAGTAAGTCTGACATTGACAGAGACGTGCCCTTAAGGGCCATTTTTCAGAGGTGTTACTGAGCACTGGCATTTTCCTATACCAGCTGTTGAGAATTTTTCCAAGCTACGTACAAAAACTCATTCGGGAAACATTTTTATTAAACTTATGTGGAGACCATTCTAATTAAGGATTACATTTCTCTCTTCTAAGCAAGAGCAGCCTAATTCAACCTCTCTGTGGTACTGTTCCATCAAAAGCTTTTCTCATTTGTTTTCTCAGTGTTATTTTCTTTGTATACCCACCAGCACAAGTAGCTCCAAAGTACACATAGTGTGTCACAGGTTCTACATCCCCAGCACAAGGGCAAGACCAGAGTTCATAACCCTTTATATCTGAAATTAATTTGATCATGCTAAAGCTGAAGCTCATGATGAAACTTTAGAGGTACTAAACCAATCTCCTGTCTGTCTGAAGTGAGGTCCTGGCCGTGGTGCATCAGTACAAGGTTCTGTTACTGAATGCAATCTAGGTTTTAAAAGCAGAAGAAGTAAAAAACAGAAGACTCCAAATGAACAAATACCCATTGAGGAGACACGAGCAGAGGAATACAGAAATGACACAAGGAAAATGTGAATATTCGGAAGCACCGCTGCAAAAGAGGATGGTCATGTACGAGATTATGATATCTGCTTCTGTCACTCACATTACAGTACTGTTACCCACAGGGATGGTGTTTAATTTGAAGATCACCTTCACTAAACCATTTCATACAGAATATGTCACAAGGTAAATTGAACAGCTAGACATATAATCAGACAGAATGGCACACTAAAATAATTAAATGCAGGCAGCCCCAGGATGCTCCCTGCTTAATGTAGAATGCTAATTGGTACTCGAATACCACACGGTGTGTGTTGAAGAAAGACAGTGTAACTAATGTACCTGTATATTGTGTATAATAATATGACATGAGACCTTGAGGGTACATCTTCCCCTGAGGATTTGACACTGCCAACAGCTGATACCAATAACAACAAAGGAAAGAATTTCCCCTGACACTTTCCTGACATATTCTATCCCAGTTCCTGCTTCAGTGCAATCTGTGAAAAGCTCTAAGACTGATATGTTACACTGGAATTAAATTCAACTTAAAAAGTACATATATCCTCTTTTCAGTAGTACAAACACAGCAGACAGAATTGTGATACCAGACTTTATAAATCCCTGGTTGCTTGCTTTCATCCACTTGATTTGAAAAATTTAAACAACCTTTTCTGTATGAAAAATATTATTCCTAATATGGTTTTATGACATTTCAGTTTTTAACAGCTGCATTTTTCTGACTTCAAAGTACATAGAGGAAAACTTGTGTTGAGTTAGGAATACTGTTGAAGACTTCTTTTTAAAGAAATTGATAAATACACTCATTTTCACATTCTTGTCTCAAAGCAACTTAATGACAACCCTGTACTTATTTTTATTCTCAGTATATTCAACTGGTAACTAAGAAAATATATTGAGGTAAAAGATACCTCATGTATATTTGGTACAAGACAAAATATTTTAACTACATTGTGGAAAATATCTACATCAAAAATACAGGATATGAAAAGCACTCCTAAACCAAACAACCTCCCACCCACAAAAAGCAAAACCAAAACAGTAGTTGCAGTACTAGTAGTCTTACAAGGAAATATTGTGGTCTGAACAGTGGTTATACATGTTGGAAGGTGTTACCCCTACTCTTGACAAACGGTATTCTACTGTAATTTAACTAGATAAACGGAGTGTTATGGGTACGGAGTGTGAATGGGTACAAAAACATGTCCATATGCATATATTGGAGGGAAAAAATGTATCTTAAAACTGATTTTCTTATTATACAAAAAAGCTGCTCTGAGTATGATGGCTATAAATACAGTAAAATATTTATTTTCATTCATAGGCACATTACATCTGAAATAGTGTTCTTTTCTAGAATAGCTTTTTCTCTGTTCTCCTCCTGGAAGTTTTTCACTGGGTGACCAGAAATCCATTTTGCATCCCTAAGACTCATTTCATTTGACACTAAGGACAGTTGTTTTTCTACTCCCACTTGTACAAGGAAAGGAAAGCAAGATAAAATAGTGGCATACATACAGAAGAAAATTAGGTATTCCCAGGTTGATTTTCAAAACTATTCCATGGCACACTCGATCACAGAATGGCTGAGCTTGTCAAGGACCTCTGGATATCATCTAGTCCGAGCCCTCTCCTAAAAACAGGGACCACTAGGCAGGTTTTCCTGGACCACCTCTAGTCAGGTTTTAAATATCTCCAAGGAGAAGGACTCCACAACCTCGCTGGGCAACCTGTACCAGTTTTGACAATTGATGGTGTAGTGGTGAACAATTTAGTTTAAAAGCCATGTTACTCTTTCTTGTAGTACAGTTAAAGGCAGCAAGGCTTTGTAAATTAACATTGTGTTTTGAAAGACCTCCATAAATTAGTCCCATAACAGATATGTCAGCAATTTTTCTGATTGAGTGTTATCAGACAGTTACAAAACTGAACTTCCATTGCAGTGAGTTCCAGCTACAATGATTGGGAGGCTGGTTTTTTCAAACTAAAAATGGAAATTCTTTGAGCTGACCTCCTGCAGTTTAACGCCATGTGCAATTAATTTCCTCTAATTCTCTTTGAATGGCTCACTTATTCATGAAAGAAAGGGAAAAGAAAGGAGAAGAGAAGAGAAGAGAAGAGAAGAGAAGAGAAGAGAAGAGAAGAGAAGAGAAGAGAAGAGAAGAGAAGAGAA
>JAWWMP010000132.1:63833052-63848163 GCA_035047865.1 Dendrocincla tyrannina
GAGAAGAGAAGAGAAGAGAAGAGAAGAGAAGAGAAGAGAAGAGAAGAGAAGAGAAGAGAAGAGAAGAGAAGAGAAGACTTGAATGGCTTCAAAGAAACGTTTTGCTGTGTTTAAAAGCAAGAAGACTTCAAAGGTCTGACAAGTCTCACTTCCTATGTACTGAGCTTCCCCAGACCAAGGCAAGAGCTCTGCCCAGAGGGCTTGCAGTCTTGAGTGGAAAACCCTAAGTACCAAAATACTTAAATGTATTGTAGTGCCTAGATCCCACCCATATCAAGGAGAGGTGAGTACACACAGAAAGGATAATCTAGATTAAAGCAGCTGATACTGCCTCCAGTACTGTCTTCAATACTGTCCATTACCAGCAACCCAGTATGTCTGAGCTGCAGAGGAGTCTGGCCTATTTTAAAGAGTCTGGCCTTTAATTTAAGTGGGTTTGGCTGTTACAAGTCCCACGTTTGTTCTTTACAGATGGCAGAAATAATAGTAATTCAAAATGAACTACTTCTGGTGCTTTAAGTAACCCGATCTAGTGAAAGGTGTCCCTGCCCATGGCAGGGGAGTTGGGACTTGGTTCTCTTTAAGGTCCCTTCAAATCCAAACCATTCTATGATTTCTATGAATTATTTCTTCATCACAAACTTATGACATCTCTCTTTCATATTCTGACTGCATTTTCAGCTGGCAAATGTTGGTAGGAGCTAGAAAAAGAAAATGCTGACTGAAAGACCTTGTACTATGGGGACAAGAAGAACAGATTCAAGTATGTTCATTCTAACAAATAACAATTATTGTTTTAAATTTCTTATTTACTGAATAAAATAGCAATGCCCAATAGGCATTTTAGGAGCTGGCAACAATAGTTATAATCTGCTTCCCAATACTCAGAACAACTTGTATTCTCATTGAAACAATAACAATTTTCATAATGGATAGGCCTGTCGAGTAGAAAGGAAAAGAATAATTCAAATAATGATGATTACAATATGCAGCAGTTATGCACAGACAATGTTGCATACATAAGTTCTCCTCCAGTCTGTTCACAGCTATTCCCTTTGGTGTTATAATTTCATGATGAATTCTGTTTACATTCTCTTACTTGAGATCCTTTTATTGAAAAGTCCCCAAATACAAAACAATGCACTTTTGAGAACCTTAGTAAGAAAAAGATTGTGGCAGAGTCTTTGCACTAGCATGTTTATGAGGCAAAACATCAGAAAACCACTAACAGTTTTGAGGGTGATCTCATTGCTCTCTACAGCAGTGGAAGCAAAGAGGGAGATACCAACCTCTTCTCCCTGGTATCCAGTGACAGGACACATGAGATTGGCTCAAAGTTGGACTATGGAAGGTTTAGGCTGGACGGTAGGAAGCCTTTCTTTACTGAGAGGGTGATCAAACACTGGATCAGGCTTCCTAGAGAGGTGGTCTATGCCCCAGGCCTGTCAGTGCTCAAGAGGCATTTGGACAAAGCCTTTATCAACATGCTTTACCTTTTGGTCAGTACTGAATTCGTCAGGCAATGGGACTAGGTGGTTCTTGTAGGTCTCTTCCAAGTGAAATAGACTATTCTTTTTTATTCTGTTCTATTGATTGTTTCATGCATAGATACTTAGAAGAGAAAATCTGCTTCTCAGTTACTCTCCAAAAAGGATGGAAAAGAAGGACCTTCTTTGCACACATCTGCTGTCCTGGCTAAGTTACCACATCAAGGAATAATATGCAACTTCCTAGTCGCCATCTGACTCCACTCTCCATGTCTCAGTCCAAGTAAAGGCTGACTTAGAGATAACTACAGGATTTACCAAGCATATACACATACAACATTGTTAGATACTTTGTGTTATCTAACACAGGTCTTTCTGAAAAGGAACCAGCCCACCCCACCAGAAATTTCCATGCATGAAATGACAGCAATTCCCTGTGTTTGAATGTTCCAGCTCTGCTCCAACAGACCAACCACAGGAAACTGCTTTCAGTTCACCTTCAAAATTTTGAGTGATCTTGCCTGCCTAGGATATATTCTGCGTATTACTGAGCACAATTTATCAGCTTATTAACAATTCACATTGCTATGAGAGAAAGTGAGAGAATGACCACTCATAGACAAGAGGCACAACGCTCTCCACAGAGATTTAAAACTCAAAGCACATGAAATGGATGCACATAGCTGTGCACATCAGTTATACTTCTCATCAATCAGACACAAAGCCAAGAATGCCATCCAGATGAATTCATCTATACAAATTTACTTTAGGGTAAAAAAAAAAAATTATCTTTACTGAAGAAAGTGAGTCTGTCTTTAAACTGAACTTAATGTAAACATCAGATACTTCTTTCAGTTATGAGAATAAAACCATACAGAAATAAAAATGGCCAAGGTTCAGATGAAAGACCCCATTTCACCGTTAAATACTTCACTGTACTGTGGTCACATTATTCAAAGAGCCAAGGTGTTAACTTCAAGCCAATATATAAATAGTTTAGAATTTACTTATATGTAGATGTTATGCACAGGTCTCTGAAAGAAAATACAACAGTTTTTTCTCTGAAATGGGAATAAATTTCTTGAAATACATGACCTCAGTGTGCTAGCTCTTTTTTATTCTACATATAGGGGGTTTTTCCCCTTGTCTTCAGCTACAAGGTCAATGATGTTTTTTTCATCAAACAGGTAATACATAGGAAAAGGTAACAGTGTGAACTATATGTGCAGTGAAATATTTAGCCAAAGGGACACTATGCTAGATTTCTTATGGATAGAAAATAATAAAAATATAAAAATATACCCAAAAGAAAGAGAAATTCCACTTGCTGCAAAAATATGTTTTACTCCTTCCTTTGCTTTCTCCTTCAGCCTTTTGATTTCTATTATACCCTTAAAATATTTAGAAGTTCTTCCCTGGAGGATTTTCTGGCTTCTCTAACTTTCATAACTCTTAAAAATTTGGAACTTTCTCCTCTGATTTAATAGCATCATATAATAGAGCATATTCATTTCAGCTGTCACTAATAGTTGCATCAGGCTCTGTGTGATTCATGCATTATGTTCATTCCTTTTATTTATTCCAAAAAGACATTTACAGAGTTTGAAGGAGGTGATTTCACTTACCTTGTCTTTGCTCCCTCTAGCTAGTAACCTAGTAGGTAAAAAGTCAGTTCTGATAGAGAGAAGAATTGTTTTGAAGATGAACTTCACAACATCCCAAACTGATGAAAATCTACGCGCACAGAGGTGTTGCTCAGTGGCCATTGCAGGGCTTTATCATAATATCAGTTGGAGTCAACATCGTGAGTAGATGCAGTTTCAATAGCAGCATTCAACATTATTTTCTACAGCTGTACATTGTCGTTGCCATGTATTGACAAAAGGATGACATTCAATAACACAACTTTGCAGAACAAAGCAGAGAAGCGCATTTTTTTTATGTGAGTTTTAAAGAACCCTGTAACTTTCGGTCTAATAGAACTACTTAAAAATTATTTCTCAGTTTCAGAAGTGCTGTCTCATTCTTTGCTAAAAAACTCCACAGTTTAGGAAATTTTCAAAATTTCCTAATTTCAGGGAGTAAAATTGAACTCCCTGTTCAGCCTTTATTTGATTGCTTTTAAAAGAAAATGTGAAGATCCAGTTCCCTGTTACGTGTAACTCCCCTCAAATCATGGGGAATTATTGGTGCTCTGCAGGGAGATGAATTGACCGTGAGCCTTTAAAACCTAAAAACTATGGGAAGGAAAAATAATAGCCCATGCGTAAGATTTTATCTGCAGTTGTGCATATTGCTTTGTGAATTCCAGCTCATATTATAGTACTGTAATAAAAATGGACCTCTTGCAGAAAATTCCAGATAGACAATCATCTTGGCAGTCAGACATCAGAGGAATCTCTACAATACCACAGAGGAAGTGGATCCACTAACTCTAACTCCTGTTTAAATGCTCAGAAAGCAGCTGAAATGGGAGTTCTCCTCCTCTGACTCTTAACTACCAAATTGCACCAAACCTCCCACCTGGGCTGTGGTTATTAGCTTTCTCCCCATGAAAACCAGGGAGCAGAAGGCGGTTGGTGGTTTCTCAGAGGATGTGTCAGCTAGAAGTACTTGGAGTCTGCACCTGCAGTTCACGAGTCAGGAGTACACCTGAATGCTCACCCTGGAGACTATCACAAAACCATTTCTGTGCCGTGCAGGTCCTCAGAGAGCAACTGGACTCATCATCTTTAGCAGTTCTTAATCTTCTTAATCCCAGAAATGTTTAACTTTGCTCAACATTTCCACGTTAGACCAGCAAATACCTCAGCTGGTCAGACCATGGAGCCCTGTGTGGAAATATGTTTCAGTCCATGTAGGCAGATGCCCACAGACCTGAGATGGGGAAGGGGGTAGGATTTCATGTCACAGAACACAAGGCATTGGGTCTCGTCATGTAAGGACCTGTGTCCTGGAAAAGATGCAAGATTTGGCATATCCTGAGCAAATTTACACACAGCCAGTAGTGAGATCAGCACCAAAAGCAGCAGCCTGGTGGGCACATTCCCTCGGAAATCTTTCTAGAAAAGCTCTCCTTCACCAGACCACTCTAATACATAGAATGACAAATTAAGGATCTAGAACCTTCTCCCTCTGAGGAAATCCAAGTCCACTTTTTGACAGAAAGATGCAAACCCTCCTGCGATTGGGCTGGGTGGCAGGACAGTGACTCTTAGCCCTCCTGCTGAAGTCAAACCATTGTTTCATCTGGTGTCCAAAAGCCAAAGCATCAGCAGGACGGCAGACTGAAGGGGATTGGACTGCATAGGCTTATGGCTTTGGTACTCAGCTGTAAAGATGGAACTGGGCTCTGCTCCCAGGACTGTTCCTATTCACATTATGCAGCTCTAAACTGTAGCCAGCATTGCAGAGCAGCTGGAAAACCACCACATGACCAAAGATCAAGAGCAAGCAGGAGAAAGTATCTCGTATTCCTCTTTCACATCAAGGCCCTGACACTTTACTGTAGAAATAGACTCCCACTTACTCTTCCCTTTGCATGGTAAGAGCTTCCTTAAGGGTGGGGTGCCTTAGAACCATCATCAGTGAAGGAGGCAGAGGTCTTCAGCCCTAATGGTTAAACAGGAGTGGGAGGTTGAACATGGGTTGTTATGGACAAGTTGTCTTGATGGATTCCAATTACCTCTGGAGATAAAAGAAATCATGCACATCTTCCATTTCCCAGGCACATGTTCAAACACTTCCATTCAAATACCCACATTCCTATGCAAAAGCAACACTTTACCAATCTGAGTGGTTCTAAGGTGATTCTTGTTCAATTACACAACTGCATTCACAAGATGAGCTGATGCTTTGAGTGGATAAAACCTATACATCAACAGTCTTGAATTAGAAGCCTGAACCTCCTGGAGGAAGAGAGAAAAACCTCTGCAAGTTTTGCTTTCTATTGACAAGTTCTTAACCCATTGGAGACATCTGACTATTAATCAATCATGCAGGGAGAAAGGTGCCTAATTTAAAGCACTCTAAATCCTCCTACTATACTTCTGTTCCTACTAAAATGTCTCATCTGCTGGGTTAATGCAAAGAAAATTATGTCTGTAATGCAGTGTCTATCTAGTAGCTGACTAGGGAAAAAGTAATTTTGTTCACATCCACCAAATGAGCTCTCTCTCTCTCTCACCCTCACATATGTTGAAGATATACTTGAAAAGTAGTTAATTTTCTATAATCTGTAAGCTGTTTCTTGCCCTTTCCTCCAGATAGAGGAAAAACTCTACAGTCTTCTATGATTATGAATTTCTTCTGTGCCACAAAAGTGATGTGGTAGAAAGTCCTGGCATCTACAAAGTCCTGCCATTGCTCATCCCTCTTGTACCTTCCCTTAAAGATCAGATCTGCTGCAATTGTACTTGCTTTGTAGATCTGAATACACTGCATGTGCAAGGCAGAGGGTTGTGACATGCTGCAAACTTCTCTAATTTCTGCTGTACTTTGACAACTATGGTTAACAGGCTGACCCTTTAATGAGTGAATTCTGGATTCTGGTTTCAAGCCACTGTATATACAAAGAGATGGTTTATTATTCTTCACCCTTCAACATGAACTAAGTCTGTTGAGTTCAGTCAATTAACCTATAATGATTTGATAGAAACTCACCTGTCAGAGAAGCTTGCTCTTTCAGGCAAACACTATGCTGGAAATCACTGAATTATTTCAGATATTTTCTTAATTTAAAAAAATACTACAATAAACTATGAACATGTGGATATGAACTGATCTGAAGTGAATAGATTGCAGACAAAATTCTTCTCTCATCTGGAGTAGATTCATTGGCTTCAGTGGAACTATTCTGGATTTACAGTGATGTAATTTGGAGCAACATCTGGCTTCAGATAATATAAGAAGGACCCATTGTAATGGTTTATATCACTGACTACTTATTGCATACTTTTGCTATGCTTTTCTTAGCTCTTACTAGCTACATTACTGTTGGTTTTACATCTTTCTCTTGTATTTCACGTAAAACCTGTAAAAGTCTTGCAGATTGAAGAATGTATACATTTCCTGCAGGTCACCACTGTGTGACACCTCTCATAATTTATTTAAAAACCCAGTCCACAGTTATCTTCTCTTTTTATTTTCATATTACATTACAGAAGGCATATAAAGGAGAAGTCCTCTCTGTTATATTTGCTCTTCACATGGAGTGACTCAGTGCAGGAAGTCAGTGGCATTTACCTGGAAAATACCTTTCAATTCGTGGGGTTTTCCATAGAGTCTCCTCTCTTTTTTGACTAATAGCATGCTGGGTTGACAGGTATCCATTCTAGTCACCTTAACACAGGTTTTTTATTATTCCTTTATGAACAGTTAAGTACAGATCAGAACCCGCCTCCTTTCAAATCTGTGACCAAACTCTGCCTCACTTTACTCCAAGACAACATGCACTCAATCTCACTGCAGAGTGGAAAGGTAGGCTGAAAGTTACTGTTTGTCTGTCACCCTGCTAATATCTTTAGTATGTCTTTATTTTGTTGCAAGGCTTTCAACATCATGTTCTGTGCACTCTGACCATGAGCTCTGAGGGTGATCTTTCTGCCACCAGAATCTGTTAATGGGATGTTTTGAATTTTAATGGAAGAGTGTTTAATAAAACTACAAAACAATGGGGAATAAAAATGTAAATACACTAAATACCATATAGAAATCAACTTTTGCTATTATACCACACATGCGACAGTTGTTTTCTGTTATGCAAAACTATAGCATCTGAGCTTTTAATGGTAAAATGGTACTTTGCAAATATGTTTGGAAATATTCACACATGTTTCTGCTTAATCTTATGACACTTGTTTTTCCAGCTTGAGAACTTAATTCAAATATTGCAATTTACTTAATTAATGTTAGATATATAATAAATATATTGGTTTAGACCAAGTGGCTATAAGGACAGTTGTGGTAGCCAAAAGCAATATTTGCATCATCTGCATTTCTTTGAACTCCTAATTAAGAGACACTTGCTTCAATAAAAGCTAATATTAGAGTTGACTTTATTTACTCTATTTCATGACATCTGGCTTCCTTTTAGATATTTTTTTTCCAAATCTACTCACAGAGAATATATAAATTATATACCATTATCTTTTTTTAAAAGGCAACCTCATCCATCATAATGGATTACAAATTTGTCACCTTGAATCAATTTCTGTTCACAAGTTCAAAAGGAAATATAAGTGCTTGAGGGTCCAGAAATATTTATTGTACATGTGGATATTATTAAAGTTTATTGAAATCCTTCACCAATGAGAATTGTTTCTGTTTTGTTTTGCAACACATACAGCACTAATGTTAAAAAGCCAACGCCTTTATTGTCTAAAAACTAAATTGGCAACACAGCATTGACTTTAAGGACTACTGATTCTGACTTGAGATACTAACATATTTATGTAAGTATTCATTTAATTAAGACATGACAACTGCAACTTGCCTAATTTAGTAAAAATTTTTTTCAGCATATTTTCTTGTATAACATTTTCCCGTGATGACGTCTATTTTCAAATAAAAACTACTTCTGCTAACAATATCGACAGTAATTCACTCAGACTCTTTTCCTTGTAATAGAGCAGAGGGAAAAAAATGGAAACTTAAGATTCATGAGAGTCTTGGTTTAAGACTTAGTGACAAGACTACATCTGGTATCAATATGGTTCTTTGGGATCTTGACCACATCTTTCATAAAGTGGTAAGTTCCGCCAAAAGGACACATCTTACTGGCTGCTAACTACAACCTCCGAAATGCTGAGCCTGTGCAGGGGAGGAATGCAGTAATGCTCTGCTGGAGGGAGAAAATGAAACTACAATTCTAATTACATTTTTATTAGTGGTGTTAATGGGAAGTTGAGCTCTTAAAGCCCCTAGTAAGAAGTGCTTTCTTTGAAATTGTATAGCACAGTGTCAGGAGTTAACATGAGAGGGGGTTTTGGTTTGTTGGGTTGTAATTTTTTTTCCCCTTGTTTTGGACTAATTTCTTGTTATACTAAATTAATTAAACCCTTGGAAATATTTCCCCTTCAAAAAAAAATATTTATAACCTCAGAAGAAAAAAAGCAGCTCAGTTGTTGTGAGCAGACAGACATACACGCACCCTGGTGGCAGTCAGGTGTGAATGTTCAATGGGTGAGGAGTCAGCCGAGTGTTGCTGGCAGAGCAGTGGCAGCTGCCCAGGTGCAACTTTCACTGCTTCATATATAACATTTGTTTTGATAAAGAGTAGGACATATTGGGGTCTAATGAGTTTCCACTGGAGCTAAAAAAGGCAGTTTTATATTTTTCTTTCTAATCCGGGGAAACCTAGGGGGTAGCTTCGACAAAGAGTCATATGTTTCAGGAAAAAATGAACATTTCATGGTTTCACATGTTTAGAAATGGATTTCTATCAGGGTTACCTTGAAAGCATTCTACTTGAGAGCAGAGATGCCTCAAAGTGAAGAACAGATTTGTATGACTAATGAAGATTAAGCTGAGATTTCACACAATCTTACCAGTGACTTTAGCTGTTTCCACATTAAAGAATCAATGCCATGCCAACTTTGTAAAATAGTTTTCCTTAAATACATACACCCCGAAAAAAGGATTTTGCTTTATTCCAAGGAACTGTAGACAGACGAATTCAATGCATGTGCTGTATAATGACATTTAATTTAGGGCTTTTAAGTTTTAGTAAGGATGTTTCATGTGGCTTTCTTAGCAACAGCAGACGTAAATCTGATTTAACTGTCCGGGATAGATGTCTTTCATCTGAAAGCATCTTTTAGTTCCATGAAGTTGCATTCCTAACTCCTGCTTCGTCAAGGATACTAGGATGTGAACATAAAGACATTTCAGTGCATGGATTGGCAGGTGCCAGAATGTCCCCATATCTTTTACACTTCAATTAGGATAGAAGAGCTGATGGTTCATTGTCTGCGATGCTGGGGCATATTATCTTCACACTATGGAAGGACTAGGGGAAATTACTGCTCACACAAAGTTTCTCTCATTGTAAGAGTCTAGCCTACCTTGTTTTACACCAGGTTTGTGCTGTGAATCTTGTTTAAAAAAGCCGTGTCTGAACATGGAAAATCTCCTATTGTCACTTTTCAGCCCAGTTCCTTGTATGATGGGACCTGAGCAATAGAGTGGGTCCAGGACAGTGTCTGGCTGGAGGAGGGGTCATTCCACCAGTAGAAAACTACTTCTGCAAACACACTGTGCCCTTGCTAGGGGTGTCTGCCCCAGCTCAGTCAGCAAAGATGAACAACAGAGGCTTAGTAGTAGAATGAAGACATTGAGTCGATGGAATAATCTAGCACTTGGTCCCATTTAAATGCCCCTTTGCTATTTTATGCTGTTTTATGTCTGTTGCTCTGTTGGGTTGCATATCCTGCCAGTTTAAGTTTTGTGCTTCTATATGGAGTTACTCAATAGCTGAACACCAAAAAAAAAAAAAATCATCTCATGGAGCTGATGAGGAAGACTTGCACTAAATAATGCTTATGCCATATTTAATTCAATCAGCATTAAGTATTCAGTCAACATATGGATCACTTCAGGGCTTTAATGGTGCTTTAAGGAAACATCAAACAAAAGTGTGTCATATGACAAAAGTGTTTCATATGACAAAAGGAACATTACACTGTGGTCCTAAAAGCTATGTCTGTGTAGCATTGTCAGCTAAATAAATAGAATGCATGGGCATCTCTGTGGCTCCTCTATAAACACACATATAGACATGATGGATTTTCACATAGTGTTAATAAAATCTATTTTGTGCAAGTCAGCAGTTCTGCAGTTCTAGTTAGCAGGATATCACCCATTAATTACATATATTATGCATCTGGAATATTTAAAATATTCATGTACCAAGGGAGAGAAAATGATTGTTACAGTGGGGGGGGGGGGGGGGGGGGTGGGAAAAAAGAGAATTATTAAGTTTATCCCAGGTTTCCACTAGTTGTTTTTTAATTGCTGTGAACTGAGTTCAAAATGTTAAAGGAATCAACATTTTATCCTGTGGCATTTTTTTCCTTAGATTTCTCATGCATTCCCTTTTCTGCTAAACTCTGCTTAGTAAATATTAATTTACCCTCAATTACTAATGACAAGTAAAAGAAACCCTTGCATTCATCAGAGCCACTGCCTTAGGACATAAGTTTGTCCTTCAAAGCGTTCAACCATTCGACAATTAGAACTAATAGCTACTCCAGGCTATCAAGGCTGAAACACACAACACCCCTCTAGTGCTGAGGTCTTGGCAGAGGCATTCATGGTGGTCTTACAACCTATTGAATTCATCAGTAAAAGTTGGAAAAGTGATTTGGAAAGTGGACAAATTAGACACAGAGTGATTATCTAAAATGTGAGAACACTTAAGTGTTGGAGAGAGGAACTAGTCAATTAGTTCACTAATAAACTTTAGCTATGTAAAAGTTCCCTTACTGCTCCCATGAACATAACTTGAAAGGCTGGGGATTTTGCTGAGCAAAAGAAAAACAGATAAATAAATAAAAAATGCTAAACTGGGAGCATAAAGAAATGATTGATATTGACACCCTGGTGTGTTCCTGCACAACACCTAAAAAGTGCAGCTTCTACCTTTAAGATATCTATGTTGGGAGCTTCATCCTTTAACAGAGAAAATTTCCCTTAGCTTCTGCAGAATCAGCTGAGGCTTTGTTTTTGAATGTGGCTGCAAAAGTATTCACACACACACACACATATTTGTAATGGTGACCCTTCCTTAAACCGCTCTGGTTGCTTTTCTTTACAGGAAAACAATATATAGTTTATTTTCTTTTGTTTTCTGTTTTCTTTATTTAACAATGAAGAAATTCTTTCATTGCATTATGGTAACAGGAAAAAAAACATATAGTGAAACTATAATATTATTGCAAATAGCAACTTTGTGGCCAAATACAGTGTGACAAAAGGTTTTTGTTGAGTATACAGATTTTATTCTTGAAAAGTGACTGGAAACTTTAATTATACTCCCTTCCCCTGAATAGCTTACTTGTTTATAAATGGCATCTATTTTTAACATCTTAATCCATTAAATCTGCAATGGAAGTGTTCATTTTTGGCCAGATTCTTCTCCTCATTGTACCATTGTACATGAACATCTGTAGTGTGCTTCTCCATGCCACAAGTCTCATGTGCCACCTCTGAAAAGCACGTACAAAGAGGATGTTAAATAACAACTCCAGAAATATGTTTACCAGGAGTAAAAAGTGTCTAAACTGGGTATTTGCACATAAACACACAACCAGGATTGGTTTTACCATTCTTCTACTACACTGTGTTGGGCAGCAAGCAAAGAACAAGCATCTGGTCCTTATCCAAAATAATCTACAATGGAAGTGAAAGACAAGAAACAACAAACACCTGAGCATGGCAGACAGCAGAGGAACACAACAATGCACTATGGAATCAGGACACTGTCTCTCACAGTATTAGATGGAAAAGAGAAATTATAATTTGTAGGAGACAAGAAGATATTGACATTCTAATTGCTAATGGAGCAAAACCAGATCTAAGTGTTTGGGAGGTAAAAAAATGACACAGCTTTATATATAAAAAATTATAAGAAAATTTAAAGATGGCTAAGCAGCAATGCAGTATTTGAAACGTCTTCCCAACAAACCATCCAACAACTGCAGCTATCTGGACTGTAAATCTGTAAATGACTACACCCAAGACTTAGTGCTCCCTGGGCACCTCTCATCATCAACCACTGGCACTTAGTGGTCACAAAGGACTTTCTGTGAAGATTCCAAGTCATACCAGGATACCACCAATGATGGTATCTAGTGGTTACAAAGCTTCCACTGAATTAGATAGAAGAAAATGACAAGGAATTTTTACTTACTTAAAAAAAATTCCATGTGGTTAATATCGGGGCCAGAGCTAACATCCATTGCTCAGGGAAAGAAAAAAAAAAACCAAAACAAAAACAACCAAACCAAACACAACAAAAAAAACCCCCACAACCCTCAACTCTATAATTTTTAATGTGCAGTGAATATTAAAGAGTTGTTTCAGATTCATAAATAATGTTTCAGCTTTATAAAGAATATTTTAATATTTATTATTTCTGATAGCCCATATATTATGTATATCCCATATATTATATGCATTATAAATATAAGAAATTAAAACATAAATAAGAATTAAATGACACACTGTTGATTTGCCAAACTGGAGCTAATCTTGTGCACAAGGAAGGAACAAGGATATTTCTAGCACCTGAGATTTTCTGACCTCTGTAAAGTGGATATTTATAGAATTACTGCATGCTACAACATAAAGCAGTATGAAGCCGGCTGTGTGTCAGTTTAAAGCCTGGAAATTAAAGCTAGTATTAACAGTAGGCAATGGCACCAGAAAATGAAAACAACTAGTTGCCCTCCCCTGATTACTGAAGGATATAATATGAAGACAAAATTGGGAGAAATTTGGTCCTCATGAAGGAAATATTCCTCTTTTGCATGATGATATTAGTAGCTCCATGTACTGCCAAATTTAAAGGAATGACATGAGAGTGGGAAAGGGTTTTTTTTTCAGAGTGTTTCCA
Source organism: Dendrocincla tyrannina (assembly GCA_035047865.1). Lineage (NCBI taxonomy): Eukaryota > Metazoa > Chordata > Aves > Passeriformes > Dendrocolaptidae > Dendrocincla > Dendrocincla tyrannina. Next base: position 63,846,154 of record JAWWMP010000132.1, read on the forward strand.
GAAGAAAGAGTTTCAGGCTGAATGAAGAAAGGCTAAAATAATATTAGAGTTTTAAATAATCCCATTTTGACATTCAACCTGGTTTCTGTAACGAAAGTCATGGCATTTCTTCTGTCAGTTTTCTAAAACTCCATCAACTGGGGAAATTAGATTTTGGGAATCCAGGGTGGCAGGCAGAAAAGTTTGGATAGAGTCAAATGGCAGTAGGTTAGGGAAAAATAGGTATGAAATAATGCAGAGAGAAAGGTAATAAAAGGAGCTGACTGAAAGAGGAAAGAGGGCAGGGAGGGATTTTTGTTCAGTTTTACCAATTAAAGAGTCTTTATAAAGGCAGAAGGAGAAAAGAACAGTCCAGCAGGTCTAAGAAGAAGCAGCAGTGTGCCAGGAGGATTAATTTGTGGCAAACGGCTGGTAAAATATACTATGCACTCTAAGCCAATAAAATGAAAAAGGGAAGGAAAGGAGAGAATTCAAGCATCGTGAAAAATCCTTCCCAAATTTCTGCACCATATGTTTTGAAACAAAATATGCTTAAATGTGCCAAATAAAATTTTATTCTTACTTGGCAGCTTTGTTTAGAAAACTGTCATAAATCCTAAATATAGCTAAAGTGCTTATTCCTTTGAAATGATATAATTTCTAAAATGGATTCATGTTTGAAATCAGTTTTGAAAGATTTTATATTAGTTTCTTCTTATCTTCCAATAAAATTTCAAAGAATGATTGTAGTCTGATCTTATTTTAAGCTATCTTTTCTTAGGCTGATTTGGAAAAAAATGACATACACTCCTCTTGGGAATTTGTTTTCTAATAAAACCATTGCTGACTGACCAATTCACCCTGACTTACTGATGTTGAGGAGAGATTATCTGCAGGTAATTCCCCTCATAGCAGTGGAATCCTTAAGTAAAAAAGTTTCTTGCTATTGTTGTGTCCCAAGATATAGGCATGGTCTTTTCAACTCTTCTACTCTCATCTTTAATCACAGTATTACTGTAGCTTTAGGTCTTCTTCTGTAGAACTCAGTTTTGTTTGGAAGCCAGGGAAATATGCTCCAACCTTCCTAAACCAGGCATCTGTTTCACTGCTTTGATGGCTTAGAGCTGGGTTTTTTTTTCCATTTTATTTCCTTAAAATCACATATTAAAATATCCATTGACTCAAAGAACTGTTATGAAATACAGAAGTCAAGTCAGGACTCAGAATATTTAAGGAATGGCACCGTCAGAGTACATTTATATTAGCTGTGTGGACATAAATACGTAGCCTGTAAAATAAATTCTGGGTTGTAAGTATGCCTGCAATTTCCAGCTATGTACTGACATGGATCATCACTTGGTATCATCTGATCAATGAGGGAATATTAGACAGCTACAGATTTCTCTCATGTAAGCAGCCCTTTAAATATCTAAGTAGATATGATTCAGATTAATTGAATATTCAGAATTAGATTAGCTGAAGTAGATCATATGGAAGACATTCTGAGGAATATTTCTTCCGCCAGATATATAAAGAGTTAACAAAGAGAACTGAGAAGTGGGAAAGGCTGTATATGTTTCTTCTCTCCAAAATACTATGAGGGAAACCAAAAATTACATATTTTTCACAAGGAAATGTGTCTTTTAACAAAATAGATAGTTTTCCGCCAGCCTTAAGGAAGAAATGCAAACGAGCTCCATGTCCTCTCCAAAGTATTCAAGAGAATTTTACAGCACTAACTATAGGCATATCATTTCCAATACACATGGGCCAGTAGAAATGGTACATTATGTATTTCACAGTACAGAATTTTCAGGGATTTTCATCTAAAGCCAGATAGGGAAAAAAAAAGAAAAAGTGAACTTTTAGAGACATGCATCTGGAACTTCAGACCACATCATGGCTAATGGCTTTATTGTGAAATGCTTCCTCTCACTGGGATCATTGTCAGTGAGGCTGTTTGTGTTGCTAAGCATATTGTAAACCTAGCAGCTTGATGCATCTGGTATGGAGAAAAAAAAAAAAAAAAAG
>JAWWMP010000132.1:63848180-63928783 GCA_035047865.1 Dendrocincla tyrannina
AGCTTGATGCATTTGGTATGGAGAAAAAAAAAAAAAAAAAAAGAAAAGAAAAATGAGATGAGAACACTGTGGCTGATGTGCCAGAAAGACTTCTTGGGATATGAATACTATAGCAATGCATACAATAATTGTGGCTCCCTAAAGCATTACAGGCACCTTGTTGAATATAAAGACAACACATTTGCTTCCCAGAGAATGTGCAGTTTAACTACAGACTTGGCACAAAAACATACTTCAGTTAATAAATGAATGCAAGGATTACAATTACAAAATTGTGCAATTCTGGCATGTGCCATGAATACTTTGTATGACCCCAGCACACTTCATCCCAGACTTTGGCTGGGCTATTTATAAGTCAGAGAATGTTCTGGCCTCATCATACTACAGTGACCAGTTACCCATTTAATTCTCTTTTCTCCTCAGCCCAGCAACAGCAGGTAGATGTGTTTTCTTGGAAAACAAAATATAATAACATTTAACTCAAGTTTCTAACACAGCCATAACTAGTCGGATGTTTGCTCCTTTATAAAACTGGTAAAGACTAGTATTGCTTTAGTCAGAATGCTTATTTTGCAGTAATTATCCCATTAAAATCCCCACTGCTGCTTTATTGGATGAAGCTGGTGACAAAGCACATAGCTGCAGAAAGCTCACTCAGAGCTGAACTCCATGATCTGGCCAATGAAAGACTATGAAAGCACTGATGCTGGAGGTCAGACAAGCCCTCTACACCTCTTGCCAAGACCTAGTCCTTCTAAGCATTTCTAAAAGTTGAAATCTCAACCTTATATTGCTTTGAGAGAGTTAACTGGCTTCATTCCTTGCAGTTGGGTGCATAAGTTCCTGTGAGACAACCCACTTGCAATTGCAGAGCACAAATGTAGTTTATTGCATAGTTATAACTACGGCCAAACCTCTGCACACTGAATGAGGATACTCTAGGGCTGCTGAGAGGTTTTCAACTTGCATGTCACTAATACTTTGGTATATTCACAGGTGATTTACTCCTTCACAGCCTTCGTCCACAAATCTCTTTACTATTTATTCTGAAAACCCTTTGTAATTATATATGTCCACAGGAACATATTTCTGTATTTGAGGAGTGTTGTCTCTTACCAAGGGTCACAAGAGCCTCCTCAGGAGCACTTTAGAAATGTTATATTAAGTGTATATATAAGCTGTTAGCATTTGTGAGGTTTAGCTCTATATTTAAATGCAAATCTTCTGTGATGCTTCTACAAGTTAACATTACTATTGCCTCCTACTAAACACTGAAGTCAGTATTTTTCACACTGGCTCCCTTAGATGCTTTTATCTGGCCTTGGATGAGATCTGCCCTGTGCAATTTTTCCTGCTGCAGGAAGATGCAGCTGTCATGATAAGAAATGCTATGAGGGAGTCACTTGAAGCATTCTGGAGCCCAGTGGAAATGTGGCAGAAAAGTATCTACACTCAGAGATCATAAAATTGGGTTATAATTTGCTCTTTGTCATCATTGTGAGTCTATTGTGAGCAGTGACATACTTGCTCTTTTCTGAGACATTTCTGTCCTTTAACAACTGGTGGTAAGATTAATTCAGACTTGTTCTTTTAACTCAGTAGTTATGCACAAATCCTTCTTTTACTGTCATTCCTACTGGACACTATACATTCCCTCCTTCAAAGACAGCAAGACCTTTTCTATATGTTTAATTTTTATTTTATGTGGTGAAATGAAGGATAGGAAAAAATAGAGCCAACATACAAAATTATTAATTTGTTAGGTCAGAGAATCACAGGACCAGAAACTTCACAAAAGAGTTTTCCCTGTGATTGACACCACCTCCTAGCCCTTTGCAACTGGGAAGCCCAGTCTGTGCTTCCAAACTGTACATACGTTTCCTTGTGTATGCATGTGCTTGTGTTCACATGTACTAAATATGGAATATAGCTTAATCATTTCCAATTTCTGGGAATTTTGGCTGCACTTCCAGTTTTAAGTATTTGGAACTGTTCTTACTTTATATTAACTTGATGGGTTTGCCTGTTTTTAGTGAGCATGTTTAGTGCAGTGAGCCATTATGGTCACTCAAGAGAATGTAAGTTGCTTTTGTGCACATTATATTGCAGGCCAGATTCTGACTGATTAATACCTTGCAGGTGTCAGCCAAAATACAAAAGGATAAAGAGAAGAGTAAGGGGGTGAAGTTATTCCTTCTCTCTGGCTGGCTGCTCTTGGTGGGGGTTGCAGAAGTCACTCTGCAATTGACTTGGAAAGAGATCCTGCTCAGAAAGATGACCTAGAAACAACACTTTTATCATCCTTTCCATCTGCACAAATTATTCCCACTTATGGCAGAAAAAAAGATAAAACAACACCAGGAGAAGGCACCCTTTATTAGCATCTTGCCAGCCAAAATGCATCTGCCTGTTAAAGTTAAGTTTGCACATGTTTTGGGGGGGGTCAGCTGAAACCTCTCTTATGTTTTGTTGCCCATCTGTACAAAAAAACTCTCAATCTGTGAAGACCTGCATAGTAGCTAGGATAAATGCTGTATATTTTCACTACTTCATTAAATCTTGTTTGAGCTATCAGCTGTATAATGAGAAGAACTGGCTTGCTCTGAGGTGATAGCTGTCAAGGGTTATTGTTAAACATAATCTAACAGATACCAGATACAGCTATTTGGCAATTGAGAGCTAACATTTTTCTTGTTTAAGGTTATAGGAATGAAGCAAACATAAATCATAATGTACTTATTTTCCCATATCTGAAGGTGCATTAATACTTAACATTTGTCTACATTTCAAGACAACCAATTAATGGTTATTACCAGAAAATGGTACATTTTAAATTGTCACTAAAGTTAACATTACAGCATTCATTGACTGTTTGCTGAGATAATTCCACCACAGACAGCACTGTTAGACCTTTGAAGAACAAGCCAGTTCAACCTCACTGAGGAGAATTCCTATAAATATTATAGACAACCATACAAATAACATAAACATTATTTTTAATGGGTTTTTTGCCAATTTACACTTTTGAAGCTTCCTTATGCTTACTTTCAACTTTATGTGTGTCTGTCACAAGAACAAATTTAAATTTTATTTACAGAAAGCCTTCAGAAATATTGTATTGGATTAAGTCCTGATAATGTAAATCATGTCAAGTACCTAAAGAAACCAGATGATAACCATTAAATAAAAATGAAGACAAGTTCAGACCTTGAAAAGTTAATTTCATTGGGACCTCGAACATCCTGAAAATTAAGTACACAGGCTAAATTGAGTGTATGGGTTCCCACTCACAAGGGGCTTCATCGTGGTTTTAAATCACAGCATGGTGCTGTAGGCTAGTCAGAGCTGCACTTCCCAGCTGGAGAGGTTTTGACTGACTCACGGGGTTTTCTGAACAGACCTAACGACTCTTTGTAGGGTGCAATATAACCACATGCTTGCATGCTAGCATGGACAGTGTAAAGTAGAGTGACCTACTTCTGTTCTCTTTGGGGATCTGAAAAATCCGTTTCATGTGTAGTTCAGGTCTGGCACAATAAAATTTTCCTGAATTAGTTGTGGAAATTAATATTTTCTACTGCTTTTGATGGGTTTGGTTTGAGTGGGAATTTTTCTGTTTTGTTTTTAGAACCAACCTGACCTCATGCTCTTTTAAAGCAAGCAGCATTTTTCTGTATAATGTAACCCAGAATAAAACTAGATATAAAACAGTCACTGAAAAACAGGCATCACCTAATTTGAGGCAATCAAACTAAAAATGTCGATGCATATGTGAACAAAGAGGAAGTGTGGAATCTGGGAAGTTTCTCAATTTCTAGTGATAACCTCAAAAAATTAAGTAATTCTTTTCTTTCCTCAAAACATCTCTTGACATAGTTTTGATTCTTAACTGCTACAGGGAATTATGCAAATCTAGAATATCACCTGCAGGTTCACAATAGGCGAGACTTCCCTCAAGGAAAGTGGGAAGTAGCCCACCTACTTCAGGGCTGACAAAGCCCCATCATTATACACACACCAGTTATCCACTTTGTTGTGTTGTGAGATGCATGTCACCAAGAGAAGGTCTATGACTTGCTGACCTCCAACTACCTTTCTAGAACCAAGTTAACATGATGGATCAGGGCTTCAGCACCATCCCTGCCTGAGCTGAGGAGTTTGCATCGCAGATCTCACTGAGCACAGTTCGGAGCAATAGGGATCAGTGGTTTCAAGGATATTCAGCTGGGCCACCATAGTTGGAAAGGAAGCTCAGACATTGTTTCCTGGCAGCTCCAATAAAATTTCTTCTCTGGAGAAAGAAAGGGTCTGGAGTGACCTTACAGAAGCTTTCCAGTACCCAAAGGTGCTTCCTAGAGAGCTGGAGAGAGACCTTTAACAACGGCACGGAGTGATAGGACAAGGGGGAACAGCTTTAAACTGAGAAACAGTAAGTTTAGAATAGATGTAAGGAAGAAATTCTTTACTGTGTGCATGGTGAGGTACTGGAACAGGCCCTGAGAAGTTGTGGATGCTCTATCCCTGGAAGTGTTCAAGGCCAGGTTAGATAGGACATTAAGCAACCTGGTCTAGTGGAAGGTGTTCCTGGCCATGGCAGGGGAATAAGGTGGCAAGGGGGTGGTAATGAGATGATCTTTGAGTTCCCTTCCAACCCAAACCATTCTATGATTCCATGATTTCCAATGAAAAGGGTTTTTCTGAAAAGAAGTTATTTTCCAAAATTCTCTCTAAACTAATATTCCCATTATGAAATAAGAAGTGGCAAGAAAGAAAACAGTCACCAGTGATAGCTCAGTATTGTGGGAGAAGACACTTCATTCTATATGAAAAAAATGTGAGATTCACCTGCATTTTGAGGAACTGTAGAGTAAGTCCTCCAAATTTGCAACAAAGAAGTTTTTCCTGATTTAGAGCCACATAAAAACAGTATGACTGAAGTTTCAGGAAGTTTTTGAGAGTGGAGAGGCCTTTAACGATATATGATAGTAGTTGTTCCTCTAATAAAGGAACTGGAAAGTTGTTTCCACACTCATTGCTTTGATCTTTTTGAGTAGGATCAATTCCATTGAAATCAATCAGTTTGTGTATGAGATAATTAAATCAGTATAGCTGCATTGACTTTGATTACATTGCACTGACTTTTGCCAATTACATTACATGAGGATTAACTTGGTGTGACATAAGAATGAACAACAAGGTGTCTTTTATTGATGTGTCTGTATATATTGGCAGAGTATAGTATATAGCCTTCAGTGTCTTTGTCAACAACATTCAAAGTAAATATAACTATTTAAATGAATATATCTATAAATATAAATATAAATACATCTATGTGATACAAGCTTAAACTGCTGCCAGACACTTCTATTTGGTTACTACACTTCAGTGTTTGGTCTCACTGAACTCTGGCATCCTTTGGACTTGACAGATTAACACATATAAGAAGACATTTGCATATTTATTTTAAACCAGATGTTCTTTGAGCAGTACAGCCAAATTCCCATCATCACTATAATCACATTGTGTATTGTTAACATAATGGAGCCATTAAAATTCCACTGCATGCTTCTTTCTTAGGAAGAAAAGGTTATTAAAGAATTTTCCAGGTGAATTCTAAGTGAATCTTAACTAAGGAGAAAGAGTCATACCCGTAGCTAATATTAATTGTCTCTATTTCTGTAACTGAAGGATCTGGCTTATACCAGAGCAAGACAATTTGTTTTGCAATAGCTGTCATCTGTATAACAGAAGAGCTGTTTGGAATAAAGTTTTTAAAAATATAGTGTATTATTTTTATCATTAATAACCACAGACTTATATTTGAGCTTTCTTTTTAATAAGATTTCTAGAACTAAAACTTTTTCATTGATTCATATCATAGACCATTTGGCTTTTTATGTGAAAATCAATATTAAATTGGTAAAATTAAACACAATCAATCACTGTTAAACCAACTAATCCAAATCTCTGGAATGCAAAGAATGGGAGTGACATTGTTTTAAAACTGGAAAGGAAAGTTACACTCCACAGAATGATGAAGAAATAAGTCTCATATAAGAAGGAAAGATTTATTTTCTGAGAGAGAAGCCAAGAGTAAGAGGAACTGGGTGAGGCTGGAGACTTCATTCAAATAGGCCTTGCTGATTCAATGTGACATTGTTTTTCTAAAAGAAAAATTCCAGACAGTCAGAAAGCAGGGGGAATACCCAGGAAAAACATACATTTGGAAGTGCTATTTTGTATTAAAAAATAATGTCTTGAGGCCCAGAACTGCCCTTTGAATTGTGGCACTGAGAAGTGAGCACAGAAGTCAAAAAATGGCACACCTGCTCGTTTAGCATTTCTTAAATGATCAAATCATCCTTTCCCAGTTGACTGTGAGAGCTGCAGGCAGCAAAAGGCATCTCCCAGTGGCTGAGACCCTGAACATCTCATTACAGGTCTTGTAAGACACCCAGATGCCAGAGCAAGGGATGAGATTTATCAAGGTTATTTCAGTTTCAAATTTGCTTCAGGGCTACACACAGTATGAGGCAGTTCAGTCTGAACTGTAACAGGCCAGACAGAGGGAAGGAATGAAATATATTTAAGTATTCCAGGGCACGATGGGTGATGAAGTATCTTAATATCTTATTCTGGCTGAAAGAAGCAGAGGAAACGAGGCAAAGATTGATCCACAGTTCAGAAAGGGGGCAGGTCTGCTAATGTGGTAACCACCGCACCACTCACTGAAGGAGGAAGGGGCTAACTGGTCCCTGCCAAAGACCTGTCCAAAAGCCAATGGAAAACTGCAACAGATATGACAGAAAGACAGCTCTTGGCAATGGTGTGAGAAGCTCTTCACTCACAGCTTGCACCACCAGACAAAGTTCACTTAGCTGCTGTTGCAAAACACTGTTGGAGCAAATGCCTGTCAAATTGCGGCCTCAGAGAAGCTGGGTGGATAAGGTCTAGAGCATTTCATTAGGATGTGTTTGTCAAAAAGCTGTGTCTGAAATATTTGAAAAGGTCTGTATGGACAGGCATGATCTACTGCAATAACTAGGAAGCTTTGTCTTTAATGAGATCTAAGTCACAGTAAAGTTGACTTGAGCACAGGAACACTGAGAAACATTTAAACAGTCTAAGTCTAAACAAGGCACAACACTGGTGATAGGGAATGGTAATGTTAACCAGAATGTCACAAATGTGCCTTTTGCGGGGCATTCACATAATTTTACCATTCACACAATTTTGTCATTCAAAAGAATAATTGTTTGGGAAAACACTTTTTTCTCTCACTAAGAAACAATGTTTACATAAACATTGGGGTTTTTTTAGAAAATTGGAGTGTAAGGTTAACTTCTAAGAAAGTTAGAAACATCTTTTCTAAGAAAGCTAGAAAAATCTTTTCTAAGAAAGTTATCTTTCCACTTTTTACTGGGCCAGTGAAAGCCCATTACAAACGAATTCACTCACTGGCTTGTGGTATTACTCCCATTTCTTTTATGATGGTGAGGAAATGATGCATAAAACTACTAATTTTTGAACGTGTGAGTTCTGAAGATTTCATTTGGGAAAGATCTTCCAGTAAACATCAGATAATTACTCAAAATGTTTTGAAAAGTTTCCCAATTCAGCTTACACTCACTTTACCATTGAAGTGTTGAGGAAACCAATAAATCAGACCAAAGAAATGTTCATTTCTGGTCATTAAATTTACAAGAAAAGAATGTGTAGACTTCTTTCCTTGTAAGTTTTCCTTCCTCTGCATTATCACTTCAGACACAGACTTGCCAAGCTGGTCTGCTATGTATTCTATGCCCCGCAGTCTCCAACCTTTGTTTTTCAACTATCACTAAAATGTTTTCTTCTAATAGTTCTAAACCAGAAATGAATCCATATCTGAAATGAACTAGAAATGAATTTGGTTAAACCAGGATGAGTTGGAAGAAGAGGAACATATTTGTAGAAAGTGTTAGGAACAGTGTTCCCAGTTAATGCCATTTTTTAGAATTGCAAATGGTTTTGATTTAACCTTTTATTTAACCTCACCCTTCAACAATGCCAATCATAATATTAAACCTTCACCACAGAGGTATTTGCAATAACTTCACAGTGGTCATAATTAACACTATGTGTGGGTGCATCCATTTAATATTTCACTTGTAAATACCCCCCAGATTTGGTGTGAACAAACAGAAGCAATCATGAAAATAGTGAGGAAAACTCAAGTATTTACAAGACTTTTCAGTCTTGCCCCTTTCTTTAGTAACAACAAATGTAAATTAAAAATTAGGCTGAAATGCTAGGAGGAAAAAATCAATAGGCAATTTCTTTTAATGGAACTTCACTGGATATTGAATGCAATAATATGAGTGAACATCTACTGAATCCAATGAGTCCTTGAAGCCTCTGAAGTCCAAGGGGAGCACAGCTCCCTGGAACTTACTGTCAGACTGCTGTCCTGCAAGGTGATACCTGGTCACCAGCTATATGTCCAGCCTGGGTTGTCTGTGAGCCTGGGACATAAAACCCTCTGTTTCCAGAGCCAATGGTATGAGTCTTTTGGTTTATAGCTTAGCTGTTCAGGAGCTACATGACAGGCACACACATGGCACACAGACCTTGCCTTTTAAAAGCAAACCTTGCTTTTAAAGGGGTGTTGATCTTCCCTTTATATTGCAAAGATAGAGATCCCTTAACAAAATCATCATCCTGAAACCAATTCTTTTTATTTCACCCTGACTAGGCAGAGCCAGCATCTGGAGTTGGTGAAGCCCTTTAGTGTCTTAGTCAAGATACAGTCCATTTCTCTTCAGTGTCCGCTTTGGCCCCTGATACCACCAGACCAGTTTCTCCATCTTCTGTTTTTCAAAAAGTGTGTGTGTGGGGGGGGGCGGGGGAAGGCTTTTTCACTTGAAGACAAAGCACTGGTCAAAATTTTATCTGTAAAGTAATTACTTTCATTTAGCCCTAGTTTGGAGGGTATTAATAGATGTCTTACTAGCCATAGTATATGTCACCTTACAAAGGCTTTTGTTTTATGACAACAGTCACAGTTATAGCTCTATGACACTAAAAAGGAAAAGAAAACCAAACAAAACAGAAAGACAGGATGTTCAATTTGTTCAGCATCTGCCCAAATAATTTCACCACCTGCTCCTACATTTTGAATTTCTGCTCATCGACATTTTCAGACTTTTCCAAGTAACATAAGGAACCCATAGAGGCCTTGGAGGGAGTGATCTTGCCCAGAACTCCCTACCCAAGCACTGAACAACTGTGTCTACTGCAGAGGTCACAAGGTCTTCTGGCATCTCAGTTCTGGGGATGAAGCATTGATTTCTGCATATAAATCTTCTATTAACAGTTACAGGAGCCTTCTGAGGCTTGCCTGGTAATGTCATTATCAGAAGGTCCATAACATTGGTGGAACTAGTGAGATCTGCAAAACCAAAACAAAGACTCTGAGGAAATATCACAGAAGACAGCAAGACAGGGGTCTGGATCATCTCTCTTCTGAAGAGAGACAGTGGAAGCTGATTCTGTTTAGTCTAGAGGTGAGAAAACTGAGAGGGGGTCTCATCAGTGCATGTAAATATCTCAAAGGTGGGTGTCAAGAGGATGGTGCCAGACTCTTTTTGGCAGCACCAAGGGACAAGACAAGGAGCAATGGCCATAAACTAAACCACAGGAAGTTCCACCTAAACCTGAGGAAGGACTTTTTTACATTGAGGGACTTTTTTACATAGAGCACTGGAACAACTGCCCAGGCAGGTCGTGGAATGTCCCGCTCTGGAGACATTCAAAACCCACCTTGACAGGTTCCTATGTCACCAACTGTAGGTGACACTGCTTTAGAAAAGGACTAGATGATCTCCAGAGATCCCTTCCAGCCCTAACTATTCTGTGTTTCTGTGATAGGCAGGAGTACATGTGCCTCTACCCTCTTCCCTAGGAGTGTATCTACGAGCAGCTGCAGCTAAACAGTGGATTCAGGTCACCTGCAAAAACAACTCAAGCACAAATTGGAGACTCTAAGGCAACATGGACCACATCTGCTGCTCTTGCACATTGGCAGTTTGGTAGTTTATAGTAATTTGGTAATTTGCACCAGCTGAATGCGAGCCCTTTTTGTAAGTTAACTTAGTCCTGCATTTTCACATTAGGGATTGTAGTGAAACCATTTGAATAATCTGAGTCCTGTGACTTAGTTCATCAGTTGGTGAGTGCCAAGTATCTTACAAGCTGGCACAACACATGTGGGATGCACAGAGGAATTTGTAAGGTAAGATGTTCTCTCCCAATATTAAAAAACATCTTCAGAAACATTACAAATAAAATGCATCCTTAAAACAAAAGCTGCGACTATGCAAAAAGAGGAAAGTAGAGTGCTGTCAGAGATGTCAGAATATTGCCCTTTTTAGCTATAGAATACTTCAGAAATTTTTTCAGAAGCTTTAACTCCCTGGAACACAAGAAGTTGACTCCAGAGCTCAAGCTGCAAAGAGCAATTGCTATAGCTGAAAGTATTTGTTTCAAAGCACTGTGGAAGTAAATGAAAGTGTCATTTTGCACTAACGTGATAGGCAGCTACTCTGCCTTGTCAGAACAAGCAAAGTCCTGTAAGCTTTATCCCATTGCCACAGGCACTTGGGCACCTCTCTGGAAATCAATCACAGATTGGCCTGAAGAAGAGCAGAGCTGAAACAATGGCACCAGAGTAGAGGACCCCTAATGAAAGCCATTTGCTAGTCCACACCTAGGCTGTCTAGACAGCACCTCCTGTGCTTTGATCACTGATAAACCATTCTAAATGTTACCAGTGCTGCTTTTTTGTTTCTGTTTACAGGCAATCAATAGGCCTCTGGCCATTGCCTCTATTTCAAAGCAGCGCTTTTCATCTGACTGCAATCAAATAAAAAAGAACAAAGAGATGGGCATTTTGGATATGAGATACTTATTTTCCTGTGATTTATACAATTTCAAATGAAAAGCGAAAACAAAAAAGCAATTGTGAGTGTACATGTGATAAATGTTTCTAATTAGGCGTGCTCTCTTAATCAATTTTAAAGTTGAATTCCCTCCCAAACCTGCAAAAATTTAGTGTAATCTTGTCTGTGTATGCGTGTGTGTGTGTGTTCATGCTGCACAACACACACCTGTAGATTTTAGAGCCGTTTTCATCTGCACTAGAGCTACAATTCATGGTGCTCTTTTGTGCTGTTTGCTAATATAGTCATGAACTGCTTTCTGAAAACTCCACGTGAAACATCCAGATATTTTTTCCAAGACGGTCTCTTTTATGATTTAACCACAGTACAATTCAAGCCATAGAAACTGAAAAATCTACCCCAAAAAATTGTGTGAAGCTCCTATCCTATGCTCACCCAGTATACACTGCTCATAAATAACTCAGACTTTTCTGTTATACATACTGAGCTATAAAAGTTCCCTAACATTTGTCTAAATATTATTTTGCATGTGGATTTAAACATGTTTTGCCCAAATTCAAGTCCACAAATACCATGTGGTTGCCTTTAGCTGGATGTCAGGGCTTGAACTTTAAGCCCTTCTCATCTTTTATCTTCAGCAACTTGAAGTAGCCTGCTTAAATTCAGCCTTTGAAACCCTCCCAACCCCTCCCTACACATGTCATGCCAGTTCAGTCATCTTAAGCCTCTATCACATACATTCTTTAAGAAAACTTATAAGGTCATAAAACCAAGAAGAGATTTAATCTCATCTCTAAATTTGACTCAACCAGTACATCATTTAAAAACGTTTTATTTATTGTGTAGCAATCCAAAGACATTTGGATGCAGCTTAACAACACTAAAAAACACTCAGTCTTGTAAGGCTCTGCATTTTTGTTCTTTATATTTGAAAATATTTCTGTTTCAAAACTCAAGTTCAAGACCAGCTCTTTCTGGCTCATCTCCTAAAGTCATGGATTTCTTTGCTATTTCCTATTTCTTTCTGAGGAGTTAAGGAAGAATTAATTAGGTGCCCTCAAAATTGCTGACCTGATGGGAAAGGGACAGATACACTCTTTTGACAATAAACTATGCTTAAATTGCTGAAGATGACATACTATGTAGTCCTGGTTGACCATATCTTTGACTTCAGGTGCTGTAGGATAAAACATCTTCCCCCAAAGACATGCATAGTATTTTACTCCCTTTTAAAAATCTCATTAAATAATCAAGATTTATCATATAGCCATAGTAGAAGTGATAACATAATGGGTTTTTTTCCCAAAAGCAAAGTGACTGCATCAAAAATGCTCTCAAAATATTTTATGACAAGGAAGTAAGAAAGTAGAGGTGGAAAAACAGTCACAATAAACTTGTTTCACAACACAAGTGATGAAGAACAGAGAAACTAAGGTTCTTTCTCAGGGCTATGTGCAAACCAATAATTTACTAATCCTAATCTGATGCTATTTATCCAGGTCCCTCAGAGGATGCACAAAGTTGTCAGAGTTTAAGTCAAGTTCCTGCATTGTATCATTGATTGCAATAGGAGAGGTACATTATAGAAACAACCTCATTAAACTCTTCAGTTTCATTCCTTTGGCAACATTTCCTTTCAGATTTTTGCTATTTGAAGTGAGAGATCTCAAAGTCTGCAAAACAAGGCTGTGAGCTGCATAGGAAAACCAATTAACATTTAAAGTTTCCTGTATTCACCTCCACTGCTTCTTATCAAAAGTAGAACATGAGTTTTGTCTGACTGAAACAACTGCTGAAAGTTATTTTCCACTCCTAGAGTAATCATAGTAGTTTTAGTAATGGCCTTTTAAGATTAAATTATGACACAGGAGAGAAAGGAGCCAATGGCATAATTTATAAACACACTGTAATTCATATACATTGGCTCAATGGTACAGTGGGATGCACTCATGATCTTCTTATTCTTAGGAATATTTTTATTCCAGTTTAATTCAGGAACCATTCCCTCTCCTTGAAGTCAAAAGAGTTAACTGGGTGTAAATCTCCCAGGAATAAATGGAATTGAAACAGTGCCCCTTGGAATAAGACCAAAACAGCTTTCCCAGAAAGAAAAACCCTGAAATCCTATGAGTACCCAATAACTTTGTGAATAAACTGCAGATTTGAGCCAAAAAGACATTAAAAACAACAGAACTTTGCCTGAATTGCTTTCAATAAAGTTTATCCGTGCCTTCCAATTATGCATTTAAATATTTTTTATAACTGGAAAAAGTAGAGAAATAAGAGTGAGACGGGGAATTTTTGTTCTGTAGCAGTCTTTCTTCTTCTAGTTGCAGTTAGCCATCAGATCTGTCATATGTCATTTTTCAGCTCATTAGGTGGGATTTTGGCAATTTCTGCGTACAGTAAGAGGTATTGAGCAGTTGAAGCTGGGAAGGTCAAATATTAAACGCAATGTCATCATCCCTAATCGCTTCCAAGGAAAAATTCTTGCATAATTATTTAATGCCATGAGCTGACTGTAGTGGGACATACTGGGTTTTGCCAATTTCCATTAACTCTTGAGGCTCACAGCCAGAAGCTGTGTGAGCAAAAGAACATACTCAGATTGGATCAAGCTGTTGTTTTGCTGATATTCCTGCTGCTCCATATTACTTTAATGAGACTCCCTAACAATGACGGAGAAGACTCAGAGACGACTCAGCACATGGTCCAGTAAAATGCCAGAACATACATCCCTTTGCATCTACAGACTGTAATTTGTGCACAGGGCACTACTCAATTAGCATTTGCATGCTTTGGCCCCAAATCAGCAAACAACTTGCATGTGCATTTTGCTCAGGCAAGTGCCCATGGGAGCAATAGCATTGCTTATGGGTAGGAAGCACGTACATCACTGTGAGCAGCATGGGGGCCTTCTCTGGACAAACATCTGCAACAACAAACATGGGATCAAATCCTTCCCTGATTCAAATCAGAAGCTCCTAGTGTTGGTTGTGGGATGGTCTCGCACTGTGTTATTCCAACAGCCCAGACAAGGAATGTTTTTAAAACACAGAGTAATGCTTCACAATCCCAACTGTTTCTTCTAATGTGCTATTTCGTGGTAAAGTTGTTTCAAGAAAATGCATAGTTTTTCTGAGAATGTTTCAATGCTAAAGGCAGAACTGATTTTCAAGACTCATCAGTATGAAGTAATTAACTGGAGTAACTCAAGTGGAATAGATTGTCCCAGGAAAGCTCTCTGGTGTGCGTGTGTAGATGCTCCAGTCCAGAGTAAGTGAGTTGTAGTCCAGATCACAGTGTGTTCAGAAGCCTAAGGGTAATTACTCTGCAATAATTTACTCTCTTTTTTAGCCTTGGCTTTAAACTGCTCTTATTAAATAAGTACTAGAAAAAAAAAACCACAGTTTTTTTTAAGTAGAATATTTAAGTTCAAGTAAACCAAATCTATGACTAGTCTATAGACTAGTCTACTTTGCGCTGGAATACCAAATTGTGGTTGAGGGACAGAAATTTTCAGCTGAAGGATAGAAATTAACAGCAAAAGAGCAATAGTTTTTTAAACCACTGAAAATAGATAGATGACAATGTCCTTTGTCTTGCACTTGCTAAATGTCAGGACACAGATTTTTGCATGCATACAGCTCATGCACAGTGTCATCATTCAGTGGCAAAGCTGGTGCCCCGGAGACCAGCCAGATTTTGCAGTAAGTTAAAACTTGCAATTTAAAATTCAGATCTGTATTGTAACAATATATTCTAGACCAAATATGTACCAATATTACATTTTAAAAATATTTTCTTCATGTACAAATTTTATATACTATGATCCACAATACACAAATTATATGAAGGTTACAAAACTCCTGCAACTTGAAAAAAGGATGATTTTACACAAAGTCAAGAAGTTAAAAGTCTCCGTTTTGATCAATACATATATTTTTCCTTGAAAATGATACCATCAAACAGTTTAGGCAGTGAAACACTCAAATCCCCAAATCCAACCCATCTGTAACACTGAAGAGGGAATTTTATG
The DNA here is from genome assembly GCA_035047865.1 of Dendrocincla tyrannina. Taxonomy (NCBI): domain Eukaryota; kingdom Metazoa; phylum Chordata; class Aves; order Passeriformes; family Dendrocolaptidae; genus Dendrocincla; species Dendrocincla tyrannina. The sequence goes on from JAWWMP010000132.1 coordinate 63,863,157, forward strand.
TGTGAAGTTTTATCATTCCCAAATAATTCTTTCAGTACAAGAAAACTAAATTTGTTCAAGGTATTAAATCTCAGTTTTTGGCTGTTCTGAAAGAATCACCTGTGTAGTAATTTTTGGACTGGTATTGTTGATCTTTCGGTAACAGAAACACCTGCATTCATAGGGAGGAGGAGGAAAATACCTTTTGTAAATATACTTCAGTCCAATTTTCTGCATCCAAAACAAATAAAACTATACAAACCCTCACTGAAATTCTAGCCAGAATTTTGTGGGCTAAAATTTTACTTTCAAATTCTCTCTCTGTTTTTTAGTTTATAATAGATAATGTGGCAATTTTTATATTTTTGTACATCATGAAGACACAGAAGCAGATGATGAGACTGGTGACCCTTAGTCCACAGCAGGAGCCATGCACACATCTGAGCAGGGAATGCTGAAGTTGTCATGACTGAAGAGAAATGTGTGGCTAGAGTTTTTCGTTTCCAAATCAGCTTTTGGACAGGTGATGTGGTAGCAAGTAGAGTTAACATTAGGGATTTGCCCTAATACGTGGGCCAGATAAGAAGTTCAGAGCTGTGGTGGATGCATAGGTGTGTACCTACACTCCTCCTTCCATATACACACAGAGTGACATTATACAGCTTTGAGAAAGAAAATTAATATATATCACTTGAAGTATAAAATTGCCAAACAAAATGTAGTAATTGCTTTTATGCAAAATCTTATACTGCAAACATACTTAGTCCTACCATTATCAGAGATAGAGAGGACTAAAAGGCACATTAATTTACCTGTTCCCATTCAAGACAAGTCTGTATCTGAATGAAGAGCAAAGGTTCTTTTGTTGTTTTGCTTGAAAAAAAAAATGTAACAAATGCTTTCTTTGTTGTAGAAGCTTAATTAAAAGCAGATAAAAATCAAGAAAGTATTTCTTGCGTTCTTTCAAATTGGACAAAATGTTCCTGCAATTGTGAGCTGAAAAGGAGCTGTCCTTCTGTTTGCTAAAGAGAGACTGAAGATACATTGTGCAACCTTATCTATATCTACCCCATCTGTCACGTAATCCTGTTAAAAACAGGGATACTTGTTCAGTTCAGCTCTTCCCAACAAAACTGTGCTATCTGACACATAAATGAGCTAGTACTTTTGTACAGTCCCTTTCTATAGTTCAGGTGATAGCAGCATACCCCCATAAACATTTGTGAAGATGAAACAATTTTAGCATGAAATGATAATCATATAATCCCAAAGGAATAAGAATTACAGGAAAAACTTGCCCCCATGACATTCATCTTCTCAAGAGACATACCCAGATGATACTGAAGGGAAACAACACAAAAACCCTGTGGTATAAATTATGCACCAGCAATTGTATTTCCAAGGCGTTCTAAAAGTATGATGTTAAAATAGGAAGCTGCATCACTGCATTTATCCCTTTATATCTGTTCCCACAGTGCCATGGCACAAGTCTTGCAGACAAGCTTAGAAAGAAGTGGTACATAGTGCCAAAAAGTGCGATCGTTGATTCGGAAGGTACTTGTTTTACACTTTTCTACACAAGGATTGCAGAATATGTGATGCAAGAAGACATTGCTCCCAGCTGTAATGCACACGACCCTGTGTTCCATGGCATTACATGTAAATGCTTAGCGAGAGTAACAGGTTAACAAAGCATTGGCAAATGGTTTCTTTGTTCGCACAGTTGCAAAAATAAACAGACAGGAAAACTGGGAAAGAGGGCTGGTTTATATTATGTAACACATAAAATAATTTCTTGTTAATTAATTCAGTCATTAGTAGCAGTCTCCCTGAGGGTAGTGTAACCTGAACAGGATATCACAATTACAGCACTCATTCCTTTTTTTTTTTTTATCTTGTTGTCATTTGATGTGAAGAATTTATCAAAAAAGACGTCTCTGTTTAGCAAACTCTCAAGCAGCTCTTCCTGACTTGCTTCATACATTGACTCTCATTTATTGTCTTAGTAGGCAAGTCTCTAAGAGCATCAAAAGTCAGTGTACCTCTTCCTTTTCAATGCATATGACGTCTATCCCTGTAGAATTTGCATGCCTGCCTACCTATATATATATGCATATATACCTATCTCCTCCCAAATCTTGTATTAAAGAATCTTGATTTAATGGTTAAACTTTCAAAAGCAGTGAGGCATCTAAAAATGGGAAATATTCAAGTATTTTTAAAATTGTCATTGCATGACTGGGTGATCCAAGAAGGCAATAAGGGACTGAAGCCACAAGGCAGCATTCTTTTGCCACCACACTTAGTCTTCATGGATGTGTTGTGTGTGTGGGTGGTTGGCCCAAGGTGGAAAAAAATGTCCTGTGTGCAGACACCAGTCACTACTTCACTCTGTGCCCTGGCCCCAGGCCACAGCACCAGTCATTGCACTGCTTCTATACGGGAATAACTGTAATTTAGGCAATATCAGGGCTGTATTCTTGAAAGGTAAGAAGTGGCTCAAAACAGAAATTGCTGGGAGCTGGCCCCAAAAAAACCTGAAATTCTTACTCCTTTCCTGGAGGTCTGAGACCTTCAAAGACCAAAAAGAGGAGGAAGAAAAGCAGTATTAAGTTGCAGAGATCAGCAGAAAAGGAGTCCCATATTCCTAGTGAAGCATCTCTGAATTTTGATGAAGACTTGATGATGTGCTTTGTCTTCCCTCACATAATTCATATGAAAACATAACTCTAGTGAACAGAACGTGCCACCTCCATTACCAAATTGTTGCTGAAAGCCCGAAGTTTTACTTTAGTGTTTATCTCAAGCAGCTTTTCACATCTCTGTGCAAGAGAATAAGTCACTACCTTGTAAGATGTGTCTTGGGTCTCCTAGGACACTACTCTGTGCCCAAAGGGTGCCACGAACTTCCACTGTGTTGCAACATCAGATATGCAGTGAAACACTCACAGGGAAAATCCTGATTCAGGAAACAGGTTATTGCACACCCACAAAGTCCAGTTAGGGCCAGATTCTTTTCCATAGAGATGGACTTTGAATTCTTTCCTGCTTCAGCAGTGACAAAAAGGGTCTGAGAGCCTCAGATAGGCTGAGAATACTGAACTGGAAGAAAGCTTTAGATGAGTCTGTCCTTGAAACAGAATGGGTTTATGAGAACATAAACCCTGTGTCAGATTTTTATGGTTTGTAGCAGATGGTGACACGTACAAAGCAAAGGTGTTCAACACAATACTTTAGGGTCACTATAGAGCAAATATCATAAATTGCAATTTTCTGACTCAAAGCAGCATAGGAAAACTTGTTACTGTATAAGATTAACTGGTTTTGGAGAACATGGAAAAGGCTTCTTGCATTCATATTTTTCAAGTAAAGCTTCTCTTTACTTTTGTCTTGTCTGATGAAGAGCTTCTCTAGTCATTCATATATGTCCTTTAAATCTCTAAAAATATATATTTCTTTATATAACCCTTTCAAGAAAACATCAGGGCCAAAGAGAGGAAGAACAAACCTTCTCCATCCTAACTGACCGTTTCCTCCTGAATGATCAGCAATCTGCTAAGACTGAAGCTCTCCCCTCATAGGTGGTCAAAACCTTTATGTACATATATGAGGATTTTAGATGAACTCTATGAAACTTCTCATGTGAACTTTCACTTGGTCGGCCATTTAATTTGCAAATGCAGTAAATTCTCACCATGCATGAGGCAAAGTAGTAGTAATAGTAGTAGTTCTAAGATAAAATATTTTCTCTGAGGGTCAGACAAACTATAGGAATTATAGGAATGCTGCAATCACATTCCTCATTTTGCAAAAGAGAGGAAAGCAAAAGAGAGGATGACCAAGGAAATGCTAAAGTTTCCAGGCTGTTGTTATATCCCTTAGTTGAACAGAGGTACAAAGAGACATTGTGCAACAATCAAGACTTAACTAGCTGGAGAGTGAGCATGGTTGTATGAGATAGCAAAAATATTTCTGGTCAAGTCCTGCTAAGGCAAGATTACTGCTTTTTAATGAAATGTAGAGGAAAGTCATGGATTGAAAGCCACAAATAAAGTTCTGTTCACTGATCTTTGATAAGAATTCAGTAGTTGCTACCAGCCTCTGAAATGGTCTCTCACTGCTCTGAAAATCCCTTAAATTCTTGTGCTCTGCCCATCCTAAAAGTATCCTAAAACTGTTAAGGTTTGGAATTTTCTCTGTAAACTATCTTTAAGGTACCCTGTAGAGTCTTTCTGCAGAAATTGGTGATAATAGTGGCATCCAGAGGTGTAATAACTTTTTAAAAGCTAGGCCATTAATTTGTTGTGAACACATAGTATGATTCACAGAATTTGTGAGCCTGTAACTCATTCCATTAATCAATGGCATCATTGCCTCCACAAAAGCAGTGACTATTGCACTTATAGGCATTATCTGACTTTCCCTTACATTGTTAAGGGATATTTCTGAAAATATGTGGCCAGAGTTTCAATGAAAAACTTTCTGACCATATTTTGTCATGATAATGACCAACACAGCCAGTCTGGATTATAGCTGCAAATAACAATTTAACCAAAGAATTTTATCCAATGGAAAAATCAATATAGTTTACAATGAGTGCATGTCTTAATAGCCACAGGGCAGCCACTAATATTGTCATTTAAAACATTCTTGCTTTTATTAATTTATGTTTTTCCTCTTAAAAAAAAAATCTATGTGAGCAATAATCATAAGGGAACACCTCTACATTCATTTGCTTTTCAAATGTGCCTAAATTATTTAGTTTGTCTAATGAATTTGTCTTGTACTAAGATCCTTGCTATCAGTCCTTGCCCTGCAGCTCTACCTGGCATTGCTGTCGATGGTAGTGTTGACTGAGTGAGAGCTGGGTGTTTAGGGACAACATTAATTGGAAAATTCAAGAAGTGAACAATCCATCAAAATCTGTGTATTGACTAAAACCACTTTAAAGTGACAGAAAGTGTATATGTGTTTAGTCATGAAGAGTTATTTTTAATGTCTCAAAATGTGTGCATACCAAAGAACTTTAATACCTGAGGTTTCTATCCTGACTAGGGCTTTATATGTGCAGTTTCTATGAAAACAGGAGGAAGTAGAACAGGTCAGTCCCCCTGGGATCCTTAATCTTTGTCCACAATGTGACAAAGTTTGTCCCAAAGTTCAGAGTGAATATATTTAGTCCCTTTATAGTTTTCATTAGATGTTATTATAGGAATATTATAAAAACTGCCTAGCAACTTCTTGAGTATAGTGTCAGAGCAGCAGAACAACCGAAAAGTCTAGAGCTGACCATTACTGCAGGAAAGGGATTTTCAGTTTGGAGCATCCCAGTATGTGTATCCATCCATCTTACTCTTTACAACCTTTCCCTGCTTCAGTGAGGGTCTTCCCGTTGTCTCAGGAAGACTTTTGGTGTAGTACTGCTTTTAAAGCCCAAAGTCAGTGAAGTGCCCCTTCACATAGTCCACTGAAGAAATTAAAAACCACACCAACAAATGGGCTGAGAAATCAGTCTCCTGGTTGCTAGCTTAATAGAAATCACAGTCCTAAGACATACTAAATTCTGCATTTGAATATCATATTTCTAGAAACTTCATGGAAAACTATTTATTTGACAAAGTAACCAGTATTAATGTTCTGACATTTAAAAACTGGTGTAAATTTGCCACATCATCAGTGTATCTACTACAGAAGGATGTGCTGGCACAGACATTCAAAATAGTTTGGTGGAGGGAGGGACTTCTTTTTCAGAAATGGTTAATGGAGTCCCAGGCCTCCCACAATAGACTTCTTCTGATTAATGAACAGAAATATTAAATTCAAGAATACAATTGCAAATCAGGACAAAAAATGAAGCATTAGGACACTCCAATTAAAGAGGAAGCAGTGATCCTCATGCTCTCCCCTCCAGGGGCCCCACTGGCTTTGCTTCTCAGAGTTATCAGGAAACAATTAAAGAGCGAGTTGCTGGTGAAGGACATTCTCAGCTGAGGTTTGTCCTGCTGCCCCCTGTCATTTTCTACATAAATTTGTTCTAAACTGGGTATTTCTGCTGTGGTTTATTAGTTTGGTTGGTTGGGTTTTTTCCCCATAAAACTCAAAACACGGCCATGAGGGTTTCAAGCTTTGGACCTTATCTTGCTAGGTTCTGTGCCAGCAGAATCATGTCCACATTTCACATGGGAATGAAGGGTTTGGAAGAAGGATTGAGAGCTAAACAATTCCCAAGAAAAATCTTTCTGATCACTTCTTACTTGCATATCAGGCCACATTTACCCAACAAAGGAGGGAGGGGTTGTACTTTTTCCTTATCCACAGCTCAGCTGCATGCAGCCCTGGTACCATGTATGTTTGGGAGATGATTTATCTGAACAGCATGCTGGCAAAATCAAAAATACATCAGAGAAACAAACAAAGCCAAGGAAGTTATTATACTTCAGTAAAACTGTTTGGCATATATTCCTCAGTTGTACAGAAACAGACTCTTTTCCCTCCAGATTTAAAAATAATTGTCAGTTTGCCAGCCCAAGTGTTTATGACATTTAGAACAGGACTTGAGTAAAAATGTAAGTGTGGAAAGAATGGTACCTCTCCAAAAAAGTCTATCTACAAAACCAGCACAGAGCACTGATTATGATAAAAAACCTATCAAACTCTTTGAGCATGTTATGCAGTGATATAAGACAGGATATTCCTAGAAGCAAAAAACGCATTATGCTTCATACATTCTACAGAGCAACCCAGTACAAGTATGACATTGAATAACTTAAGCCAAATACATGTTCTCTGATCAAAAGAATTGTGTTTCTATTGGCCTGTGCTTTTTTAGAGGTTATGGATTAAAAAAAATCATGAAAGATCATGGCCTTTAAGAAACATTTCATTTATTTAGAAAAAAAAAAAAAAAAAAAACCATGTTACCTTATGAACTGTATTTGTATTGACTCCCTGTCTTGACTGGGGGGTGGAAGAACAGGAAGGACGTTCTGGTGGTGACTGTTCATTTTATCAGCTCTAAAGAGCTCTGCCTTATTAGGAGTCAGAGACAGCTTATTCTAAAGAACTCAAAGAAGAGTAGCTCTTCCCTCAGCATTAACTTCCTGCTCAGATTAATTCAGGCCAATTTGCAGGTTGGAAAGGCAACTGCTGAAAGGAAGGCTTAGTGGGACTGGAATGAATGAGCCCAGGCTGATACTGCCAGGTGGCCTGAATCAGATTAGTTGAAATCAAGTTCTTAAAGAACCAGTATGGTAGCTTAAGCAGCTGTCCCTGCTGGGTTTTTTCTGACACTAACAGGGCAAGGATGGTGATTCATAGGAATTTCGTTTGCCACAGACAACACTGCAAACTTGGGAACTACTACTGTGAACTTCAGATATCAACAGGCTGTGTTGAAGCTCCTAACCAGGTATTTTGGGGATCACAGAGAAAGGCTGGGTTTGTGCCTTTGACCTGTGCTCAGCACTGGCTGTAGCCTTAATGTCATTCTTTCTGTGGCTTTTCCTCCCCTACACAATCAAATAGGATTGTTCCATCATGTGACAATGGAAAGGGTAGCAGTCCCTTCCATGCACATGCAGATCATGACATGGTTTATGTGATTCTCAGCTTACTGGGAAGGATGTTGGAAATATTCACAGGATTTTGGGAAAAATTTGCTTCTGAGCATAAAACTAATCTCCTATATCTCCTGGGTCTCTCAGTGGAACAGCCCCTGCCCTTGAATTTTTAGCATACTTTGGTAGAAGGTCCATTAACAGAAATGGAAATTTTGCCAGGGAAGATTGTGACACTGATACTGTGTTTATCCAGACCCCCTTGTGAATATCTCTGCAAACCCCTGCATTATAGGTACACAAACAAAATGCCACTTGAAGCATATACCTACTGAGTATAATTCTCCACATGAAATGACTTGCTAAATTTCATCATGCTATTGAAAAAATGCCAGAGATGGCAGATAAGAAACTTGGCCACTTTGACACTACTGTCAATACCCTAAAACTCCTGAGTGAGCATTAGGAAGAAAACAAGTTATCATAATGTTGCCTAAAGCAGCAGGTTCTGTTTTACACTATGGTTGTGTGTCTTCTGAAAGAGAAGGAGGCTGTGTACAAGTGGATGAAACATGAGGCATACGTTCACTGGAAGCTGGGAGCCTGCTTGATTGCTAGTCAGAGCTGCTAGGTTTTTTTTCTTTGTACCACAAGGAGTTGGTTAAGCATCCTTTTGTCAGAAATAAGGCTGCTATTTTAAAATAAATAATTAGAGCAAGCACAGTCCCAACTGAAGAATAGAAGGTATTTATTTTGGTCTCAAAGACTATGCTATTTGATTAATTTTTTGAATACATTTAGGGGTAAAAAAAAAAAAAGAGAGAGAATTTGCCCACTAGAAAGGCAAAGAAGTACAATACTTATGGATAGAGTTATGAGAGAGGAAGAAGGAGTAAAATTTTCAAAAGACTCATTATTTATAATTTTTAATTGATGGAAGATGGAGTTTTTCTGAGAAAATTCAATTGTTTTGTACCATAAGAAACAGAAGGCTTTTAAAAGCCCTCATTAAGCTCAGTGATGATTAGGGTGGAGATTTTCTTGTGAATAAAGGATTTCGATCTTTAAGTTTCCTACTCTAAACAGTATTGAAAACTCTGAAGAGTTTTTTTAGATTGTTGGGTATGCTCCAAGAGGCTGAAAGCCACGGAGCTCACCTGTCAGTGAGCTTCTCAAGCTCTGGCCAAGGGTGACAGAGTTGCTGCCATTTCCTATGATCTTTGAGACCAGTCAGACAGACCACACACTTCTGGAATTTTGGGAAAATGGGTAACTAACCAAGACAACGAACAAAAAAATCCACCACCTGCAAAAATCTTTGTTTCTCTGGAGAACTCAAGCTCCTGGCCTGGATTCTTTTTGTTCCCAGATAGCCTGGGATTTCAGGTTGGGGAGCTGAAGTACAAGAGCAAGATCTCAAGCAAATTTCCTTTATGAAACAGCTCATTTTCCATCAAAATACTTAGAAGAATCAACCTATTTACCCAGAATGTTTCTGTTCCCAACACAGGACTGTGATGCCACAGACATCCATGTGCACCTTCAGGTGCCCCAAACTCCCAAAACAAGGTCCTGGAGCCAAGCCGCAGGTTGCTACCAGGGAGAGCCCTGAAGACAAAGCCAGCCACCACATCCAGAACCCAACCACACTACTTTATTCCCAACTATTTCTTAGTCTTGAGACCCAGACACTGACTTTCCCAACTCACATAAACCGGATATAAGTTGTAATTCATATGCCCAAATGTTGGCTGCCAGTGGGATTTAGAGAACTTATTTCTGACATCATTATTTAAAAAAAGTCACCCTGCAAGCCTTAACAAGTCCCATCTTGCTAATTGCCATGTAACCAGAAACTGAACCCAGATCTCCTAAGGCACAAATACCCTATTTTTCTAAAGTTGCAGTTTTTGGCATATCTTTATAACTGGATTTTCTCCATGAATACAATTGTTTTACTTGTATCCCAAACCCTCAAAAAAGCAAATTAAAAACTTGGAGGCCATTATGAATACGTTTGCCAAACCCAAGTTATGAAGCTATCTACTGGCTTACAAAGACAAATGTGTTTTCAAAGTTGCTGTACTTGTTTTCAGAATCTTTTGAAAAAAATATTGCTGAATGAATGATTTATAGCAATGCAAGTATGTGACAAATATTGCTTCTTTTACTGTTTGGATAAATTTGTTGGACATATAGGTTGGGTTGTTGGGTTTTTTTCCATTGGCCCTGGGACGTGGTTCACACAGCTTTTCTTTTCAATTTTTCATTTGCCTCATACCTGAAATTTCATCTGTGTCGTTGAATTGTTGACAAGAGTAATTTTTTATGTTTCCTGACAGACAGAACAAAAATTTCAGAGTTTTTTTTTGTATCACAGAAGATAAATTTGTTTCTGTTTTCCATCTTCATTCTTTAACAATTTTAGTCACATCATCATATGAGTTCAGCTTTCATTTTAGCAAAACAGAAAATGTATGAGGTAAACCAAATTCATTTAGAAGTTTATTTACATATTGTTTTTTTCTTCTAGATACTTAATCAACTTCTTAAAAACCAAATTATACTAGATTACTGCTTACTGAATAATTATGATATTTTACCAGGGCTAAATTTCCACAGCGATATAAAGAAAGCTCAGGAAAATTATGTAGCCCGGAAACAATTGCCATATTTTAAGCCTGTGGCAGCATCTTTGACAGCAGTGGGCTAAGGCTTAGGAACCAATGCAAAATTCAGACCTCCAAGTGAAACATGAACTAGAGTATAAGTTGTTTTCAGACTCCTTGTGCCTTGATGGTGAAATTTGAAGTATATTCTCAGTGGCTGCTTTTACTAATTTAAAAATTCAAAAGCCTCAGTGCATTGTGCATGTCACTTTTTACCACAAGAGTCACATTATAGTTACTGTAATTGCTCTCTGGAAGTCAGATATAAGCTTGTGTTTAAAGGAACATATTTTTATGAAACTTTAATAATGGCATTGTTACAGATTGTTCTACCAAACTAAGTAACCCAGCCTGATGCCTTTTTCTGAAGGGAAGTTGTGTTGGAATTATGTTTTCTAGCTTCTCTTCAAGGTGAATCAAATTTTCAACACAACTCTCTGAATCTTTCCTCAAAAATGTGGAAACTTTTCCAAGTACAACCACTAGCATGTGCAAAAGGGTCAGATCCAAGTTGGGTGTCTGGCATCTACCTGATGCTCACATAAAGGCATTTGGATCTTCAGCTGGTAAGAACAAGCACAGCATTAATATGTAATGCTGGGAGTTTCTCTCACTGTTGCTGATTGAAAGATTTGACCCATTAATTGAAGGATAATTGGAGGACAATTCTGAAAGGTCTCTTGAGGAACCCAAGCCAGAACAGTAAGAATGTTTAAATGTCTCTTTTTCTTTGCAACTACTCTTCAAGCAAAGAGTACTTCATTTCTAAATTCAAGTTCAAAGTGGCTGGAAAACATGTGAGATGAATACAGATCCTGTGGAAGTGGGGCTGCATTGGCATGAGATGATGGGTAAACAGGACCTTTGCAGGGATGCATGAGGCTGTTGGCAGCATCAGTGGTTTGTCCTGGCAGTTTCAGGCCCAGTTCACTGCTGTTTCCCGATGGAGACTGGACATGACTCAAAGCCACATACCTTCTCTTGCCAGTGAGCCATTCCTAACATTTCCTCTTAGTACAGATTGCATGTGTAGTGTTTGGCTGGCCGCCAGGTGAATATTTTTGGTGTGCAGCTTACAGGGTTAAGAAGGTTGATCAAAATTGCTGTAGTCTCTAAAACTAAGTTTTGATAGCAACCTAAACCAGCTTGTGGAAAGAAAGCTGTTTGTCTGTATTTACTTAATTCGTGTCCAAACAGTCCACAGCACTGCCTGTGTCACAGTGGTGATTTACACAGTCACCTTGCCCAGACAATGCAAACTCTGTGTTAGCAATAAAACTATTTCATGGATACAGTAGTAGTGTAGTCAGCTGAGGATTTTCACAGTGGTCTAAGCTTTGAAACTAATTCCTTTTGACTAATAAAACTGAAAACTGTTCCTTTTCTGAAATGTACATATTAACAGTATGAAGCCTTTTATTATGTCAAATGGTATGATTTTTAAAGGCAAGTAGATACATAAAATGTACCTAATCCCAGGAGCATATTTTTTTTCTAGTACAGAATACCAGGCAACAAGGGAAGCAGGAAAAGTAAGAATTGAAAATAGAATGTGAAATGTGAACTAAATATCTTTGGTGCAGAGTCAATTATATTATTAATTACAGCCAACAGCTATGACAATTTTTTTACCCCTCCGTACCCCCTGACTCCTTTACTGTGCTCACAAGGTACTTCCCAGAAATATTTATTCACCTGTAAGCTATAGAGCAAAGCTGCAGAGCTCTAGAGCCAAGCTTTGTGCCTTTATGAAGCAACCAAACTAGCACAGTCCCTTCCTGCTGCCAGCCACTGGCTGCTGAATAAATGCATTGGCACCCATGGTGTGTCTCAGTCCCCCACATAAGCGAAACAGCAGGAAGGCTCTGGAAAAGAGGCAAGTGTCTGACAGAGATGAAATTAAGTGAAGAGTTAAAGAGTGCCTTTTCAGGGACTCTGCCAGCCACCTGCACAGGCAAAGGGATGTTTGGAACAGTCACGAGAGCCTGAATAGAAAATCTAGAAACAGCATGTGTGTATATATATATATTTCTAGTAGATATGTGATGATAACATATATAAATAAAATAAACAGCAACTGCATCTAATATTTTATATATATAAACAGCAAATATATCTAATAACTATATATTTCTAGTAGATATGTAATGTGTGGCAGATACAAATAAAATGCAGATGCATCAATATTTTACATATATATATATAAATTAGCTCCATGTTGTAATTACTTTTTCAGTTGCCTAAGTATTTTAAGAAAAAGAAATAGAGAAAAATATAGCACTTTTTGCATCAGAAAACAAAATTAAAATGCTTCCATAACTTTGACACCAAAAAATATCTTCTTTACTCTTTAATAGTTAAAAATTTTTAAATAAAAAGAAACTGCTTTCAAAACTACTGATACATTAAAATATGGAAAATTAAGGAAGCAATCATACCCCTGCATGTCCATTGCTCTTAAGAAGGGCTATGGCTCCTGGGCTACACTGGGTTTTCCACAGAGAGGCTCCCAGCTTGTGCTGTAGGAATATTTCCAAGAAAGTAATAGAGTTTTCCTAAAGACTAAGAAAGAAGCATATGCAAAAAAAAGGGCTTTGCCATTTACTACACAGAAAATTTCCCATCGAAAGAGACAAACCATTCTTTTTGTCCACTATTATTTGTACCTGCATTGTTTCTGCTCTTCAGTCCTACTAAGATGCCTTCTGTTTCTCTCCAAATTTCCTACCACTCTATTTTATCTATCATCTTAAATATATATTCTTCCCATTTGACACCTTTATATGGGACATGCAATGTAAATAGCAAATATAAAATGCAGAGTGAAAAATCTTCCCTCTTTAATCACAAGTGGAGAACTAGTAAGATGCACATGGGCCATCGCTCCTCTCTTATTGTTCATGTTTAGATTTTGTATGTCTGTTGTAGTTATGCAGAAAATACTTTGGAAATTAAGATGGCTCATTCATACTATTTGTTCAGTGCCAAGCAAAATGAGTCTTCAATATTGGTATTTAAAAAATAGAAAGGAAAGGAAGAAAAAGAAAGGAGGGGGGTGGGGGGGGATAGGAGAAGGGCTGATTAATGACAGAACTGACCTATTCTGACCTATGGTGTGTACCAGGGAAGCTGTAAGGCAATCACCACTTCTCTCTCTAGATCTCTGTGGCCAGGACTACCCGCTGACTTTGGAGTCAGGGACTGGTAAAAGCAGTAAAATGAAATTAGAAAATTATTGGGTTTGGAGCTGGATTGTAGTACAAACATGAATGTTCTTTAAGGCCTGAGGATCAAAGCTCAAAAATATCATTACTATTGGCACTACTGGTGTGGTCTCCAAAGAATGGGCCTTAAGAGTGTAATTAGAAAACACACAAACTACTGAAATAATATGGATGGTCCCGGCAATTCTGGGGAAGTAATAGAAAGATCTCAATGTTCTATATGTTCCTGTATGCAATCAGGATCCAAGCCAACACTGGAAGTGCTCAGGTCCAAGTTGGATGCGGCTTTGAGCAACCTGGTCTAGTGGAAGGTGACCCTGCCCATGGCAGGGGGGTTGAAACTACACGGTCTTTAAGGTCCATTCCAACAGAAACCATTTTACGAAACTATGACAGACACTGTTGCAAAACTCCCTTTAGCAAAAGAAGCAATATCCAATTTTGCCGTAGTGCTTTGATTTGTAGGGATCTTCTGTGTAAAACTGGTGAAAGCACAAACCCATGATGTGGGAGAGGTAGGTTTGGTTGCTTCTTCAGTCTGAAGAGATTTTCCAATTTTCGGTGTAAAGGCTTGGATATTTTAGGTGATTGTTACTTTCCTGATAACTGAGAGATGCGGATTTGATATGTTATAGGATCAGATCTTCTAATATATTAAAACAGAGTTTCCAGATACCATGGCAAATAAGACCACATGAATATAAAGATCTTTGATAGACACAGAATCAGGCAAAACAGATTCAGCTGACATGGCATTTCTGAATGATGAAAACTCATATCTGTTTTTTCTCACCTTTCCTCTCCATCACAAGAAATCTGGGCATAAGAGCCCATTTTCCTGCTATGTGTGGTCAAGGCACAATGCAGGCAGGTTGCTAGTTCAGATTAAGTCCCCATGCACATGTACAATGCAAATAATATCAATAATAAAAAGAAAGCTACATGTTTAATAAATGAGAATGTCTATGTTGAATATGATTTTACTTTGAGTTTGTTTTTCTCTGATCTTGAATGTTTTCTTTTTCTAGATGTTCCTCAGGTACATCAATACTCTTAGGATAGAATTATGCTATGTGTAAAGAGATAAATTTTCTTTCATTATATATTAAAAGAGAACATAAACATAGTGGAAGCCCTTAGCAAAGCAATGCAACTTCATATACTGCCTCAGCTGAACAGAACTTACCATTACATTTCTTATGCCCATTTTATAGTTTTCACTGCATGTAATTTCTTAATAAAATTACCTACAGTCAGCCTCTGTTGCAGTATGGATATTCAGAGATATGGACATGACATATAATTAATACAACCTTTCTTCCCTCTTTCTGTTTCAGATTATAGACCTAGATTTTGGACAAGTGCATAAATTTTGTATTATAGCATGAGAAGCAATTAATCCCATTAATAAGCAATAATTCATATAACTCAGATCATGGGCTGTCACTATGAATTACTTCATTAGCCTGCTTTTTACCCTAGGCTAAAAAGCCAGCTTCATTAATTCTGTAGAAGGCTTATTTTCTTCTCTTGAAAAAGCACAGTTGAGCCCACTTAAAGAAATACTCCTCTGAACAACAGATATACCATCCAAGAAAAAAAATATTCAGCAGCAAGTCTCCATACATGTTAAAGTTATTTAAAAGATAAAACATTTAGATAACATTTATTTATGGAATGAATGTCACCAGAAAGATAGTTGTTATGAATAATGGTTTTCTTCATTACAAAGGATCCCTGTTATAGTCTGGACTTGATAATGAGCATATCATGCTCACATGGAGTTGAATATACTTATTACAAATCACTTTAATGATGCATTAACTTTTAATTAGATCTGCACTTCAAATTAAATATACAGTGAGGTGAATATAACTGGAATGAGAAGGGAAACTTGGGTAAGGTTTCCCTGCATTAATTTTATCTCTTTTGAGCTGTGACATTGACACACATTTTACTGAACACCTTCCTTATTATGTTACATCCTGGGAGTTGCAGTGAATAGTATCAGGGAAGAATATGGCTTTCAAATACTACCAGGACTTTGGTTTTCAATGGTTTCCCTGTGTAGATATCCAGGGAAATAAAGGGGAATCTGCAAATCCTGTGTCTTGTCTCTAATTCATAATACTAAAATAAGATATTTATTAATAGTGTGAAATGACGAAGAAAGTAATCTCTACTTGCTTCATTGAATTAAGAGAGAGGGGTCTGGGAGTGAAATGTTACTCTCCATGAGACTTGTGGGGTTTGTAAGAACTATTATCCTCCAATCAAGAAGCTGATGAATAACATACTACATTCTGCTACGAAGTCTGAAAATATGACTGCCCTTAAACTGATCTCTTGTAAGACACAAATGAAAGGTCCTTTTATCTTGTTTGTGCATTTTCTGGCGTCCGCAAATTGTCTGTGAACTATGAACAACAAAATAAATTGTATGTCAATAAGCCAGAATTACTCCAATGATTGAACACCCTCTATATATTTTGTTTACTATTTATAATGAGTTGGATAATGCCCTGCCAGGCACGACACTGAAATCTTGCCATAATATGTCCTTAATACTCAACTCTTTCATTATTCAGTATGTCTGAGTATTCTAATCTGCTCCTGAAGAAAAAGAAAAAAAAAAAGAAGTACAAGGATATCACAGCCCAGGAAAATTATGTCACATTTTTATTAAATTAACTATGGGTTGTATGTTTACCTTAACAACCACAAACATTTCTAAATAAAACCAAGATCACTCCTTGCTTGATTTTTTCCAGATGAAAGGTTTGTGGATTTTTTTTTTCAAAAGGAAATTATTATTTTCATGCTGCTGTATACTAGCAAAGTGGTGAGAAATGCTTCCTCTTATTGAGATGGCAATGGTGTAGCAGCTGTGATACAAACACCACGCTGGATGAGCAGCAAATCTTGCAGTGTAGAATTGTTCCAGTAAACGTTAAGTGATTTGAAAAGACCTGACAGGCGAGAACAGCAAGCCCTGGAGTCATGTAAAATGCAAGAGAAATACCACTTTATGGATGCTTTATGATGGCTTCAGAAACAGAAACAACAAACTAGCTATTAAAATATAATTTAGCAATAATATTGCTCCCAGTTTGAAAACTAACTATGAGAAATAAATTATTTTACATTCAAGAACAAAAATCTGAAGAGAGGCTCTTATTTTTTATAGATGGCTACATTTGGCTGGACTGTATGAAAATAAAATTCAATTATATGCTACATTGGTACCAGTCAGAATAGCTTATAGCTGGGGAGGATCTCTTCCCTCCCTTTCTCTTTGGTGGCACATTCTTGAGTGCCTTTTAATAAATCCCTTGGAAACAAACAAGGGAAATTACTCAACATTCACCAGAAAGTGTGAAGAGTGAAGAATATGAACATAGGGTAATAAACCAATTCATCAATTAATTCAGCAATGCCTGCTGGCCTTACAGTGCAGTTAACCCAGAAGGCTCTTCAGATGCTGGAGCCACAAAGGAGGCATTTCTGGTGTAGCCATTTTGTAGCAGCAATTCTAAATCTCATTC
Source organism: Dendrocincla tyrannina (assembly GCA_035047865.1). Classification (NCBI taxonomy): domain Eukaryota; kingdom Metazoa; phylum Chordata; class Aves; order Passeriformes; family Dendrocolaptidae; genus Dendrocincla; species Dendrocincla tyrannina. The sequence continues at coordinate 63,880,130 of JAWWMP010000132.1, forward strand.
TGTGCCTGAGAAGCAAAGGGTAGAGTGTCTAAGAAATACTAAGGGGATTTAAGGTAGACTAGGTACAATTTATATCCTTTCTTGGACTTTGGCCAGGGTACTAAAGTTGTCGCTCTGCTAGCAAAGAGCACCTGGGGACTCTTAATGATCAGACATGGTCACGACCTCTGTTTTGCAAGTAATCCAAAAAACAACACATCCTACAGAACAGTGATCCTAACCACCAAGCAGAAGCACTGATGGAGGAGGGACTGCCATGAGGCTAGCATGCAGCCATTGCTAGCATGATGCTCTCCACAGCTTAAGGGGGAAAAAAAATCCTGTGCCTCAACCTTTCTGCATCACTGCCACAAGGTTCAGTGTTGCAAATTGTCAGTGCCATTGACCCCACTTCTGTGAAGCACTTAAGCGTGTGCTTAACTTGGAATTAATAAAGCAGTCAGGAAATGTCATAGCGCTTTGCAAGCCTTCCCTTCCTGCCATTCTATTGTTCACCTAAGCAATTCATGTTGTAGCTTTTTTTTTTAAGGGAGTACAAAAAGAAAAAAATGGTTCTCTGATAGTTCTGTGTATTGATGAAAAACAGCTTAATGCAATTTCCCATCCAGTCAGGTCTACTCTGTAGAACAATCCACACATCACCAACTCCGATATGAATGGATACTGTCTACCTGTGCTGGTCAAGACTGACATTTACTGGGGGCTTAACTCAGCAGTTCTAGGCACCTGCAAAGCACTTGGCACCTGCATCTGATCCTTGACAGCAAAATGTTCCTCTCCCATTTGTTGCACATGTTTTCAACACAAGGCTTTTGTAGAAAGTGCAGCAGCACCTGGTGCCCAGTGAACAGTGGCTCGAGGAGCCCTGTCTTCCCTGCTACTTGGACACAAGCAGTTGCTGTGTTCTCCTATGGAAGCCTCCTTGGTGACAGCTCTGTGTGTCTCTATTACTTCAAGTCTGCATTCAGTGTGTTTTCCTTCTCGGAGGACTGCAGTCAGAGACCAAACTTCAAAGAGCAAATGAGGCAGTTGTGTATTTGTTTCATAGCACCTAATTCAAAGATCACCTGACCGTTTTATGGTCTTCTCCAGCTTGCATACTTAGGAGGCTGATCACCTGAAGATTCATAACAATTGGATCGTAGGAGTATATTTTTTCATTCTTGTCTAGAAGACCTAACATTTTCTGAGTTAGAATGAATGGGGTTGTAGCTATAGCAGAGTAAGAAGAGCATTTAACTAAAGAATTTTCTTTTGTTCTTCCTGTAGCAGCGCTTAATCTGTTGCCTGTCAAAGCTGGGTGATCACTGACAGACATGATGGATGAACTGGGAAAGAAATATTTATAGATATTCATATTGTTTTTATTTCCATCTCTTCATTCACTGCTATCCTTCCTTCATCCATCCCACACAATATGCCTGTCGTCTTTTATACATTAATTCCGAATTCAAATTCTTCCCTCATCTTTTTTTTTTTTTCCTAGACTTTTATGGTCTTTGAAGATAATGACCACATCTGTTCTTTAGTTATCAAATATGTTTCTTATTTGAATGATTTCCTTTATCTTTTTAAGTATCACCTACAGCAGATATAAAGTTTGGTTGTACTGATACTGTTGCCTAAAATGGGAGAAAAGAACTTTGGAGACAATATTAATATAGATAAAATAGAGAGTTGGTCATTAATGAAAGTGCTTTCAGGTGATACACAATACATAGGTGCACACCCTAGTATAGAACTCTCACAATTTTATAGCTATAACTAATTACCATATCTAGTGGGTACATCCAACCCAAAAACCATTTGCCCCTGGTAGCACCCTCAGAACTGCCTCACTGGAGCCTTTCCAAGGGTTCTGGGCCCTCTGTCTTTTTTTGACTACAACATATCTTATTATTCCCTTCCAGGTGCATGTGTGCCTAACAAGATGTCCTTGCTAAAAATCTCTTTCCTTGAAAACACCATTAGACAGAATTTTTAGAATGTGGCACAGTGAGAAAGGGGTTTAGAAACTGTCAACTGCTACCTTAAGTTTGAGAAGCTATACAGCTATATTAAAATCTACAAGTATATAAAAATGTTAAGGCAACAATATTTTTCTCCTCTCCCATTTACAAACCATGGTTCTGTCCTGGAGAGCCTTCTGTGCCTCCTGCTCTCATGTACTTCTGTCTCTTTCTGTCAGTTGTCATACGGTTGCAATTTGGACAAAGCAAAGAAAGAACCTTTGTGTCTTTAAGCTTATCTACATCTGCTATCTTTGTCTTTTTTAATAGCTGAGAAGATGGATAGAATAAAAGACAATTCACTCTTCTTACTGTGACTGTACTGTCTGGATTTTGGCCTAGGATTTTGTTTCTTAAGTGACTGAGAAGTTGAACATATTTAGAGACTGTTTCTGTCTTTAATTAAAAAAAAAAAAAAAAAAACACATTGTTTCCACAAGGAATCTCAGGTAGTCTCAGATAACCTCAGGATCTCCTGAGAATATAGCAGAACACAGTGCATCCGGATTCTGAAATTTTTCCCTATTTCTTTAATTCTCTGTGGTGATTCAGCCTGTAACCCTGGCTGGCGGTGAGGAGACGGCCCAAGATTTTCTGCCATGATTTTCCATTCCCAGATCACACCACTATTCCTATCTAGGCTGCATGTCTTTGTCTCCTTCCCATGGCAGGGAACACACCAAGAACAGACAACACGTCTCACCTCCGTGAGGAGCTGGCCTGGACCTGAGGACTCCAAAGGAATGCGAAGTAATGGCTTTTCTTCTACATCACTGTTTTCTGAATGAAACAAAACTGTGATATTTCCTATTTTTTACTATTCTTCTCTGCTTCTTCTCTTATCCTTCTCACCCATGGCTAATCTCCTGTGTGATGCCAGGGTAAGTCACAACAGAAAACATACATATTCTGCTTATATTGAGCTGGCACCTGCCAAGTCAGCCCAGCCCAGGCCAGGTTCCACTGTGTAAGGGACTTACAAGCATGATAATCTAACTAGACCTGAACAACTACCTCCAGATATTGAAATCCAAAACCTTCCCCTTTAAATCTCACTTTTTTCTGTATAGTTGCCTAATCTAAAGTTCTTTGTATGGAAAGAAAGGGAATATGGTGACTTTTGTGAGATGCAGATCACAGTCTACAATAAGCTGGTGAGGTATTTAGCTTTTAATGCAGAAAGATCCAAATGCCCTGTATGATGCAATCATAGAGATTATGCATTTCCAGGATGTTATATAAATTCATCATGCTGCCTGGACTGTTCCGCATGCAGCTGTCATTTCTAAGCAGAAACTAAGAAAATTCCTCAGCTTGTTTCTGCAACTCAAACCTAAATGTGTGCACTGCTTGAAGGACAAGTGCTTGTCATCAGTTTTTCAAGGGTTCTTTTAACACAGATTCAGCCACACAATTGTTCTGCCATGCAGAAGCTGATCTCCAGAAAAAAATATTTGTGCATGTAAAAAAAAATTAGAATAAAGGGTTATATGTCCCCTCATTACTGTTTCATTTTGTATTCTCTGTAATAGCCCATATCATAATAAATTCATGATGTAGTCCTGTGAATGTCATTGTTATTTAGCATTAGTTAAGCACTGGTTAATAGACCCTCGCCATGTTGCTGTGCCACGCATCATGTACACAGTCATTGGATAGAGACTTACTCTGAAAATTTTACTGACCTGTGAAAGGCTGGTTTCCACTCGTATTGCTGTCATTAACACTGTTAGTCACACCGGTCAAATTTGACTACTTCCAAGCACTTTTTCCTAAAATGAGTGACAATTGGATTTGTCTCATATTTTTAAGCTAATAAAGGTATTTGTTGTTTTCCTTATTTTTTTTCCTTCATAGATCAGTATTGCCCAAGTACCACCTTGCAATAATTCACCACGTCAAGCAACAAACCACCAACCATAAGCCAAAGGAATAGTGTCCTCCTGGGACTGCCAGATTAAGTGTCAGTTGTGTAATGCCACAGTTAAACCACCTTGTGGAAACTCTACTTGGCTCCTCTCAACTACAGTGATCAGTCATTTCCCCCCATCTTTCTTTTCTACATCACTGGCACTGGTAAGATATTTTCTGGCAGTTTGTTCCCTGGTCTCTCCCATCTGCCACTCTCCCCCAGGCGGAAGTGGGAGACGGACACAATCAGGAGTGACTGAGGCTCTCAGACAAGCTTTTAATATTCCAAGGTTTCTGCCTCAGACACTGAAGTTCAGGAATCTCTGTTTCTCTCCACACAGCAGAAAGCCATATTTCTTTTCAAAGAAAGCCAAGATGTTTCATCATCAAGAGGTACAAGCAATTATCAAACCCATGGTTCCAGTCCAGCATGTTACTTGCCAGGAAAATAGCTCACTTGACATTACTTGTAGAGAGTGCTCAGTATAACATGGTGAAAAATTCCTAAGAAAACCCATTTGGCACTCTTTTAGCCTGTTTCTTCTTAGTTCAGGAAATCACTCATTCTTTTTCCTCATGGCCTCATTTAATTTCATCTCTGTTGCAGCATTTGGTATATGGAAGATGTTAGTTCACAGAGAAATAACATTACAAAATAAAAGAGTACTTACATGGCCCAATTGCAATAACATTATTGTCTAAAATGAAAGCTTTTTTTTCTGATCATGGCTACTTCTATGATGTTCTTAAAATTCAAACTATCTGTATTTCTGAAAAATTCTGCAGTCCAGCTCAGCAGAAGCCAAGCGAGCTGATTCAACATCACAGCTTCTGGGTGGGACTTTGGGGCCAATGATTTCTGGGTAGTCAGATTTCTATAATTGCAAACCTTTCCAATTCTAACAACTGTGAAAAGAGCCCTTTGAAGACAACCCTACGATGTGCCACATGCCTGTTTTCTTTGCATTTATAGCCCATGTTTGAACTGGTTTACGCTGTTCTGCTCTATATCCTACTCTGACCCAGTTCAGAGTAGGTTTGGTGTTCTTTTATATTTTCTTCACCATTCAACTAGGCATTCAGTTAGGAATCTGTTTTATGGACAACTAGAGAAGCAGAGGGATTTGCTCTTCCCAGGATGGCTTTTTCCTTGGGGGCAGTGAGTCACATCTCTGCTGAACCTTTATGAATCTCTCTAAAACACATCTTTGATGGTCACTCTTGGTAGTGACCAGCAGCACAGCATGTGATGTAGCAACGGTATCCAGTGAAAATCGAGACCACATAGAACAAGTTTCCTTGTGACCAGTTTGCTTGGGTTCTGGAGGTCTTTTTTGCTGCCATGTAAAAGACATTTCAGAGTTCTGTCTCCCTCATCTTCCTACAGAGCTCAGTGGGTCTATAGAGAAAAGCTGGCAGAAGCTGGCAGTGATCACAAGCTGAGTGCAAAAGGGAGCATGAAGGAGAAAACTACATTGCCCTTTGCAAAGTAATGACTGCTTTTTTTCTGCTTTCTGATATGAAAAATAAATGTTCCTCTCCTTCTCAGCTTGAAAATAAATGGCATGTACTGTTCTTATTTTGTACAGTATCATTCTCTTAAGTCTCTGTTGTGCTGTGTGGATGTCCACACACATTTGTACACAAATCTATTACTTCATTTTCTTTTCAAGTTCACACCGTCTTAAAAAGTATTGGACTTACTAATGGTCCTTCCTATTCAGCAACGCTTTATGTCATACAGGAAGGAAATATGAGTCTTCTGCTCAGTACTTCTTTTGTTTGTCCTCCATGCCTTCTACTGACTAACATAAAAATAGTCCAATTTTCAATGTTCACAATCTTTCCCTGTGAATGTTTCAAGTAACAGGTACTCAGACTCCTCAGTGCTACTCACAAAAGGCCCATTGTTGTAGACCTCAGTACCCAACCGTGTGTCCTGTCTTTCCCTAAAAATTTCTCCAGTCTAATCTTATCTAACTGCCAAAAAAGAGATATTTCTCCCTGTGGCAGAAAAGTGGGTTCTTTCAGTTCCTAGAGCTCAGGAGGGCAATCCTTCAGCGCCTTCAGCCTAAGGAAACATTATTCTTATCTGCCCTCAAAAATTATTAAAAAACAAATGTTCAATTAAAATTTAATAAATAAAAACATGAATGAAGCTATCAATTTTTAATTATTCTACTACTAAGCAATCAAAAGTTAATATAGTCATAATGTGTTATTAATGAACAATTAATTACCATAATTAGGAGGCAGAGCTGATGAGCTGAGGAAGTGGTTTAGTGGCAAATTACTAAGCGGAGTTTTGACCTTCCATATATAATGTCCAGTGGGTTTAATATGGTCAAACCATTTTCAAAGCTACACAGATATAAATCCTCAGGAGACACCAGATTAAGTACTTTCTTGTAGCTAATATTTGATAATGTACTTTTTGGTAGCTAATGTTGTAAACTTTTAGAGTGTTGTCCAGTGGTGATGAATATTAATGAACTGTATCAGAAGATTTATAGTAGCCTTTAATATTATTCCCTTGATATGACTGTGAAGGGATACAAAAGTCAAAATCCTAGAATATTTTTTCTTTTTTTTTTTACCTCTTGTGATTAACTTTTTCTTCTCTTCAGTTTACATTTTTATTTATTACAAATAGTTTTTACTAGTTCACTGTATGAATACACAAATAGAGAACTTCAGATACAAGAGCTGGCAGCTTTCTTGCATTCAGCTGCGGCATGTAAAGCCAGAAAGAAAGTCTGAGATAATTCAGTCTAGTCTTTCCCATGACACAAGCTATGGCATCCCATCTACTGATCCATGCACTGAAACTCTTCTAAAAGCATACCTTCTTCTCCAATAGAATTACAGGAATATAAATCCATTGAGATCCCAGTACAAGAGAGAAGAATCTGACTGTGTCCATTCAAATGGTGTCAGCCTGCTCCTCCTTCTCCCATTCTCATTACATCAGCCTTCACAAGTCCATCCACAACATTGCCATCATTTCTGCAGCAGATTTTCCTCTCATTTCCCTCATTTCCCACTCCTCCTACTTTCCATGTCTCCTTTCTGCTCAGCCTTGTCATTAAATTTCAAGCCACATTTAGACATCCCAAAGACAACTCTCACAACAAGGATTACTATGTTAATTTTCTGTCATGGTTGGTAAGTTAAGAAATAAGAAGCTTATTTTAAAAAGCTGCATTTTCACCACTTTGTGGAGCGTCTCAAATAAAGAAAAGAAGTCTGTTCGTAAGTACTTTAAGAGGAAAGATGTTTCTTCTCTTACATAGTTTACCTTCTCATTGTGCTAAAACTGGTAAACAGCTGCTAAAAGTTTTTGAAACATTTTGAAACATACCATTCACCTCTTCAGTCCTATTTTTTTATTGTGCCTGCCTAACTGTTTGTGTTAATGTCACACTATAATCTAACAGGTTATGGACACCTGATTTATTCTATATTCAGGACCATTTAACACTCCTGAATCCTATGAGCCATTGTCCATCTCTAAATGTGTAAATAACTCAACTATATCCTTCACCCAAGGCAACAAAGAGACTCGAATTCAAATCACAAGCAAAGTGCTCAAGTACATGAGTGTGACAAGTATTCATATCAACCACAGCTTTATGTCCCTGAATGTCACAAAATAAAAGCCTCCTTTCAAACAATTCCAAGAAACTGAATGTCAATCTCAGTTTTGGATCCTTTTGTTGAAACCATCTCCAGAGCACGTTGCCCTTATATTTCTTATTAAGTTAGCCTTTAAATCATTATAAATTCTGGTTTTATAATTACTAAAATAACAGCTTGGTGTCATTACTTTCATCTGTCCACTGTGGACATAAACATGGTATAATCATAGCCACATTCCTTTTTCTTTCTCCAACACTTCATTTTTATTCATGATCAGTCCCATATAAAGGCAGAAATTTGTTCTCAGTGTGAAAGCATATGGCTGTTGGAAGAGAAAGAAAACAGTGCAATGTGCATCCAATTCAGCCAGAAAAATTACTCCATTATGACCAAGACTCTATAAAAAACCCCAACACTTCACTTCTGAACCAATGGTAGTACAACGTCATACAAAACCTGTGGGATGTTTCAATGTAGTTCCAATTTAAAACCTGTATTAATAGTGTAGTTAGCCCTTTAAAAGCACAACAGTTTCCACAAACCTCCAAATCCTAGGTAATTAGGGTTTTCAATCATGACAGTTTTCTTATTATAATGGCAATTTTGGCAAATAGCAGGTACTTATAGCTCACTGAGGAGCTATATTCTCACTTGAGACCTGCCATCACCAGCCTAATTGCTTCCCAGTGAAACAATAGCATTTTTGTTCAGCTATCATCTTTTGTTATTCTGCAATAGGGACTGAATATTGTGAAATTAACTTCTCTGCTCTAACTTACTAAACAGGTTTTCATGGCATGTTTATAAAATACTGGCATGTGGAGTTTTCTCTTGTGCTTACAGAGAGAATGAGTATTTATTTATCACAAGAGTAAGAGTCTGGGTTTTCTTAAGTTAAAATCCTGTGAAAGTTTAAAAATGCAGCCCATAAAGGTTGTTGGAAGTCTTATAGAGTATATGAGAGGACTAATGAAATAGCTACAGGACCTATTCTTGCACCATGTACCAGCCAAGAGCCTTTGTACCCACAACTGTTTCCACCAGATCTGTGCTTGCAGGCAGCCATAGCCATGTCTTAAAGCAGTCAGGACTCTATAATTCAATTGGATGTTTTTGTGAATTATTAGTATTTACCAATCCCAGGTCATAGTGGCAATTTCAGGGCAGAAGAATAAAGCAACGCTGAGAATTCCATTTCTGAACAGACCAGATAGGACAGCCAAGAGAAGAGCGGTAATCCTGCAAGAGGCCACTTGTAGGCACCCCTGTGTGGAGACGCCGGTGTTCTGCATCCTCAGCCTTGTGGTATTTATCACAAATTCAAAAACATGTCATTTACCTGTTGTTGCCCAGTGACTCCACAATGACCTCCACAGTGATACAGAAATGATATGAAATAAATAAAGCTGGTACTCAAACTGTTTGGTGATGGATGGTACCTGAGCACCCTGTAGCATTTCTGTGAAGTCAAGGCCATTTTTTCATTTTCCCTCACGTGTCCTTTTTGTCTCTTTCCAAAAACACCTATTTAGGAAGATTTATACTAGTGTTTTTAATTCTAAGAAGACTCTTGTGAAATACCTTTGGCTGAATATGCAGGTATTTTTGGTCTCTAGGCTGATTGGTTTCCATTACTTTAGGCAGAAGAAAAAGAAACTCTTCTGTAAGTGAAAATGTCCCACCCTACCTATGTATACTACTATGGAGACAACATTTTGGTCTGGAGGGAGTCTTGAAGTCATGAATCCTCTTGAGTTACCACAGCCCTGCAAAGGAAGTTCTTAATCTAGCTGAGCAGGGCTTTTCTAAGTCTCCAGCTTGTGCTACAGTAGCCAAGCATGAGATCAAAAAAGCATAAATTACTGTGTTCAGATCTGCAGCTTGCAGAAGGGACCATAAGGGCTCCAGGACAGCTGCAGATGGAAGAAGGCTTTTCCAGCAGCTGTTGCGATGTGAATTTTTGGTGGCACACAGCACGCTAGCTGGGTTTGATCTGCCTGCCATTTAACTACTTTCCTCCTGTACTTTTTGTTATCAGCTGCTGCAAGCATGCTCTATGCCAATGAACCTAACACTGGGAATTGTGATGCTCTGTAGATCTGAAACAAAAGCCATAAATATATTTACACATTTTGCAAATTTACACTAATTGTTAAATTGTTTTACATTTACACTAATTGTTAAATTGCTTATTTCAACCTTTCTGAAGGGCATAAAGATTATAATTTTCTCCTAAATTTGGTTTTTTAAGGACATACCCTGCCTCTTCTGCTGTGCAAGTTGATATGTACTTAGTATATACTAGTTCCCAAATGTTTTGTATTAGAGACATCTTTACAGGACAGATTCTGGACAGTCCAAATCCCTGGATAATAAACCCCCATTGACTGTGTCTGCCTAGTGTCGAGGGAACACAAGGTCATTTTTTCCTCACTGGCAGGAGAATGCCCTGCCTCCATCCTCACCAAGGCAAAAGACCTCCACTTCCCAGGGGAGCTGACACAAGATGGGGTCTCAGAGCCTTCTGAAGAATTTTTTCTCATTTCAAGAAGGGAGAAGGTTGAGTTGAGAAATTTCTGCCTGTGGGAAGGATGAAAAGTAGATCTGAGGGGTCTCACTCTGTCTAAGAAAAGTAGCAATGAAATAAAAGGCATGTTCCCGGAGATAGCTGGGGTCTAGAGCGTCTCTGGTTTCCACCACATGGGCCCCTGGAGTATATATGGTCAGTAGATTTGGTTGACCACTGCACACTTCCTGCTTGTATCCCAGGATCAGGCCAAGTGAGGAGATCAGGTGGCCCAGCAATCACCCTGCATAGCTCTAGGGTGTTGTTCTAGTAAGAAGGAACCCCAGAAAATCCAAGGGCCCTGGAAAGCAGTCCAGCAGAGGTCCATGTGCCAGGGAATGTGGCAACACTTCAGGACGCAGACAACCTGGGACAGCTTCACCAGAGCAGCTAGGGAGAATGACTGCATGTGGAACAGGAGAACAGTGTGGAGACATAGGTACCTCTATCAGATGACAAAGAGGCAAGGTTTCTGGGAAGAGGAACAGAAGCAGCAGGGCATCTACCACTACTCTTCCTCTCCAGGCTACTTTCATTTCCTGTGGATCTCCAAGGAAACTTTCTGAGCCCACCATAAGTTAGGAAAATCTCCCAACCTTAACCTAGAGAAGCATTATTTAACTGATTTAATTCACTGTAAAGAATCATCTTTTATTGTACAAGGATCAGAAGGATTAATTCTTTGCCAACAATCCCATTTGCAATGATGAGGAATAAAAGGGAAGTAAGTTTGAAATGTATTATACATTGTAAATTCTCTAGTGCTGCTCTTGTCTAGCATCACTGGCCTAATACACTTTTTATAAGTGATATTGCTCTTGATTTCCACAGGAATGAAACCTAGCCCCTGTGTTTTTATGAAGCTGTTCATAACTTATACCTTGCTTGGCTCATTTGGACGAAATGGCCCAGGACTTCAACTCTGTAACAGCATCATATTCTCTGGATTTAATTTAACTTCAAAAAGTAAACAGCCTGTTTTGTTTTGACGTCAAAGTAGTTCTGATGCTAGAGTGGTTGATATCCGAGGAACTTGGCCATCAAAGCCCAGTTGCTGTCAACATGCCCATTATTAAAGCCAAGTTTTTAAACTACTTTCCAGAAATATATGGCAAACTATCTTCCTTCACATATGCACAATTTTTAACATTCACATTGCTGGTACAGAGCCAGAGCTGCTGTGCTAGATGTACTCATTAGGACCTCAAATGGCTCTGTTAAAATAATGGGAGCTGTTTTATTCTGCCTCTTGAAGCAACAGAAAGCTGAGATGCAGTGACTGTGGCAAACTGTGCAGTGTAATATCTTACCTGGACATAGGTAAGGTAGGTCCCCAACAATTGCTCCGGGGAGCAATACAAAACAAGAGCACATGACTGTCAAGCTCTAGCAAGCTGTCCCATGTTCTTCTGTTAGAGCTTCTCTATACTGAGAATAAAAACCTACTATTTGCTACCCAGGTAGCAATATTAATTCATTAACTGAGGCCATAAGGGAGGACAGTTTGGTATGGAACCACCCTGGTCCTTTGTTGACAGCAGCACATTATACATCTCAGAGAAAGGGCTCACAGCTGTTGAAATCTCACTCTCATGGCATTGTTACCTGTTGCCTACTCTCTCTCTTCAATGGAGATGTTTCTCTCACAGTGTTTTCTTCTGATCTGACTCCTTCCAGTGGGGCAGACTGGCATGGCCATATTGTCTTTGGTACAGCTGGTACATTTTGGTACACTGTTCTCAGTGAAAACTCTGATTAAACAGTAATTTTCTGGCTATGAATGTGATGTGGAGAATCTCTCTTTGTTGATTGGATTTGATTAGATCAAATCTGATTTTTATTATGTTGGAAATTGTCTGCAACTGGTTTTTAAGTATAAAAGAATTTTGCTTAAAAAAAATGTGATCAAAAAGACAAAACTGATAGAACATATTTACTTTTCCTCCATGTTCTGCCCTCAATGGCTGACAATCCAATTTTACTACAAGGATTTATTTATGGTGATATTTCCTAATTTCTTCTCCTCTTGTCCTTATGTAACCATAAACAGGAGAAAGTGAGATTTCTTCTTACTTTTTAGACATATTTGTCTGAGCTCTCCTTAACAAAGAAGAGTTAGAAGGTCCACAAAAAGATGATGGAAGCAGGATAGAGCTCAGTGAGGTTGCCTAAACATCTTATGCCCCTAAATGCCCCAGGAGTATCTGGGACACAATGTGCCAGCAGATGGGATGCAGACCTATGGAGTTGTGGACTCTGTTGGACTGGCAGCTGAAGGGGATGAAAAACACCTGAAGGCACCTCATCAGTAGCAGATGCCTTTGCTTCAGCAACTGAAGGGAGCTCCAGAGCCCTGTGATCAGCCTCTGTGTTGTGCTGTTTGCCTCACCTTTTGCCATCTCTACAGCTGAGCACTTTTAAAATCTTGGCTTTTATATAATTCCAGAAATCTAAATTTGCTCCTGGCCAGTGGTTCAGTGCATAGCAGAGCAAATCTAAATATCTTCAATATCTTGATATACCTTTGCTATGAAGAGGAAACAAAATGACATGCCAGTTATTTTACTGGGTCATTGCAAAATCTCTATCTCCCCCATTCATCAATCTCTAATGCAATGGGAGTCATAAGGTAACATTCAGTTCAAGATCTTTAGCATGATATCATCTGCTGTGAGATTTACTTTGTCAGGGAGGAGGAGACTCAAAACCCAATGAGCTAAAAACGCAAGTAGGGCAGAGAGAGGAAAAGTGAGCTGAGTATTCACAAAACTGTTCTTTTCAAACACCTTTTCCTCCTGGAGCATAAAGATAGATGAGAGAAAGGAGATGTGTGAATTGTCCCAAAGAGCCCATTTAAGTCGTTTTTGTCTTGATTGTCAGAGGAATGAAGAAGCAGTGGGACTTGAGTCTGCACCAAGAGTGTATTTTAAGTGTTTTTTCCCCCTTAGGAATCATCCTGGGAAAGGCAGATGAGGGAGAGGAGAAAAACTAGACTGAGCCTCAACAGGGCTTTTGTAAGTGCTCCTTTTTTACTTTTGCTTATAAATTTCATATTTAAGTTGCTTCATATGGAGGGAGAAGAGACTTTGAGGCTGTGGAATTCACATAAAACCACCCATGGATAGCTCCTTGACATTTCTGTCTTTTTACTTGTCACTGCAAGAGATACAAGGAATTGGTGTGAGACTGAAAGAAAAAGCCGACAGACTTATGAAAGTGCTGTATGTATAGTTCCTGAGCAGATTCCAGGCCCAATCCTGATATCATTACCAAAATGAAATGTATTTGCCATGCCAGCAACTCCTAGGAATTTAAATAGGGAGGGACTGTGTCCCTAATAACATGATCAAGCTACCTGGCAAGTCCACAATATTTTTATGTGTTTGCAGACCCTCATTGGTCATCTTGGCAATGAGGTAGAAATGCCACTTACTGAAAGGCAGCTTAAGAGAAGGCATATTAGAGAATTTAGATTTGAATATTCTAGACAATATTTAGCCTTCTTTCACTGTTGCCTGAATGGAAACTTGAGTAGGCAATAGTAGTTTTTAAAAGCCCCAGGAAAAAGAAATAATTTCACAGAAAAAAATGTAACTACTTTTTTAATGACATGGAATTATATCCTCAGGGAAGTACATTACAAATCTTCCATTCCTCTGATAAAATCAAACATTCATTTGTGATTTTTCTGCAGAGCTCCCCAAGCTACAGCACTGAACAAGGGTCACACAGAAGACAAGAAAAAAAATCCTCATACACTTTTTATTGTGAAGTATACTTTCAAACAAAGAGGTTGTATTCTTTAGTACTAATGGTGATATAATATTCATAGTCATCACCACCACCTTAAGTCAAACTATGCTCTCATTTTCATCTGTGTAGCGGCTACAAATGCAACTAGTTAGACTCAGTACTTAAAAATACCCATTTTACTTAAAGTCATATGAAGGGTGTTGGTAAGGTAGGTCTGTAGGGAGAAACACTTGGGGTTTTTCACCAAACACAGATGGAAAAACCCAGACACATCACAATACATATTGTCCCTCTTTCAGACCTCAGAGGTTTGTCTTTAGTTTCAACAAGTACGCTTTCCCCAGGAAGAGCAGTTAGATTAATGCAAATGTGATCTTTCCTTGAGTAACTTATTTATATCCTTAGACCATGATGGCTAAAGCATGTTATCACAACATGAACCCTAATAGATACAGCACCAAAATCACATGATCAGGTTTCATTTTGTGACCACTTAGTAGATGCTTGGAAGAGAATCCTTCTGTCCGCTTAACTCTGCTTAGTCAGGTCTCAAAGCTAGTTTGAGTAAATTTGAAATTTCCCCCTACAGAATTTTGTTTCAGAGAGTCTTTCATTGTTATTTGCATATGCAAGGTTTTCAATACTCATACAATTCACTGCTTTTCCAGTGTGAGCAAAACAGCTTTAATTGTTTTCTAAAGCTTTCATATCTTCAAGAAGTAATCTTTAAAAGTAAGTATAAAACCCACTGAAAGACAAGAGCATAGTCCATGCCTGTGTAATGTGGGCAAGTGGAGTGTAAAAGTGTACACAACCTATCTGAAATATTTCAAGCATGTTAAAGATAAATACTATTTAAAATAAATCACCACACCATTTGTTTCAGTGGCTTCAAAATTCTATGACTTTTGGGAAGGGTTCTTTAATGTGTTTCAGTCATCCTTTCATTGATAAGAACAGGGGAAAAAAAAAAAACTGGTGACCTACTCACAAGTCTCAAAGTAGTCTAAGTGGTGCTATAAATGATATCCTTACATACCTGCTCCTGGAGCACTGCTAAAGTTTCTCAAAAGTGATTTGTAGTCTGGAAAATATTGATAGAAGCATTTTCTAACAAGAGAATTCTATTTGGTTAAGCCAAAACACCCCCTGAAGTTGCATTAACTTCAGTAGAGGTTTATTTGAAAGCAGAAAGGGGAAGAAAGTTCATTTTTCAGTATCCTTCGAAGGTAATAGTTCTGGTTTTCATGGTAGAGATGAAACATACGAATGATACTGTATCCAAATACCTTTTGTGTATAACCGAGAAGGAATCAATAATTTGAGTGTTTAGGGGTTTTTTTAAATGAAACATTTCAATTGAGAGTGAAAGATTTATTTTGTTTACACTGAAAATGTTGACATTTTCAAGTTCTGTTTGTAATCCACATGAAGATAAATGTCAAAATTGCCCAATGTCCTGTGAAATGCAACTTCTGCCCTCTTTCTCCTTTGCTTGAAGCAATGAGATATTAAGTGTGAGAGGATGAATTAGTTTTCATGTCTGTTCAGTCCTAACTATCTACATTCAAGAAAAGTTTCAGTTACTTCCAGTCATGATGACAACTTATGATTAGTTCCAGCTGCAGTGTTGACATCTGTCTACTGCAAACTGAAGAGACTGTCAGTTCACCCATTAGCAGCAATTCAGCTGCGTTTCAGTTCAGCATGGCAGCTTTAAACCAAAATGAGTGTTTCAAAACCAGTTACAAAAGCTCATACACTCTATTCTCCTTAAGATGCCTTTACAATGAAGAATTGTCCTTGATATTTTGGAGGGAAACTTGGTCTTCAGTTCTTTCCTGAAATGAGGCAATTTCAAATAGTTTCTTTCCTTTATTTCTTTTCAAATGGAAAATGTCTGCTGTGAACTCTTATTAGCTTTCAATATTTTTACCCTACTATCAGGTTATTACTGAATTTGAAAATAGAACGGAATACAAACTACTTACTTTGGATTCACTTAGATTTTCTTGACTTTCACACCCTTTAAAAATAACTTTGTACTTAGGATATTTTTGGCAAGGCTTCTGAGGACCTGTCTGCCAGAAAAAAAAAACAAAATTACTGATCTGGTGAGAAGCAGATGGATTATAAAAGGTACCTGGCATGGAATAGATGTGAAAATGAAGAGCAGAGAATGGATCTCTACTTGCAGTCTTTCAGAAAAGTATTCCATTGACCATGAGGATTACCAGAAAAAGAGTCATCCATTTCTAACACATGCAGTAAATATTAAAAGTTTCATGAGTTTTGCCTGTAGAAGTGAGCATATGATTTCATACTGCACAATGAAGTTTCTGCCCTCTCTTGGTTGAAGAAAATCATTTCCAATTTCTTCCATGCCTCCTGGTTCTAGTGGCAGTTCCAAGGCTGTGCTCCCACCACAGTCCCTGATCCCTCACATCACCTACATGCTGCCTAGCACCTGGATCAAGCCAGAAATGAGGCCGTTACACAAAGACACTCAGGAGCAGGGAAGGGAACCCAAATGGCACCAACAGAGTGGATGGACACTTCTGGACCAAGGCACACAGTGATGCAAATGTCAGCCGAAGCTCTCATGTGACCTGTGTGAACACTATAGACAGAGATTGTTATAGACAGAGTCTCTATTTTCTTTCTTATGTGGACTCATCTTTGCAAAAGTGCTGAGATAATACCCTGTAAGCTAAACTTCCTGTCACAGGAACAAGCACAGCACTATATGCCTGATAGATGATTTAAAGAAAACTCATCAGCCTACAAAAAAGTAGTAATGCAGTCTTCACTTTCAAGACTGAAGAAAGTTTCTGCATATCCCTACTGAAATGCATCATTCTCTTGGATTTTTCTAGAAGAAATAATTTCTTTTTCATAAAGTTTAGTAGTATACTTGGCTAAAAATCTGTAAAAACATTCAGCAGTGCCTTCTATTCCTTTTCTTCTCGTCAATGCCCTGTTTTGGCTGTGTCTTTGTCAAAATGCCATGCTGTTCTTGTGAGAACTTGCATTTTCCCTGCATGCAGTTGTTCCACACCCATGCAACTAATGCCATGCATTGTTTTCATATGTTTGGTTCCCAGGAGTGGCTTTCATGTGGACAATTTTGTCGTCAGATGTTTTGCTGCAGATTTCAAACCTGATACTTTATATATCCACGAAGCACCCAAGAGTCTCTGGTCCTGTGTGCAGATCTAGAACTAATGAAGGGCCAGGACCCAAGCTATAAGACTTAAGCCTTAAATGAACAAACCTTGATAGGTAAACACAAGACATTTTAAGACACCCTTCTGAATCTGAGTTGTTTTAGCACAGTTGCAAACTACCCTGAACATAGTTACTAAAAATTTGCTTCTTGAGCTCTGCTTGGGAAAGATGGACTGATCTTAAATGTAGTGGTAATAAATCAGATCTAGCCTCACTCCTTCTGTGGCAATTGTAATGGATGAGTACTGCAAAGAAATAAAACCTCCTTGACCATAAAGACATCTATTATAAATGTCATTCTAATCTTCTATTTTTGGCAATTAAGATTCTGGTTCTGGTCTTACAAACACTGGTCTCCATTGTGGTTTCATTTACAGCAACAGACTTGGTCACGGGTTTCCTGATGTACATGGGCACTCTTCAATGAAACAAGGCATAGAGGAGCGGGAATAATTGAAAAGTTCCTTAGGCATTGGGATACCAGTACCAACAAAGTGAAACTTTTTCTTTGCAAGATGAGCATGGTCATCATGACGGTGAGTCAGAGCTGAGACATGACAGAGCAGCAATGACTGGAGGGTAGATGACGAAACATTAAGGGTAGAAGCATGCAGTTGGTACAAGGCCATGAACAGAGCTGCTTTGCTGTACAGGAGAATTGGAAGAGCAGAACATTTGCATAGACTATTCAGTGCACACCTGTGACTTTAGAGATAAACCAAGCTTCAGTACTGGGCTTACCCTTTGGGAGCATATGACCCACCTCCCTGGGACCTTCTCCATGAACAAGAGACTGTTCTGGAAAATTATTTTGTCACAGAGGGATTTTTGCTTTTCTGTCTTTCCCCCAATTTTTCCCAACAAACAGCAGGAGCTGTTGCAAATACAATGCCATTCTATTGGCTAGAAGTTGCATGGGGACATAGGAGAGAAAAAGCCAATAACTGCCTCTTACCACCGTGACACACTGTCCAGAAAGGCAGAGTCTGAAAGCCAGGAATTTTAAGCCCCTGTCACCCTTCCAGAAGAGAACTTTTTTTTTTTTTTTTTTTTTTAAGCAAAGCATACAAAGTCATTACTTGGATAGGAGATGGAGTGAAATGATGAGCTGTTTTGGCTTGATGCGTGTCACCAGAGCATCATGCACTGTGCTAATTTCTCAGCTTGTGAATAGACATATTTAGACTGACAGTTAAAAGTGGGCTGCAGATTCCACTTAAAACATGTTTTTCATGCTGAGTAATGAGGGCAAAACACAAACCAATTCTGGCAGTTAAACTACACAGTTAAACCTTTCAT
The DNA here is from genome assembly GCA_035047865.1 of Dendrocincla tyrannina. Classification (NCBI taxonomy): domain Eukaryota; kingdom Metazoa; phylum Chordata; class Aves; order Passeriformes; family Dendrocolaptidae; genus Dendrocincla; species Dendrocincla tyrannina. The sequence continues at coordinate 63,898,535 of JAWWMP010000132.1, forward strand.
AGTGTTGTCAAACACTATAATCCTTCAAAAATCTGAGTCTGAATAGCCCCAATATTTTATTTAATGAATTTTAAATCCTATAATTACCATAATTAAGACACTCCTTTTGGATCATGTCAGTGTGCTGCTCAAAGAGGGCGAAACCTGTAGGCAATTTTCACTAAAGATTTTCCTGAATGCAAATGATACATACAGCTCATTTTGAATCCTTTATGATGTCATTTGGGGGACCATTTTTTAGAATGCATCCGGCAACATTGGTGTGGGAAGTCTATAATACCATCTGAGGAAACACTTAAATGGAAAGGGCCTCATTGTCTCCATAGCTGACTCTTCCTGTGCTCGCCATGCACCTAATACAGATGTTTCTGCCCCATGTTTGTTAAGACAGGGTATCTGGAAAGAAATAAAAGACTTTTGAATGTTGTGAGACATACCTTGAGGACTAAAATTGAATGCTAAACTAAGGTATACACTGACCACTGAGAAACAAGATGTAGCTTATTATTCTCTGACCCCATCCTCTTTGATGAAGGGAAAGTCTTTCTTCCAGCATTTCTTTATCTTGGTCTCCTGGGCCAGAGATTCTTGAGGGCTGGTCTTGGCAGTGAAGACTGATCCAAAGAGGGCATTCAGTAATGCTGCATTCTCTGCATCCCCTGATTCCAGGGTCCCCTCTACATTTAGTAATGGGCCCACATTATCCTTAGCTTTCACTTCGTTATTGGTATATTTGACGAAATGCTTCTTGTTGTCCTTTGACATCTTTGGACAGATTTAATTCCAGATGGGCCTTCACCTTCCTTGACTCATTTCCACTCACTCTGACAATCTCTCTATATTAATTCCAGTTGGCCTCACCCGGGTTCCATCTCCTGTGTATTTCCTGATTACACTAGAGTAATGACAAGATTTCATTATTCATCCACACAGGTCTCTTGTCCCCTTTGCCGCATTTCTTGCCCATTGGGATGCATCTTTCTTAAGCCTGGAGGAAGTGATCCTTTGAATATCAACCAAATCTCTTTGGCAACTCTTCCATGTAGGGCCTGTTCCCATGGAATTCTTCCAAGAATATTCCTGAAGAGGCTAAAGTTAGTTCTCCTGGAGTCCATGGTTGTAATCTTACTTGCTGCTCTGCAAGTAAGATACTCCTTGCCTGATAATGAACTCCACAATCTCGTGGCCACTACAGCCAAGGCCACCCCTAACCTTCACATGTCCAACAAGGCCTTCCATGCTTGTTAGTATAAGGTCAAGCTGCACACCATTCCTAGTGGGACCCTCGACTGCCTATGACAGGAAGTTGATGTCAATGCTTTCCAGGAGTTTCCTGAACTGTTTGTGCCTCTCTGTGTAGCTTCTCCAGCAGATGTCAGGGAAGGTGAAGCACCCCACAAGAACCAGGGTCTGCGACTTTGAGACTGCTTCCAGTTGCCTGGAGAAGGCATCATCCACTTTCTCCTCCTGATCAGGTGGCATCTGGCAAACACCCACAACAATGTCACCCTCACTAATCTGCCCTTTTATCCTGATCCATATGCTCTTGACTTGCTCATCATCCATGCAAAGACAGAGCTCAATACATTTGAAGTGCTGCATCACACAGAGGGCAGCTCCATACCAATGCCTTCCTGGTCTGTGTCTCCTAAGCAGCGTGTAGCCCTTCACAACAGTCCAGTCATTTTAGCTATCCCACCATGTCTCTGTGATCACAGGGAGACCAAGGGCCCATGAATGCATATATATTGGTGTACAGGCACTTCATAGAAGTATTTGATTGTATAAATATCCCAGCACAAGTCCTATCTTGTGGCTATGGTTTTGGCTGCACGTGCTTGATTGAGGTATTCCCACTTAAGCCTCATTTTTCTATTAGTGTGGTTACTATAGTACTCCCCTTCCTACATCTTATCCCTGTCAAGCCTGGATATGTCCCTGTCCCCCTTCAAATCTAGTATAAAACTCTTTTAACGAGCCTTGCTAATTCCCGAACTAAGACACTTTTCCCCCTTTGAGACAGGAGGACCCCATTTGCTGCCAGCAGGCTTGGTGTTATATAAGCCAACTCATGATCAAAAAGACCAAAATTCTGTTGGTAACAGCAGTCTCAAAGGAAAATGTTCACCTGCATGATTTTCCTGTTTATTTCCCCATCATTTGTTGTAACTGGTGGGACATAAGAGAACACATATTGTGCTCCAGATTTCTTGCCCAGTTGTCCCAAGGTTCTGAGGTCCTTCTTGACTGTCCCTTGCTGGGACTTCATTGTTACCTACCTGGAAAACCAGCAGCGTATAATAACCAGTGGGCTGTACCAGCCTGGGAAGTCTCTTGGTGATATTTCTTACCTGGGCCCCAGGGAGACAACACACCTCCTTATGGATGTGATCAGCATAGGAGGCTCTCTGTTCCTCTCAAAAGGGAGGAGGTCGTGATGCAGCAGGTAGGCTGCCCTGCTCTAAGCGACCTCTCCATCCCAGAACCTTCCTCCACATTCTCGTTTCCCATGTTCTCATTTCCTTGCTCCTTAAATTCCAGGGCCTTATACCTACTGTAGAAGGGTACCTGGGGTGGAGGGCTAGGCTGGGAGAGGATTCACCTGCCACCCCAAGCAGAACCCCTCTAAATCTCTAAAGTTCCCTCCTTCTGCATGGTGGTGAGATGCTGGGGGATCCATTGCTTCTTGTGAATTGGATGGTGGGTGTGTTTGTTAAAGGCATGGTAGAATGGGGCTCCACCACTCTATCACTTCCTGAGTCCCTAATACTTCCCAGCCTTTATCCTTCCCCTCTCAGATCTGCCACTAGGCTGAGCAGATTGTTGACCTGACCATGCCTCACACAGCTGCTTTCCCTGCTGCCATCTGAGCATCTCGAGGCTCTGGCACTCCCTGCAGCCTGAGATCTGGACCCCTGCATACTCTCATGGGCACTCCCTCCAGGCTGCCACATCCTTTCTGATGTGTGCAAATGAAGCAACTTTTGTCCAAGTGGACACCATGCCTATGCTTTCATGATGAGGGTGATGACCACCAGCTGTGTGGGGGACTTCAAGTGAAAGGGATACTGCAAGGCTGACTGAGGTGGCCTGTGCAGTATAATCTTCATAGGAGCAGGTATGACAGTATCAGTGGGTAGAAAATTAGGGTTAATTGTGGCTCTGTGGCTATGAGCACTTTGTATTTAGCAATTTAATAGGTTTCAAAGCAAACAAATCAATATCTACTTCACACTCAGATCTGAAATTCCCAGCCCTGTCAAAGCCATCTCTGAGGACAGTACATGCAGCATGATGCTTATTTGTTCTAATAGCTGCAACCAGTTATTCCACCCATGTAAATTAACATCAATCAAAGTACAGTAGTTATTGGCTGACTTAATTTAAATAGCTACAAGGTGTGAAACAAGAATTTTACACTGGAAAAAAAGTATTTTTCTTTACAGGGCATATAGGGAAATAAACAATGTTTATATTTTAAGAAGAAGGTTACAGTCAAAATTAGTATTTGAAGGCAGCAGAAAAAAGGTTCTTTAGCAACATGTGGTATTGGAACTTTAGCTGGTATTCCTTCGGCACCTTGAAGTACTACAGGTGAGATGAGTAGGGATTTCAGCCCATTCTCCAGCTGGTGGTCTCCTAATTAAACATAACTTTATTTAATACTTTATTCCTGCAGTGAAGATTTTCAGGAAGCCCAGATATATGGTCAAACTCCATGAAAGTCTTCAGGACTTCAGTGTCCATCTAAGTCCTAAAGGAGAGTTAAACCTTTGTGCCCTAAATATTTATTCTCAGCCCCTAACTGTTGAACTGCACATCGTTATTTTTATTTTAGAATGGTAAACAAAATAGAAACAAAAAAAGAAGTGAGTATTTAAATCCTGTTGATAAATACCGTTTTATCAAAGGATAACATTAATGTCAAAATTTTTCAAAAGCGTTCAGGAAAATTAAGATACAGATATCTAGCAAGGAGGATAGAGAGAGCTGTTAAGGAAAGATAAGTGTGTCAGGCCTGCGGAGAGGGTTTGTTAAGACTCTTTTATGATTCAAAGATTTTGGTCATCTTTAACAATGAGCCTTCAGCAATCTGGCACTTAGACAGTGACATGCAGACCTACATACATGAGCTGAGCTTTAAATCTACCTAACTGAAGATTTTATATCTTCATACAAGATAAAACTCAGGACCTAGAAGAGATAAACATTCATAGAATCCTAGAATCATTTGAGTTGGAAGGGACCTTAAAGATCATCTAGTTTCAAGCCCCCTGCCAAGGGCAGGGGCACTTTCCACCAGACCAGGTTGCTCAAAGCCCCATCTAGCCTGACCTTGAACACTTCCAGGCTTGAGGCATCCACAGCTTCTTTGGGCAACCTGTTCTAGTGTCTCACCATCCTTATCACACAGTTTCAGTTACCAATTTGGTTTCTTTTCTATGTGAAACCAAATTCAGTCAGTGAAAAAGAAGATTAAGGTTATCATTGATAAAAACCAGCAGTTTTACTGATTTAAGTGAAGTTAATGTGAGTCTCAACACAATGAGCGTCTAACCTGAAAAGCATGAAAGATGTTTTCATTTATGCCAAAGTAGGACTTTAAAAACATTGACCATGTCATTCACCTTTGTTTCCATCCAGAAAATTTATCTTTCATCTGTGATTAAAATCCTATACTTCAGGGTATGTTTCCTACAATATATCCTATTTCTCAAGTGCTGGAGGCATGCCCTGGAGAATATTATTCCTTACTTAGTGTGTGTCAGACCACATTTGACACAGTCCATTACACTGACACAAGATTTATCCTTCTGATAAAATAGCAAAATCTTTATCTGGGCAAACAGGGTTCGATAGCTGTTTACAATGAAAAATATCTGGGTTTTAAAATACTGCTAATATTCACGAGCCCAGAGGTTGTTTGTGCTTCCTGCACTAGCACTAAGATATTTAAAAGGCTAAAGAAAGGCAAATGATTGTATTAGCTCTATCTCCAGGCCAGTTACAGAGGTACTGATTACTTGCCATATCTTCTACAGATAACAGAAACTTCACCCTGCAAATCAGACACTCTGATTTAAGAGGGATCTGTCTCTCTGCTTAAGAGATTACAATGTTCAAAGGAAGTCACTGTTAGAAAAAGTATTTCATCTTAAAGCAATATAACCCAAAAGAATTTGGAGACATTGCTTTAGGTTCCCAACCATAAATGAAAAAACATAAATATCAATAACATTATCAATATCAACTTACAGCAGAGTTAGAAAGTTGATATTAAGAATAAACACTTAAATAGGATTCTTCACAAACATTCCCAAGGTGTTTTAAATTTCACTGAAAATGGAAATTAGTATCTCTCTGAATTTTCTTTTAAGTTTATTTTCTTTGTAATTTGAATGCATGTGTTCTGCCATTAGAGGTAAAATAGTACCATTGCACTAGCATTCAGAGCAGAGGTCAAAGCCAATAAAAGGACACATTTTGGACCATGTATTGCCCACCAATTTATTCCCTACAATCCTTCACATTTGGTTACCTGATTTGCAATTATTTACCCACTTATTTACACTTGATGAAAGAACTGAGCATTTTTGGACAGATCTCAACTGGAATGCTCAGAGCTATGGATTCCATCTTTTTGCTAGAGTCATTGCTTTCTGTGATCAGTTTACATCATAGTTTATTTTCTTTACTGTTAGAGAGCATTCCTTAATTCTTTAGATTTCTGTGCTTCTGGTCTTGTTACCAAAAAAGAAAATCCCATAGTAAACAACAATATCAATACATTTCATCTTTTGAAAGTTGCAGACAGATCACTTCTAAATTTTAGTTTTGACAATACTTTGTAAGCCTTTCATTGTAACATGTTACTTTTTTCAGCTCTAGAATAGTTTTTAGTTCCTATTTTTTTAAAAGAAACATGGCCAAAATTTTCAGTATCTTCTTTAAACCAAAGATCCTGAAGCAAGGTGTGGTATTCCATCAGAACTAGTCCCACTGGAATCACACAGGGAAGCCATCTCCCAACCCCTGCTCACCATCTTTGGATCTTACCTCTCAATTCAGACTAACTTTGCTCTCTAATCTCAATAGTTGTACATTTCCAGGGCACAGTCTTCTGTTCTGTTTTTTGTATTCCATTTTTTTTAACTTTTTTAAAATGTTTTTTGTACATATCCTTTTGCCAAGTGATGCAGTTCAAATTACCAGACTACATTTCTCTGCCCTAATTAATTTATTTTCCATTTTTTTTCAGTCCTTGCATAATCCACAGAAGTTTCCAACAATCCTTCTATATCTGTATTTACCCTGACAAAATTTTAAATCAAGCCAAATTTTTTTCCCAGCTTTAGAGAGCTGGTCTAATTGTTTCTCATTTTCAATTGACATTTTTTTTGTGACCTGTTAGTTCACAGACGGTTTAGTTCATACTTTATAATTTCTATAGACATTGGTCTTTAATCAGACCATCAAATACTTTTAAAAATCAGAATATACTCATCTTGACAGAGGTTGATCCTAGTTATATAAACTTCACAAAGTGGTACATCTCTCACGACGTATTTCCAGAAAAGTATTGACTAATATTGGTTGTGCTTCTTTCTTTTATTCATTCATTGATTTCATTTTATATCAGCATTTTCACTGTTTTCCCTGAGACTAATGCTGGCTAAATACACAGCAGTAAACAAGATTATCTCCTTAATTTGTTTTGGGTCAGCAGAAACATCTGGGAAGATAACAAGGTGTCACTATCTTATGAAAAAGGGAAGTAACTCTCTGGGTTTGGGTTATACAATGAAGTGGAAGTGGGACATGGAGAGAAAATCTCCAGTAAGGTTTTCCCATGACAATGACTTGTTTTCAGTGTTATACTTTATTCATTCTAACATGCTTAATACCTTGACTATCAGCTCTGCACACTGTTTTATTTATCTGAAGGCTCAAGGCAATCACAGCAAAAGCTTATTCTGTGTAGTTTATAATAACACAGTATACCCAATCCTTGGCTAATTCAGCTTTATAAGGGACAATCCAAATTAGATTATGGTACTGGTGAGTATTCAGAATTGGTTTCGGATCCTCTGAGCTTAATTTCTTGAAATGGTTCACATCCCTTTGTGATACACACACTGTGAGTGTGCAGCTGAACAGCAGTGCATGGAACCTGTACAGATGACAATATAGATGGTTCATCACTGTCTGTATAGAGGCTTGGTTTGCCTCCTTAAGGTATAGGAGACCTCCTTCAGGAATCCCCAAATATGTGCAAAATATTAAATCACACCTGTTGTGGGCTGCTTGTTCCAACCGTCCTGTTATCAGGTGTTTTCAAAGGTAATAATGAAAACAAGTGATTCTTCCAGACTCAGGTACTTAAGGCAGCCTTGCGGCAGCTCTCAGGACAGGTGAACATTAAAAACAGCTGCTTCCCTTCCACTGCCACTGCCTTTCTATTGCTTTTGCGCACCCAGGGCTTCCAGGACATGCAGGATCACTTCTAAATTCCCCTGCATTGAGACTTGATGAGGTATACTAAAAGAGCAGTAGGTGACTGTTCATGACTCCATCTCTCTCCTCACTAACATCCCTGACCTCCTCATTGTACTTTTTCGTAATTTTCTCCTTTCTGTCTCTACAGTTCTTTCTGCCAACCCATTTCAGCCCCCATCAACCCTCTGTGAGGCTGTCGTGGCCAGCAAACATTTGCTTCGTTCTGAGGATTTTCTCTGTTGTGTCTAACACCTAGCAAAAAGGAGAAGCTGCCCTTTTTAAAAGTAGAATTGAAGTACTGGTCAAACACAGCACTTAGGCACAACCCAAACCATAAGCAAATCAATAGGACTTCTCATTTGTTCACATGATTACAATTAAGTGTATCCCTTAATGCTTCCCTGGATGGGAGCCAAAAGACAGCAGTAAATTGAGTTGAGATCCCAGAAATTACATTCCTTTTACTGAGGCAAAGTCACCCTTTGTATTAGCAGATGACACATTCTCCAGTGCAGAGAAAAACACATAATCAAGCCACTTACAATGGGGAGTCTTTTATTTCCATTTCTGCAAGTATGGTCCTTTGCCCTGCAATTAAATAAAGAAAAGGAAGAGAAAAATCCAAAAGAAGCAGTGGAATGGCACCTTGGCTGCAAAAAATTCCTTACTGTTGAACACGGTGGTTGAGCTCTCAGGTTACATCACATCAAACAAAGGCTCTTTAAAGAAAGATCCCAACTGCATAAAGGTCTTAACAATTAGAACAGAAAGGGAGAGACAACAGATCCTGAGAAAAAAAAAAAAAAAAGGGGAGACAAATTGAGCTCTGATAAAGTCAAAATGAGAATTAATAAGGTTGTGACACAGACTTAAGAAACAGCAATTTGACTTTCTTCTTTGCTACAGTATATAAGCACCTTGCAGGAGAGCATTAGATAATATTAAGTAAATATTTTATGAGTCCTTCAACCTCCTCCTCATTCTATCCTCATGGAAAAAACAAGCATACTTCAATGTTCAGTTTTGGTAAACTTCATAGATATGCTGCCTGAGACTTCCAGCAGAAAGAAAGGAATGACTAGACAGTGGTCCCTGATCATCCTTTGCAGTGATAAACCTCTGCTTGGGTGCTGCAGATCCCAAGCTCTAGTTTTGCCATGGTGACGTCAGCCCTTTCTGACCCAGACTGCCTTCATGGAAGTGACACAGCAGGATGACTGTCAACAGGGATTTCCAATACCCCAGCCTGAGCTAGACTTATAAAATACCTTCCCAGCTGGGACTTTTCTGCTTTAAGCAGAAAAGAGCACGTTCCTGGCAGAACTAAGTGGGTCTGTATTTGCAATTAGAGAAAATCAGATAAAGAAGGTGGCCTGGGGACAGATCTGAAAGTTACGCAGGATGTAAGTCTTTGATATCAAGGGCAATGTCAGCTTGGGTCAGTCAAGAGAAGAAGTCCTATGAGGAGAAAGCATAACCTTCAGCCAAAAATTCTCTTATTATACCATTTAAGATTTTATTTCAATCATTTTTTTTCCAGTATTGGAGCCTAGACAAAGAACATTGCATTCTACCTTTAAAAGATTCAGAAATTGCTTCAATTTTCTTACTACCTTCATAACTGAGATGTTTTTCTTAGAGATATCTCTCTATATTGCCTACAACTTTTATCTCATAAGCAACATGTTAATGCACTCAACCTCCCACTAAATTCACTGCTTTTCCTCTACATGGAGATGATTTGCACTTTTTTTCCTCAAAAACATTTTTCAGGCTACAATTCTTTTTTTCCTTTAGAGCAGCCTTCTGACATTTCCTTCCTGAAATATTTTTCTGTTCTTGCTATTAATTTATGTTCCTTTACTACAGCATGCAATCTTTACCACTTCACAGTTTCTCCCTTATCAACACTTTCACTGTTCCTCACATGTCTCTAGTTGTCTTATCAAAATATTGACAAAATGCTTTCCAAGAACCTGGCAGGCGTTCAGTGCATCCTGACACATTATGCTGTTGGCAGACAGGTGAAATTCTTTCTTCCTACCTTCTTTCTTTTTGGGACAACTCTGATAGACATTTTCTAAAAAGCTCCATCCTCCTGACCTTCTTTTGTATCTTATTATAAATCCTAATTAAAAGAGGTCACATCTACCTACCCCACCATGTCTCTTTATCCTTGACTATATAACTTGCTCCATTATGTGCATTTATATTGACTGAAAGAGGTGTATAAGGCAATAGCTTTTATCCATATTTCCCTGCCAAATATCTCAAAACGAGGTAAATCACTTTACCTGAGTATTCCACAGATATGGATTATCTCAGCACATTTGTTATTCTGATACTGCAGGACTTCATGTTTGAATTCCATGATTTTTTAATGTCTTGAATATTGTGCTCCTAATCTCATTTTACAGAGATTGTGAAATAATGGGTAGGGAGACATTTTGAGCTTTTTTTCATGTGCCACTGGGTAGATTATTTGTATTCTAGAATTTTTTTTTTCATATTAAATGAAAATTACTTTCCTCTGCATTTATGAAGAAAATCACAGAATACATTCGTGTGGTTGCACACATACCTAAGAGTGCAGGCTGTGCATTTTGCCCGTATACAGTAACACTTGAATGTTTCTGTCCTTCTCTGGGGCTAGCAAGTAAATCCGTGTATTTCAGTATGTTACATGTGTAATAGCTGACAGCAGTGTCTGACCAGAGGCGTTCAAGAACTGGAGACTCTCACTCGCTGCCTTTTCTACTATCTCCCACAGATGCCAAATGATGAGCCAGACCCTCAGCTGGACTAAGCACATGAGCCTCAGGTTCAGCATTTTACAGTATGACAGAAACACTTTAAGTCAGATAAGCCCTCTAAACAAAACCTTTTCTTTCCCTCTTTTTCTTTTTCTGTTGTTTTCTGGTTTTGCTTACAGCAGCCCATGTCACATGTACAAGTACTTTATATGATGGTGTCCTCTGTGGCTCAAATATGAATAGTCTCAGCTTCAACTAAATAAGTAATGTTTTTAACACCATGTCCCAATTCGGTAAATAATTTGCATGCAATTTATTATATTTTGCAGGATATAACACTGAAACCTTTAATGAAAGGTGTGTTTTGTAACTATACTTGAAAGAAACAATCAATAACACACTGAAATTTGAGTTTATGACTACAGGTGATGATAGCAAGCAGCTACGGAACTGGGGATTAATATAAAATCGTTTAAAAAGGAGTTAGAATGGAAAACTTCTGACTTGAGTCCTAAGAACATCTCTTGTCAATTATCCTAAAGAATGAGGAAAGCTTTCCTATTTAGCAAAAGGAAGAGTAACAAGTTTGCAGGCCAGGACAGAGAACATGTCCAGGCAGAATTTCGGAGAAGAGCCCAGTTAGTTTGTCCCAGAGCCAGAGTGGTTCCGAGGCCATTCCACCCCTGACAACAAGCATGGTGACCGGCACCCAGTGCAGCTTGACCCAAGTGAAATAACCTCTTGGCAGGAAAAGCATACCCAGAGGCAAGCTGAGCCCAAACCATCCAGCCTGTAACTACAGACAAAGACGGCTGAGTTCCTGAGGTGCTCCCACAGTGCCACACTGTTTCCCTGACCACAGCATCAAACCTAACCCCATCACTGCCTTACATGATTGCCCAGGGAGAAAAAAAAAAACAAAACCAAAACCAAACAAAAAAAACCAACAATGGCTATATGGAATATCTTCTCCCCTTGTAGGTCTTTGTCCCTATACACCTTTCTGGTATCAGGGAAGGTTTAGATTGGATACTAGAAAGAGGTTCTTTACCCAGAGGGTGATTTGGCACTGGAACAGGCTCCCCAGGGAAGTGATCATGGCACCAAGCCTGACAGAGTTCAAGTATTTGGATGATAAACCGGGTGTGACTCTTGGACATGGTCCTGTGCAGGGTTAAGGGCTGGACTCAGTGATCCTTGTGGATCCCTTCCAACTCAGTATATTCTGTGATTCTGTGACTTTCACTCTGCTGTGCTGGATGACCTTTTTTCCCTGCATCAGCAGTTGCTGCAGAGATGAGACCTGCCCAGGTTCACCCCTCATCCGAGTGCTAGGGGTGGGATCTCCTGGTGCCACGCTGTGCAAACTGGAAATTTTAATCTTCAGATGCATTCAGATTCTTCAAATGCATTTAGAATTAATTATTTAGGTTAAGTAAGATGAAAGAAGATAGTTTAGACATATCTGGTTTGCATTTGTAGTGGAGGAACTTTGGGCTGTTAGACATAACTGGTATCCCGGTACAGAGAATCATCAGAAGGGCTGGAGAAAATGTGGGTTTTCTGCATATAGATTGATGATATTAAAGTGAAAATTAACAAGAATATCTACATGGTTAAAAGTACTACTCAGGTTTTGGTGGAGCTATATGATTTTAAACTGACTAGCTCAAAAGGATCATTTTTCCATCTGGGGCTCTAAAAACCTAAAAATACAATATAAATGCTTTTGTCATTAGCCTACCAACATTGTAACTGTAAAGAAGGACTTTCAGATATATAATACATGCAAAAAGCTCTTGAGTTTTCCTGTTCCATTCCATCATATCTTGCCCAAATAAATCTGGTAACAGTATTTTAATCTTGGAAGGTATATCTACAATATAAAATCCTTCTTAAAAAAATCATTTAAATTCTAAACAAACACAGAATTGAATAGTTCTAGCAACAGAGCTAAATGTGTTTCATTGGTAGATGAAGTTTCTAAGGAAGAACTGCTGTTTATATTATCATAAATGCCAGTTTCTGTTGGTAATAAATAAATATGCCCTGAAAATCTTCCAAACTGCACTTGAATGATAGTTATTTCACACATGCACACAACTCATACTTTAGCAAATTAGCAAAGACACATTCATGTTTTCACTTGACTGCGAGTATTTAAATACCATGATAAGATATCTGTCTACAAAAATCCTTGTTTACTAGTCAAATCTGCAGGTAAAACTTTGTTCATGTGGTTGGTCTGGCAACATAATTTGGCACTCTATGTCTATTAACTTCTGTTTCTGCTTTTGCACAAACAAGATTTGCCACAGATCACTGGTTCAAACCAGGAGTCTAAATGAAGTATCTCAAATTAAGTTTGAATTGATTTACATCATGAGCCAATGAACCAGCAAATTTTCTTGTGTGCATTTCCATGTGCAGAACTAAAATACTTGCAGGAGATACTGTCATACTGGCAATTAAGGTCACTGGATGAGGAAGACCAATTTTCTCATGTTTTCCCTTTTTGATTTGGAGGAGGAAGAGGCAGTTGACAGCCCTCCCTCTTTACTTTCTGCTAAACACATCCAGGCTAAAAAAAAAATATTCAATCTTACAAAATCTCCAAGTAAAATAGCTGCATGAAGAATACAAAATCTATACCAAGCAAAGGACAACATATAAACATCTACTTTCAGAATAATAAGTGGTTTTGGAGGAAAGCATGTTTCTGCTTACTCTTGTCAATGGAATAATCAGCCAATTTTCAGTTCTGTCAGTGAAAGGAGTGAATCTGGCAGGCAAAAATATGGTGGAACACTGAACTAGATAAATCGAGAATACTTAAATGATGCTTTGAAGCCTTCTGCGTTATTTTGAAAGTATCTGCACATATGACAGTCCAAACATCCCACTAGCATTTAAAAAATGTTAGAACTTCTTGCCTCATAATAAAGAAAAGCAGAGTTTTTATGCTGAGGAAAGGACGTACTTGTATGTAAGCATGGGTGTGTTTGTATGTGTGTTTCTTTCTTTGGTAGAGATTATGAGCCATGTAGGAATAGAGTGCTTAATTGAAAAGATAACAAATGATGAAGCAGCTGCTAAGTATGGCACAAAAATTGCTCCAAGCAGTTAAGGCTGATCATCACGATGGAAATAGCTTTTTGACAAGCTTAGCATTCCTGTGACAATAATTAAGAATCAGGTTTCCACCAAAAGGCTTTATAGCCAGAAGGGGTTGTAAATCAATGGGCAACATTTTTATCTTGGAACGAAAATTAATTATTCAGTGTAGAACATGGTTTCTCACACTTAACTGCCTGTAATGCCTCCTTTATTCTCCATCTTAATTCAATTAATATACCATTGTTAAAGGGGTGTTTGTCAGTAGTGATTTACTTTTGTTAAAAATTACCATAAGGAAATATGACAAAACTGAATGGTTCTTAAATTAAGCCATAGTTCACATTTTTTTGGCAGAGGGTTGCTAGCTGTTAAGTACTCTTTGACAAGGGTGTGGATATGAGCATTTTGTATTGCATCCCTTTGAGCTTGCATAAGCACATAAAGGGATTGAATAATACATGAAAAAAAAAAGTGTAGTATTTTCTGAAGTGCTCCATGTGTCCCTAACTTCTTTCTCCCATTTAAGCTAGTCAGAAAACATATTGAATTTAATTGGAGCAGTTTCAGAACACCAAAGACTTTTGAAAATCTTATTGAGAAGAAATAAAAAGTGTTCTTGCCTTTTTGACTATTATATGGAAATGAAGGCATCTATCAAAGCTGTCATGACACTTACAGGAAAATGATGCGACTTTGGGGAATTATTCAGACTGTTTTGACAGGCTCTACAATCTGAAAATGGGCCTGGAAATGTCCTCTTGGCAAGAAACATTAGACAACATAAGCCTCCACAAGGGCAGCTTTCATCTCACTATTGCCATGGGTGTTTTCAACTTCAACAGTAACAGAGCTGATAGGAAAAAAACCCACAACCAAACCTACTGGAATTTGTATTTCATTTCATTCAGTACTCCTACATTTTTCCATTATTCCCCCTGTCTGCTGTGACCCTGAAAAGTGCATCTTGATTTTCTGTTACATCTTTCTTTATTTAAGCTAATATTTTGTAAAACAGGAGCAGTGTGAGAGTAAAAGTTCTTCTCTCGAAGGAGTCCCATAATGTTTTCTCACTCAGTGTAAGTTCATTATGGTCCTCTTCCTCTGAAGCAAAGAACGTGATCACCTGGCAGCTTAAGAGAATTTCTTAGAGGGCAAGAGGTGCAATCCTTTCAATCCTTTTATTGTTATCTTGTGGATGTTTCTGCTGCAGCCAAGCACTACTAAAAGAAGCATTGGTGAGTCACAAAAGAATGCACTCTCTACATATTAGAGAATTAATTGCCTTATAAACCCTCTAAATATTATATGAGTTTGAGCTAATGCTGACTCTACTCACAACGTAAGATGTTATGGAGGACAAGCAGGGCCCTGGATTCTTGTTCTTGTCCCAAAAATAATGCTGCCTTACTGCCTTCTAAAATGTCTCTTTCATAGGAAGACTATTCACTGGCCTGGCACAGAAGGGAGAAATCTACATTCCTCTTAATTTCTGGAAGTTCATTGGTAAGACCAGAACCAGCATCAGTCTCTGAGTTACTCATTTTTGCAATCAGGAGACTGCAACTGATTCATGCTTTTAGAAGTCAAGACAGTACAGGGTATTCGGTGGCAAACCGATATTATGGAAACAGAGTAAAGCTACCACACCATGTTCTGAGAATGCTACAGGTGAAATAAACTCTAAGATTATTTGGTTTTCCATATTTGAACTAGAAGCAGAATCATCTTTGGAAACCTAGTGTGTTTGTCCTCCATTTAAGCTGACTTACCTCATTTGCACATCAATATATATATCCTTGACAAGCACACCTATCACTTATACTTCAAGATATCCCAAGTAATCAAAGACAAATATACCCACAATTCACATTTCATCTATGAACATCTTATGGGGTAAAGGTCACAGTGATGTCGAAAGAGGGTTCTGTGCTAAATTTAATTTTTTATTTGAAGAAATTTGTGATACAATTGAAACAGTAATGCCATCTATCAATCCAGGAATGTGTCTCTCTATACTGCCTAAATTTCAAATTTAAAAATCCTTTTGTCCTTTCCTATCCTGTTTTCCACCTCACTGACCACCAACTTTTCTTCTACACTGACTATTCTATACAATTAGCTGAGAAGCATTCCTTGCAAATACCTCACTGGCCCAACACCTTTACTCAATTAGGATATTGCTTCCTCCTCAATCAACATGACTTGTTTCTGTATGACTACCCGAAAGGAAAACGCCTTCCAAGAAAAGTGAGGCTGGCAGAAGCTGGCCCTGAGTTAATCCCCTTTTGTTCATCGTCTGCTTCACCCATTTCGAGGAGGCAGAAGTTAGGGAGGAAGCACGGAAAGCTTGCGTGTAGGTCAACACACCTTTTAAAACATAGGCAGAAATGTCAGGATTTGACTTTATGTTTAAGTTGATAAAAATCTTGAACTTTTTTGCCACTTCGTGTGCCTGTCAATACAGCAGATTAATGGCTTCTGCACTGACTCATGGTTTTGTTCAGTGTCAGGCCAGAAAATGAAAGAGAAATAAACCACCCAGAAAACATCAGATAATTTCTGGTAGGAAAAAAAGCCACAAACAAACATGTGAAATTCAAAGGAAATGCATCTATTGTTAGACCAGGCTATTAGTGCTTGCTGCCATTTGGTCCAGTTGGAGGGAGCAGAAGACTTGCATGAATCACATATTAGGACAATATGTTTAATTCAGAGCCAGGGCAGAATGTTTCTGACATATTTTAATGGATACAATAATGTTGCATCACAAATCTGTCCTTGAGTTTTTCTTTCAAGGGAACTGCCCTGGAGTTAGTTGCAAAAAAATCAGTGGTCTGGAAATTATGTAATTTAAACATGTTTACCTCTGTGTATGCCAGTATTTGCAGCTGTCGAAGTGCGCAGAGCCTTGTCCTACCGAGGCTAATTCTCCTAAATTAAAAACTGCTTCTGTTCCATGCACCCCCCCACACACAAGTTTAGCCTTTGCCAACTAAACGTAGACATTTGGAACATTTTATAAATACTTCCAGATAAAGACAGGCAAAAATGTGCAGTGGAAGAGCTCTTTACCAAAAATAAGTGTTTCATTTGACCTTATTTTCAGGAATATAGTGCAATTTTGAGCAGGGAAAAGGGGAAGCATTTCATTGTCTTTCACAATTACAATATATAAAGAATTAATAATTTACTTTAAATATATCTTTTAAAATAATTGAAATTAAATTTATGGGCTATAAAACTTAAACTTTAAAGAATCTTCACTCATTCTGTTGATGCTTGACAGGGTCTTATGGCTATTCAAATTTTCTTAGTTTGACCTGTTTAAAAGCTGAGAATTTAAAAGAAAATCACATAAAAAATTCCAGATTTTCAACTGTTTTCAGTGAATCAGGGGATAAGTTGGTAGAGTTAAAATATAAGTTCCAACACCCCAGACTGATTCTGTTACAATATGGAAGACGGAATAATCTTGACCCAAATTATACAGAAAGACAAAGAATTCCTGTCTGGTTTTTAATTGTTGTTAATGCCACTCTTTCAGCAAAGGATTTTTTTCTTATGCCACATTTGTGCAGTATGTGTAACCAGGGACATTAGATAATAACTACAGAGACTAATTGTGATATTGATATAAAACCACTGTATGTCACCTGTTCCTGTTTACCATTTACAACGAAAGTTCACTGGCAGAGAGGAACCCCCATTAGCGTTTAGTGTGTCACCAAGAACAAGGGTCCTAATGCACAAAAAATAACAGACTACCATGTGCAAAAGCACTGAATGCAGCCAAAAAATATATTGATGGAGTGGGATAGCACTGTGGAAAGTTCACTTGGATTTAGAGCTACATTTTGCATTGTACCAACTCAACTCCTCACTGAACTGACTCGTATAAGGTCCTACAGAGATCAAACCTCATGATCTCAGCCTCTTTGAAATGAGAAAAACTTCCAAATATCTAAGACTAGGAACTATACTACGCTTGCAGCAGGAATTTATGAAGAGGCCACATTGATCTGAAAAATGAAGAGGAGGGGATTCAAAAAGATATTTCACTCCTGCTGATGACACAGAAATCCATACACGCAGTTTTTCCATATGACAGTGATATGCAATATTCACTGTGGTTTTGCACAGTTGGGTCAATAAACTTCCATTAACTATGGACAAACTGTCAAAGTGACCCGCTGCCCTCATTTCTGCAGTCTGACTTGGCCCTAGCTGTCCATATTAATATGAATTTTAACCCTTTGGTTTGGCATTTTAATTCTTCATCCATTAGTCTCACATTTCTGTATTATCAGTTAGCACTATTGATTTTAAAGAATACATACAATCAATTTGCACACATGTATTTGCAAAGGTCAGGAGAGGACACAAATGTGATTTCTGCAAGAGGTCCCGACATTGTTTCCTGATGATTTTTATTATCTCTCCTTCTGGTCAAGATTATTTTTCCAGTTGGAAGTAGTACTTATTGTAACTGAAGTATCACTAGGTGTTGTTGCAGTCTAAATTTGTAAGGGTTCCTTTGGGTTTTTTTTTTACAAGATATGTCTAAATAATGGCTGTGCAAGCCCATAAATACCTTTCTCCCGGCTGAGCTTCTCCTGATGTGATTGCCAGACATCTCAGCTGCCTGTGCTTTATGGGAACACAGAACACCATCGATTGACGCACAGAAGCAAGTGAAAGCAGAGCAACAGTCTGAGGCTCAGCCCTCACAAACCTGCACATACTTTATGTTTAAAGGATACAAATACAACAACAAAAATTGAAGCTTTTGCATGACTAAGGGAAACTCTGTCCACTCTGCGGGGTTTTTTTAAGTCAGAAGGAAACCAGGAAACTTCCAGTAGAAGTGGATTCTACATCTGACAGAGATACCAAACTCTGTAGTTCCAGGGGAGAGGTTTCAAAGCCAGATTCTCTGGCTCTAAAGAAACGTTCAGCCTGTTTTTCCTTGGGTTTTTTTTTTCACCCTTTGGGTGGAAAATGCTTTTGTTTATTGTTTGTTTTTCCTGGTATACAACCTTTCTGCCTAAAATCTTACTCATGGGTAGAGAAGAAATTTGTTCACTATTTAGTTTCTCAGCTTCTAGAGACCTCTGCCACTCAGAGGGAGTATATGGAGTTACATTTTTTGTGGTGTTACCTGGGTCAGATTTGCTACTTGGAAACTGCAGAGAAGTCTCCTTAAGGAGTGCCTAGTAGTAGTTTTCCTCATCCTAATTTTTTCAGTGCTCATTTCCTACTTGTTTTAGGGTTTCTGTTTGTACTGCACAGGACACAGAGTTCCTCAGTCACTAGCAGTGGCGCATGTTGTTTGTAGATGTGAGGGACTTAGCTGGGGATCAGCCACCAAGGAAAAGTGACTTTACGCTTCCTAGTCCTCTAACCTACCTGAGCACCTTCTATCCATGGTTGAGCTTCATCTGTAGGTTAGATGGAGAAATGTTTCCTTAAATTTCCTGCAGTTCCATCTCTATTCCCCATAAAAGCAGTAAGAAGCTATTATTGACTGCAGGATCAGTCTTCTCTGAATCTGTTGATATTCCAACCACTGCTGTATTCAAAGAGTTCTGCTCATTATGGTAGTGCCAAAGTCAGGAGTGGCACTTAGTGGCACAATGCCACAAGATCATGAATTTCTGGAGTGTCCCAGGAAGAAGACAGAGACTCTCAAATGTGCCTGTGCTCCATTCATGAATAATATGCACCAGACTTTATGAGAAGCAAAGCAGACAGAGCTGTTCTCCTGCTCTGTGTCTGCTTGGAAACTTAACAGTTTGTTCTTAGGAACAAAAAAGTAAAAATTTTAATTTCACAACATTTCAAAACTTTAGAGCAGCACAGCATCTTTCTGAAGAGTTCTTGAATTTAATTTCTGGTCAGGAATCCATAATGTTTCTGCGTCTCTGTTGGAGCTTCTACCACAAACACATCCCGCTTGGCTATGTTGCAATCTTTACAGTATGGACTTATCTGGCATCCACCACTTCTTGCAATAAAATAACAACTATGTCTGCTCTGTACAGGGAATAGAATTTTTACTTAAATGGAAAATGAACATGCATTATACTTCAGAAAGTAAAAGGGCCAGATTATACGCTGCAGGGTAAGTGAGAGCCTCAGTGGAGCTAAATCAATATATACACAGAAGCAACTTATGCCAAAACTTCAAAGTGAAAAGAAACCCAATGTGCTTTTCCTGGAACAGCCTTTTCATGGGCTTTTGCAAGGCAAAGGTTGGACAGGAAGAAATAGAATAAATACATAACATCATTCTGGGACTTGTCTTAAAAACACTTTTTCACGTGCCTAGATTTCCACTCCTGAGTTTCACACCCTCTGAGATCTCCTGAGCTATTGGTATGCATAAGTTAAGTTCTTACAGATGTATTTGCAAGAAGAAACTATTTCTCAAGAACAAATCATCTTTTCTGCATCAGTAGGAAAGTGACTGATAGCCCTCCAGTGTGCTTTAGATTTCATACTCCGTTTGTAACAAGAGCTCCATAACACTCCCCATTACAACACAACAACAACACAATCATTTAGTTCTGCAATCTGAGAGGGACAACGGCTATTTCAACATTCCCAAGGGGGGTTCAAATGACTTATTGATCAATTGATTAATAAATGTCAGTGGTCAGAGGAGAGAGCCGTTCTGCTGAAAAAAAATAGCTGTCCGAAGGGCCCATAAGTGCATGAGCTATTAGGAGTGAAAAAATTAATCTGACAGAAAAATAGGGCAGTGATTGTTTTACATTAAATGTGCATGAGATGTGTTTCCAAAACTTGTCATATATAATAATAAGAAATAGAAACTTCATTTCTGGAATAGAGATGGTTATGCACATATTTTGATAGCACACATATGAAAGTTTGGAATTGATTAACTTTTCATAAAATAGCTGCTTTGAGTTATTTCTACTGAAAGTTAGCAACTGATATTCTAATCAAGCTCACGAATTATTTTTTTTTCTAATGAATAAGGCTGAATACATTTTTTGTAATTAACTTTTTAATTGCTATTTTTGGCATAGGTAAGGGTAAATCTAGTCTGTGTGTTTTTCCATGTTTGAATGTTGGTGCTTTCTCCTAGACATTTCATTGAAATGAGGTTGTAATGTGGAACAAGCATTCCTGAAATACTTATTGCTCTTTATTATTAGTTTTCATTTTCAGATAAGGCACACCATTGTGGTTTTTAAGATTCTTTTGACAGGGGGCCCTCACATGTTCTGTAAGGGTTGTCTTTGTAGCACTGTTGAGGTAAGGATCTAAACGAGGGACTGGGAGGCAGATGGTTATCTACAGGAAAAATCCTTACTCACCTGAGCTCCTTCACTATAGGCAACTGAGCTATAAAATTAAGTGAATCTATACTATCCCTTTATTTTCAGCAGAGTGTTGTATGTGTCATTTGAATTTGCAAGATTTTGCTTATGAATACCTCAAAGATTAATCTTCCATTCTTCTTATGCATTGGGATTTTATTTGGAGGCCCTAGACATGATGATGCCCTTCATTCCTATCCTACACAGGAATGTACATTCTCAGTAGGTCTGGTGGACACATGCAATGTGAAGAGAGGTATTACTGACTTCTGGCACAGGTGGGGGAATGCTACCTAATTAAATGATTTGTTCAGAGTCACACTGGAAAGCTGTCGGATAGGATTTAAACCAATTTTCACCAGTTGCCAGTCACCTCATGTGACATCTTCCCACTGCTGTCACATCAGCTGTGTTGGCAAAACATCTATTTCACCTGTAGAATAGATGTAACCATTAACACATTTGAACTAACATCATAACAGAAACAAGATGTCTAATAATTTCCTAGATGTCTTACAAGGGCATAATAAAATCCTAATTACAGTCATGATAAGAAAAGTAAAAATTTTTTGATGCAGACTGAATGAAGTACTGTGGATTGTTTTTTTAATTAATGGAACAAGCAAATAATTAATTAAGTTCATTCTTCATCTGGCTTCACTAGTTAAGAGCCCATATACACATAAAATGATAAAGGACTTTGGGGACAACTTCTGTTTAAATATTCTGGTATCTCTGAAATCTAGGCAGCATGTCCCACATGCCAGCTAAGCAACTTGAAGCTTTTTGGACATATTCACAAAATACGAACAGTTTTCCTCTATGCTATACAGTAGTTCACACAGTTTAATAGAATAATAATGATGCTACATAACACAAAAGAAATAAATATATTAGAAAGAACCTTTTAAATTATTATTATTTGGAGACATATAGACTGATTTCTTTTTCTATTGAGAAAGATTAGCATTTTCTTAATGCATAGCATCAAAATGGGCTATATATATCACTTCAAAACATGATTTTTGTATTACTGTTCTTAGTAAAGAGGTCATTGAAGAATCTGGACATGTGTGCCTGTGAAAGACTGTGCTCAAAAATCTATTCCTGATCTACAAGGCAAAACACAATCACTGAAATTAAACCATGCAGAATGCCATTCGCTTAAAAATATATGTAAAACAATGCTATATTAAAGGTGATAGTAACCTTTTGAGATGAAGAACTGTATTCTAGATCCTCCAGTGGGGTAGAAAAGCTCAGCACCAGGGAAAAAAAATCAGTTCACACAGATGAGTATCCACGTATCAACAGATGGTAGTGTTTCTGGGATTTCCAAAGTCAGACTGCTTATTTTAAAAACAGAGTTGATCAAAGAGTTCATCTCTTTGCAGGCACTAAAGCATCACTAAAGTCTCTTCTAAGATATTTACTAGAGTTTCCATCCAAAATCTGAACCCTAAAGATGCTTTGTTTAGAAGTAAAGGTCTGCTTTATCTGCGCTACTTTTTCATCCCTTGGATGGCTAACGTGCCCCTTATGTTCTGGTGTTCATAGCTAGAATTGTCCAGAAGACATGCACTATTGTTCTGCTTCATGAATAAATTTAAGTAGAGGAAGATAATGAATAATTGATTATTAAATAATAGATTATTAAATTAAAAACTGCGTATTTTCAAATGAAGTTTGCAATATTTGGGCAATTCAGAGAAAGAATATTTTCTATATTTCATTTTTTGCAGTTTACTTTCCCAGTTTCGTTACTGGGAAATCGATAGCAGGTTTTCTCTCATGTTCTTTCCATGCTTATGCAGTCTCATGTGAACTTAGAAGTTCATACAACACCATGGTTTACCAGCATTTTCACAAATTCCTGACTACAGTCCAGACATAATCAATGAATATATTGATCTGAAAAAAAAAAAATAATCTGTGCAAGCCAAAATGCTCATCTCACTCTTTTTTTAAAATATTTTTCATTTAAAAGTAAATCCTATTTATGTTTTATTATTTGATATAGTCATTTTTAAAGAAAATGTATCTCTCACCCAGTGAACTCTCAGTCCTTTTTAAACTCTTTGTAGAAGGTTTAGTGCATAAAATTATTTATAAACTTCACAATTCTGAAACAAAATATTCTGCAAGCATTCCCGTAGTCAGTGTGTTTCTCTTTATGTGAACACTGTTCAAGGATTCTTGGTATTTTTATACAAAGTATATCTCTAAAATATTATTAAACAGTTATATCTATAGCTGTAGATAAGTGTGTTGAAGGAAGAAGCTGGGAGTACCACATATGATTAATGTCACCTATTCTGAGACTTTGTTTTTATTTCCTTGCAGCTTGAACAGGTTTCAATGCCTAAAGCCAAGATTTCCAATGTCAGAAGACTGAAAATTTTGAGAAAAAAATAAAAATAGTTAAAGCAATTCAAATATATGTAAGAAGGAGGCTAAGAGAAAATACATATCAGTAAAATAAACATTTGTCCTTCTTCAATAAATTTGAGTGAACATTTCTTTGAAGAGGTCTAACACCAGTTTTGGAGCATGGTAATTAGATTTAGAGTGTGGGTGTATATGTGCCAAAGTTATTTTTTCCAAATATCAGAATTTGAGTATGTTACTTTGTTCCCTGGCAAGATTTAAAACATTTAAAATTAAAGCAAATATTAGACTAAAATAATACTCTAATGGGAGTGGCTCATATACTCTTAGTGCAAAGGGTACACTAAACAAAAACATCCTGCATCATGAAGTTTCATCCCTGCTGCTAAAGGAAATTGCATATTACAGATAATAGATGCAAGAAGTTCTGTGCTGAAATGGAGTCTTGGCTGGGGCTCTTCTCCTGGAGAGCAACCCTAGAACAAGCTCCTCCAGACCTTAGAAACCTTCTCCTATTTCCAGCTTGAACATACTTGCAGTCATTTTGTACCCATTTCTTCTTGTGCCAGTAATGTTCTTTAGTTGTTCCTCTGCCCCTCTTTGGCTGTTTTTGCTCAGGATGAGTACGTCCTTTATCAATCTTTGTTTCACCATGTGAAATAAGCCAAGGGTCTCTTTCATGATCATCTTGGTGGCCTCTCTGTGAACATGATGCAAAGGAAAAGCAGAAAGAGGTAACTGTGCACAATAAGACATGAAGTATTCAAACAACTTTGTAATACTATTGTAAAATGTCCTTGTTTCTGCTGGAAACACCTTCTCTCAAATCATACTTGTCTTTTCCTTTGCCCTTCATGTTGCTTGGTCATAGGTGACTCTCTAAACAGCTAATGGAGAAAAGTCTTCCTCCAGGTCTGCCATTTTCAGGGATAAGTACCTGCCTGATTGAGAAATCAATTTCATAAACATTTAGGGCTACATAATTTGTAATATTATATTTCTTCTCGTTTTTATTCCTACAGTCATTATTATTCCACTCATTCTGTTCTACTTCAGTTTTGATAAGAATTCCAAATTTTTGGTTACAAGCATTTTTCATTTAGTATTAACAAAATTAATTCAACTGGTTTAATTAAATAAAAATCAAGACAGTTCTTTGAAAGCCATTCTTTGTGGGCTGTCTGTAAAGAGCTGTTTTAGCAAGGTTTGGGGGTTTTTCTCTTTACCTTTTTTTTTTTCTTTTAAGTCAGCTGCCTCTAATTTGCATAGTTTTGTGCATAAGTATTGTGTTAGTCTAACCAGATAGATCTACTCTATTAATCTTGTCTAAAAATGAAGTTATCTGATGGCCAACACAACTAATATCCTTAAAAACTCATTGTATTTCAATCACCTTCCATTTGGCTTTCCATTTCCTTTGCAGTTCTTCAAAATACCTTCCAAAATCACTCAAAAATTGCCTTTTTTTGTACTTTGTGCATTCCAGAAATCCCATTTAACAGATTCAGTTCCTGTCCCTATTACTGGACCTGTAATTTAGTATTCCAGTCCTCTCTATACTCTGAAATGGAAGTCGTTTCCTGCCTTATGGGTATATTTACTGAGATTAATTTTATAGCTGAAATAAAATAATTTCCACGTTTATTCCTCCATTCTAGTTACTTATCAACCTCTCCCACCTGCCCAGCATTATCTTGGTTAAATTCGGAAGCAGAATATAAGTCTATTTTTTTGAAAAACTGACAAAAATATTACTGATATCCATAGGAAAATTTGGACAACAGTAAGTTAAATTCTGAAAGAAGTTAATCTGATCTATTATTTTGCATTTAAGCCATGTAAAAATACTTAGCTTTTCAGAGGTTTTCAAGTGAAACTAGAGAATTTTAACTTAGAAACATATTTGGGAGATTTATTTCATTCCAAAAGTCCAAAACAGAGCTTAAGAAACAACAGAGAAAGTTGAAAAGAAAGAGAACTAGCACAAGGTTGGTCTGGATGTCATCAGATTTGATTTTGGCATTAAGTTTATTAACCTCATCCAAAACCATCAAGATTTGAAGGCATTATTCAATAGATTGGTGATGTGTTTTATAGTAGGTGTAATTTCCATCACTTTCAGCCAAGATCCTATTAATCTTTGCTTGCCCAATCTCCACTTCTGGTCTTGAATCAAAATGCTTCAGTCACAGTCCTGTTGGTTCTCCAGACACTTGGGAACTGACTGTTCCCTACCCTTTGTGAAGGTACAGGTGCCATTTCTTGTACCATCCTTAATACTGCCCTCCAGGCTCACTGGTATCACCAGGGACTCTTAAATTACTCTTTATTTTAAGGTATCCAGTCATTCTATGACAGTACATAATTTAAGTAGAGCTAATAAGTGCAAGTGCCTACAGGAACAAAGCAATCCCTATCCACTATTCTGAATCACACCTAAAGGACCTGGAAATGGACCTGCAGGGTAATCCAGCAGTCCCAAATGGATACAGAAAATGCTGATGAGAGACTTGAGCCTCTCTCCTATACCTTCATGTCTATCTGTAGGCAAGGCTGAAAGCCATAGAAATTACCCTGATTAAAAATAATATTTACTTATGTACCAATACAATGGCATAGAAGGCATGTACCCAAGGAGTGGAATGGACCACCTGAACAACTTACTAACCAAAATTTGCATTCTGGTGCCCAGATGTCCATCCCAGGGCATACCTAAATTTACAAACATTTGCTATACACAGCAAAGGCATACGACCACTAAAAGGTTTAGTAATGCTAAGATCTACAAAATACTTCACAAGCGTGATCCTCTGTTACAGTATCTGACGGAAAATTTTCCCTTATTTAGCTTATTATAACAGAGACTTTAACTTCCCAAGTTCTTATCCAACAGGAAAAAACTTCTTGACCTATCACCAAATCTACTCATATAAAACACATACCCTGTACCTCAGAAATTCAGGAGGAGAGACTCATTGTCACCATAGGATGCAGCTGAACTGAGGCACTGCTGTGTCTCATGACAGCCTTATCAGGGATATGAGTTACCCTGCAACGCCATGCTATCAATACTCCTTGGTCGTGATGGGCCTGTGTGTGCACCAAGGGAAGAAATTTCTACCTCCCCAGCTCTTACAGAGAAAAGCTTCCACAAAGGTGTGAAAACTTAAAGGGCAGATGAAAGCCCATCATCCTCCCAAGCTGATTTAGTCTGGGTCACTTTTTATATTCGGGCATATAGGTTGTTGCTAACTGTTAGCACTCCACATGCAGTTCAGCCACAACCTCTTTTCCCCAATGTCATTTATCAGAAAAATTGTCAGTTGTTACTTGTGTCAGCCATAACAACATAAGACAGACAAGCCTTTAATAATACATAGCAACCATTCATAATTTAAATTAGGCCATCTACAAAATAATACTGCTAAGACTCATATTCAGCTGAACTAACAAAGAGACCACAGTAATTTATTACAAATCTGCCAGGAATTCCAGGGTAAGTAACCACCATGAACATCCACTAACTTATCCAAAAAGTGTGGTTGGATGTAACCCATCCTTTTGTTTGAGAGGAGAGTGGATAGTACTCTAGAACAGCCTTCACACCTTGGGAAAGCTATAAAATTTCTTATATGCTCAGTCATAGGAATAAAAGCAGAATTTGGCTCACTAAGATTGCCTTAAAGTCTCAGCCTGTAAGAACAAATACATTTAAATCATCAGAGAGCTAAGCTGAAAGCTGAATGCTAAAAACACACTGGTTTTATATTTGGGCTTGAAGAACACGAGTATCTTCAGTGTGCAAAGCAAGACACAAGTGATCAAAGGGACCACTAAGACCATTATGAAAGATCATGGGAAGAAACAGTCCCAGCATATCAGTCACCTAATCAATGGCAGCGGTTTTTTTCTGTATGCATCACTGAAAACAAGTGTTTTGAGGTAATTTCATACGGAGAACAGCAACTGGGCAGTTTACAGAAGGACCCTTGCACCCCAAAGAAGTTCAATTTCAAGGGTGTTTGCCATCAGGTTTTCTGCTGTCAGAGTTGCAAGATGCTTTCAGGAAATTAGAAACATATACCAGAGAAGAAAGGAAACTGGGATGGGGAAAGACTTTGGGGATGAGGACATGTCTTACAAACCATGAGCTCAGACTAAAGGGCTTGGAGATCATAACAGTGGGAATCCTTAAAGAATTATGTTTCCATTAAAAAAGTATACAACAGATGTAAGCTATAACAAGACATTTAGAAATATGAAGTAGCTATTCTGAAGAAAGGCATAAATGGGTTCTTCCTAGATTACTTCCCATTTACTCAGTGCCCTGCAAAAGATTCATTTGATAAATACATTCTTTTAAGTATTAGTTTCTGGTTAAAGTCCTTCACACATTTTGCAGAAGGAAAGGAGTTATTTCTAATTCTGAAAGTATTTGAAGTATCTGAAGTTTTTTGTAAAGGTGCAATAACAGCAGTCTGCAAGTGGCACATCATCATTTGTGACTAATCAGCAAATTCAGCTGGCACACAAATTGACAAGAAATGTCATCAATGTAAATTAACTTTTTCAAGCCATAAGAAAAGAGCACCAGCCTCATGTTACAACTGAAAGAATGGCTCCATTTTGGAAAGTCATTCACTATCATGCTATAGACAATGACCCCTGTCAAAAGACTTAACAAAGTTCACAGGTCAATGCAGTGGGAAGATCTCTGCTGTCCTGACTCTTAGTAATAGTCTAATCATGCAGAAAAAGTTTTAAGTGTTGATAATTTAGTGAATGAAATTCATGTCTTTTGACCCTGAATGAAGAGACAAGGGAGATTCATCTTGTCTTCAATTAAGTTTATTTTTAAACACCTTATCTGAGCCAAGCGTCACAGGATTCCAGTATATTTATGCCATTTTAAAGTTGTATCATAAATTGAATCTGCAGATACTGGGTGTTGGGAAAACTTTTTCACACAACAGCCATGAAATCCTGATTCTGCTGAAGTCAATGGGAGCTCTGCCATTTCTTCAACAGGGTTTGGATTTCAGCCATATTGTTTAAAGTCTCTGAGTGCTGTCTTGGCTACGCTACCCACATGCTGTTCCCAATGGGTTCACTGGCAGAAAAAAAGACAATCCTCTGTAAATATTGAATATTGCAGCTGAAGAAGGGACAAAAGCACAGTCTGAAGGACGTGTCTGACTTCAGCTATGAAATTTCTAAGATGCAGAAATCATTTCATTAGTTAATCAATAAGTGGCACGCAATCCGTCAGCACTGAAATCATTGTCAGCTTATGTTAAGATGCTACATGAGGGCTTGATAGCACACTAAATTTAAAGAGCCTCAGTGTGTCTGCATAGCAGAAAATTACAAAGCTCATTCATACTGTGAACTGCATAAATCAGAATCAGACCCAAAAACTTCCACCGTAAAATTCTGTGATAAAGATAAGCTAAACCCAGAGAGTACATGCCTCAAATTTCAGAGAAGACTATACAGTTAAAGTTGTCTATACACACTCTTATCTTTCCTTTGTGTAGCAACATGAAGGGACCATGCTGTGAGTATGCAAAGCCATAGCCAAGACTTTTGCAGACTTCAAGCTGCTTTGCTCTATGGGTCAGAACTGCAAGGGGCAGTGCTATGTCCTTGAAAGACCATAGCCAGAGTCATAGCAAGGGGGCAAGAGAAGTGGATAATGTCCCCATCTTGCTGCCAGAATATCTAAGATTTTACCTGTGTCTTAGGTAAACTTGTGCCAGGAAAAATTGCCTTTGTGACTGAGCTTGTTTGGATTTTAGGGGTGTTTTCACTCTACCAGCATTTTGATGCTAAATGCTTTACTCCAACACAAGTGCATCAGCAGAAAAGGAGCATTACCTGCCCATGATTTGTGTTCCTGCACAGCAAGGCACTCTTAGCATTGTCAGTGTCTTACTTGCTCATTTTAAACATCTCCAAAAATTCAGTGGAATATATATCTATGCAAAATTAAATACTTATGTCAAGTGTTTGCAGAACAGAGCCTAAAGGTAGAAGAAAATCTTGTACTGGAAATAGCTGTAGTATAAATTGTTTATATTTTGCCTTTGGCTAAAGTAGTGCATCTCTATTATCATTACTTTTTAATTTCAACATTATACCACTGAAGACTTAGGGCACCACACATATTAATTATATTTGAAGACTTAGGGTAGCATAACTATTAATTATATTATTACACATGTCTGTGTTTCTGATTATGGCCCGGTTTTGCCCTGTTAGAAGTCACAGCCCTCCAGTCACCATCGACCTTGCAGCCATCACACACAGCATGCCAGAGGTCTGCCTGTCCTGCCCATCAACACCATCTGTGTCACCAGGCACAGCAAACCTCTTGCCTCTGGACATTGGAAAATGATGAGTTCTAGCTCATACTATTCCTTCCCCAAGACCAGTAAGCATCTCTGGGCCAAAGCCAGCCACATGTTAGCTGTTACCTCAGGCTGCTTATGAATAACTTGTTAATAGCTGTACAGTTTTCCCTGAGCTAGGCCTTCTGCCTTCCACTTTGATAAGAGCATGTTTTTGTTTGGGAAGGGTTCCTCAAGTATATGTTGGGATCTACTGGCTGAGCCAAAGTAAATCAAGGCTGTGATACGGGCATGTGTGTGTGTGTCTGTGAACAGACAGCAGCAGTTTGAAGTCCCAGACTGGCACACCCTGTTCAGATCATATTCCCCTTGAAGTCTGCCTCTTCTTTGCATCC
Source organism: Dendrocincla tyrannina (assembly GCA_035047865.1). NCBI lineage: Eukaryota > Metazoa > Chordata > Aves > Passeriformes > Dendrocolaptidae > Dendrocincla > Dendrocincla tyrannina. The sequence goes on from JAWWMP010000132.1 coordinate 63,928,381, forward strand.
TGACTTCTTTATGTCTTGTGCAGAAAAAAAAAATATTTTCCTGACTTGATTTCCTACAGGAGAAATTAATTAGGATGGCTCTTGGTTCCCCCTGGAGAAAATGTAACATGAAGAAAACTGTGGAGGTTTGGGTTGGCTCCCTGCCAAGCCCAACTGCTGGCCACACGATTTCCCCCCCCCACCCCGAGAGAGAAAGGAAAAAAAGTACCCAAAAAGCCAAAAAGACAATTTTAGTAAAAGTATATATATACACATTCACATATATTACAATTATATACGATCAAACACTATGAATCTACAGAACAAAACCCAGAACCACCCCAAAAGGGAAAAGGGGAAAGGGAAATGGGACAAAATGGGTAAAACCAAACAAAACAAAATACACACACTTGTAAACTCAGGG
>JAWWMP010000132.1:63928883-63961549 GCA_035047865.1 Dendrocincla tyrannina
TGTGGAATACTTCCTTAGTTACAACCTTGCTACCAAGGAAGGCCTAAACCAAAACCAAGAAAACTAAACTACCACAAAAACTCTGAGTGTGATATTAAAGACCAAAAAGGCCAGAATTTTGCAGGTTTTTTGATGCCTCAGTTTCTAAGAGCATGATTTTCAAAACCATTTCCAGTGCAGTCCTGTTGGAGAACACAGATGTGCATCAGACCACATCAAACCCACATCAGACACCACATGCATTAGACCCTGAAAACCTATAGATGTGTAACTTCTCTACCAAGTTTTCCAAGTGGGCTGCATCATCCTGGGGCAGTACACTGCCTGTTGGGGCAGATACCCCTCTGTCCTGCTTTGGGAGGAAAGAATTTACACACAGCCATTCCTCAGAGACTCAAACAACCTGAGCACCAGGATCTGCCAGTAGGAAACCATGGCCAGAAGAGCTCCTCTTAATGCTACCTGCAACACAATCTGAAGTCAGTTCTGCCTTGGGAATGTAGTTTTGGGGAGACTTTATAGGGCTGAGCAAGTCAAGCAGAGCACTGTGTACTACAGAGCAGTGAGACCTCCCAGCTCATTAGGATTAAGATGGTTTAAGAGACAATGCCTGCTTCCTAACCCCTGTGCAAAATACCCTGCCTACCCCACAGCCCTGTGAGCAGACCAACCTGCCCCATGCCCCAGGCTGCTCTGCTTTTGCATGCAGCTATGCAATGCTTTTGCATGCAGCCATGCCATGGCAGGGGCAGAAAGGCTGGCACTCTCAGGTCTAAAGACAAGTGGAGAGTCAAAGGGCTTGCCTGGGTGCTGGCACCACTCAGAAATAAGTCACCAACCAGCCATTGCAAGCACTGGGGAGAACAGGAACAGCATCCCCTACACCACCTCTTTGTCAAGAGTAATCTCTCTTTCTCTCTCTCTGGCACGATGCTTTTCTTAATGGTAGTCCTTAATCAAGGATCTCCTCAGCGAAAGTTAAGAAACAAACCCTGGCCTTTGGGCTCCTCCTTGGGCTTTGTCATTAGCCTGTGAAAAGCAACTCATTAAGAAATAGTCTGCGTTTTTTCTGTAGGTTTCTGTCTTGGCACTTGTAAGATTACAGCATGTGACAGAGCGGACCGGCGTTAGCCTTTTCAGCCTGACAGCTACACGTACAGATTGCTGCTTGAGCCACAGGGCATCTTCCCAAAGAAATCATCCTCGTAGAGTGTGATAGATGGACAGAAACTTAAAACATCTGCGAAGGCTCTAAAAATCCCATGTTAGGAGCCCACTCACAGTGACGAAACTCTGTGTCCGTGAGACAGAGATCTATAGGGGCTGCCCTCTGCATGCTGCTCTGCCATGCTGAGTCGGGGTTCAGCTGTCCCTCTGCACACTTACTTGTTCCTTTTCATTAGTATGACTGAGACAAACTGGAAACTACAAGTAGAAGTTTAATCTGTCCTTTGCTGTAGCCCAGGCAAATTCAAAATGCCAACTGATTTCAAAGGAGACTTTCCTTCTAGGGACTGGGCTTCCACATAATATGTTTATTATTAAAATTAAAAAAAGATTGGTCACATCTGTGGGAACTTAATAGATGTCTGCCATGTACATTTCTACTGCCCTTCCATATTTTTAGCACTTTAAAATATGTTTGCCATCTGTTCCTGCCACAGCATTAAAAACAATCACAGTGACTCTTTATGCAGAGGCCTTAGGATGGGAGTTGAATGGAGCCCACTAGATCACAAGTGACATGATGCCAAGTGCAGCAAATATAATGAGTGTGTGGCCAGATTTTTAAAGAGCGCTGTTTGTAGCCCCCTTCCCTCTGGTGCTAAGGGTCATTTATATACATGTGTCAGTACAAAAATGTGCCTCTGAGAACCAGTCTCAGAATCCAATAATTGAAGCAACTGGTGAAAAGGCCTGAAGTTCAATGCCATGTTGTATCCTATCATACACATCTCAATTTCTAACCAGTCAATAGGGAAAAAGATAGAAAACAGATCTGAAACAGAGGACTTGTATCATGGCAATGTAGAAATGAACTTGTATCCAGAAAGGAATTTTTCTTTCCCCCCCAGCTCCCCAGAGGATAACAGCTGATAACTTGTTAGGTCTTTGCCAAATGCACTGCTCTGAACTAATATTGATGAAGTGGCTTTTTGTCTCCACCAAGCCAAATACCACACTCCAGGCCAAAATATTTGCTATTGTTCAAAGACAAGGTTCTCAATTTCCTTTGATTTTGAATATACAGGCAATCATCTGCTTCCATTTTTTAATTGCTCTCATTTCTCATTTTGTTGGAAAACTGGCTCTCAGCCGGATCCTTAAAGATCCCTCAATGATTACAAGCAAGAAACAGTGAAGTAGAAGCAGATGACCTCTTTCCACTATCTAAACACTACTAGGTGGTGAATGAATGCTATTTTCTTTGGTAGTTTCTTTGGATTTTCCACTGCTTGGTACAATTACATTTGCAGGTAGGTCAACAATATTGAACCAACTTGCTTAACACAGAGGGTACCTTCAGTCTTCACCCCTGTTTTTTTCCCAGAGTTACATGTTATCTTTTCCATCCATTTTATCTACCAATATTTTTAAACATGCCACCCCCTCTTGTAAGCTGGATGATGAAGAAAGTAATCATACTATTGAGTTCTGAGCACACCACAAAGACTTTCTCCCTAATTCAACATTAATGTCAATGTAGAGTAATTATAATCATGGCACTGAAGTTTTATTCTGGGAACTAGACAAAGAAGAGTATCAGATTCAAAATCAAGTTATATAAAGCCAAAAGCTATCTTCCTCAGTTGGTTTTGCTGTTCCAAGACATGATAAGCTCCTAAAAGTTCAGGATGTGTTGTGTTCTGTGCTGTCCCTCACACTGTCCCCAAGTGTTTTAGACAAACATACAAAAACCCTGAGAAACATATACTTGCTATTTATATGGCACTTTTAAAATCTACTCATGCACGTCTCACACTCCTCAAACACAGAAATGCTGCATCTTACCATAACAATGTATTCTTCCATGATAAATGAAACACTGGTGACCTAATTCTGTCACTGCTAAAACCAATGTAAAATCCAGCATAAACAGGGCCATTCGGTTTAGTCACCAAGGACCGGGGGACTTGACTTTGACTCCAAGGCCAAGACCCTCAGATGATAGTGACAGAATTACAGAACATATAGAATAATTCTACAGATGTTAACAGAGCTACATAATTTCAAGCCCCTTTTTTTCCTCTTCTCAAGATAAAACTGAGCAATTCCATTGTCATAGGATCACAGAACCGTTAAGAGTTGGAAAATACCTCCATGACCATCAAGTCCAGCCTTTGACTGACTACCATTTTGTAATAGCACCAAGTGCCACATCCAGTCATTTCTTGAACACTTCCAGGGAGGCTATGTTCAGCAAAGCAGAGATATTTGTAAGATGGAGGCGTTTTTGTTTGGTTTTGGGGTTTTTTTTGAGAGAACTTGCTTTATATTTTAATTCTTCTATTTCTCTGAATGAACCCACTCTAGACATGAGACAGCCATTTGTTTTTAATGTTTTTAGCATAGTCTTTTCCTGGTGTTCAACAGACAGGAAGCGTGAGTATAAGAGGTGAGTAATCATATTTCAGTATTGCCCTACATATGGGAACTGTGTCTGTGAAAGATTTGTTACAAAGAAAATTGTTGTAGATATGACATGTTTGGAGCTGAATTTTGGGCCTTTGGTACAAATACCTACACTGATGACCAAGTTCTCTCTCTGCATTCATGATTTGCCCATAGAGACTCCCATTTTCAAGGGCATCCTTGTGTAAAGATTTTTTTCTCCTATGCATTTACCGCCAGCTTCTCCAGATTTTTTCCAGGAGTTTTACTGGTTGTGTAAAACAACATTTCATGGAAACTTGGGTTTCTCTGTTCAGGAAAAGAGGGGAAAAAATGAAAATAGAATTAGAGACTTGCTTCACAGCTGTCTATGATTTGTATGAATCTAGAAGGCATTTGCCTGCAAAATATCACTACTGAATCCTCCCAATAAATTATATGTAGCCTGATTTAGTCTTTCAGTGGTGTGAAATTTGTTGACTGCTGTTTTAAGTTGAAGCTCAAATCTGAAGTCTCCTCTGTCCAGAAGGACACTTATATTTCTGCAATGGCTTAAGATTTATTTGAATTAATTATATCTAAATTGTTGCTTGATTGTCATTAGACATTCCTTGATAAATTTGAAGAGAATAGTCTCTTGCAAATCTTTCCTATGCATTTTTATTTTCTATGGACAATGCATCACATTTATGGGGAAATCAATCTTTTCATTGGTATTTGAAGATCTCTTTCCTGGTTTTGACATTACTGTATTAAAATTGATGAAAATGTATACTGGTAACAATGACTTACTGCTGTAAAGTCACCCTCCTACCATTGAAACCCCTTTAAAGAACAGCAGTGAAAACAAAGTCTGCTTTCTGTTATGCAGATAACACCTTTTACCCAAACAACTCATCCAGCTGAAGCATCTGATTGCTGCCTGAACTACATTTTTTTTACAGTTCTGGTGTCTAATAATTAATAAATCACTAAATAAATTCACTAAATAATTAACAAATTCACTAAATCTTTTAGTTGATTTTTCATCTTTTTCTGAAAATTAAGCTGTTTAAGCCTGAAGCCATTAAAACAGAGAACTAGCCATTTCAGCTCCAGTGGATTTTTGATCAGCCGTGCATGGCAGCAAGTGCTAGAAGCAGAGTATCTGCACAATGTCCGCTATTCATTTCTTGATGGGGTCTTCTGCAGATGCTCCACAAGAGACTTCCCAGAGTTACATTAGAGGCAGCAGATTTACAGGCATGGCTATCATCTCACATCTGCCAAAGACAGGGAGAGAACAGGGACCTTCCACCTCTGCTCTCACCCCAAATAAACAGCACAGCACAACCAGAGGTAGATGAGGAAAATGGGGAAAGGATTTAAATTAAAAGTGTAGACATTTAGATTAGATGTTAGATTAAAATTCATTACTCAGAGGGTGGTGAGGCACTGGAGCAAGTTATCCAGGGAAGTTGTCGATGCTCTGTCCCTGGAAGTATTCAAGGCCAGGTTGGATGGGGCTTTAAACAGCCTGCTCTAGAGACTGGCAACCCTGTCTGTGGTGAACTGGAGGATCTTTAGTCTTTCAACCCAAGCCTTTCTATGGTTCTGTCATATGATTCCATTAATAAAAAGCTACTACCTCACAGTGTATTCCTTTCACTGGTTTGGAAGGGCAGAGCTGTTAATGTTCTGAAGTGCATTGAGGACATCCACTTACTCCTGTTCCTATTGGGAGTTGTTTCTGTTTTCCCCTGGTTTTGTAAAGCAGCTCCTCACAGTAACATCTTTCAAGTCTTTGCTGGTTTGGAAACTGTCTCACCCCCAGTGTCAATAATAGAAATCTGTCCACGATTACATGGTTTCTCTCATTCCCAGCTTTCACAATAGATTTCTTATCTGGATATTTTGTAACTTTAAACAGGTTCTAATGGACCAAACACCTGTTTTCTTTTGATGTGGGTTCTGGAAGATAAATGCATTATCCACAAATCTAAACCTGAGTTTTTACTTAAATACTTTACTGAGCCATGTTGTGATCAACCCTTGCAGAAGTTTCTACTAAAAGGTAGCAGACAGCAACGATAAAATCAATTAGTATATTTTCATTACTACTACTTTTTTTTTTTTTTTAACTATCTCTAACAAAGCCAGTAGATTTCACCTTCTTTGGTTTAACCAGGAAAACAGTTTACATTTTTGGCTGGTACATTGAAGTGCAACACCCATGTTTGACAGAAACACCCAATGTTTCAGTTACTCTTTCCTTTACTTCTGACATATATTTCCATGGCCAGAACTGATCTAAATACTTGTCAGTTAGACTGGCTTTGAGCACCTACTCATACCAAGTTGTAAGTAGACAGGCACGTAACCAAGCTGTCAACTCTGAAGCAGCGGCTGAACACAAGCAGAACAAAAATACAGGGCTTAACTAATAGAAATTTGCTTCATAAAAACACTCTCTTGTGATGCAAAATGTACAGCTCCTACTAATAATAGCAACCAAGTGCAGAGAGATCCATGTGGAGACATGAATAAAATTATAGGTTTAAACTCTCTCCACTGCAGAGGTTGGGAAATTTACCAATATAACAACAGATGAAATTATGAGAACATAACTGTGATGTGTGACATACAACACTATTTCAATAATTTTAAAGGAAGATTGTTCAAATCATTGAAAGCTGCTGTGAAAGGAGGGGGATGGGAGGAAAGCACCTGGAGATTGCAGATGGGAAATGTGACGCTCAAGTTTAAAACTGAACAGTGTCTGGTGTCTATAATAGCTACAAATGAAGGCAATCAATACTATGTACAAAATACCACTGTAATGCTCTCTAGTCTTAGATATTGCTAAATGAATACAGATGGCACGAAGTACTTTGATCAGATGGAATATAGCATAGATTTTTGTCCCTAACAAAGCTCGAGTCAAGACACAAAATAGAATGGGCCAGAAGGTCATGTTAACCTTGTGGTTTTATAGCAAAGTGCAGTGGGAGACAAAAATGGCCCAATGTTTAGAAGTTTTGCACATAGATAGAGCCAGAAAGTCTGGCCGCTCTCTGTTATCCTAGCATTAGCAGGCAAGGGAAGAAGCGTTAATGGGGGTTTAAGGCAAAGATTGGTAACCTAATATTAGTGAACCAATATGTCTGTCACTTCTGTGTTCATTAGTTTGATCAAGCTGTCAAAACCTGAGGAGACTGAATGATGGAAATAGATCTAGCTTTTCCCATTTAATAGCCAGCACTATTTCTATCTGTGTACAGTCCGCTTCAGCACTCTCCACTAGTGTGGGACCATAGCAAGGTGTCAGATGCTACAGCAGTTCATATACAGGTCATGACGGGCTGTTGAATGCTTTGAAACCAGCAGAAAAAAAGAGTGATCATGTTAGGAAGGGAAGATATTGAGAACTCAGGTTCATCTTCTGAAGACATCAGTAAATTTTATAAAAGCATTTCTGCACAATGCCAACTGTAGCAATAACATAGTTGCTTCAGTTTCATATCATTTTACAAACACCCATGGATAAACTTTCCAAGCAGCCTTTTGCGATAAATCAGAGACATAATCATGGCTCTTTGGCAAACAGAGGCAAAAGGATTCATTTTGTCAGAGACAGCAGCCTGCATTTGAGTTTATGTCACACCCCATTTTGCTGTAGGCACAAGGTTGAGGCCCTGGAGACTTCTCAGATCCTAATGTTCATTTCCAAATCAGGATACTCTACAAATGGAAATGATTCTTTCAAATAAGAGGCCAGCCTTCACCAGACAATATCTGTACCATCACCTATGGCCTTGTTGCACAGGACTACCACGTGCATCAGACATTATTCCTATCCCTAACTGACATCAAGTAAGGGATTTCTCTAGAAATACCATAATTACTCTCTTGTAAAAACTAATCCCTTGCCCTTCATAGCTTGATGACCTTTGAAAAAAGTTTTTCCCTATATTGTGTGGAAACCCATGAATGTCAAAAAGCATTGCTGCTTCCACAGAGCGTCATTATCACTACTATCATAAACAATCTTTATTGCCTCAAGCTAAATGCAATATTTCAATGTTAAAGAGCCCAAATCAATACTTTCATTATCTGCGCTATAAATTATCCATTAATGGAAGCTCATTAGGAAAGGCACCATCTTTTTCTTCCTTCACCTCTGAGCATTGCTCTGAGCTCACAGCTGGCATTGCAGCTTTATGGAGAGTGTTTTCCTTAGAAATTACTGCTTGTTCAGGGCTTCAGAAAGAGAGAAGGGAAGAAAGCAAGGGAGCAGCCAGAGTCCTTTTCCTCATTCCTTTAGTCACAGTGGGAAGATAAGGAATAGGTCATGGCAGAATACTCACCTGCTTTGCAAGCTTCAAGAGGGAATGAAGATGATGGGGACAATTCTTTTTGAAGGTAAGAGTGCATCAGGAGCACGTTCTTCCCTCTTCTCCAGACAAGATGTACTTAGTTGCCTACAAGAAGCATAATATGGAGCTTGAAATCTAGAGAGTGGTCACCACAGCTGGATTAAAATACCAGAGGATATTTAATTCTGCTGATTTCACTGAATTCTTTCTCTGATCTCTGAGGTGCCCACTAATTCCACCAGAAAAGTATAATAGCCAAAGTTGGCAGAGTCAGGTATCAGATGACTTTTTACACACGTTGAGCTAATTAAGGGAAAAGGGGAAATAGATTACCTTAATCAGCCATTTTCCTAACACGAAGAACCTAAATATTTCATCCACATTAATAATCTGATTCTTTTTTTTAAAGTTCACATTAAAATTCATTGGAATTAAACTGTTTTATTTAGAAAAGTAAGACTAATCCAGAATATAGGAACTTTAGTTCAAACCACAGTATTGAAGGGAGGCATTGCTTCCTGAAACCCCCTTTGCTGATACCCAATGGCACACTAGTTTGAGAGTTCAAAGCTTCCATAGCTCTGACACAATCAAGAAGACTAGTAGTATTGTGCAACCATATCATTGGGTATTTTGCATTGCTTTCACCTATGTCTGAACTCATCCTGCCTGACCTTATACTAGCTAAACAGAAAAAAAGTAAAAAACATGTAAAACAGAAAAGTAGCAGATAACACAAAGCTGGGGAAGTGACAGGAAACTTCACTTTGGCAAGTTATGTTGCCTTGTTAAGACACAATGAGAAAATGCAGGACCAAGTCTGTATTTTTCACCATTCATGTGCTGACCAGACAGCCCAAATGTTCATGTTCTGTAAAAATGTTCCTAACAGGCATTTGTGTTTCTTTCTGGTTTTTTTCCAAATTGGTTTTCATGAATGCCTTTTAACTTATTCCTGCTGAAGAAGAAACTGGAGAAAGTAACTGCAATACAATATGAAAGGCTTCTTTAATCCCCAGAATATCTCAAAGGACAGTTTTCTAGAACTGTTGAAAGGAGCAGTATAGCAATGGACATTCCTTCGGAGTGGAGGTCCTGGCCCCCTCAGTGCTGGTATGGGTTCCCAGGGACAGGATCTTCTGACCTTCCAGAAAGTCACAAGCTCTAAAAGACTCAAGAAAGCACTTCAAAGCTATTTATAACTGTTCAACGTTTGAACACAAGTCAGAGATGTAGCATGTTTGTTTCAGCTGCTCTTCTTGGTGCAAAAGATGTGAAAGATGCTCCCACTGCCACATCACTTTGGGCAGCTGCCCAAGGACAAGCAGAACTGCAGCTACACAAGTACCCATACTCTTTCCTTCTTTTCCAAAAATAATTGCTAAAAGATGAACTTTTTTTTTATGATATTAGTAAAATATTTTTCTTTCTTAAACTCCTGCATCCCCCAAGCAACTCAGCCTTTTTCAAAATCTCCTAACTCTCATCAAGCCCCTCGGCCACAACTTGACTGTACCTAGAAGTAGATTTCCTAACTATTACATGAAAAATCCTTAATTGCTTTCATTTATATTGTCATAGCACTTACAGTGATGCCTTTTATGCCAAGCAAAGAAAGAAGCAGAGGTGCCACAGCAGACTTTAATTTAGAAGTGTAAAGTAGAGGTGAGACACCTTCAAAGTTTCTAAGACAACTATTTCTTGGTTTATGTCAGTGACACACCATACTTTTGATTCCAATCTTTTATCCATCTGTGTGCTGGACATTTTGTCCAGAAGGATCCTGTGAGAGAGAGTGTCGAAGGCTTTACTGAAATCCAAAAAGATTACATCAAATTACTTCCCTTGATCAGTTAGGTGGGTTACCTTGTCATAAAAGGAAATCAGGTTTGATAAGCAGGACTCTCCTCTCATGAAGCTGTGCTGGCTGTGACCGATGACTGCGTTGTCTCTTAGGAGCTTTTCAATACCTCCCAGAATAACAGAATAAACTCAGTATTATCACAATAAAGGGAACATTATAAAAGGGAAAGCAAAAAGAGCAGCTATAAGTTGCATAAAACCACAACCCTTGCCTATTTTATTTACCTTAGAATAACAGGGTAAGAAATATGTATTTCAGTCACTAGCGTTATTGCTATTACGGTCAGCATTACAGATAAAAAGTCTGTCATTGAGAGAAGTTGATGAAGGTTGTAAAATATATTTTGGCTGGCAAGCAAGAGAGAAAAATAGCACTAGAAAAGGCTGCTAGGTGGATAAGAAAATTATAACAGGAGACATAGATTGTAACTTTACTGTTATGGATAAAATGTTTCATGTTTCCTCATGATCGTATCCCCTCCTTGACATGAAGTGTGACACAGTAAGAGGCCACAGGTGCGCCAGCCTGTTGTGCAGTGCATGAAACCTCATAGCCTCTCAGCTTTCTGTTGAATAATATATCACAGCAAAAGGTAGAAAGGACAGGGAATCTAAATGAATTCTTCTTCATTCATTAAAAGCAAAAAAAGTGACAATCATAAAGATGAGGATAGGCTGAAGATTAAGACACAGCTTGGTATTCACTGGGCTTGTTTCAACTCTTAGTTTTGGTAAAATTTTGCTTTGTTCCTCACCCCCTTACAAATTAAGGAAAACACACTATTTACCTTACTTACTTAGATCAACAGTAATAAACAGTAAAATCTGGTTTAGACTGGGAGCACAAAGCCGTACAATGGATCCCTTGGGCTGACTACTGTCCTTAGATAAGCTATACTGCAAATGCATTGCTGCGCTCTAAAAAATACAAAACCTTTTATATTCAACTGTGGGGAAAAAAAGAAAACAACCCAAAACTCAGCAACTATAGCTGTTGTCTGAAACATCTCCCCAAAGTAACAGCAGGCCTGCAATCATTTTGCTGTTATTTTTTGAATTGTTTGTAAAAAGTGGGTATTTTATATTGTACAAACAAAATGTTGAGAGACAGACAGAACTAGTGCCTGCCACCAAGCTATCATTTCACTGACATTGTCACGGAAGACAAATTAGCCAAACAAAACATGCTTAATGTGGTAGGTTGAGTTTTGAGTCAATTTTCCAGTTGAAACACTTGCATGTAAGCACCTACTGGCCTGTCTTGGAGCTCGCAGTCCAGTGCACATGGAAGGAGGGTGAGCTCAAGTCTAACAAGACTGCACTGAATAGTTTGAGAGTAAAACCAGGGAATCCCGTAAACTGCTCTCAGCATAGGCACACCAAAGAACTTTTTCTAGTAAGCTTATTTGGGAACATCTGATGTCTTTAAGACATAAGAATGTGTAGAGCAACACAAAACCACAGATTTAGTCAGTGGATAAATGTGTGAACCAGATCATATAGAAAGAAAGACAAGGGGAAATGAGCATCTAAGTCATAGAAAGATCTCTAGCGAGTCTATGCAACCTTTGGAACACCACAGATTTTCCAGATAACATGTGAACTAAGATTTTCAGGATTTGTCTCATTAGCTACCATCAAGTTGCGACCATGAAAATAAAGTCAGAAATAGTTCCAAGACTGATTATACTGTGCAGAGGAATATGGTAAAATGGCACAAAAGGATCTTGATGCCATGCAAAAATAAGGGGACTTCTAAAAATTATATGAATGGAAACTACTTATGACTTGTTTTTTTAAGCTGTTTAAAACTCTGTGGTTTAAGGGGAAATAAAAAAACATGCATGTACAGTCTCTGATGCCTGTAATAAGGCATCAGGGCTCTAAGTGGTGAATGGACAACACTGATGTAGCATCATGATTCTCATTCAGCTTTAACATAAGACATGCGTAACATGCAAGATATTTTTGTTTGTATTGGACTGGTAGATGCATGCTTTTGAAAACATGTGCAACGGGAAGCTTGCTAGACAGTGACGCAACACAATGTGCACTGCCAAAGTAAACTTTGTTTCTTTTCACAATGACATTAAATGAATTGGAAATAAACCCACTAAAGTGACTGGAATTATGCTCTTCTAGAAACCAAACTTAAGTGAGACTCACACAGTGTCTTTGCACAAGCAGGGAAGCCAACAGGTCCTTGTTCTGCAGGTCTTCCTTTCCCCTGCTCCATGAAGGGGTTTGTGTAATACTACACCATTAAGGCTGTCCAAAGTTTATTCTTCAAATGTGATTTCATCTCCTCTCCTGCCTTGGAACACCCTGAATTTCATAGGAGTATGATAGGATTTGTTACTTTCTTAGAATGGTTTTACTCAAAGTGATGCACAGTAAAATATAGAACACAGCCCACAAAAATTTTCCAAGTTATGTGCAAGAAGCCTAGAGAAGTAAAGCACCTTTGGAACAATCCTTGATTTATCACAAACTTTGTTTCTATAACTATTCCTAAGTAGCAACTACCAACATCACGTGTACATGAAGGAACCTCCAGCTGAAAGATGGAAAGGCCTCCATTGCAAGCCACCCTAAAACAGTCTCCATCAGCAAACTTCCCATCATCCCAGACCTGTCTGCTTACCTTCAGAAAAAATGAGGCTATACAGTCCTTTGCTTTCAGCCTAGGAAATTTTCCTTCCCTTGTCAGCAGTGGCCTTCATAATTTCCTAAAAAACTCACAGCAGCCTCTTCCCCTCTCTAAATCTTGGAACAAGTCTTTTTATTATATGGCTACTACAAATGCAACTCAGTTGCAGAAGAGGTACTTCAAGATTATGTAGAGATAGAATCAATTTGAGAAGCTTTGCCTTTCTAGCTGACATTTAGCAATTATAGTTGCTACTTCTTTCAGGAAGCATGCATACAGGATCTGTATGGAGCTTTATTTTGTGCAGTTTTGGGCTTTATTCTGCTATTGCCAATGAGAGCACTGAGCCAGAGCTAAGGAAACATGGTCAGAGCTGAGCACCTTTGTAGGATAGTGATTGGATCTGTTCATGCATGCTATGAATACCTTGGATGAATCTTTTTCTTCAGGATGAGGTTCATTTATAAAAATCTGTAAAAATGTTATTGTAGACTTTTCCAAGCCGATTTCAAGCTTTAAGTCTAAAACTACTTGTTCGTATATTTGACTTGATACACATGAGCAGTTCTATTGATTTCTCTTTATACTGAGTTCAGTGGAGCTACTCACATGTGTCAGGGTAAGCAAAAGCATAAGTGTTTGTGGGACAGTGATTTAATAGCTCTGATCTCTCTTTTTTTTTTTTTTTTAAGCTATTCTTCATGAAAGATTGATTGTTAGAGGAAAACTCCAAAAAGGATAGTGGGATAGTGAATTTTCAATCTCTGGTATTTTTAAATTAAGTTTGCAAGCATCTCCTGAAAATATGCATCACCAGTCCAAGGCAACTTAACTGAGAGGTAACTGGGTGAAATATAACAGTCTGGAACAGGCAGAAAATCAGAATAATGGAGTTTCCTGTTTCATCTTAGATATACTGATCCTCTGAAAAAAAATCTTCAACACTAAATATTTGATTCTAGCATCCTTTTCAATCTGAAAAGTTTATTTATGTTTTTATACCTATATGTGTATATGCAGTATATAGTGAAATATATAATGTGATATCACCTATTTTATGTATTGTATGTGTTTCTGTGTATGCGCATAACATTTTTATGTTATGCACATGCTACGTATATTTTCTTTGGACTGAAGGTAGGAGACAGACTATTACACATACTGTAGCATAATCTGGGTAAATACTTGTGTGTTTGATTTTTCTTTCCTCTTTCAAAGCAATTACATATTTGTTGTCCCCAAATGTCATTAATCCTGCACAAAGTTCTGCCTTGTTCTCATTCCTTTTTAACATTTGAGACTACAGTTGGCTTTTCCTTTCTGGAAAGACTGAACATTGAACCTATTTCTCAGTGTACACCAGCCTACCCTCGTGCTGACCATGTTCAAGAAACTGCACTAGGAACTTTCTTTTTCCTGCTGAGGAGAGGATGAAGGACAAAAGAATGACCAATTATAAACTCTGTTGTCTTTAGATGAAAGAACCTTTTTGTGGTGTTCCTCAATCTCTTGTTTGGGCTGTCAACAGCAATTTGATAAAGAATGTTCCTATGTCTGACCTGTTTTTTCAAGATAGTAACCTATATTGTGTATCATCTAAAGCCAGGGCATAAGCATCCATTATACTCTGTACCTCTGTTCCTGCAAGCTGAGCATAGCCTTTAAAACCCAGATAAGTTGATTGATAGTTGTGTTGAGAAAGCTGCTACTAACGATATTTTAGTTAAAGGGGGAAAAATTAAAGTTTCTTTAATCTGATTCTCCCCCACCCCCAACACCACACTTCAGAGGCCAAAGCTCATGATAACTGTTTTGTGGTGAATGGTCAATTGTTACAAAATTCTAATTGGTTCTGGGTCAGTCCCTTTGAAATGGCTGCTGTGCTCTAGTAATTTTTTCAATTAATTCTTAACAACTGACAAAACCTTGAATCTTGTCAAAAATCGTTCAGATTTTTATAGTAGGCAAGAACATGGAACAAGATTAGCCTGGATTAAGAAAGATTCCTACATACATTATCACCAAGGTTATAATTATAGTTTAGCTCTCTTTTTTCTTTGCTCTCAAAATAATGATTAACTAACTCAGCAGGGTTTTCTTCCCTGTAAGTACTTACTGAACACTTTTATAAGGATAGGTTGTGGAAATGCATATGTGGATTCCTTGGTTGATTTATTAATAAATTGGGCAAATGCTATGTTCAGCTAGGAATCTTATCAGACATTTTCACAGAACTACATTTTTGGACATAGGCAAGTCCTGTACACAACAGGACCTATATTAGTCAATCTTATGTTCTCACTAAGTCAGGAGGTGACCAAAGACAGTTCTCCAGCAATGTTACTTAGACAAGGCACAAGACTGTTTAACTATTGAGTTCAGGTTTCAAAGAGGTGGAGTCTGTTAAAGGACAGTTAGGCTACTTTTACTTTCACCAGAAGGTCCTCAGAAAGACAATGAAACTGCCTTTAGGGTTCCTTTTCTACAGTAAAAAAATAGTTTTGGGTCTAGGGGCTGATCATATCAATTGTTTGTCTGTTTGACAAGCACATAGGTATGAGCAACTGTCTGTATTTTTTTTCACTGGTCCTTCCTTCAGTGGATATCTTAAAAATACTCAACCAGGCATATCAGAACACAAGAGATGTTAAATCAAGAGTTCATTAGTAAATCAGACAAGATTACAGACATTAAATTATCTATAACTAATGTCTATAACAAATTTTCTAAGATAGTGCTTAAGCTTAATCATTTACATAGGATCTAGTTTATAGATCTGTTGTTCATGAAGCCTGAAAAAATGAAGTTCGAGTCATCTGCAATTCCAGGCTCTGGTGCAAATCCTTCTATGATAATTCAAGAACAGACACATTCCTTGACTAAAGTTATCACAGTTTTATATCCTTGCACCTGGTCATAAGTGGACATCCACTACCCTGAAAAGAGGTCAATGTTAATCCACTTCAGGCATTTTCAGCCAGTTTGACCTGCTCCACAATTTTTGTACAAACATCTGTTTTGATGGTAGTTTAATGAACTCATTGCAATCAGATTAATTTAAAATCAGAATCTCACTATTGGTAATATCCAAAACATAGGCTATAAGGTAAATTAAACACATTTCAAGCTAGCAGGAAAGAAACATGGCTGGTAGTTATACAAAATGTTACACTGGTAACATCCACTGAATACTTCTCCAAATGCTGTAACTATGTGCTGTTCCCCTCCCCTCTTTTGAGTTCTCTTTCTATTCTTACAGAGCCAGTCATAACTGTGGATTTCTGACTTCTCTTTCAAGACTCAATTTCTTCGGTTCCTGGTACAATAACTACTTTACTGTCAATAGTAACTTTTTGTCCCACTGGTTCTTCTTAGTTTGCTTTATAGGCAAGTGTGATCCCAATTCTGGAAGATTTTTCTCAGAATCACTGCGGCAGGAGTTTTTCCATCTAGAGAGCTTGCAGAATGGAGCCCTTAATTATCAAAGGAATATGGTTTCCAATGACAACATGTTGTCCTCTCTGGATCTACCAACTGAATTTTGATGATACTAAATCTAATACTTGTAGATTTCAAAACATTTTAAAATAGGCTTCAGTCTGCTCTCCAGCAGGGTGAAAACTCTGCCCTATTCAGTTTCTGCATTCCATGTTCTCAATAATTTGCATTATCTCAACTAGTCATAAAAAATAGGAGTGTGTGCTACTTCTTCTATAGGGTTGCATAAGTCATGGAGAAAGGGCATAATTCCTCAATCTTTGCAGGGAATGAAAAACAAAGCATGGTGGAACACGTTCACTGTTAGCAGAGTTACAATCACATTTTAGACCTTTATTTCATGCCCTAGAGAGTGGTTGTGAAAGTCCTTCAAAGTGCACAAAGCTGGGTTATGCAGAGCTAGTTCTTGCTGGTCATGGCAGCTCCATTTCTTACACTTGCACACAGAATGTTGTACTCCTCTTCAACCTTTTGTTTGTGAACTAGTCTATGGAGTACTTCCAAAGCGTAATTAAAATCAACATTGAGTTCACCATACTGTCGTTGGAAATACTGCTTGGACAGTCAGCTGACTTCTGCAATAGAATGGGGTTGTGGAGTCTGGATTTTGTGGGTTTTGAGATATCTTGAGAACCCAAAGCACTATTTTGCATTGGGTTGGCCCCTAACATGAAAAGAAGCCAGCCTCAAATCCAAAAACCAAACACTGCTATCAATGGGGAAATTAGTGAAAAATGCTCAAAAGGACTTGAATTTTGCTCCTTAATCCTTATCAGTTTTTGTAATCTGTTCATGAAATAATTTTACATGCCCACAAATATTGTGAGTTTTAAAAATTAAATTGAAATTCCTATCTTAAATAAAGCTGTCAGAAAAGGAAAAATAACTACAAATATTTGAAAATCAGTTTCTCTAGTTACTCAATATTTTATTTGTACTTCAGACATTTGAAATTTTATTCAGTTGATCTGTAATTCTTTTTCCTCTTTTAGGGAAGAAAAAAAAGGCATTGTTTCAAATCACAAAGTTAGCACTTGAAACTTAGCCATTTTGAAAATCTTTTATCTAGAAATTCTGGTGATTTTGCAGTGTTTCCAGAATGACCAGGAGCCAGTTATTTCAGCCAAATACTTCTTTTCCCATGATGAGTTTCAGAGGAATCAGCATTTATAATTGAAGATATATTTTGCTGAAAGAATTCTTAGCAGAACTACAGCCAATATTCCTGTCTGAGGGGATATAATAAAATGGAAACATGAATTTGCATATTCTAGTTATGATAGTCATTGAGATTGGCTTTCAGCTGTCAGGATATCAGATTTCTGTAGGCTTGGGATCTCATCCTCACCCTATCACACATATCCCATATAACGCTTAACAGCTCAGCTAGTTATCCCTCTTCTTTAATTATCCCTTTTTCATTCTTTTTTTATGTCTGGGTAAATATTATCTGATAAATGTATGGCAATGCAATACATATTATTTAAGGCCAAGTTAGCCACTAAAACACCTTGACATCTGGCAGGGACGATTAGATCTGCTGATCAGAAGCCACAGTGCTGGGAGGGCACCAGCACCAGCTCTGAGCAGTGAACAGGTTTGCACTTTGCATTGACAACCCTTTTCTCCCACAGCAGTGATACAAGAAAAATGGCACAAATCTGAATCCACACTACACCTTTTCTAGAAATGGTAGGTATGTTCCCCTCACATCTATCTTCCACCTTCTTCCCTAAGGAATTTTGCTACTTTTTCAGTCATTCCCGCCTGTTCAAGGGTAACAAAGATGCACAGGCAAAATGCTCATGTACGTAGTACATACATGATATGTCATAGCGATTATGACTCTAATCATGGAAATCTTCACTGACAGAAGATGGTTCTGTTTCACATATCTGTATTTGGTGGCATCCAGGATCTCCCTAACTGGGCTTTGTTCTCCAGCACACACAGTAAGAAAGCTGGAGTAGGTATCAAGATACTTCATGTTCCCTCAGCAGAGGATCTCTAACTACGCCATCAGCATCATCCCTGGTGTATGATGCACTTGTGTTTGGCAGCATTAAAGCCATAGCCAAGATGGGTCCCATTTTGCTAAGCTAAATACATAACAAACTATATTTCTTCTTTACCATTTCCCTTGGACATAATATTTAGGGCACTGGGATCACTGACATATGCTCTTGAGAGAGGTGCTGCTTACTTGAAATTAAGTATAGGAACCATAGATCTGCTTCTGTGAGCAAAATATGTGGTGTTATCAATAACTGTTGGTGAGATTGCACAGCAGAAGTGAAAGTGAGATAAATATATTGGCAGGCAGAATATAGGTGAGTAGGTAAATAGATATACACACATTTGGGTAGATAAAAAGATTAATTTTATAAATAAAACTAACCAGCATATTAAAACACTGACCCTGAACAAAAATACTATGGAGAAATATGATTATGTTGCAGTGTACTGTGTCACTGAAATATGAAGAAAAGGGGATATAGCAAACTTCTTAAAACTTTGATTGTACATGACCAGCTTGGGTACTACTTTGCTGTTCTATGAACATTTCTGGTCTGTGCATTTGAGAAGACAACAGAGCAGAACACACTCAATAAATACTCCAGGAAAAGGTAAAGAAAAGCCACATCAATGGTAGAAAAATTGGACAGGATCCCAGTTTATAAGCCTGAGGATGGAAGAAATTACACAAGTCCTGATGACACTATAAACCTTTTCAAAGTGGAGGTTTCAAGGAATGTGAAGGTGATCAAACCAAGAAATAAAACCTAAAACTGCATGTTGTACAATCAAAGCCATTCATTGTGGAGCAGGAGGGAATCACATCAGACAGAGTAGATAAGCATTGGGAGAGAGGTAATGGAGGTAATTGAGGCACCATCACCAGAACTATTCAATAATAGATTAGATAAGTAGTAGAAATAATGTAGGGGAATATCCTGTATGGCACAGGGAGTTGAACTAAATCACCCAGGAGGAGAATAATTGCAATTATAGATCTGTTTCACCACCACTAGAAAAGAGTGGTGCCAGGTGCAAGTATTATTTTTTTAAAAAACTAAACTGGAACGTGCACACTCTCAAATATTGCCAAAAGCCATATATAATCTATTTAGGAATAAGACTCCACCCCATTTCACAGACCTATATATTATTGTGCTCATTTTATTTTTGGCAAAGCTGGTGCTCTGTGACACTGGAAAAGAACTTGACCTACAAAAGTCTGTTGAAGATAAGTCCCTGCTCCTTCATTTCAATCATGTTGTGAGAGTGCTATATTTGATTTTTGAATCTGACAGTTCATTGTACTTTTTTACATGTTTGTGAAAGAGGACTTGGAATAATCTGAGTATATAAAACAATTTGAGAATATAAACAGTATATTCTTCTGGGCCTTGTAGCAGAAAGCAAAAACAGCAATGGAAAATTAGCACACAAAACCTGTCACAAGATAAAAGAACTTCTTTTATTTAACCATTTCTAAGAGCATGGTGTATGACACATCTCAGGTCTTGTCCCAGTAAATTACACCAGGGGTTTCTCACCATTTTGATGGAGAGAAGGACCCATATTCTCTTTCAGAAAAAAAAAAAAAAAAAAAAAAAAAACTGATCAAGAATCTTTCCAAGCCACTTGACTTACTTTGGTATCAATACCTCCATGAGTTTGCTAAATGTTATTCAGCCTCCAAGCTGATCTGTGAGGGTTAGAGCAATATAATCTAGTCAGACAATAACACTTCTTCAAAGCACAGCTTCAGAGTGAAAAGCCACATGTTTAAAAAGGCATTCCTTACAGAAGTTCAGAGAGTCTCTCCCTAAATTGATTTCACTTACAATGTTTCTTGGTGTTTGCTTACAGCAATCCTTGTCCAGATTTATGGTGGAAGGTGCTTTCAGTTCATCCACTGCTGTCCCCTGCTATGGGTGTCGCCGTCCTAAGTAACCCCTTTCATACATGAAGTCAGCAAATTCAACAGAAAACATGAGAATTCATTGATCCTAGCATCTGACCCAGGGCAAAAGATTTTTCAATAAAGGGACAAGTAGGCATATTAGGGACATTTCTCCATTGATTTAGATCAGAGTCCAGTGACATGGCAAAGGGGACTTACGTCTTAACTGTATCAGCCATCTGCTATTTCTGATAACGATGCTTATAGTTTCTCTGTCTCTCTTGAGACATGCAAATGATTGAGAGATTGAGTTTCTGCTATTCGGAGACTTCATTAAAGGTGGGATTTGTCTTAATAATTGAGTTGCTAGTTTTAATACCTATTTTCAAAATATTATCCACTTCTACATCAGAATTTTCTTCAAGAAAATAATAAATATTTTTATTTTATTCATCTAGGAAAATAACACCATGGAAGTACTAAGAAGAAGGTGCTGCTTGATACGTTTTTAGTTCTGTTTCTTAATGCAAAAATATAACTGTATTTTCCAAATAGTTTATCACAGATTTTCTGATGCAGTCCATAAATTCATGATGCTAAGCATCCCTTCTTTTTAATTTAACTGTTATCTTTTCATCTATTTTGCCTATATCCTAACTGTACAACTTTTACCACATGGTTATTACAAGCTTGTTAACACAAGGACATACAAACTAGTGCCATTCTCCTTACCCATTAAAAAGTCAAGTTTAGTAGTCTAGAGAAGCAGACACATACGTGAAGTAATTATCTAATAATGGAAATTGAATGCAGATATTTAGTTACAAATCCACAAATAGCAGGCTCTTTTAAAAACACATGCACATCCTGCCACATAACATTTTCTACAGAGTAATTAGGGTTCTTTGCATCTGTAATTCCACATTAATGACTCTCTAAGCAAACATTGAAATTACATGGTAATATGCCATAACAGCTCCAGACTGGTTCCCTGGTATTGTACAATAAGGCCGAGAGTTTTTCCACTGTATGCGTCACAGAAGTTATCAAACAATCCTATATGTACAAAACATTGGAGACTGCTAGAAATAAATCTCTTTTAACCACGTAGCATATTCCAGTGTTCCATTATATGCTAAAACACATGCAAACATACCTCAAAGTATATAAGCACCAGTTATTTACTCAGATAATAATTAGGAATCAGTGTAAAGATATCATAAATCTCAGTCTGCATGAAAGAACATGGGGATGTTCAGATTTTTAACTGTTCACACAAAGGATTTATTACAACTCAGTAAGACAGTGAAAGATTCGGTAGACATTGCAACCCTAAAGAAAGAGTGAAAAACGTCTGTCCATGGGTATTAGCTATTTATTTTCAAAACAAAGTTGTCACTTGTTTATGAATATGAGAAAAGGGGAATGTTTATGCTGTCAGTAGCAACTTAAGGAAGTGTATATTTCACTGTGAGTATAGTCTCTAAACATGGATGTTGATATACATCTCCTAGAGAACTGGAACTCAGACAACATTATGGTTAACTGGCAGCCAAATCTCCTTTCTAATTTGAGCATTAATGTTGCTTTAGAAAGACAAAACTATTGCATATATGGGTTGATGCTTAACTTGATGCTTAGAAATAACTAGAGTTCACACCAACCTCCACAGTTGTTTTGGCTATGCTTGCAACTTTGCTTTTCTCACTGGTGGTCACAAATAAAACTTCAAATGTTCCTAGGTAAAATCTATAGGCAGAACAGAGGGGCTTGTGGCTGCCCTATAGCTGGCTGTTGAAAGAAATGGAGTGCTGGATCTGGCAGATTTGGGGAGAAAAGCAGATTCCATTGCCCACTAGTACCTAAAAGACACAGTCGGGCACAAAATTTTCCATGAAAATCTCTTCCCTGATGTTGTGGTTATGCCCTCCTTAGAGCTCCCTTCACTCCTGCCTGTGTCTTCCTCTCCTGCTCCTTCTAGCTTACTGCAGATTTTCTGACCTTGCATACTTTCTCTGCTTCTATATTCTCAAATGCTTACTGGGAAAAATAACTTGATTTTGATGATACAGTTTGGAGTGTTGCACTGTTTCACACTGGCCATTCCTTTAGGTTTTTTTTACTTAGAATGTCTGGTAATGTCTCCATTGGATTTTATATGAAGACCAGCACCAGTGAAATTGATACGTTGAGAGCAGAGAAGAGGCAGGTATGATTGTCCCCTCTGTGCACTGATGATACTGCAATCACCATTTCCCATTCCAGAACACGTTGTGTTCTCTAGAGTTAAATTCTTCTCTGAAATAAAAGGCTTCCTACTTTTAGGAGTAGAGCATTTCCCAGGTACTGCAACACAGAATGGGGCACAGAGAAACGTTCCTGATACTGTAATGTTTGGTGGCCCTTATTTTTAGTAATAAGCACTTTCCAGGATTTTATTTTAAGCTACTTATATGATCTCTAAAGTGACAGATGAACTGGTTGACAACCACATCTCACAGTGCAAGGGCATGTGCAACATCATTGTTGGGACAAATGTGGATGCATAGAGCAATGAATTTCAGCCATTCTAAAACCTCTCCAGTAAATCCATATCTCATTTTCTCAATGGGGTTACTATTTCAAATTACAACTATGAGGATATTACAAATTCAGATACTTGAAAAAGGAAAAGATCTTAAGGACTTGATCAGACAAATCCTGCTCTAAGTCGGCCATATTCCAGAGGTCCCATCTTTGGCTTCTCACCTGGTGTTTGTAAAGGAAAGCAGAATCAGGCCTAGTCCAAGTTTAACCTGCAAAATGAACCCACTGCATATATTGAAATGAAACAAAAGAAATAAACTACTGGCTTTCAAAAAGTAGTGCAGTTAGACCTCCACTGTACAGAAGATACACAGAGAGCATTTTTACTGTGTCTACCTCCAAAATGATTTCTTCTTGTTTATGATGACTTTGGATTATCCATGTTGTTCCTTTTCTGAGATTTTTTTTATGAATTCTTATCTTCTTAAGTTTTGTTAATCTTGCCTAGATTCAAACAAGTCTCCCCTGGGAGGTAAGGTTATGATTCTTCTTTCTCCAGCTAATTCTGCTAGTGTCAAAATTTGGTGGTTTCCTTGCAGAATGTGAAAGACTACTAACATTTTGGGGTAACATTGCAAGCTTTCCTCTGGGCAGATGAAGCCCTTCTTTTGCTTATGAACATATAAAATGTGTAGTAAGTTCAATTCTTTCCTTAAAAAAGGGAGTAAAGGACAAGCTGCCATTTCAGGTTAACCAAATTAAAAAAAAAAAAAAAATATCGGGGATCAGGGGAGACGGATAGTTTTTACACTTTAGATAAACTCCTGTCAAGGCCAAAGAACTACAGTGAGTAACTTTTCTTTCTTTAGTCTGTAGCATACCTTCCCTCACCTTGGGGAGGTAAACACCAGCCTGGTTAGGAGCAGAGGGCAAAATAGCAGGGATGTTGACAAGAAGGGCGGGCACAGTGTTCTTGTGCTGGTCCATAAAGGTGTATATATACATGACTATTAGAAAACATCAAAGCAAAACAAACCAAAATGATAGTAAATGCCTGGTCTAGCCTCCTGATTAGGAGACTCCAGAAGGAAACCAGTGCTAGGGGAGTTTTGTAAAACCTTCCAACAGAGCAGAGAAGTGAGAAGGCTTACTCTCCAGCAGAAATAATTGAATTTTCTAATTCTCTGCACACACTTGAACAAAAAAAGTTGCCACATGCAGCAACATGATTGATCATCCTAATCCCAGGGAATTTTACAACATAACAGGCGATATGAAAATCAAGTTTTCTGGACCTGCTGCACTTAGAACCAGCCTTGTGAAGCTTTTATGAAGAGATGGAAGAGAGAGAGATTGAGTAGCTTTTTTAAGCCCTTGTCTTATACTGTTTCAATGAGCAATGCATTTATGCATGTATTCCACTGCTTTTCAAATATATTTTGTGTTTAATTACCATCTTTCTTTTGATGGGTTCAGGGGCCAGGTCTTAATCATATAATTTTTACTATTCAGTTTATAGAGTATTTCAGGGCAGCCTGTTGTTACATATGTGCCATGCCTAACACAAGAGATCTTGCAGAACAGGCAGGACTTCTAGCTATTATTCTAATGATAAAAAAACAAACAAACAAAAACCATCCACATTAAAAACAAACAAACAAAAAAAAAACATTAAGAATCAATAAATATGGAATTCCATTGTGTCCTCCACCCACTTCTCATACAGTTACAATACCTCTTTTCATCCCATCAAAAGTTAACCACATATTTTTAAGTCTCAGTTCCAGAAGCTAATCAGCTGTAGAACTGTTTGGTGTCTGAGTTGATTTTTTTGTTGTTGTTGGTTTGTTTGTTTTTTTCTTTACTCAAATTTCTTTCAAGCTCTCACAGAGGTTTTGGAGCTTTGAGGGTTTGGAGGTTTTTTGGTTGTTTTTTTTTTTGTGGGGGGTGGGATTTGGATTTTTTTGGTGGGTTGGTTGGTTCGCTGAGTGGTTGGTTGGTTTGAGGAGTTGTTTTGGATTGTTTGTTTCTTCATTTGTTTAGTTCTGCTGCAGTCTGCTTCGTTTTTTAAAGTGTCACATCAACAAGTTAGTCGGTACTAATATCCTACTCATCCAGTGCCTTGTAGCAATCTCTTGTAGTAAGAAGCAATTTATAATTGCAGACGCAATTGTTTTGAGCTATAAATGAAATGTCAGTAATACTCAGTGCCATCAGCATTGACTGCTCGGCTGGGAATCCTGACGTCGTGAAGTCGGTTTTCTTCAGAGAAAGCTCCCTTGTCACTGTCCGTGTTACCTTATGTAGCAACAGTTCGGCCATTGATCTCAGAACCAGCACTTATATATTGATGGGAAACGAATATTTCGGGATAGTTGTTTACTTTGTCTAGCTACACAGGTGTCTCAGACGTTCGTTGTTCATTGACTCCTAATGATCGTAGCTGCGGGTCGGTCAGCAGCAAGTTGTGAAATCTGACTGTGTGCTAACTACAGCATGCAGAGCTACTCTTTACGGGTTTTTTTTACTGAAAAGAAACCCCAAAACAAAATAAAACAAAAGAAAGAAAACACAAAACTAAAACCAAAACCCCCCAAAAACCACTGCTTCCGTTTTTGTGCGTTTGTATTTTCCATCAATTACTTCTATAACTCCAGCAACAATTTGGAGGGCAAAATGATAAAAGAGGGAGAAGACTAAAAATAGTTTGATAAATGCGGTGAAAAACAGATTAATTGCAGAATAACGAATTGTTATTTAGTTATTTTTTTACCACAGAGACACCCGAGGCTGAAGTTATGTGTAAAAGCACTTTTATTAAATGACTTTTAGTTCCATGTTAAAGAACTAAAGAAAAGGACTTTAGTGTATAGCTCTTGCATCTGATCAAACTTCGATTGGTTGGGATTTACATAAAAGCGGATTTGCCTCTATTGGTATTGATTAATCTCGTGGCAGTAATCAAGTAAGGATGTATCGGCATGGGAAATATTAGAACTAACAACCAAAGGAAAGTTCTGATATAGAATATCAGTTCTGAAAAGTAAGCAAACAGAAAACACATATCATCACCCTGAACATCATCGCTTGTATGTGTCCCCAAGTGTTTTTTAGCCACGGAGTAACTCGCGGACTCAAAGGCTTCTAATTTCTTTAACTATCATTATGAATTCAGAGCAGAAAAGAGGGGTCGGTCCTGTGACACGGACCGTCAATTCGTCGCTCACACCTTCCCGGGAGCTGAAGTTTGGGGAACCCTGAGCTCTAAAGTGCACCCGGTAGGTCCCCGTAAGCGTGTCCACTTGGTTTCACCTTCCTTGCCACAGTCTAGATATTTTTTTTTTTTCTGAGCAAGGGCACTCTGTGAGACTCCTCTTGCTACTTGACGCTAATTCGAGCCTCATTAAAAGGGGAGAGGAGACGTCAAGCAACGCTCCTAGATGATCGCAACAGCAAGAAAACTTCACAGAGCCGAGGAAGTCGCTTTCCCTATCTCTGCGTGCGCCGGGGCCGCCGCGGCACTGACTTCTGGCCGCAGGATACTCGCGGCAGCCCCGGCATCGGCACCTCCCCGACCGGGACAGAACCCCAGCAGCAGCCCCGAGTCGTGGGGTTCTGCCTGCGCCGGGGTCCCCTCCCTGGGCTGGGGGATCTTTGTGCATCTCTATCAATTGCCCATGGAAAGACAAATGGAGGAAGAGTGGGAAAAAGAAAGAAAATCCCTTCTTATTTAGCTGAAACACTTATCGCTTTTTATCCCCACGGGGAGGTTGCCCATTTTCGCACGCATGGTGAATTTCGTAATGCAGGATTGTGGTTTTGATCTTTATTTTTATAATAAAAACCATCGATGCACTCTAGGAAACACCTTTCTTTTGATACTGCCTAGTACTGACTGTACTGATAAGGCAGGCGTTTCAGCTTTCTGAAAAGGTTTATTTCCAACCTTGAGATATAAAGCGCGTGAACTTAGAAACCAAAGTACGACAAAAGCGTTTGCAAATATATATATATATAAAATTTTTGAAACACTTCATTACTCTAAGACAGCAGATAAAATCGTCCCAGGAGATTTCGGGGGGCGGGATTAGCACAAGAGAGAGGTTGTTGTCTTGTTCTATGAAAACATCACACAAGCCCCAGTTTGAGAACCAGTTAGCACAAAGACTGTAAGAGAGATCTTGGGGTGGTTTTTTTTTCAAAGGGGGGAAAAGAAGCAGGAAAGTCACAGTTTAAGAACAACATCTGAAGAAAGGTTTTGATAATGTCAAAGTGGGGAGAAGGTACTCTGAAGGATATTAGAGGTGGAGAGTTTGAGATAGAGGAACACAACGCGGCCTTCGCCTTTATCAATCTGTATTAAAACTGATTCGGCTCACAGAAGAGCGACCGCCCCGACGCCTTGGGCAGTCCCCGTGGGCTGAGGCAGAGCATCGGCTCCCTTGTAATACGGGAACGGGGTAATTTGGAAGGGAGGAAGGCAGAACACGTTCCAGTCTCTTTGGTGGCTCTGTGTTATCTCCTTCATCCTGACCGCAGAAAAACCGTTGCAAGAGTGAGGGCGGGCTGGCAGCTCTCTTCCGAGCTTTAGCAACGTGTCGGCAGCCCACGGACACGAGTGGGGAGAGCCCGAGCGGCCCTTCCTTCGGCTGTGGCGAAGACGGACACCCCAGCGGCACGCTGGGGTCATAAATAACATCGGGCGGCCCCCGGCAAGGGGTCCGGTCGGGGACCGGGGGAGAGGCTATACGTCCCCATCCACCAGGCTGAAATGTTTGCCCGGCCCGGGAAGGCAGAGGTAGGGGATGGCGCTACCCGGGCAGAGCAGGGGAAAAGGCAGTGGCAGCAAGCAACGACTGAGCAGGGGACTGTCCTTGTAGAAGGCCGGGAAGGAGAGAGAAGTGGCGGCGGCGGCGGGGGGCGGCGGCTCCCCGGGAGGCTCCGCCGGCCCCGGGCCCTCCGCCTCGGAGGACATTTGTCTCTTGAGCTTGTTGCGGCGGTTCTGGAACCAGATCTTCACCTGGGTCTCGGTGAGGTGCAGCGCGGCGGCCAGCCCGGCCCGCTCCGAGCTGCTCAGGTAGCGCTTCACGTCGAAGGTGGACTCCAGCTGGAACACCTGGCTCTTGGAGAAGATGGTCCGCGTCTTCTTGCGGCCGCCCGCCGCCGGCGATCTGCCGGTCTCCGCGCCGCAGCCCCTGGCCTCTCGCGGGGGCGGCTGCCGGGGGACGAATAGTCCCTCCGTGGGGAGCGGGGTCCCAGCATCCCAGCCCTCGGCCTCGGGCAGGAGGCCACGGCTCTTCCCTTCTGCCCGAAGCCGGCGAGACTCGCTGCCTGCAAGGGCAAAGCACAGCATCAGCCCCGCCGCGCCCGCGCCCCCGCCCCGCATGCACGCACGGCCCGGCGGAGTGCAGGGAAAGGGTGGGGGATAGGATGGGGAGGGGGCTGCCGAGGGCTGGCCGAGGTCCCACACCCTTCAGAGGGGAGAAGGGTGAGACGCTTTCATAAGGATCCAAGGAAAACCCTCTGCCAGCTGTATGACAGGGAAGTGAGGGGCTCCTGGGCGCGGGAGAGACAGCCCGGGAGGGGGGCACAGCACCCTGGAAGCAGGTTGGTACGTGTGCGGTGGCATCTCCCCGCGTCCGCCCGCGGGGCCTCCGTTCCTCCTCCGACTGCGGGAGCGCCGCGACGGCGTGTGCGTGTCTCTGTCTGTCTGTACGTGTACATGCTGTGTGTGCGTGTCCGTGTCTGCGTGTGCGTGTCCGTGTCTGCCTGTGGGTGTCCGTGTCTGTGTGTGCGTGTCCATGTCTGTGTGTGCGTGTCCGTGTCTGCGTGTCTCTGTCTGCGTGTGCGCGGGCCCAGCACGGCGGCGCTGGCGGTGCCCGGGACACCGCCCGGCTGGGGGCCGGGCTGCGACCCGACGTGCGAGACAGCCTGAGGCGCTGCTGGCTCCGTACCCGAGTCGCCGGAGCCTTTACTGGGGTCTTGCTCCTCAGGCCCCTCTCCCTCCTCCTCCTCGTCCTCCTCCTCCGGCAGAGCGCAGCGGGCTCTGCCCTGCTCCCGGGCCGGGCGGCAGGGGCCGGGCTGCAGGATGCTGTCGATGCTGAAGGCCGGCGGCGCGGCCGGGGCCGGCGGTGGGGCTCGGCGGCCTCCCCCGAGCTGCACCATGGCGCGGCGAGCCGAGCCGAGCCGAGCCGAGCCGAAACGCGCCGAGCCGAGCCGCAGGACTGGCGGCGGCTGCGGGAGGGCGTCTGCGGCAGCCAGGGCGGAGGGAAGGATGGGTCGGGGGAGGAGGAAGGGTTGGGAAGGCGGAGGGAGGGGATGGAGCTAGAGGGAGCCAAAGGACTGAGGACGGGGGGAGCGGTGCAGCGGAGGGAGAGAGAGAGGGGAGACAAAGAAGGAAAATGAGCAGGGTCTAGAGGGAAACAGGGAGAGGGGCGGAGGGTATCCCAAGACGCTCCGAAAGGGTGCCCTGGACAGCCGGGGGGGGGCAAGGCTGGCTGTCCTGTTCAGACCCTTCACTGTAACTGGACAGAGGGAAGAAAGAGCGAGACCTAGGAGGGCCCAAAGGAAAGGAGAAGAGGAGGTGGGATGGCAGGAAGAACATCTCTGTATTAAAGGAGAAGGATGGACGGAGAAGACTGGAAATGAGAATAGGGGAACGAGGCGGAGTGTTGCGAAGAAAAGCAGTGATAGCAGTGAAAGAGGAGGGGAGACAAAGGGGAAGCTGGGTACTGCGAACCCTTTCCCTGTGTTTGTACGGCACCTGGCAGGACCCCAGGGAGACTGATGAGAGCATTTGCTGCAGATTGTCCACACCTCTGCCCTGGAGTTGGGTAGATCGTGGAAGAGCGATTCATACAGCCAGAGTCACTTTCTTGGGGTCCTTTCACGTGCAGTCCCTCAGACTGACTACGCAGGGTTCACCTGGGGAGAAAGGAATCCCTTTTCTTCCCATGGAGCCCCGTGGTGTCAGGGGCTCCCGCGAAATCCACATGTAACCTTCACACGCTGCCCACCACGACACCATACCGTTACCCCACTCCTCCCTCGGGAGTCAGCAGAGTTCCTCAAATGAGGAAGTGCTGGTCGAGTGCGTGGGTGTGTGTGAATACTCCAAGGTGTGCCTTTGGGGGGATAGAAAAGCGTTCACCTGAGCTGTAGAACTTGAAGGATCGATGTGTTTCTGTATTATCTTGAGAATTTTTGCTCCCCACCACCTCCCAGTACTTCATCGCTTTAAAACCCGTTTTCACTGCTAGAGGCAGGACATCCAGCGACTTTAGAGCCGCCATCAGATGCGGATCGCAGGGAATCCTCTCCCTCCCTGCGCGCCTGTGTAAAACCAGGGGGATGCTTCCAATCGGCTTTTAAGAGGGCTTTTAGTCCGAATCTCCAGGTTTCCACCAGGAAAACTGCTGAGGGCAAGCCCTTGAAAAAGAGTTGACAATGGAAGTGCTGATAGGCTTTTAAATATTGTGATGCCAGAGATTCCGTGAGCTAAATTCAAGGCGTCTTAAGACTTTGGACTGCCTTAATCTTCAACGCACGAGTACTTGACAGAGTAGGTTTCAGCTCTTTTTCATTAAATTTCTTTCACTTTATAATTGCATTCAGATTTTGATGCAGCCGTCTGCTGGAGAGCCGTACATTTTTCACCGGGCGAAAAAAATAACATATCCGTCTTCCATCAACACAATTATTGGCCAAATGCCCAAACCTGTTGCATTTGTTTTGCAGTCTCCTGTACAAACTGGTGGTTCTAACGGAGCAAAATATCCACTTAAGAGAGAGCGATATGCCAAGTGAAGGGCTGAGGTTGAGATATACAAAATATAAAGGAGCAGCTGAAAATATAATTTAAGAAATTGTGCGTGAGACGGTAAAAGTAGGAGCATGGGAGACTTGAATACCAGGTCGGGTTGCTCTTTGCCTCTGCACTTCTGTCTCGACCTCCTTTCCCGCTGTCTGTGAGTGAGACACGTCCCAGGTGCTCACATCTGTTCTTGCTGCAAACTATTTCCCTTTTAGTCCAAAAAAAAAAAAAAAACCGTCTTGAAAAGCCAATGCCTTGATTCAGTGTGTTTCCTAGAAGATATTTTCTTGGAAGAAAAAGGAAAACTTGAAGACAGAAAATAAGAAAATTGAGGAAGGATACATAAGTTTTATCCCCCTTTTTTTTCTTTCTTTTTTTTCTTCCCCCCCCCCCCCCGCCACTGCGGTCCCCTCCACTCTGAGCAGTCCAAGCCCAGCTCTGTAAAACCCGGCCCGATAACATCCCGCAGGAAAAGTTCTGCCATGCTTTCCCAGCTCCATTTGGCCAGCTTTTCAAAAACGATTTTTTTTCCCTAAACCCCGTACAGTGAGAGAGCACGCTACTCACTGAGAGATACTGCTGAATCTCCTTAGCCTCTGGGGCAAGTTGCAATCAATTCACTGGCCACAAGAGGATGGGGGAGGCCTCCGGAGTTCCCCCCTGCAAAAAGTCCTACAAGCCAGATCCACACTGGGCTACTCATGCCCCCTGCTAGGCTCATTCTTATCTTCATGGGGAAGTAAAGACCCATAGGTAGAGCGTATCCTGCAAAACCCAAACAACCACCTGCAAAGTGCCCTCCTACGGAGCGAGAGGGGCTGACGCGGGGGAGAGCAGCGGAACCCCGCGGGCTTGCTCTAGGTCCCCAGCATCCCGCTCCGAGTCCCGACCGGCCCACATTTGACCCATTTGAGCTGATGTGGGGAATTGTGTCCCACAGAGCGGCGGGGCGAGAGTCCTTGCCAAAATCAATGAACTTTTTCCAGTGTATGGTTCCCGGAACTCTTGAAGCAGCCCCTGGAAGACATTGGGATGGGAGCAGCGGTGGGCAGGAGCGGCTTTGGCCTTAGCCTCCCCTTTCTGCGAGGATTAGCTGCCAGAGTTGAGCCAGCAAAGCGGATCTGGTTGCCAGAGAGGGGGTCCCGCAAGGTTCATCCTCCACACCATCGCTCTGTACCATCTCTGTTCACTCCCAGGCTCGGAAATGGTGCCGGTCATAAGCAACAATTTTTCTTAAACTAGGGCTTTTCTGACACTAGTACTTGTTAAGCCCGTGCTCCATTTGTACTTTATTTGTGAGGAATCTAGTTGTCTGGGACGTGTGAGGACGCACGGAGGCCAGTAGCGCACATTTAAGGGCAGGAAGAATGAACCTTTTTCTTTGAATAATTTAATCCTATATTAGAGGCTAATATGGTGCGGAGTGGACAACTTTTACCTGTGAAAGCTTTTTACCAGAAATCACCCTACTCACATATCTATATTTCCATTTTAGCTCAGAGCACAAAAGTCTCATACTCTAAACCTGATGGAAATGCAATTTGATTAGATGCTACAAAACCGCCAAAGAATCTGGTTTTGCTTGGTTTATGCAATCGGGCTTGTTTTACTCCCCGATGTACTCGAGGGTAGATCAGGCCATCCCTGGATTTCACATACCCTTTCAAATAAGACTCTGTCAACTGCGGACATAGCGGCACTTTGCAGCCGTCCTTAAACCTCGGCAAGTGGGTCCAGAACAGAAGTGCTGTCTGAAAAGTTCATTAAAATCACTAGGCGGGGTTGGATACCTTGGCTCTGCTCCCTAAATAAAACTTGCTTTGGCGATTCAGCAGTGGCTGGGTATGAATCGCCTGCTGCTGTTGCGGTCTCTCGCCTCCCCGTCGGGGCCCCGCCGCCGCCCCCCTGGAGCAGGCAGTGGTTGGGAGCAGCGGGGTCATCCCTCACCTCCGCCGGGCATCCCGGAGAGGGAGTGGAGGAGAGAGAGGAGAGAAAACCGTTTCAGTAACTGGAAAGCAACTCTTCCATGGGAAGGCAGCTACAAGCGTCACACAGAAATAGACTTTCGGGGAAGCTGGGCGCGCTCAGCCGACTGGTCCAGCCCAAGAGGTGTCAGCACACGGGCGGATCGGGCCATGCTGTGACCTCGGGACAGAAAAACGCTTTTCGAAACTATTTGTTTCCCTCTGAGGTCAGTTTAGAGTACTCAGTGGAATCGCCTTCCTCCAGACGCTGCGCTTGATACGAGAGGGATGAAGAAAAATCCTAGAGGGGACTTCTGAATAAAGTTAGTTCAGTAGACTAGAATTGCTAAAGAGGCAAGGGAAGGCAAAGCGAAGGGGAAGGGGAAGGGGAAGGGGAAGGGGAAGGGGAAGGGGAAGGGGAAGGGAAAGGGAAAGGGAAAGGGAAAGGGAAAGGGAAAGGGAAAGGGAAAGGGAA
>JAWWMP010000132.1:63969469-64012989 GCA_035047865.1 Dendrocincla tyrannina
TTTTTTTCCGGAGTAATCATTTCAGATCGCGGTTTGCCATCATTTCCTGCAAGCTAGGAGGGGAGGGGGGAGGGGGAGGAGGGGAAGGGAACGGGGAAGGAAAAAAAAAAAAAAGCAGCCCGACAACCCATCGGAGGCGCCAGATTCTGCGCGAAAACGCTAATAACGAAATAAAAATGTCATGCGAGTTAAACGGCGGGCAGGAGCGGGGGATCCTGCGGTGGGCGGAGCGCCGCGCAGACTGGGATGTGCGCGGGGGGAAGCGGCGGGCGCCGGGCGCTGCCGGGCGTGTGTGCGTCTCCCTGTGCGTGCGTGCCCGTGTGTGTGCGTGTGGTGTGTGTGCCGTGCGTGTCCGTGTGTGTGTGTGGTGTGTGTGCCGTGCGTGTCTGTGTATGTGTGTGTGTCTGTGTGTCTGAGCGCACCGCCCCGGAGCCGCCGCTCACGAGCTCCTTATTTAGGTCAATTAGGGAGCAAATCCCGACGCGGGGGGGGTGATGGGGAGGAGGGGGGCCGCTCCACATCCCGGCGCTCCCACTGGCTGCGGAGGGCTCAGCGGGCAGCATGGCCAGCCAATGGGAGACCCGGACACCGCGGCCTCATTAATATAATTAATATCATTAATATAATTAATATCATTAATAATCATCATCGCGCCGCTCCCGCCCCCCGCTGCTCGGCCGCTTTCATGGGCGGCGGCGGCGGCGATGGACGGAGGAGATACGCCCTCCGCCGCCCGGAGAGCCTGGACCGCAGAGCGGTGAGGTTGTCCTCAGCACGGAGCTACTCCGGTTGAGGCATATGAGTCGGTTTGTGGGAGGGATTGACGGAGGCACGACTGTCCTCCGCGAGCAGGCAGCGTCCTGCCGGTGGAGGGGAGGGTGCCCGGTAGGGAAGGGAGGAGGACTCTCCTCTAAGAGGTCTCCGGAGGCCCGCTTGGTTTACCTTTATATATGTGTATATACATATATAGGCATATTTTTATATATGTACATGTGATGTCTCTGTAGTTTATTTAGAAAAACAGCCAGCCCTGCTCATAGGAGAAAAGGGTGGTCCAGGACGCCTCATCTGCGCCGCCCCGGGCAGGGAGGCCGAGGCGATGCGCTGCCCGCTCCAGGAGCCAGCCCGCGGCTCCTGGTATTACCCCTCCGCAGCCCGACTTTTTTATTATTATTCTTGCTGTAATCCCATTTCATGGGAAGCCGTAAAGGCATCGTTCCCCTGCCCCCTTTTTGCCACCATCTGGAACCCGCCTCGAGACAGGGACTTCCGTCAGCTCTACTAAGTTCCCCTTCACTGCGGTGCGCCAGGGCAGGAGGGTTATCCTCTGCCTGTTTCCTTGGGACCAGGCGAGCTAGGTTAGTAGAGAGACGAGTCTGTACAGAGTTCACGTCGGAGACCCGTGGAGGTTTGGGTGAGTACACAGATGCCGGCCGCTGAGATGTTCATTGGCAGGTCAACCCTCTCCTCCTGCTCCCCTCTCCTTCTCTGCCGGAGTATCCCTCCTTGTTCCCCTTTGCGGTACTTCTGGACAAGGAGCCTTTTCTCAAGCCCCGCCTCTCCCTCCCGCTGTGGAACGGGGGCACCGGCTGTTGCCCAGCGGGAGTGTCCGGCGGGCTGGGAAGTAGTCGAGAGCGAAGCCGGCCTCCCCTGCCCATAGCAGTCTCTCTCCCTTTACCGGAGTGGCAGTGGGGACGTTTCAGGTCAGGGCCTATTTTTGAAAGAACAAAAAAAAAAAAAGAGAGAACGAAAATAAGGAAATAATTCCACTTCCAAAGACTGCATAAAGATGCAAACAGCTGGAGCTCAGAAACGGGCTCTGGAAAAGCAGGAATATATGGAGGCATATTCGGCTTTCGGTCTTACCTGGGCAGAGACCAAGGGTAGTCTAATGAATTGTAAACCAGGCGACAGAATATTTGTCACTTGTTGCACAGGAGTGACGTTAACAAACATGACTTTTATTCTCTGTGCATCTTGATGCGTGTTCCTGAATAGGAAATAAGAGTTTGACATAGTTCTTATGCATCCATAAACCGTCAGCTCTGTTTGACTGGCAGACTCAGAAAATACATGTGTGCTTTCCTGAATAAAGAGAAAAATGTGGACCCTGATTGCTTCTATACATTCTATATACAGTATGCAAATCTATAAAAGATATGCTTGTATCCCTTACCAGTATTTTATAAAGTGTCCCTACAGTGTGAGCATGCAACTTATGTAATATCATTTGCCTTCCCCTTAGGAATAGTTTAATAAAATTACTAAGAGTAAATTTGTCCTTCCTTTTCCTCCCTCCATATTTCTGTAGGACAACATATAAGTGTTTGGTGTGCAATAACTCTGAACTGCTTTTGTGAAAACCATATACTCAGACATATTCCTGAAATACAAACTCTGCATGAGTTTAATTTTATACCTGCAAATACAACGCTTCTACATACATGTCCGTGTGTATGGGGGATTTTTTTTAAGCTCGTAGTTATGTTTGCATACTTTCTGTATTGTTATAGTGACATTATTAACATTTCGTGTTTAATATTCTTAGTATCTATTATGATGATGAAAAAAAAAAGGACGTGTTTTCCCTGGATGTCTCCTTCAGCCACCCATCAGAGGTCTGTGTATGGAGCAGAAAAAGCACCCAATGATGGTATTCTCGTAATTTAATGTTGGAAAGACCTCCTGGGTCCTGCCCTAAAGCCTTTCGGTGTCATTTGCCCGGGGGTAATGGGTGCGGGGGGTGTCCCCTGTGCCAAGGGCTTTGCCATCATCCCGGGCTACCTCTCCCCGTCTCCGGCGGGGCTCAGCGTGGCCGCGGCGAGGCGGAACCTCTCCTTCCCCTACTGCTTTCTCTCCCAAGCCCATCTCTTTGCGGCACGGTAAATCTTTGGTTTTTTGGAGACAGGGGAGTGGAGAGTCTTTCCTTGGGCAGCTCCTGATGCCTCCCGTGGGTCAGTAAGAATTTCATCGTTTTGTCGGCAGAGATGGCTTTGAGAACCGGTTTACACTACAGGTGGTGGGGACACATTTTTTTTTTTCCAGTTTTGACTCTGTTTCTTTCCCGGGTACATGTTTTTCTCCGAGGCTTTGGAGACCTCCGGGTCCGGTCCAGCTCCGCGAGGTGTGGGAGGGCTGCGGCCTGTGGCCCCGGCCGCGCTGCCGGTGAGATGTCTTCGGCTGAACAGTCCTGTCTTCCAGTCCGTGCTCATCACTGGCGTGGGTTGCCCGCCAGCGTGGAATGCCCGTGAGTTATCCCCTCGTCACAGTCTCCGACGGATCCTGAGCCTCTGGCAGGGTTTGGTCGACAGCCGGTTGTCGCGCAGAGAGCAGGGAGCAGCGGGGCTTTGGGACCGGGCTCCTTAGGGAATCAGCAGACTGTGGGCTGTATTTGGGGGTGAAAAAGCGTATGCGACTGTGAGAAGAGCCCCCGGTGAGTCACGGTGCTGGCGGGCCGACCACTCCTGCCGCTGTCCGGCCACCTCGGCATGGAGAGAAGCGGGCTTCCTGCAATGTGAATGCAATTACCCTGCTAGTGTTTGATGTCTCCCCTTGCTCTCCCTTCACTAGCACTGCCTTGGATGTGTCATAAAATAGAAGCAGAATGAAAGACAGGCTTTATCGCTCGCACCCTCACCTTTGCTCCTCTCTGCTTTTAAGGGCCGCGGAGCGCTTGAGTCCGGATCTTTGCGGGAGACTATTGACCCCCCAGTGCTGCGGGCAGAGGTGGTTTGGGAAGGTGCATCATACTCCTTTCTCTGTGCCAAAAAAGCGGCGCTTAACAGATAGCTCAGTTCCTATCACCTTCCTAAGAGATCAGACGGCAGCGCTGGGGGTAAGGGAATATTTTTGGCCAATATCTGCCTCTGCTTGATGTTGATATACACATATATATAATTTATAATTTTTATCTATGGTTTATATATTATATATATTATGTTTATACACACACATGCTCATATGTATACATATATGCATATATACGTGTATACTTATAAACAAAATACTGTTTCAGCAAGGTTCTATTTAAGTATAAAAATAAAACAAATAAAGACCATGTTAACATCTTCAGTAGACAGTCGGGAGCCACCAAAATGCAAAAACTCTTTCTAGAAAGAGCATTTTTTTTTTCGGGTCCAAAGTTCCTTTAGAGGAGTAGAGGTGGTGGTGGGGTGGTTTGTATACCTACTTCTAAAAAAACCCAACCAAACAATAAAACAAACAGCAAAATAACAAACAAACATAGAAACCCCACCAAATAAAGATCGACCTCTAAACCTTTGTGTGACATCTTTCTTTCCCTCCGCCTCCTTCTTCCAGAAGGCGAGGGCCCGCTCAGGTCCCCGGGGGAGCCGCTCAAACTCTGCCACCAGGTCACCTCTAGTCCCTGCGGAGTTCGCCAGGTCTCTGCTCCGGCTCTGTCGCCCTCAAAAAATGGCGGGGACCCGGGGATAGGGGATTATGCCCTGCTGAGGCTCACAGGGACAAGCAGAGCGGGCGTTTCAGAGGAGTCTGTCGCGCTGCCCCCCTACCTGGGTAAAGGTCCTGTGCACAACTCATGGGCTTACTCCATTTTGGGAATGGGAATCTACAAAGGGCAAGGACAACACGGCAATGGGAAACCCTTTTTCTTACAGATAGAGAACCCTAAAGCCCTTTATATGTGAGTTAAAGAGCACCTAAGTGCAGCAACACTTTTTGGACTCCTTTCTGAATTTGCAGTAAATTTCAAAGAGGTCCCTGAAGATGAGGAAACAAAGAAACTTTTATTTTTTATATTCCCCCCCTCCAAGTGTATTATTTTTATAAACCAAATCCAACAGAATTCTTCACGATCAGTGATACTGAAAGAGAACTTTTCCCCTTTCAAGGACGCTGCACAACTCATGCTGTGTCCCATGAATGTATTCATTATTCACAGATAGTCACTAAGTGCTTTGGATTGAAACTTCCAGCCCGTGGCATGTCCTGACTGTCCGCGATGCCTATTTATTGCTCGTTAGAGATGCTATACAACTGGGAGCATGAATCGCATCGCTTGTGAGCTGGTTTCTTGCTAAGTGAGGGCTATTTTAACCAATGATAAATTATCGAACTGAGAAATATCCTTGGGTACGTGAATATATTAACTAAGATAACACATCGAGAATGATTTGGGGAAATATCTATTCCCATGTGTTAAAATTCAAGGGCCCTTTCAGGACTATTTAGTTGTTTTACTGGAAAAGGAGAGACAGGGAGAAAATAAATCATCAGCAAATTATAGGATATCTTTAAAAAAAAAGAAAAAAGGAAAAAAAGGGGAAAAAAAGAGTAGTCCCTACTGAAATGAGCTAACAATTATAATGCAATCCAGTTTTAAAGTGACTTTTCCAGAAAGGTCTTTGGCATTGATTTCCTTACAAAACATGTATAGTGAGAGAATGCATGGTTTTATTGGTACTGGTTAGGGTCAGCCACAGGAGAATTATGGGGGTCATGTGAAATAGGTGCCAATAAGGCTTTTATTATTGTTATACAGACAAAAGAGCATTATGGAAAGAGATCCTTACCAGACCTAACCATGGATATTTTGTTCTGTTAACAATCATGTTGGAAAATACAGAGACACTGTAAAAAAAAATTGACTTTTCAAAGCTTTTTAGAACATTAACCTATTATCTGTAAGACTTTTGGAACTATTTTCCCCCAGAAAATTAAGATTTCCTGAAATGAAGCACTGCACTTAACTCATTATTTTGTTTAAATCAAAAGATCTAGGGAACTGGAAAAAAATACTGCACTGTCACAAGAGAATGTAATGGTCTCAATTTTGAAATAACATGTAGCATTTGAGTTTTGTGTTATACGAGACAAGAAAATCAAATTAATTTTTAATTAACAAGGTACTCTTTAGTTTGTATGTATGCAAAGTTTGAGTCTGAATATTTTCTGCCAGAACTTGGGAATGCTTAAGAAAAAATTCTTTAAAATGCTGTTCTCCTTCTCTCATCCAATCTTGAATGATTTTAGTGGAGCATTAAATGTTGTTAAGAACTGCAAAGAACTTCCCCACGTGTTGATACCTTGGATTCTTAGATCAAACTTCAAAAACTGTTGGAGCTTAGTGAATTTCGTAAAAACTCATACCTTCTTAAATCTGATTGACTCAGGAGTTTTAGATTAATTCCAGGATGGAGCCACATTCAATCAAAGCAAGTATTAAGAACTTACAGTACAAAACATCCTTTGTACTTTTACAGTTGTGTAAAAGGAAAATGGATGCATGGATCAAAGTTAGCCCCCAAATAACATTAACCTTGGAGTAAAAATCATACTAGCTTTTTCACTTTGATAGTAAAATAACTCAAATTGTGTGTATCTAAGGGAAATGTCCAAGAAAACTTGTGAAATTACATCAAACTTTATTCAAAAATCACATCTATTTAGGAGATATATTAATAAGAAGGAAGTGTGCTCTGTGTAGATCGAAAACAGAAAGCATCTCTTTGACACTTACTTTTAAGTCATTTATCATAAGAGAGGACAACCTATCAACTTCTAAAGCTGTCATTAGATCAAGGAAAGTGTTTTCTATTGTCATGTGAAACTTATGCTTCTGCAAATCATATTTGAAAAAGGCACACAGATCCCTTCCACCCCCCCCAAAAAAAGCCTTTCACCGATGATATAAAACCATGAATTTTTGAGTCAGTCCAGAAATAATCTTTGTAGAATTCCATGAGTAGTTAAGAGTTTATGCGAGTCATTAAAATCTGAGAATGAATGTAATTTTCAAAAGGTTCTGTAATAGATTATAAGTGGTTTTGCAATGCTCCAGCATATGTGGAGATACATATCTGGAGATATATACAGTTACATACATATGAATATATTTATTATGGTATACAAAAATTACATTTTGACATAACATGAAAGTAGTGTAGAAATGCCTTTAGAAAGGACTGGACCTAGTCAAAATTAATATTGTAATGAACTCAGATCCTAATGTAAATCCATGGAAACCCCAAATGCATTCACTTGCTTGTTCTGAATTATTTTGTTATCAAGTCTGATTAGTCCTAGAAAACCCTGAAGCAGTAGGAAGGCTGGGTCAAGCACTGAGTGAACTCGGTGGTAAAGCTCTGTTTGCTTTCTCTCGGCAAGCAGCGCTGAGAAGTGCTATCTTCTCCAGGATCTCAGTGGGGCTCAGCAGGAAACCCAACCATATCAGCTCCTTCTCATAAGATTCCCCTTTGACTTCACAAACTCCTTGAGTTGTGTTACAATAGCTCAAGCCAGTTCCCACAGTAATTCGTCATGAAACCTGAACACCACTGCTCACATTCTGCCCTGTGAGGACATGAGAAGTCAACCCAGAAATTTACACAAGCCTCTGGCTATGAATAATAAAATCCATGGTGCAGTTATCTGAAATAGGAGCAACAAGCTGACTTGCTGCAGGAACATTTCCATATTACACTTTGTAAATCCATGTCTTGCTCTGAGGAATTTAAAGTCTCAATTTAAATGGAGACAGTAGTGGAGAGGAGAGCTGAAGGTACACCTTCATTGTGTGTTGTAGGGCTATGTCCTACTGACTAAAGACGAAGATGTGCCAATGCCCCTTTTACATCCTTCTCTCATGCAAAATTCTCCTCCCACATCTACTGAAGTGGACTAATCAAACTAAGCGGAGACCTCTGTGTTTAACCTTTCATTCTACCTTCCTCCTAAAGATAAAGTTTATCTTGTCAACATTGTCCACACATTCAGGGAGTGACTGTCATAGAGGAAAAGTCAGGTGAATCACTTTGCATGGCTACTTCCAGCAGTCTGGTGTTGGGGAAACTTCCTTGCTGCTTCACAACAATACATACCATGGTGCAGGGGGATGAAGGGCAGCTCTGCAGAGAAAATGAAGTTGACTGAATTTGTGGGGGGAAGGCACTCAGCTGGAGATAGGACTGCTCTCTTTAGCAAGCACACTCTAATGGTATGGCCTCTCTGTTCCAGGTCACAGATGACTTGGTCTTCTCTTGTACTGCTCAAAAACTTCATATGATTTGTCTTTCTTGTCTGAGTGTGCATAGGCAAGGTAAACAGGATCACAGCACAGGCTTAGGAAAATGCTTGTTCACAGTCTTCACTGTAAACTTACTCTCTGGCAGCTTTTGGCCCATCAGACCCCTTCCAGTCCATGTCAGGGCATTTATAGGATAATAAAGTCCATAGACAGCTCCTGGTAGATATGTCTTGGAGTGGAAGAGCCAAGCCATGTCACACCATTTGCACTTAGGACTAGAGGCTGTGACCAGCAAGGATGCAGCCTGAAGAATCCAAAACCCTGTTGTTCATCTGGCAAGGGATCACAGTTTCCTTAGCAGGAAGATAAAGTGCCCTGTCATCATGGCGTGCAGTTATGGTAGTTCGAGTAGGTGATGTGTATTTTGCAAAGGGGAGTACCTCTTGCCTACACTTCCTTCTCTTCCCAGTCAATATCCTTGCAAAAGCCTGGCAAACACCAGCCCTTTAGCAGTATTTATAGCTGTATCTCTATCAGATGAGCCACTCTAAAAGTAGGTTAACTCAAAACATACCACTTTGCTGCTTGGAAATACAGATGTGATGGGATATCTGGTTCTAATATACAGATCACCTTATGGTGTGGCAGGTTTCAGTTTCCACAATAGAGAGTGCATTTGTGCTAGGAGTGATTTAAGCCATTTGGGACCTTCAAAAGCAGAACCCCTTCCTGAACCTTATTGGAAATGACTACACTTGGTGAAAAAAAAAGGAAGAGAAACTAGAGGGGTGATCCAAGATCACACACATCTAAAGAGTGGAAAGGAAACCCTTTCAAAATGTTGCTCTTTCTCACAGAAAATGCCTAAGATAAGTGTGAAAGAAGTGTCTCCATTCTTTTGTTGAGCTATGAAGTCCTGCTAAAGCTGATGGAACTATCATCTCATTGCAAAAAGCCACCAGGTTTAGTAAAGAACACTCAGTTTAGTAAGTACTAGTGATATCAATCATATTTTCTATTGCATTTTCCTTTTTACATTTCTCCTTTTCTGAGGGAGGTGATGAGGACGACAACAAAGCAGGTTTTTCCTTTCAGATACACCTGGTGGATTTTAGCTCTGATATTTCTCTTTCCTCACTACACGGAAATCCCTTAGGAAGAGCAAAATATCAGCATAAAGATCATCTGTACAGATTGGAAAGAAGGATTTTGCCCTTGGGTCCAAAAGCTGGAATGTTTTCTGCCAATCATACACTCCATAAAACATATGTACTTAATAAATAAGCAAACAAGCTTGTGCTCAAATGAGGTTTCCATGCAGTAAAGGAGAACAACATTTGGCAAGCTGGGGTTGGAGAGTTGACATCTCTCTTGTACCTCAGACCACTTTTTTCAAACACCTACTTTTCATCTTCACACCAACTGTACTTTTGAGATGCACAAGAGGAAGTTTACAGAAGCTTATTCCAGGTGATCTTAAATGGTACTTCCTCACAGATACAAATGGTCCCACACAAAAATGCACGGATTATGTCTACCTTGTCCAAGAAGGAAGCCAGTGAGCTAAGAAGTCTTTCCCTCATTCACATCTACTGTCTCACTGCCTGCACAGGTCAGCAGGGAAACAGCAGAGGGGAAGCAGCTGGAATGATGCCAGCACTTTGGGCTTTTGGCCCCGCTCTACAGCAGGAGCTTGGGGCCTTTTTGCATCGCTCTTCTCCAGAGCTGTCAGCAGGTAAAACAGTCTGCCATGTTTCACAGAGCTGCTGAAACATGATGTGCTCTGTCTCCACCTTTGGCAGAGCTCGCCTGACCCTGCCTTGCTCCTTGCTTAGGGTGAGGGGGATTCAATCCCCTTGGCAGCCCCGACAGGTTACCCAGGCTTGGTCAGGCCTAAGAAGCTGTCCTCTTACATTTAGCAAGAGAGAAACATGCCCACCATCTGCTTGCAATTGCTGAGACACCAAGCACAGCTTTTGCTCTCACATGTCTCCTGAACGTTTGACAATCATGACAGTCAGACTTAGCAAGATCTTATCAGTACTTCTTGGTTGTGAGACCAAAGGCCTGAACACCACCAGATCTCCACAGGGTTTGCTGGGATGGAGAATGCGTCTGTTAAACAAGATGGCTCTCCCCAGAAGCAGCACCTATTTCCAGTGCCACATGGTCCCCACTTGGCGCAGGAGCCAGACAGAAGTCAGATGTCAAACTAATAGATTTATCTTGACTTCTACTGTGCAGAGGGGCAAGAGGGCCACCTGCAGAGGGTAATCCATCTCCCCTCTCTGTGCACCCCTATGTGGCAGGGATGATCACTACTGCAAGTGCTTTCAAAGTAACCGTAGAGGACATGTACATTAAACCAAACACTTGACATCTAGCTGGTTGACACTGGTTGAAATGAAGCCTACCTTATTTCTTCCTTTTCTGATTTCGTCTGTCTTGTTTGGCTGGGATAACCTTTCCCTTTTCTCCACCTGTGCCTTTTAGTGTGAAGAACAGCAGAAGCAGAATAAGGACCTGACTCATCACTCCATCTTTTGCATATCCTTACAAATGTATGCACA
The DNA here is from genome assembly GCA_035047865.1 of Dendrocincla tyrannina. Lineage (NCBI taxonomy): Eukaryota > Metazoa > Chordata > Aves > Passeriformes > Dendrocolaptidae > Dendrocincla > Dendrocincla tyrannina. Next base: position 63,980,045 of record JAWWMP010000132.1, read on the forward strand.
TAGCCTCAAAACTGTCATACAAAGCTGCATGGCAGCCATTCCTTTAAATAAAAAGTAAATTTTGCGTAATTTTTACCAAATTATTACATGGTAGAGTGAAGTCAAAATCAAGTTCATTTAAGGATAAAACCACAGTAGATTAAATTTGCTTAGATCTGTTGTTCTTTTAGTCCACAGGGATAAAAAACAATTGTTTTATCTGAAACTCTTAATTTCCTTCATAATTTAAATTGTTTCATTAAGAGCAACAATTATATTATCCCAAATTAACTATGTTTGGTTACGTTTATCTTAATCTCATGTTCAAATCAGAAAAAATTTAATGAAGGGACAATGAAATATTTCCTTGGACTTTGTGTTGATCAGTGAAGTCCTGTGGGAACCTACCTCCACGATCAGCAGTGAATTAAAAAGAGATCATAATTCAGAGTCAAAAAGAGCAAACATCTCTTTGTCTGATGTTAGGTCTTTGTTTTCTATCCTGTGCTGAAATTCCAAGTGTTCCTACACACAGGTGTTTCCTTTTCATATATCTACTAGAGCCAGTGTAAAAAACAAACAAACAAACAGAAACCAAATAAAAAACACCAAACACATACACACAACTCCCTCCCCACACCTAAAAAAAAAAAACAACCCAAACAAAAACAACCACCAAAAATACCCCCCCACTCAAACCAAAACCCCAAAATCCAATGAGATCTGATTCAAAAGAAAGGTATCTTAGCCTTAAAATGTACAAATTTAAATCTGGTTTATTCTTGAGAAATCTGAGTCTGCGGAATCTGAACTACTTCTTTCCATAAGGACCAAATCTACAGTTTGCATGATGCATGAGAAGGATTAGTAAGGATTTAAGCACTACTTGCACCTTGCTGATCCCTCAGTGTTATTTAGAGAACTTTGGGAGCCTTTTTGACACCTAATGAGGACTTATAGATTCTTTAGGTTCAATTTAAATTCGGATTAATATTCTAGATTAGTTTGTTACTATGAATTTTTCAAATGCTACTAAGTTCTAAAGATTGTATCTCTACCTAATCAGAAATTAACCTTGATATGTAGACACAGTTTATTTAAAATTCTACCATCATCAGCATGATTAAGAAAAGAATTATAAAAATCTTAAGATTGTCTTTCACAGAGTCTGAATTTGGGGAAAATATTAACTGACATAAATTTATATGGCTTCTATGCAACAAAATTAATTTGGGTCTGGATGAAATCTGAGGAAAGTGATTATAAAACTGTGTCTTTCCTTGAGCTGGGAATCTTCTGGATCTGACCTATTCAAAGACAGTTATTTTGCCAATAGGCCACATGGTTTTTGTTTTGAACTTATTTCTATTCTGCAGTCTTATCTGATGTTTCTTCCACGTGCACATTTAGCCAGACTTCCTCGGTATGAAATAGTGCACTTGTGAGGCAATACATGAGAAAATATTTTTTGCTAGCAGGAATCAGCATTTTGCATATTTTCCTTGTGAAAATTAAATAAATAAGAAAAGTGTCTGGTGACTCTGCACTCATTTAAAAAGAGATTAAAATATTTCTCTCTTCCCTGCTTTAGTTTCCTCTTTTAATCTTCTTTCAAAATGTGTTCTTGTATTTAGAGGCATAAAAGAAAATAAAATCAAAGTGAAACACATGTGAAAATAAGATGACATAGAAGAACATCTTTGCTAACCTTTGACTGTAGATATGGCATGTAAATACCTTTTTTTAATTGCTTAAACACCAGGGCAGGAGTCAGTGTAACTGAAGACCAAATGGCCCTTTTCACAGTGCCACCTCGAGGCTACATCCCTGCCCTGGCCAAGCACGGACCTCTGCAAAGGGCTCTCTCAGCCCGAACCGAGGGATGCATGTTTCTCATTTCCCTTACTAAAAGTTTACTCAAAGTGAAGCACAGGTGAGGTCTGTGGTGAAAAACAGCTTCAAAATGGTTCTGGTGCTGCAGAACCCAACAGGATGCTCCCAGGTGTGAGACTGAAGTGTGTGCAACCCATCTCAGACAAAAATGACTGCTGGGTTCTAGGTGGATTAAGATTTACTTCTGTCAGTTCTGTATTGCACAATCCAAATGTACACTAAACTTAGATCTGTACTTTTGCCAAGTTGCAATTTATAAATAAAAGGGTTCAGAGGAAGCCAATTTTCCTACTTAGTTTTAATAGCTAATACTCTGAAAACCTCAAGGCTAACTAAACTGTTCATTGTCCTGCTGCATTTAATTATTCGGATATTGATCTAACAACACACTAGACAAAATAGTGACACATTTTATATTTGGAAATGGAAAAAATAGGAAGCAGACCTGCTTTAAAAATGATTTAGCAGTTAATAACTGAATTCAAAGAGCAGTGTTTCCAAGTGTTGATTTTTTTTCATTAGCCACATAGTCTTTCTGTCTACTTGGAAAAAAAAAAAAAAAGAAAAGAAAAAAATAAAACCCAGAAAAACCTTACAGAAGTATCCATAAACTCTGCTTCAAATTTCATATCTAGCTGGAAAACAGTCCTACATGGTAAATTGCCAAACCCATGTATTCCTACAAAGACGGAGACAAATAATTTGTAAAGTCAGACCAACACAGGGCAACCCTCTGTTCAAGTTCTGACCCTGCCTAAGATGACCTTGGACTAATAAATATTCAGCTTGCCTTGTTTCACCACTGCCTGAAAACTGAGCCTCATGTGTACAACATCGTCCTTATATGGGACTCGGTCTTATGGCTGCTTAGCCTTGGGACTGAAAGAGAAACCCCACCACAACAAACAACAAGATGCTCTATATGGACAACCCTGTCAAGGTTCTTCTTTTGAAAGAATGAGTTTATTGCTCCCCCTTAACTTTTTCTTAGCCCCTCCCTGCCATTTTAATGCCTTGGAAACATCATTACATTCTTAGGAAGCATTCTCATGACTTCTTTGAACAAGCTATTTTCTCCTTCCCAACCCAAATCTGTGAGGGTTTTGGAGAATGAGAAACACAGATGTTCTGGGTCCACCAGCATCACTTCCATTTTTATTACTACATAAAGCAGAAAGAGAGAATCTGGATTATTTGGAGTGGAAATCATCTATAATTTAGCCATTTACAGCTAGCCTAGACATCCTAACATGCACAGAAACTTATAAACATAGAACACAGTCTGTCTCATTCACAGGCCACATTTGTCAGAGGCACTGCGCCCTGAAAGTGCCAAACACCCTCCACTGACTGTGAGGAGAGTTCATGGGGACTGGCTAAGATACACGTGTCCAGAATATAGTTAGATTGCTTGAATGTAGCTACTTAGTGTACTTTGATATTCCCAAAGGCATCTAAGATATTTACACAGGACTTCAAGCATGACCCAGGACCTTTGGGAGACTCACATGATGATGGAGCAGGACCTTTTAATCCTACATGGCTCAAGCAACACGGCTCTAGCAAAGACAGTGAGACAAATGGCATCATTAAAGTCTAGTGTGGGGTTTTTGACTTTTTCTTTGTTTTTTTTTTTGTTTGTTTACAGAGGACACACTGAAAAGCAAAGTGATTCATCAAATCATAAGCAATTATTCACTTTGTATTTGAGTATTTGATTCTGTCTGCTGGATGTAAGCCCTATGGTCAGAAGCTCCCTCGAGTAAGGGATTGAGGGCTCATTCTCCTGCTATGGACCAAGAAGGAAAACAAGTATCATAGAGCAATTCAATTGCATTAGCTGTCCTTCCAGGGATACTTAGTCCACCTTTAACTTGGTTCTGGGGCAAAACTAAGAAAGGTAATGAAATTAGCAGAAGACAATGAGATGCTCTTGACACCTCTGAAGTGGAGACTTCACTGCAAGACTAATGTAGAATGCTGACCCGGCTCTCAGGACTTCTTCACGAAGGGCAGCCACACACTGATGGGGGACACAAAGCCAAAGCCGCTACAGGGAAGGAGCATGGGAGAGAGCAACAGATTGCAAGAAGGGCTTCCTATGTCTTAATCCATGCCAAGGTTGCACTTCCACTCAAGACTTCGATCCTACAAGCTATTGAGGTACTATGGCTGGTCATTAGATGGTTCTGGAATAATATTTTCTGGAAAGAAGTAAATTTGAAGTTCTATAAAGCAACATGTATTACAGTACAATGGCTCAGCAGGGCGTTGAATTAAAGCCTGACATTTGGGAGACGTTGCTTTATGCAAAATGCAGTGTTCTTTGCTTTCTATCAGGAGCAAATATGACTTTCCCCTTAATTGGATCTAGCACCAGTTATAGGTAGAATATATATACAAGAATAGCATATGGCATCTGGTCATTATTGCACAATTCACTGGCTGGTAAGTCCTATGCTGCATCTCCAATTTACAGTAACTGACACCAGATAATACAGTTGGGATTAATCCAGGCCTTATGAAGTGTTCCAAAAACTTGGAGCTAATTATTATGCTTAAGATTTCCAGATTGGCGTTCAAAAATGTTGTGCAATTTAAGGGAAAGCATAAATTCTGCAAGAGCTGTATTTTGCCAGAAAGCTAGCTTTCCTTTCAGATTATTTATTGTTAATTGCAGAAAAGTGTCTTACATATGTCAGTGCATTTCTTTTTGAATGTATTAGTCTAGTTCCTACTGCCCTTTTAAAAATTACCTTATAAAAACCATCAGAAAAAATCTGTTCAACAGTCTGGCCAAGAGACTAGAATTGACTGTCATAAACTATAGCAGGTCACTTTGCATTCACATTAAAATCAAGTGTAATAACATTAAAGCTTGTACATAGTGGGAAATTCCACTTTAAATTCCTTCACCATCTGTTGAATAAAAATCAGGCAGCAGTACTTCCCTTCAACTTCTCCTTTCCTTAGAATGTCTGATGCACAGATGAAAGTTTTTAGAGGCTATATGCAGGGTGGGATGTCAGGAGGGTGAGCAGAAGGACCTTGTCCATGCTGGAGTGGGAGAGTGAGATCTGCTGATGCATATCAGGGTCTGAATTTTCTCCTTACCAGAAACTGTTTTATCACAGTGAAATTATTCAACAGCTAAGTAGTCTGTTAAGCCTTTTTTTTAAGGCATCTCCCCTGTTTAGATTTTGGAATTGCTGCTGGAGTAACCTGCTTGACACTTACAGAACTTTGAGTGAATAATTTTTTTTTTCATAATATATCAGTTTACTGCAGCTGTCCAAGCCCTTCCTTCTGCTATCTAAACAGCACCATCTTCAGGCACATCTAGAACCTATTCATTACCTACCAGTGACCTAGCTGTTTCTCACATTGAAAATACTTTCTTTCTGGTGCTGAAATTGCAGATCTTCTCCCATTTTTTTGCTCTGGATATTGCTTTTAAGTCTTGAGGTTGTCAAAATTACTCTGTCACTCCAAAATGAGACTACCAACCCACACCCAGATGCATCCTTTTTGTCTGTATGATCAAATTTTTTCCTCAGATGAACACTTAAATTTTCTTTAAAGAACTTCTCTATTACACCTGTTTCATACTGTTTATTTCTATCATTTATTGTGATTTTTTTTTCAATCTCCTTGGTAGAAAGACTGACTTTATTTTCATTGGTATGTTCAAGCAATGTATATTAAATATATGTTTTTTCAAAGGAGACAAAGAGATTTCGAGGTCAATTCTATTTCGTTATCTACCTGACTTGAACGTGTATTTTTAACACAAGCAAAACCTTGTTAAGTAAAAAAAAATATATGTGTTATTAGGCTCTAGCACTTGCCTTTGTTCCATATGTAAACAAAACAAGTCTCGGCTTGTGAGTGCTAAAATCACAGGAAAATGCAATGAGAAATACTCAGTACATTTATAATGTCATCATAACCACCTACTGTTATTCCCCCTAACGAAATGTCATTTGCATGGTTTGTTTATTCCTTGATACATTTTTTTTCTGTAGTCCAAAGGCAAATAAACAGAAAAGACCTACACAGCAGGTCTGTGTTCAGTCACTGTGTGGTTTTCTGGAGCTACTGGAAGACTAAGTGGAGACAGGCAGAGCCTCATGCCTTCAACCCCACCGCCCGCCCTGAGACCTTTGTCTCTGGGCAAGGTGGATTGTAAAGCTACTCTTAAGTTCTTTCTGGCAATGTTTGGTCTCCAAGAAACACAGTAACTGTTTCTGCCAGTTAATAAATAAAGACGAGATGCAGTTCCTCCTTTCTGCCCTCACGTTGCAAAGAGAACGATAGTGCTCAACTTTAAGGAGGGTGTCCACACCCAGCATTACCTTCACAGTTTCTCCCGACTCCATGGGATCCCTCCAACCGTGGGTACTGTGCCTTGCAGCACTGATGGGAAAGCACACTCTCTCCTGCCTTTGTTTCATTAGATAGACCAACAACTTGGTGACACTTGAGGCTTTCGTAAGTATTTATTTGGGAAAAAAAAATTCTTCAGCACTAAAACTGCTGGATTTGTCAATTTTCAGTACACGCAGTTTTACAGTGAGAAGATAATTTTGTCAGAGTTCTCATGATAATTATGGTTAACCTCTGCATGGTGTTTGTAGGAAATGCTGCAGCAGGCAGCACGTTGCAGGTTTCAGCGTGTTACCAAATGAAAGAGAAAATAGATGCGCTGGGGGCCTGTCGGGGTCCCGGCGTCCTGACCGGGACCCCCCGGCGTGTTAGCCGCGGCGTGGGTGTGTGGGTGTGTGATCCACACGTGTGGCTCTTCATACATTGCGTTTCTCTCCAGGGAACAGGGGTTGTTCTTCACCCCTGCTTGGCCTCCTCCTGCCCGCAGACTCGCCCCGGGGGAGGAGAGCCGGGAGGGGCGCTGCTTTTGCCCGTGGAAATGAGGTGAGATGGGAACGAGTCTGGGCTGCGGCAGAGCCCCATGCCGTGGGGATGTCCGAGGGTGGGTAAACTGTTCCCTGGAAGGCAGGATACCGCCATGTCTCGCCCCCTTGACCCGTGGGTGCGAGGTTGGGGGGAAAGCTTAGCAGGGATGAAGCTTAGCGTCAAAGCCGGCTGGCGAGACTGCCCCCCGCCCTGAATAGGAACTCGGCTGTTCATAATAAAGGGGCTTTTCGATGTCTTACAGCCAGTGACAAAAATCTTCTGCCCTACTTCTGGGCGAGAGGTCGCCTTTGTGTGTTAATTTAAGGAGATGGAAGAAGCTGCGGTACTGGCAGGGAGGGGAGAAAGGGGAAGGGTGAGAAAGCACCGAGGCACGCTGGAGGGGCCGGCCGGGGGTAGAGAGGCAACGCAAAGCCCCCCGCGGCCCCACGACCTCAGGCTGATGCTCAGCCCATCCCCGGGCTGCTACCCGGGTCTCTCTCCGGCCCGTCGGTCCGGCCCGGTTCGTACGGGAGGCGCAGGTTTCCGCAGCTCCTGCGGTCTCGTCTCCAGGCTCGGGGCCAGCTCCCGGCCACGCTCGGGGGCAGAGGGGGTTCCCACGGCTGCCTCCCGACGTGCCGTGTCCATCCCCACCACGAGCGGAGCTGCCGACCTGTGGAAGGGCAGGGCAGATTCCGAAGACGCCCCCGACAGTCCGGCCCCATAAGAGGCCTCGGAGCGCCTCCTGCTCCACCTCGCTCCTCCAGTGGCACCGGGGGTCTGGGAGGCTGTGCCCCGAGCCTCTTTCCACTCTTGATATAAAGGATAGGCAAATTATTTTATATTATTTTTTTATTTTATCTATTTTTGTCTGGTTTTTACTCTGTTTATTTTTGTTTATGAGAGAAACCCATTTTTCAAGTTCATTTCGTTTTGGCAGACCCTCTCGGCCCTGGAGCCCGGGTTTCACAGCCTCCCTTAGGAAGAAGCAGTGAGGGCCCTCCCGAAAACCTTTGGGAAGCAGCTCCCGGGCCGTCCCACTGGCAAAATGGGAGCAACGCAGCCCTGAGCAGCGAGGGTCCTCAGCGGAAAGGCAGAGAAGGCTGGGAGACAGGGCACTAAATTTCTGCCCACCCAAAGCAGCTTCTCTTCCCAGCTGCGAGGGGAATTCGTTCAGTTCCCACCGCCCCTAGGGCAGGCGGGTCGCTCCCCGTAGCTCTCCCGTCCGGGGTACGCCCGCCCCGGCGGCCCCACGTCCCAGACGGGGTGCGGCACCCGGGCCGCGGCTTCGGGGTGAAGAACAACCGAGTTTGGACGCGCCGGGGATTGTTCATTTGATCGCTTTCCCTCGCCCCTCAGTAAAATGATGACACTCTTTAAAGGTGAACGCGGGTGCCGGGTGAGGGTGTCCTCACAGAGCACTCCCGAAGATGAATCTTCCCACTAATTTCACTTCAGGATAATTCTCTCTTCTCCCCTTTAGCTTTATCCCAAAGCAGAGATTTTTTTTTTTTTTTTGCTTGCCTTTTAAAGTTATTTTTAGAGGTGTTTCTGTCTTTATTGGCTGTTTGGAAAGTGGAAATGGAAAAAGAGAACATTCCCACAGTATTCAGTTTCGTTCAAATAAAGATCTTATAATATTTATTTTTTTTGTTTGGTTGTGGTTTTTTGTTGTTTTTGTTTTTTGTTTTTTTGCTAGCACTCCCTGGGACTGAACCAAACAGATACTAGTCTTAAATTAATACACAAAAAATAGATGACTATACAAGAGGAAAGATAAATACCCAGCTACACAGGCGTCATGTAGGGAGCCCCTGCATCCTGGTGTTCCCTAATCTTTTCCAGGTTTGACTCTACAAAGGCGAAGATATTTTAAAATGAGTTTTGATGCTTCTCTAGTGCACACATCCTCAGTCCTCTCCTTGTTCTAGAGCCTTGCTCAGATCCAGGATGCAGGAAACTCCTACCTGCTTTTGTTCTTGTAAAAATCAATAACAGAACAAGCATGTTTCTCTGAGAAAAATCCCACAGAGAAGTGCCCTGCTCCCTGTGAGCCGTAATAAAACCTTTGAGTATGGGCACAGAACTCCCTATGAAATGCCAATCACAGCTGACTTGCTGCACACACAATTTGAGCAGATTTTCTCCTCTCACTTCTGCACCTACACGTCCTCTCTTCATCATCAACAGGGCTCTGCAGAGCCCTTCTCCAGCCAAGCATGTTTGCTACTACCCCATGTTTTGTTTTTACCCAATTTACTCTGCTATCACTGACCTTGACATCACTCCTCTGAATTTTTTATTTCTTCTTACCCAGAAAATGCTGGTGTCTGTTTCTGAACTGTGTTCTCTCACATAATATTGTCACATTGGCAATATACCAGGTTTAAATAAAATGTATAAAGGATAACCATAATACAGCATATACCAAATCCTCCTGTTCTTGGAAGTGAGGTGTCTTTTGCCCTTTTGGGAGTCTTCACAAGTCTGTCTGTAAGATGTTATCCTGAGCTGGCATTTGCCAGAGATCTCAGAAGTCATATCAGTATATTGCTGACAGAATTTCCTGCCCCATAGAAAACAAGGACCTAATTTCTGCAGAAAAGAGATGTTAAACTGACTCTTTTGTGCCAAATCTAGAATATCACCTTTGCCAAAGATTAACATTGTTTGTGCTTGCACAGCTTTGTGAGATACAAACCAAAGGTCACTTTTCAGGTAGGCTGTAACAGCTGTTTGTTTTCTGACAATGTGGTATGTTGTTAATGGACCTTAATGTTGGGGAGATGAATCTGTACATACTCTGAACATCTTGGAGCTTTGCATTTTGGAATTTTCCCAGTTCTGTAAGATATTTAATCCTCTGAAATCAGTTTTGGTTGCTTGAGATCTCATTAATATCACTTACCTACAAAGTTCTTCAGAGTGAGGAAATGCTGAAATTAACTTTGCAAATTTGTTCTTTATGATCATGTTTTGGGAAAGTCAGACCTACAAGCAATTAGTATTATGAACACATGAAAAATTCACAGAATACTGAACTTATTGCCCAGACTTTGGTACTCCAAAACACAAACCACATGTTGTCAGGGTCTAGGTTTGAACATCAAGCTGAGTTAATTCAGATCTGATCCTATAAGTAATTATGGATAATTTACAGGACCATTTCCATGCCCCACTACTAGAACTGCATGTTTGTGGTATCTGCATCTTTTTGATGAGGAAAAGAAAATTAAACTTAATGCAAAAACATTTGTATCTCTCATCTGGATGAAAGTGTCTGCATGATGTGTGTGACAACATTATTTCTGGCCATGAAATAATACATCTTTCTTTTAAGAGACTTTCCTGCTCTTATAAGAGATTTGATATGCAGATGCTAAGCAGGATTGGCCACACACTTGCTCTTGAACAGTTCAAGTGCATCTCTCCTACCTTGGCCATATCAAATCAGTCTTTACTTGCCTGGGGGCTGCTGAATAATCTAAATTCCCAATATAGAGAAAACAAGGTGTCTTGAGCTGTGGTGTGATTGCACACACGAGTCACTCTGGGGAATAGCTGCCCCAGATTTTCAGATTTTTGTAGGGATTCCATGTTTTCTTCAGAACCACTGTTCACAGGAACCACATCCTTTTTGCAATGCAACTCATTTCCAGAGCACTGGTTCCCTCCCTGCTCATTTTTCCAAGGTACGTGCCTCACAGCCCCCGGCCTAATGGCATTTTGACATGCTGCTTGCAGAGCTAGGAAGCTTGGCTGCCCTCATAACGATCAACAGGAAAGAGTCTACAGGATAACGGAAATCTGGAAAACACAAGGGGTGAAAGATGTGTCTTTATTTAAATAAACTGGAAAAAAGAAAAGGAAAAAAGAGTGGGGGAACAACAGTTTTCTGTTGTTCAGGACTTCTGCTACAGAACTGTGGATGAGAAGAAATATCTATAATCTATTATCTAAAGTGACTTACTTAATTTTAATGCTGGGCATGGAATGGTGGGAGAGTGGCCCGGGTGATTGGATGACTCCTTGACTTCTCTTTCAGTGTTTCATTGCTACAAAGCTATCATCCCTGCAGGCAAGGCAACTATTCAGCTGGCTGACAGCTGATGCAGGATGGAGATTAAATTCAGCTGAACACTGACTGTGGTGGTAGAAATATGTTGATTCATCTGGAATTCAGGCCCTTAATTCACACCCAGTCCACTGGCAGAGGCACTGCTGGCTTCAGTAGCTCAGTACCAGGTCCTTAGCTGGCAGGCACTACCATGCCCATTTTGCTATATTTTGAAGAAGTATTGCAAGACTGGCCTTTCAGTAAATCTGTTCCTTCTCTGTGAAACATGATGGCTATTTCAGCATGAGCTGTATGGCAGTCAGAGATCAGAGTGGCACAGAAGGTGATTAGGCTGTTAAGTTCACATCAAGGCTATTAAGCGCACTATATATTACTGAATGGAAGTATTAAGCTTTCCTTTCTCCCCTTCATTGTTTTATTTGAATAATTGTGATCCAGGTCTTCGATACTGAAATACTGCCTGAGAAATGGCCTCAGTGGTGCAGAAAGGATGCAGGATCGACCAAATAATAGGAAGAAAACCTGCATTTTTATTTCAATCATCAAGATAATTACTTGAACAAGAACTCAAAGCAGGAAGTACAGTACTGTTCCCTAAATTTCGGCCACAGAGGTCCCTTTCATGGCAACTGAGGGGTTGCAGATTCATTTTTTGACCACACTTATTTATTTTGCACTGGAATAGATGAGGAGTGCTCATACAAGCAATTATGGTACCTCCAAAGATGCATGAAAATAAACAGGAGGGAGGTGGGAACTTTTCCTATTTTCTATTTGCCTGCAGTGTAAGGTGGTGAGTGTACATGAAGCAGAAGGTGCTGGTACAGGTGGACAGTGAGGCAGAGAGAGGAAAAACAAATTAGGAGGGTGGGTGCAATAAGGAGAGGAGGATGAAACAGTGGCAGGTTGAAGAGAAGTAGTCAAAAATAAGGCTTGTGCTCGCTGTGGAAAATCAGTACCAAATCAGCTTGAAAGAAAGCAGCTGAAGAGAACAAGCTGAGGGATGTAAGGATCTAAGTAAAAGAGGAAGCAGGCAGAGACATGGTTCTGGCATGGCTGGAATTGGCACCGGAAGAAGGCAGGGTTTGCTCATAACAGCCCCTGGGCTTTCCTGCAAATGTTGCTGCTGGAGTCAAAGCCCATGTCTGTGTGTGGATGTTGGGCACTTCACAGCTACGTCTTGGGGATGGAGTGTGGAGAAGGATGCTTAGTCGGGACAAGCAGGCAGGAGACAAGGGCCCAATTTAACAAATGACTCAGCTATGAAGGGCAGGGTAGCTCTGAGGACAGAGAGAGGAGTGTCACAGGACCCTTGCTGCCCAGCTCAGCTGTTGCCACGTGTCTCTTCACCCTTTCCGTATATTACATTTGGCCAAGGAGCCTCACTGCCATGTCGTACTGCTTTCACCACTCATGACTGGAGACAAAGTCACCCTCGGCTGCTGCCACTCTTCTGGGAGTGGAGCAGAGCCAGTAGTAGTTACTAAACCGCCCTGTGAATAAAGCGTCGGGAGAAACCATCCCTGCCCTAAGGCAGCTCCGAGAAGGTGCAGTTCAGATGTGTATTGCCGTACACAATTTCACCTCATACAAATTCACCTCAAAATAGGACAGAGCCTGAACTAAAAGCTGCTGTCTGCAGGGGTTGACCCACGGGAGATCCTCTCCCAGCGGAGCGCCAGACCTGCAGCCACCGGGGAGGGAAGGTGGAGGCGGCTATGACAAGCCTCCTCCGCGCCCCCGCCGAAGACCGAGGGTGCTTTTAATTTTAGTCTGGGAACTTTCCCCTCATTACCCTCCTGACAGGATGGGTGCAGACAGCATTAGGGATGCTGGGCTAGACACTGGCCCCAGAGGAATGTCTTCCTCCTCCTCCCCCTCCTTCTCCTCCTCCTCCTCGGCATCACCTCAGCACAGGAGGAGGCACAACCGCACTTCCAGTCAAACACCTTCCCTTTCAGGATTTCCATTTCTCCAGCCGAAGGCGGCTTCAGGAGGGCAGGGAGCCTCCACTCCACCCTCACCCCGGCTTCCCACAGCCGTGCAAGTGAGTCTGGCTGGTGGCTTTTCCCAGGGCTAAAGGGGATTGTTGATTAAAGGGGCCTTCTGACCAGCTTTCCCCTAAAAGGAGCTTACAAAGCCCGTTTGTTTAACCTTTTCACAGCAGCTTGACCCTGTCATGAAGAACAAATCACTCCCAAACAATGTTGAAGTGTGGGACTGCCTGAGCTGCTCTCAGCCTCATCCTCCTCTGTCACTGCAGATCCAGGGATGGGTCCAGCCCTGGCGAGGAACAAGGACCCTTTTCTGCCTCCCATCAGCCCCACGGTTTCATGCAGCATCTGGGAGTGTTGACCCCCACGAAAAGAAGGGTGGGTGTGGGTGGCTGTGCTGAGGCACAGATGTGACTCACTGCCAGGTCAGTCTGTGATTCACCTGCCTTCTGACAATGAAGGCTTTCACCTTCAGTTTTCTCTAAATATTAGATGCACTCAGGGGGTTGTTCATTTTTTTTTCCCTGATGGTAAATTGTTCAGCCAACTTTTAGGTTTCTGTTGCCTATTTTACCCCTTTTGTGGACTTCTCAGCAGTGAAACCAAGAGGACAGATAGACTCACTGGTTAAGTTTAGAAGTAAATGTTTAAATTTTGTTACGTTCCTTGTTTTATGAATAGGAAAGGAACTATTCAGTTAGAAATAACCATTAAAAGCTTATTGAGATACTCAGATTTTAAACAATAGTTCTCTTTTCCCTTAATACAAATTATCAAAGCAAGAATGTATAAATTGGGCAAAAGTTATTATATTCCAGTGTTTTCATGAAGTGATTTTCTACATGAACAGGAAAATGAATCCTAATTGCTTACCACAAAAATATCCTCAGGCGATGCTAGTACAATTAAGAGTTTTTCTGTAAATAGCATGCAAGCAAATGCAGTACATATGGTGCCATTAGCAACTTCAGAACAATATTTGGATATTCATTTAATTTAAAACAGCGTGTGCTAACACAAAACTTAGCAGTAATAATAAATGTAAACTTGGGTAAGAAAATAAACAATGCCATCTCTGTTGAGTGTGCAAGCCATTAGTCAAAACCAACAGAATCAGATTTTGATAGCAAGTATAAGCACTATGTATTTTATAATAGTTATTTTTTAAATCTTGTTTTGTTTGCATTTGTTTTTAAAAAGTAATAATTGTAAAGAATTGTATTTTATTGCGCTCAGTAACTGTCCTTATGAGGAACTTCTCCTTTGTGAACACTGAAAAAAAGACAGTAGCAGAACAAACTATATGTGTGAACTGAGGAATTGAATAATTTCACATCACTGTTACAACTGTGAGTGTAAATTCAAACACCATACTGGTATCTTTGTGTTTTTACCTAATGAAGTTCACTGCAGAACACAATGGAAACCATCCAATGAGCTGAAGGTAGCATACTCAATTTCAATGTGCCAGGGAAAACTGACTGTGTTAGTAGCTGGGTGTTCAAATATCCTTCCTGTAAAGCAGGCTAGGTTATTTAATCTCTGCCTTAATCCTGACACTTTTAAAGTCTGTGGGATGCTACTGAAATTAAGATCATTTGTGTGTTGAGTATAACACAACACAGTTCGTTCCCACCAGCCCTTGAAAGGGAAAACATTAATTTTCCATTTCAGTTAATGGTGTCAGTCAGGAGAAAAAATAACAGTAGCAGGACTGACATTAGGGGACTAAAATAAATGATCCACATTAAAATACTTCAGAAGAAACAAACGAGATGAGAGAATTTTACAGGTTTCTTTCTTATCAGGGAAGTTCGCCATTTTCACTGCCCCTCTGTTCACAGCAGCCCCTGTGAGCTCTGGAAAACCCTGCAGAAATTCATGTTCCCTTCTGCCTCTCAGAGCCTGGCACTCACTCCAGTTTCTGGGGCTTCCTCCACTGTGTAGATGGGAAAGATTGCTGAGGTGCCAGGAAGTGAGGTGGGTACTCGGCTCAGTAAAAGGCCAATCCTTGACACTTATGAAAAATGAGTCACTGGTGGGCAAGGCGCTGTGCCTCCCTCAGCCATGAGCCTCAGCCATGAATCCTGCCATGGAGCAGTGTCCAAGCCAGCCCTGGTTTATGGAGCAAGAACAGGACGTTAACAAATCAAAATGCAAACGGGAAACATTTACTTGGCAAGAAGAAAACATGCACAGCTAAAAGGAAAGAAGTTTTGTGCAGAGCAAGAGAGGGTCATCAGGCTTGCCAGCATGTACATCCTTCTTGCTGGAGCTGTTCCACTTTGTCTAAATAATTAAATCGTCTTTGGAGAAAGGACTTGACCCTGCATCTTGTGCATCCCAGGTGCGCACCTGAACAACTGGGCAATAGACTCAATCTCTTGCTTTACTCTCCCTGGTCCAATGAATATTTAATCACCCATACAAAGTGAAGCAATGGGAGGGAGTAAAAGCCAGGCACCTTTCAAAAGCTCTGTAGCTCCATGGTCCATCTCTTTTTCCATGAGACTTTGAGTCCCATGGACAAAAGACCTCAGTATGCAGGAGAGGGGGCTGTGTAGACTGGATAGTCCTCTCTAGCAGAGTCCTGAGATGGTAGGAGGCAGCTCCCATTTTCTCACCTTTGTTGTCTCTAGCATATTTTATTTTACAGCTGATGGTATTGATGGCCATCCTTGACATATTTGCCTAATGACTAGAAATAGTCACCTAGGAAGGAGAAGACCCAGGCAGAACATGCATCTCCCGGACTGTGCAGCTACCAGGGCACACATTCCTGCTTATGCTCAAGTTGGTGAGAAAATCAGACAGATGAAGTCAGATGGGTGAGAAAGACCATGTGCCCACTAATGGGAGCTTATATCTTGGAAAGATTCAGTCTCCCACATGGCTACTGCTTTCACACCCAGTTCCCTACTTTATCCACTGACTGATGCAGAACACAATTCAACATATCCTAGCAGGAAAAATCATAAGAGCTGCAGGGAATAAGAATGCAAAGAATAAGGTCATTCTGCCGAAGGCACAACTTTGTTTTTTTTATAATTCCACAGAAAACTAGGCCATCCAGTAAGGTTTTTAAAGCTAATGCAGATTTTTAAATAAAGCATAACTGAGGGGTTTTTTGAAAATGTGCTGAGCCAGAAAACATACTGCTCAGGTATTTCTGTAGCCTATCAAGGTCTAAGTGGAATGAGAAATGCCCTCTAGGAAAATCACTCCTGGTCTGACATGGTCCTGAATTATTTCAGCAAACATTTTCTTAGATTTTTTTTTTTCATATAACAGGCACAAGGAGTTAAAGAACTGGTACTGTTTGCAACTGTACCAGAAGTTCAGCAATGGGATTGCATGTGAAGAAGTGCGGAAGATATCAACTTATTTAACACAGATAATTGGTTATAAATCCTCCTTTCTGCCAGAATGTTTCTGCATTTTTCCCAACAGATTTTCTTTTGGGAAATTTGGGTATCTATCATCACCTCAAAACAATACAAGTCAAAGCATCATGTATTTTAAAATAAAAATAAAATTATATATATATAGATGTACACACACACACGTATATTTTTAGTCTTCCTACTAACAATTTTTGAGAAGACACAAATCTAAAGGTAATCTTAGGGATATTCATGCTGTGTCTGGGCTTTATATTTAGGTGTCTGTTTTGGAAACGGGTTTCCCCATGGGTAGACAATGAGGTTTAAGACCCTCCAGGCAGTGGTTCTGTGCAGGGGCTCCAGTCATCCTCTGGAGGTGCCTGATTCTACAGCCTGCAAGATATAGCCACTTGACATAATGCCCAGGTGAGCTGTGAGCGTATGGCTCTCTACTGTCTGAATTCCCCAGTCACGGCCGTAGGCTGCAGTCATGCTGCTGAGACACACCCCCTGCCCACTGCTCTGTTCCCAACCTGGATACTAGAAATACACCTCTGCTGTTTACCCTGACATGCTCAATTGTAAAGTGAACTCCTACCATACCACTGCAGAATGAAGATTAAGTGTTAGGAGTCAATGGGAAAGAGCTACTGCAGCAGGAATATCACCTTTATGGTCAGCAGTGCTGGCAGGTGGAGGAGAAAGTGCTGGCACAGGTACCTTTTCCAACTTCAGGAAGGGACAGTTTGTTAAGCACAGACTTGCATTGCTTGCAATGAATTAATTTATCACTTGTTTTTACCATTCCAGGCAAAACTTGCTGAGCCATGGTTTTTCCCCTATTTTTCCTGCAGTGAGACTCAGTCCTGTCTACCAGAGCTTGTCAGCAGACACGATAGCAGGAAAGCGATGAGTCAAGAGGAATCAGATCAAGAGGGTCATTTCACAGACACACCAAAATGGCTGGGAGCATTTTCTGATCCTTTCTCTGATCTAGCTGCAGATTAAGTTATCTTTGCTGAGTACATTTAAAGTAACCTTGGAGAAGGGCTCTGAAAAGGCCTGGAAACACAAATGGTATTTCAGCTACTGCTGGGGATGGGAGACATACAGATAAAGTATCACCAGCCACAGCCTCCTGTCACAGCCCCGCAGCACCACACCATGGTGGTCTCGCTGCCATGAGACAAGCCTGGTGGGCCAAGGAGTCAGACTTTCTCTGTCATCCCTGATTCATATTATACAGGATTCTTCAGCCATTGCCAGGACATGGATATGGCAGACTGTCACTGCAAAAACCATGTTTATTTTATGTCTTCACCTGTGTGCTGTTTGCGCATTAAATTATGAAGTAGGCTTTTTGAACTTGCCAAGTTTCAGTCACTCTCCAATTGCGTCTTCTCTTTCTGCACTCCTGGTTGATGTCTGCAAGCTAAGGATTTCCCTGCAAAGGATTCTTCATCCTCCTGTCACACTGATCTGTTGCTTGTGAGGAATTCCCTGAGCAAACCTTCCTAATGCTAATGTTGAGCCAAGGACAAGGGCTAGATTTAACTGTATGTCACTTAGTTTAAAGTGTGTTGCTTTGGCTTCAAAAGCGCTTTAAGCTGTTGCCAGTGACACAATCTCAGTTTGCTCAGGTCTGTGAACAATGCAACTTTATTCTCACAGTGCTCCAAATATGCTTCAAAAGTAGTCATGATGATGGCTTGTTGCAGACAACATTACTTCCAAAATGTTATGTATCACAAGTAGAAAAAAGAGAGCATAACTCTCTTGAAAAATTAACAGTCAAATCAGCAGAGAGAGCTGGACTTCAGAAGTGAAGATGGATGTTTACCACTATGCTTGCAGCAAGAGACTGGCACATCCAGGGCATGAAAGGCATGTTGCACTCATGTTCCCAGATGCTTTCCAAGGAAGCATGACAGGGAAGCATGAGATCTGCAAGGGTGTTGAACACCAAGCAGCCCAGCAGAACTGGACAGGAAACTGTGAGGCAGACTGAGACAGAAGACAGTGATAATGTAATTTTTTCCCTTATTCACTCATTTATATTTGTATTTCTCTCTCCTCTAGATCTCCACCCTACTCAGCTTTGGCTTCTTTACTTTCTCCTCCTGTCTATATCCAGATTTCCCCAATGACAGTCAGAACCTAAACCTCTCTCCTCATGCTTCTTCTTCCCAGGGATGATACATGTCAACAGATGGTGGTTTGTGTGTTTTCTGTATATGCACAAATTGATTCAAAGAGATATATTGTGCGCCCTTTTCTCTTCCCTCCTACCAGGGAAACACAGGCTGAAAGCAGAGGGAGCCCTTAGTCCTGCTGTTCTCCATACAATCACATATAGCAAACCCTTCCATAACTCACTGGACTGGGGCCATGTCCCTGGTGTTATGAAATATATGGAGGAAATACGTGCTTCTCAGTAATCTGAGGAAAAGCCACTCAGCAGTTCCCGTATTTCATGTATCTATATATTACTTTGAGCAATGCAGATGTATGTCTTTGTTTAGAAAATTCATCCTTATTTCTCAGTGGTCGCTGCCAGGAGAGTACAGGACTGGGGAAAGGCTGCCCATTGAAATGTGGCTGCAAAGAAATTTTAATTTGTGATGCTGCTGTGACACATAGGAACAAGATATTGGTGTGCAGATGGGTGGTATCATCTCTAGGTGTGGAAACTAATAACACAATTAGGGCTTGCCTTGTGCTGTCTTTCAGTTGAAGAGAAGAGAAAGACTAAAATTCTCTCTGGCTGAGATGTTGATACCATGTATCTGCTAAGATAATTTGTATGTTTTTGTTCTTGCACAGCTCTTCTGAGCAGGAAAACCTAATGCAATTTGTGTAGCTTTTTTTGTTGTTGTTGTTGTTGTCAGGGACAAAAACCCGGCTGAGTCAGCACAGGGGACATTGGTCACTGTGGCATTGCATGAAAGGCGATTCACACAGTGAGCGCATTTGGGCTGGTTAAGCCCCAGCTCCAACGCGCCCTCTGTGTGCAAAAAATAACACTTCAACTGATCTGAGTTCTAGAAAATGAAAACTAATTGCTGGGGCTAGAAGAATTCAGCCAATCTCAAGCCATTAGGATCACAGCTGAGAGGGGAATGTCATGGAGCCAATTGGAGCAAAGCTGTCAGCGCTTTACCACGCTTAAGACCTAACCTTAGGTTGCTCTGCGATCACACGACCATGTCTCTAATATTCACAGGCAAATATTCTCCCCATGCCCCAGCAGCACTTTACTCCATGGATGCAGCAATGAGTGCGAGGAATGCCGATTCCACAATAGTCCTCATCGCCAGCAGGATAGGGACAGACAGGCCTGGTGGTTTAATTTGCCTTTTTTTTTTTTTTCCCTAGAGGAATAAAAACAACAAAAAGACAACCTAGTCTGTCGTGAGATTTCTGACTGATTGTGGAGTAATTCGGACAGAATGGAATAGAGCCTGCTCAGTGGTTCATGAACAGCACTTATCCGTACTCCATTATTTTCCCTTTAGTTTGCTTTACAAATTAGAAAAGGGCACCAGTGTCAAATTCTTGATGCAAGCCTCTGTGTGAAATGATAAGCTAAATCCTAAATTGAGGTCAAAGCTGTTCATGTGGTTCCTGCTGCTAATAAAAACGTTTTTCTTTGTTCCTGCCTGCTAAGAATGCCTGCTCCATTTATAAACAAGATCTTATCCCAAAAGAGACACCTCTATGCAGATGTTAGGGAAAAGGACCCTGCTCAAGCAATAATCCCTATTTAAAAATATATTATGTTTTGTCAAGAAAAAGGGTAGCATGGCTTGATTGGGAGTAATGCATTCATTCTAGCTAAAATTCTGGTTTATCTGTATGCAGCATCTCGGGGTGTTTTCTGAGTGGTTCACAATGTGAACAAATAATTTGGCAGCATCATTGAATTATGTATCAGTGATTTGTCATTTGTGAAACTTCCCTTTAATTTCAGTTCAGAGAAGGGCCGAAGAGTTTCCCTTCACTATTTCCTTTTTTTGACACTTCTGTCTGAGTCCTAAATGAAAAGTAAAGGACAAAAAGAAAGCAACTTTGTAGTGATTTAGAACCAGCCCTTGCTACCTGGAGAGCTCTGGCTGATGTGATATAAAACCTGACATCATTACAGCCAGTTTAGAGGTGATGTAGCATGTGGGTGAGTGATGTCCTACCTGGGGACCAGTTTTCTTTCAAGGCCTCAAAGCTGGGTGGAAATGCCTCAGGAGAGATTTGGTGTCCTTCCCCGAGGAACAACAGCACCTACCAGAGGAATGGGGTCAATTGTTTGGGCCAGTTACGATTTTATCCTGTAAATCATTACCATAAAATGATTTGATTTTAACATCTCCATACATCTTTCATAGCTTTGATATCTGAACCTGGCTTTTTCAGTGAGCTACTAACTTTGCTATGTGGCATTTAGTGTCAGGGGACAGCTGATCCCCACCATTATCAAACTTGGACAGCAGCAGCCACTGTGGCTCTGCCTTCCTTGGCTTTGTCCCCTCTGCTGTCACTGTAAATGCTTTGAAAATTGGTCACTGCACTCAAACAAATTCTCAAATACTGAAGGAGATGAATCCTCAGACTTACTTCTTTCCCTTCATGAAAGGAAATGAATTTACCTGGAAATACAAGAAGTGGTACAAGAAGAAATACAAGATCCATGGTGGGATTAGACAGCTCAAAGTGGTCACAGGAGCCTGATAATTTGGAGACTGTAGTATCCATTCCTTTTCTTCTTTTTTTTCTTATCTCTGTGCTAAGCCCTTGGTAACTACAGTGAGATGAATTAAAAGTGTCAGTTTGAAATGGTTGGAAACGGGTATAAATTGGAACTGTCTTCGCTGAGAAGCAGCATGAGATGGGATCGAGGCTAGCGGCAAGGGAGGTTTTGGAAGGGCATCCCGATGTGCAGCGTATCGGCTGCATGTTTTCATGTGCATGCTTTACTACCAGGAAAGCAGAAGCACAAGCAGAGATGTGAAATCAAATCAGAGACGACTGTTTCCTTTTGTTCTGTTTCTATAAAACCATTTTCTAATTAGATTAAGAAGAATAATAATCAGACGATGCAAAATTTATATGTATTTATAGTGAATTATGCAAGCGTGGTGATGTGAGGCAGTGCTCTCCTGCACTGCTCAGTGAAGATAATCCTCATCAGCTTTACTTCGAAATAGCCTAAACACTTGCCCAAATACACATACAGAGTGAGGCAGAATTATTTAAATAATTCTTATTTAAAGAATAAATTGGAAAGATATTTGTGTGTCTGGCCTGGAAGCAACTGAAGGGCTTAAAGGATGGGAAAACAAGAGGGGTAAGGTCTACCTGCTGGGGAAAAACAAAAAAAAAAAAAAAGAGAGACACACACAAACATAACAGAAACAGGGACTGGAGTCCTTGGCCTTTCTCCTCAGGGGCACACAGCGTGCTCCAAAGACAATGTGCTCCAAAGAAAGTCACTGATTTTAGCCAAACTAGGCTTGTGAAACATTTCCCTGGTAAAATAATCTAGCAGCACAAACAGCTCAACATTGCTGCGTGGTCTGCTCAAAAGACAGCTATAGCTTGCCCCCAGTGCTGACATGTCAGGAGCTCACAGGGCTAGAGGTGACAGGCATCTCAAAAAGGTCTGTTTTACCCAACTTTTCTTCAAGGAAGTCCTAGATTAGTTCCCCGGAGAAAATTTTTCACAGCTTTTGCAAGTGTTGCTGTCAAAACCAGCCATGAAGTGGTATTGTTGAGTAAACAGCCCATTTCCTCTCCTGTTGTACACTGTCCCTCTGCAGAGCTTCTCGTCTGAGCGAGCACAGGGAGGTGGGGAGAGCAGAGGTGGAAGAACAGCCTGGCAGAGCCCACACAGCCAGTCCGCCCCAAACAGCTTGAGTTTCTTCACAAGTAAAACTCCTCTCGCCTCCAGAGACTGCAGATGCCCTGCAGCAGTGCTGCCTACTGTGCTGAAATCCCCGCGGGGACACAGGGCTTGCAGAGGAGAAGAGCCAGCCGTGCTTTTAGCCACGTCTTCTGGGAACAGCCCTTCCGATGGGCGGGCTGGAACTAAATGATCTTTAAGGTCTCCTTCACAAACTATTCTGTGATTCTATGATGTCCTGCCCTCCCTGCTCTGCCGGGGCTTAGGCTAGAGGTAATTGGTTTCAAAGACCAGGTTTAATGGTTTTTGATACTAGTTAAGTGAGTGGGTTGATATGCTAGTGTCGAAATGTCTTGAGGAGGGAAAGAATTCTGGATTTCCTGTTATTTGTCTTGCTTCACAGAATCCCATTTTTTAGTGAACAGATGGAATATTTTTGGTTTGTTGAACATTTTGTCATCACTATTCAGCACCAGTTAACCTGCCAAATGCTCTTGAAAAATACACAGTTATTGCAGTCTCTGGTCCTCCGTTTTACAAGAGCAACTTTGCTCCTTGGTTTCCATGAATAAAAAGAACTATTTATTTTTATTTTTTTAATTTTTTTTTCCCTGCCTCAAGATCCAAAAACTACTCTCTATTGATCTAAGTGGCAAAAACTCATTTAAAGTAAGATAGATGTTATTCTTCCAGGGCAGGAAAACTCTTGGATGAAACCAGTAGAGACTGGAATTCCTGTACAGGGAACTCTAACCCATTTGCCAACAGTGACTAACAGCCAAGGATAACTGTGATTTATTTTTTTTTTTCCAGTTGGAGGTGGTGGTTTCTATTAGCTTGTAAATGCAGAATACAAGGAGGTTTAGGTCAGGGACTGCTCAGTCTATCATACCTCTCAAACACATTTGTTTGCCTTCTGTCTTGCTGAACCAAATAGCTTGTTCTTGGCTAAGGCATCGTTTCAATGGGGCAGCCTTGCCTCCTGTAGAAAAGCAGGCTGTCTTCAGTCAGGACAAAAAAGATGGACCTCACATGGCTGCCTTTGGTAGGATATTCCCCTGCTGAATCACCATGTTGGTTAAAACCTGTTTTCTTTGCAATTTCAGTTTGTCTGGCTTCATTTTCAGTTGCCAGAATTTTATTTTCCCCCTCCCCCCATGTTATCCTTTTCACATTCTTTTTCCCTTCCTCTGTTTTCTACTGCCTTCTACTTTTCAGAAGTCGTAAAACTGTAAAATCCAACTCTGAACACAGAATCTTTTTATGTTGTTTTCAGCACCATACATACAGATACATAACCCACACTGATTTTTATTCACTCCTCCTTGGTGAAAAGGGATAATACCTATCTCATGTATTTGGATAGGATTTATATTGTAGTATTACCATCATTGCTTTTAAAAAAATCTGTCTACAGTTTGCTGCCAGCCTCTGGTTTGTCTCTCAGTCTGAAATGGCAGCAACAGAAATGACTATGTTATATTTTTTACTGCGTTGTGACCCATACAGTGGTTGTCAGTGTGTTTGTTATCTCTACCTCTGTACTGAATCTGTCTGAATTTGAGACTGTGAAGACAGCAGAGAGTTGCAGAGTAGCTGTCGGCTTGTTTTGCATCTGCCATATCTGATGTCCCTGAAAAAGAAAAGAACATGAGCATGGTTATAAAACAAAGAAAAGACAAACCATATTTTCATGAATTATGTGCGTGTTTCCACTGGAGAAGCTTTGGTCTAGTTCACAGCAGAGGAAGTTGGTGAAAATTTTATTTCTACCATTGTCTCTGTGTGAGGTCAGGAATACTTGTAATTCTACAATACTTTACAAGCAGAATTTCCAGACAATATGCCCCACTCCTTTTTTTTTCGATTTCCAGTTAGAAAACACTATTATGGTTCTTAGGCTGTAAATAAAAGAAAAGCCTCAAGAGATACACTGAAGTGTGTGTGACTGGGATTCTATACTGTTTTGTTAGGACTACAAGGGGAAGTTAGCTGAGGAAGAAATATTATACATACTCTCCGCTGTCACCATGGTAGTGCATGTCTTGCTTTGGATATTATGAGTCCTAGAGAAGACTTCTCCACAATTCAGGAAGGACAAAGGGAAGAATTTTCTTTAAGGGATTTTGATACAGTGACAATTATTTACAGAAAAAATCATAGAAGACCAGATTAGAAGGGACCTCAAGGATCATCTGGCACAGTATCAGAACTCTTAACATTTTTCTGATAAATTCCATTATTTTTTCCCCACTTTTCTCAGTGATTAGGATCCAAGATAAACACTCCAGCAAACACTCCTGTGCACTGCTTCCCAAGGAAGAAAAATGACACTACACTTTAAGTAATCTATGTCTGATTTATGAATTCTGATTCAGTGAAATTCTGAATCTTTATTGAGTGCATATAGCATTCCTGTATAACAGAGATTCAGCACATGCTGGCAGACCTGTTCCGTGTATGTGTGTGACCAGGAACCACAGAGGATTGTTAACCACTCACACAGAGAGGAACATTTAGGGATTGTGGTGCTCCTCACTAGCAAAAGGCAAGTTTGTCAGTAGAGACTGGAATGTCAAGGTTAGAA
The DNA here is from genome assembly GCA_035047865.1 of Dendrocincla tyrannina. Classification (NCBI taxonomy): domain Eukaryota; kingdom Metazoa; phylum Chordata; class Aves; order Passeriformes; family Dendrocolaptidae; genus Dendrocincla; species Dendrocincla tyrannina. Next base: position 64,004,760 of record JAWWMP010000132.1, read on the forward strand.
ACACCAAGCTAAAAAAAAAAAAGAAATCGCTAAATGCCAAGAAGAAGGACACACAGGGAAAGAGAATCTCAAGAAAAAAAAATGGAAAAGAGAGGATCTGCTTTTGTGGAAGAAACTATTTGCAACTGTTGGACCAGCCAAGGTGAAGGTAAAACAACCTAGGTTTGTTCAAACTCCAGAATTGGGAAAAAAATATTTGTAAGGGCAGTGTTAATGTATCCCCAAAAAGCAATATAACATTGAAAAATCTACAGATGGTTAAAAAACTGAGAAAGAGAAATGCTCTCTCCTCTGTTGCTGCTGAATATTATGTATTTGTTCTCTTTCCTGCCTGGATTCAGGGACTGCAACATTTAAAAGCTCTGTAAACACAGGTGTGTGCATCAACTACCACACAGAAGTAGAAAAAGCCTTGAAATGGTCAAAAAACAAGAAGTTTTGGGAAAGAGTAGTAGAGAGAAAGCCTGTGTCCAAGGAAAAACAGTAAAGTGACTTTGCAAGAGTGTAGTGAAAATTTACTCAGGAAGTTTACAACGCATGGACTTTGGTGTGTGTAAGCCTGACACATCAGTGCACCCACTGTGTGCCTGGAATCCAAGCTACCCTTGGGTGTTTTATCCTTACGGGTAAGCCATTGAAAATCTGCAGTATCAGATTTTTCCCAATGCACTTAGCTTCTTTCATCAGCTTTTTGAAGTTTCTTAGAAATCTTGATTGCCCAGTGCTCCTTCAGAGAATAAATAAGAACCTTCTGAGCACTTTGAAGTATTTATTCAAGTATTTGATTTGGAGCTGGAGTCTTCTATCTATTGCCATTCAGCACAGAAAGTACCAAATGATTTTATATGAAGTGATCTGGTCAATCAATATTAAAGCCAGAAGGGCCATTACTGTAAGCCTGTCTACTGCAGGGCACAGACACAAAGAATTCATCCAGTAATTCAGAATTCAAGTACATCTGAACACATCTTAGTAAGCCTTCTGTCCCACAAATCAAAAAATTTAATTTTTAGCACGTCTTAATCTGATTAATGTCCAGCTGAAAGCTTATCAAGTTACTTAGTAAATATTTAATCAGTCGAAAATATGAATTCAGCAAAATAATTTTTTTAATGCAGGAGAATTTCCAGTGTTCTATGCATAGAACAAAAAAAAGTTTGGTTTTCGTATGAATAAATGTTGATTTCATATTTCAGTTAATATTAGCTTTTTATTTTAAATAGTAGAAGTAAATAATGATATTACTTTAAATCACTGGAAAAAATGTTTTGTTCAACCTAGAATGGCTTGGGAAGATTTCTGTTTTAAAAAAATAAAAGTTATATATTCCAATTTAGGTCAAAACCATTTCTCAGAGTCTTTAAAATCCTCATGAGAAGAGATCCTAACAATCCAGTTAGGTGAGATTTGTGCTTTTAAAATCGTATTTATGCCTCTGAAAATCTCTTTTAAATACACACTTGTGCAGTATTTATAGTACAAAAGCACCATGTGGTTTGTATGTTTTGTATTATCACCATTGCTACAACATTGATTACAGCTGCATTAATGGAATATTTTCTGAGCCCAAATTTAATCTTACTTTTACCATTGTAAATACATCAACAAGAGATAAGAATTAATGAATCAGTATGCTCATAGACAACGCTGATTATGAGAGACACTATTCTTGGCCTCGGACAAAAAGAATTAATATGTGTTTTGTTATGAAGATCATATTCCACAGGCAGATGAATGCCTTGCTGAAAGTTCAGTCTGGCGATGGGAGACAATAGTCCCAAGGACCAAAGGGATTTTACTTCTCCTTTTGTAGAGCTATGGAGCAGAGGCTTCCTGAAAACAAGAAGCAAATCAGCAGAGATTGTTGGTACATTGTGATGTTTTTATCAACCATTGCTTTGGAAAAAACTTTCAGAAACACCACATAAACCAGCTGCGACCCAGAGGGGACAAAAGCCACAAGCCTGGTTGAATTCCCACTTTGACTCACAGTCACAGAAGTTCAGAAAACTAAGGTGAATTATAGTGATTTCTAAACTATTTTAATACAGTAATTTATTTTTGTAATCATTAATGTAAATTAGTAGGCAGAATATGCAAGGAGAACTTATTTCTGTTTTCTTTTACTGAATTATTTATAAATGTCTTTCACCTGCATTGTTTTAGATATGTTAACTTGTGTATCTGGGTAGTAGTTATGGTATAACTAAAAATTTTCTCAATGTTCAGCAAGGTACTTACAAACGCACTACAATAACTGTATTTAACTGGCATTTCAATTGTTTTCTTGGAGCAGGAGAAAAGATGAAACTATAAATTTCACTGTGACAAATAGGGCAGTGTGAGATGGGGCTTTTTTCAGGAAGTATAAATCAAAAGGAAGCACAAAAATCACTTAAAATTTATGTTAATCTTATCCTCTTTGGTCCAATCTGACAGACTGCTGCTGTCCTGTTAAATCAACATTAACTCCCATTTGTGAGCAGGAAGAAAACTCTCCGAGACCTTATGTTACAACTGAAACCAGGTTTCTCTTTCTTGTAAGACAAGCAAATGCAAGCATCAAGATGGATGGAGGTGAATAAAATTTCAGCTTTTGCTTCTCATTGCATCTTTTCCTCACCAACAACTGCTGGAGAAATGAGTCTGACCCAATAATCTGAGTGGACAGTCCAAACCTGCCACGTGTGCTACTTTCAGCTCATGCGGCTGCTCTGCATTATCAGTGACACTGACAGACATGAGCCATAGACAGTTGACTGAACAAGCACATTGGAAGGTAACAAGACAAAAAGAAAAACCAAACCCCCAAAATGTATAACGCTGGGGAGTAACAAAAAAATAGGGAACAAATAAAGAAAAAATAAAGACAGATGAAAAGCAAAGACCATGGCTGTTATCAGGATGAAGCCAGAGCCAGGGAAGAAGGAAAATCTCTTCCTTCAATTTCCCTCTCTGTGGCATTGCTGACTTCAGAGTGCAAGGGAATCAGAGTAAGTTGGCAGCCAGATAACAGGGGGGGAAGAGCAGGTGTAATGCAAGGATCTGCTTCTATTTCTCACCCATTGTTTCTCTTAATCATATACTTAAAGTTAAGTGATGAAATGAATCATAGAATGGTTTGGGCTGGAAGGGAGCTTAAAGATCATCTTGTTCCAACCCCCTGCCATGGGAAGGGACACCTTCCACTAGACCAGGTTGCTCAGAACCCCATCCAACCTGTCCTTAAATCAGGCCTACAAGTTGTGTCTGAAAGAAAATGGTATTTATCTCTATGGAAAAATATCCATGTGGTTTTTTCTGCTTACTTCTTTAAAAAGCTTTTGAAAATCTAAAGCCATTGAAATGATGGAAGATCACCATTCTCTTTGACTTTCAGAAGTTATGCAAGGGTCTTCGTCAGTCCCCATGGCAATCATGAAAATAGCTGTACAGCAGTGGACATGGGCTGTATTGCCCTGCAGTCTTTTTTCCCAGAGAATGATGCTTTAAGCCCACTCTTCTGCTAAGTCTGTGCCTGTGACACTGCATGGTTTTCAAACCATGGTCTTAAACTCATAGCTGTCAAGAGGAAACAGTCTTTGAAAGGAAGCAAACAGCCCATCAAACATGGCTAAACAAGCACAGTGTGATTACTATCAACAATACAGTCTGTTTCAGTCCTGTGAGACAATACCTGGGTAGGGGCTGGTAGGCAGGGAAGATCTACAGACCAGCTAATTCTTCTGCTTTTCACCTCCCTCTTTCAGGGAGGGAACACTTTCTCCTGCTGTAGGAGGTTGTCTAAGGGCAGCACGCCTTGCCCAGGCAGCTGCCTCCAGCACTGTCCCCAGACATCCCTAACTCTCCAGGGCTAACTGGAAACTCCAGCCTGTGAACAGCCAGCAGCACAAGGGGTTTTGTTTTCTCCAGGGGACCCCAGTGCCAGCCCAAAGAGCCAAGGTCCTGTACATGGCCACTGTAATGGTAACGAAGCTTCCTAGTGCCAAAACCAAGAGCCTTTTGGTCTGCTGGGGAGACCTTTCTTGGGGTGAAATGGAGGGAGTTCTGCTCCCATGCCCATTACTGAATTCTCCACAGAAACTGCAGGCAAGGATGCCAATTAACGCTAATTGGGATTTTTTTCTTTTTTATATGTGGACACGTGTCTGTTAGGAACTTGACTGATAGATTGAGACAAGTGACTCATTTTGCTGTTGCCATAAAGTAACCATTGTACCATTTGGGGCTCTTTAAAAGGAAAATAAAGCAAACCTCACCTTCTCCCATTAAAGCCAAAGAGCTTTGCCACCAGCTGAGGAGAGAATTTTACCTTTGGATTCCAAACACTTGACCTAGGGGTAAGTATTGCATTGCCTTGCAGAGCTGTTGTCCAGGAAGAACATCTTACTGGATAAATAATATAGTCAGAGATATTGCTACTGATCTTAACAACACCTCATGCTTTCTTTGCAAGCGCTCTTCAAGGTTTTTTTACTTAATGCACAGTTTAAGACCCATTTTGAGCTTTATGTCAGTACTGAAGCTGGCTTTCAACTTCTTTTAAAGTTTTTCTAATCGCTTCCGAAACACCTAGCATTGATTCCTAGTGAGCTGAAGACTAAAGGAATATATAAGCTCCTCTGGTGGGAAACCACTTAGTGTGGTCACAGGAGGAACCTGACAGCTCCATTATGGGCTTGTCAGAAATCAGCTGCATTTAAAAGAGGACAACAGCCCCTGGGTCTCCTGCCCAGCATGAGGCAGTGAAGGAACAAATGCAGAACAAAGGTGAGGGACCCCAAACACAATTTTCAGCTGCTCACCCAGAGAAGTAGGTAGCCTGCCTAAGGCATCATTCTTACACAACTCTATTGGCAGGGAAACTGGTTTAGAAAAATATTGCTCATTTGGCTTTTCTTTCCCTGACCCATGATCTTAATGTGTGGATCATATGCAAAGGCAAGATCAGAGATGACAGATCAGTTTTGCTCTCAGATATAGTCAGGTAGATGAATAAATTCAGCTCAGTGAGTTTTGGCATTTAGGAGCAACAGCTGGAAAATTCCTTTTAGCACTTCCTTGACATAAATCAGTTGATAAACAGGAGAGTTTTCTTTCAGGGCAATCAGCTGTACTAGTGTCCCTGAGCAAGCCCCAGCTCTTCCCAGTGTGAAGCATAGAGCCTAGTCTGGTTGAAAGAACTGTGGAGACAAATCTGGCCCTTGAGTTTTCTTTGCATTTTGATCAGCAGAAGTGAGCAGAAGTTTTGTAAAAAAAGCAGTTTTGTTTTTATAATTCTATTTTTGTCAATCACTTGATTTTGACTGAAGCATAATATTATGCACAGAAATCTAAGAAGTAGTATTTGATTCTTGCTTAATACCATGCCATGAAGAAAGGGTGAAATCTCATAAGAAAAGCAACAGACATTGGTGAGCAGAAGACAAAGCCAAGAGTGCTGACAACACCATTCACTGTGATTGGGAAAGATCCCAGAGTCCAGTGTTAGTTTTTTCTTCCTGCCTTGGTACCTCTCTTCAGCAGAAAAGTTGCTAGTAGAAATAAGCTATTTGCTAACTTCCCATAGACGTGGGGACAACAGTGCTAGCAGTCAGGGGAAAGAGGGGTTTGTTGTTCGGTGATACCTGGGGAAACATCAGCCTCACATACGTGAGATGTTTACGTTTAACTTTATCTAAATTTCAGAGAAATGCTGAGTTGGTCCAGGACAGATGCACCATTGCCAATGCTTCAAACTCACAAATAAAACCCTGCTATGTCAGATGTGTCTTCAGTAATGGGCTGGAACTAGCTGTATTTATATCAGATGATATCAGAGTTTTCATCTTTTTTTTTAATAAATAAGAGGGGTAAGCGAAAAGTGCATTGTATTTCTGTCTCATAGGCAGGGCAGGCAGCTTCGGGGAGAGCAAGGCTCTGTTGGATGCCCATGAGGATGAGCGCCCTGTGAGGAGAGCTCATCACAGCATGCAGTGATCTGTTGCATTTCAATATCTGGAGGGGCTCAAGATAAATTAAGCCAAAGGTGAATCTTGCTGAACTGAGCAAGACCGTTTAGCACTCCGGCTGCCAACAGCTCACAACCTTCTGTGAAGGAAACACCCTCTGTGGTTCTCACCATGAGGGTAAGTCTGCTCAGCCCCAAGACGATATCAAGCAGCATCCCTTGTCAGAGGCAGAAGACCCACAATTATCAGTATCTTTGTCTTACCCATGACATTGCTCATGTGTGTGCTTCATGTGGTTAGCAGCTGTGGCATGTGCTTTGTCTGAACCTAAAGCAACCACTTTCCTGGAGGTAGAGCAACACACATGTTTAAGTGCCAGCCTGGCACATAAGAGCCCCTTACTTCTCTAAGCCAGACTTGAGCCCAGGGGTGGCAGGCACTCACTGGAAGCCACAAACCATGATTTTTTCCTTTTGCATAAGAATCTCTCAGTTTTTCCTTTTTCTGCAGTCCATTCACACTACCTGTAAAGTATTCCTGTCAACATGCCAAGGAAAACCTTCAGACCTCTCTCTGCAAACCACAGGGCAATGAGGTCAGTCATTAGGTGACTGAGTGTCTTCAGGTGGGTGAGGCAAAGGTTCAGGTGAGACACAGCAGCTGCTTCAGACTGCTGGGCTATGGTGTTATGGATTGTGGACTTCTGTGAAGTTTCTGTAACATTGCTTCTAAAAGCAATGTTACTGTTTCACTTTAATGACCTTATTGATAAGCTGAAATGGCTCCCATTTCATTATACACTGGAGCAGAGTTACATTACTGCTGAAATACCAACCATCCAGTCAGCAGACTGAAGGACTACAGAGGTTTCAGATTCTGCTGAGAATTCTGGACTTGTTTAAATTGTCAACTGTTGAGGGAATAAACTGTCTTTTTATTCTGTGCTTAGAGAGATGTTAAAGTCTTTTGCAAAATACTAAATAAAAAACCATCAGAGTATCTTTCAATGAAAGCTAGTGCATTAGTTTTGTTTGCTTGCTTGCTTGCCTCATCCCGCTGGACAAGACTATTAGCTAGGAAAGTATAAAGTATCCCCATTAAAAGTCACTTGCAACACATTTTAATCTTTCAACATACCATAACAATGGATATTTTCTCCCTTTACAAAACAAACAAACAAACAACAACAAACAACACCCCCCAAGAACATTCCTGAAATAATTTTATGCATATTCTGAGACTAACAAACAAGAGCTCATTTTTAAAGGAAAAAAAACGCACCACATTGTAATGATTGTATAATTTAAGCTACAGCCTGAGAATTTCTTTTTAATCTTTGGGTAAAAGTAATTCCCAATAAAATATCATACTCATGTAAATCATCCAGAAATGAAAGGGTAAATTTGCATAATTTTTCATGCAATTTAAACACGAATTTATCAGATCTCTTTCACTGTCATGGAATTAACTTGATGAAGCACTGGTAATGCCACTGAGGTTGTGACTCAAAGATTCAATTGTATTCAATTTCTGAACAGTGAAAAGTGATCTAAGATAATAGAGGATGTGAAACAACACCAACAGCACAGAAAGGAAACAAAATAATTCTCACTGAGTTTTTAGGTTACATAGAGGCTATTTACCTGCTAGCCATAAATTCACAGCCACCCTCTTCATAAAATACTTTGTGTGTGATTCCAGTGGGACTCTGTGTGCACAAAGATACTGCGATGTAGGATTCTATGAAGCTGAGCATTTGTCCTGAGTTTAACAGGGAACAGAAAGCCTAGAAAAACAGCAGCTCAGACAGAGAGGGATGCTCTCTAGAAACACAGCAAGGCATTAAATATTAGAGGCAATTAATTAGGCCAAAGAAAGTCTGTAAGTAAAGGAACAAAAGCTACTCTACCTGGGTCCCTTTCTATGTCTAGAAAGAAGTATTTAATTTAGTAAATGAAGCCTCACCAAACTGACCTGCCTTGGACTCTTTCCATATGATCCCAAGCACTGACATCCCATCCCACCCAAGCACACATGGAGGGATTCTATGACAGGAACAGGATGATTTCTTCTGCTCACCTTGAGTCCTCCTTTCCAAGTTGCCAATCAGCTAAAAGGTGCTATTGAAGCCATACTATTCTTTCTATCGGATATTATTACTCTCACCTGTCATTTAATTTTCCATAAAGAAACTAGTCAGAAAGGTCATCATAATGTTTCCCTTACAAAAAAACTGCAAAGGACAGAAAACAAGCAAACAAAAACCACAGACAGCCCCC